>CM053567.1:30286119-30380469 GCA_028646485.1 Cryptoprocta ferox
TCTCAACAGTTTGTGAGTTTGAGCCCTGCATGGGGCTCTCTGCTGCCATTGTGGAGCCCACTTTGGATTCTCTGTTCCCCCCTCCTCTCTGCCCTGCCCTGCTCATGCTCTCTCTCTCTCTTTCTCTCTCAAAAATAAACATTAAAAAACAATTATGAGATAATCTTGGTAAGAAGTCATCTCCTTTTCTTAGAGTCTTAAAAAATATTTTGGAATATATCAGTTCTGTTTTCACACAAACACATACCCTACATTCTAGGTAGATGTGCCAGTCCATTCATATACACACATACACATGTATGTATATATGTACGTTCACATATGTGATATATACCCATATGTGTAGAGATAGAATTCATCTATATACAGTTTATGTATACATATTTATAAACCTATTTATTCATATATATGTAAGTGAAATGGCACATCTACCTAGAGTATGCATATATATTTGTGTGTATATATTTATGTGTGTATACATATGTGTGTGTGAGTGTGTGTAATTTGTTAGTATTAACAGTACTGTCAGTAGAGAAGTATATTGCCAGTAGGTTGAGTGCAGGATAATCAAAGGAGTTCTAGCTTGATTTTCTGTTTGGATTAGTTTCTTGCCAAAGCAGTAATAATGACCATGGTCTTCTAGTGATCCCCCCAAATATACTCTATAACTAGATCGTCTGTCTCTAGGGAAATTGGTACTTGAACTGGGATGAAGTCATCCTTATACCTGACAAGATGAGTGGAATATGTGGTTGAATTAAATTGCAAATGGTACTCTCTTAAATTTTATTTTCAGTAAAATACTACTTAACATGTAAAGCAGATCTTTTCTCCTTCAAAATGCATGACAGCCATTTACTAATGAATGCTTTTAAATCTACTGCCTGAGCCTTAAGATATAACAAATTATAAATTCATAGGGTTTTGTGGGGGTTGGGCTTTAAAGATGGAGGAAGGAAGCAGATATGGTAGAAGTTGGGCCTTGAAAGTCAAAGCTATTTGAAAATTGGAAACAATTCTGTTTGTGAAGCTAGCATTTTCTCTTTGCACACCTTCAATTGGAATCATGTAACAGTTACTTAAGTCCTGCTTTAAAGAATCTACTAGAGTTGTCATCCTTCTCTTAGTGACAGGGATTAATTTATAATGTCTTATTCCAGATGAGTAGTCAAGGAAAGTGAAGGAAAAAGAAGGCAAGCAGAAAATAAAAACTAAAATGGAAGAAAGTTTATGTTGCCTTTCTTCTCCTTTTTCACCTTCTCCTCCTCCTCCTCCTTCTCCTCCTTCTTCTTTTACCTTTCAGAGACCCATTCCTTTCTTTTCTTAGTGATTTCTAGTTAGCACTTGTACAAATGGCTTATTATGGTTCTCTTAGATCAATTCCTTTCATAGTACAGGCTACTCCCTAAATGTGTACACTAGCATTCTGTTTGTCAGATTTTGTTCCAGAGGCCAGAGACCTCTTTGGTTCCAGTACTCTGAACAGGTGCATATTCCCTTCTACTCTCCAATTTTGACATACAGATATTCTCCTGTGTCCATCTATTCCTTAGCCCTTGACTGGGAGAAAAATGGGTAGCTTTAATTTAAAAGGATATCTGCTGACCCTAGTCATGTCTGGCTACTGGAACCTGCATCTAACCCTACTTTCCCACAACAATTTGCTCTGGCTGTTATCCCAGAACCAGGAAAATCAAACATCCCTGGATCTCATAATGTTCATGAGGGGATGGGAAGGTTGGAATATGACTTTATTCAACTTGTTACATTTTTGACTCTTGACTCTATTCTGGACCAGAACCTGCAGGGCAACCATCTCCTCCAGCCTCAAGCCTTCTGTTTGAAGATAGCTGTGTGTTCTAGTCAAGGCTACATGGCAGTTATAGGACTTTGAATTATAAACTTACTTTGTCATTGGATGTTTCTTCCCTTGCCTTCTCCAGCAGGCACATGCCCTACTATCTTCTAGATAAAGAAGAACAAATGAATGAATGGCTAAGTGATGTCCCAACGCAGGGTGTGAAAGAAACAAATAGAGATGAAACTGAGCAGGAAAAAATCTGTCCCAAATACACACCCCACAAAGGTTCGGCAGCACCTTCCATTTGACAGTAAAAGCCACAGTATTTTCTCCCAATATGGAAAGATACCAGGCTGCCCCTCTGCTACCACAAAGCGCTGGGATGTGGAAACTGTCACATTTCTGACACTAACTGCCAAGCTCAGGTAACTCAGGGGCCACATGTCGTGTTGTCGTCCGAGGCTACATCTTTTGAGTTAACACATCTCATCTTTCTTCCCCAGTTTATTATTTTTTTAAGGGCTAACACATTCATTTTACTGCCAAATAATTGTGTTTATTTTTATTATTTTTAAGTTCTTTCATTCGTCCGTGTCAGCAGCTGAAGCTGAAACTCCAGGATGCGTGGTTCCAGGAAGAAGTCCCTGGGTACCAAATGGGGAAGGCACACTTACAATGTCAGGAAAAACTTGTTTAGTTAGACTCTTATCTGGGTGCCCTGCTGCCCTTTTTAAACAAATGTATTGGATTTTTGCACTTTATTGCTACTTCATAGCCCAATATCTAAAATGGACTTCTCTAATTTTGTGTGAGAGGGTTTACTTAACAAACCATCCCATATTGCTTTTAACAGGGCAGACTGTTCACCTGGATTATTATGCACTGATAGAACATGACATGTGAAGAACTCCCAGCTGCCTGGCTTTGAACATCCTTTTCTCCCCATGCTTCCAGCAGGTTCATGAATCACGAGCTGGGCCATGAGCACACGGTGCTAAATAAAATTCAACATGTTCTCTGAAAGTCGCATGCATTTCTAAAATGTGCTGCTCTGATTGAACAAGACCTTCCTGGGGAAATGACTGGCACGGAGTATTCCCAATGGAAATATTACTTGTAGAATATCTCATTTACTTGCATTGCCAAGTTCACCCATTGAAGTTGGCAGCTGTTGCCCTTTAGTCCAGTTGATTTTTGGTCTTCCCTATTTATTATCATAATTCTATGATTAATAGAAGCAGTGGTTTATATCAGAAACGTCTGGCAGTGGCAGAGCTAGAAATAAGTTGGGTCTTCAGAAACAGTAGTCAGGTTTGGAAGGACGGAAGAAGCTAAAATGTTAACATCCAAATGAAGACTGCCTCTATAACACATGCCTATGAAAGGATAAGAAGACTGCTCTCTTTCTCTCTAATCCATGCTTCGAAAGGATCTGCATGCAGCATAGACGGACCCTAAAACATTAAGAGAAATTCTTAGAGCAGTTATAACTAAAACTGCCTATGTAGTTCAGAAAGTTAGATAAAAGTACAATGCACAAATATATTGTGGAATTCTTTCCAGATCTTCTTTCCCTTAGTTGTTGAGCAGCATTCCTAAGCCCATTTCCTCTTCGGTTTCAGCTGCAGATGTGTTCCATTCCCAGGGGTCTGGATCTCACTGACTTCTGACACCTTGCTTTTGTTGAGATTTTAAATGAGACACTTCCTGCTCCTAAAAGAATGCAGGTCTGTGGTTTAGGACAGTCCAAAATATCTCCATACTTTTCAAACCTTCCATGTCTAAGGTCCTTTTTTTCTCTCCTGAGTGTCTGTTTTGTCTTTAGTAATCTAGATACAAACTACAGTTCTTTTGCCATTTTTTTCATACAGTCACTTGTCGCCATTATCCTTAGTGATGATTTGGAGGCCCCAGGAGAAAGGTCACATCTTGATATGGATGGTTTTCCACCAGCTCCTGGGCTCCTCTCTTCCTTCCCCAAACCCTAGACCAACACATTCTTCCTTATGTAGAATATTTCTACTTTCTTTAACTTCCCTTTGAGTTTTACTATTATTACACCAAGTTGGTTGGTTAAATATCCTTAAATGTTTTTTTTCCAGAGAAAGACAGAACTTTTCCTAAGGAGTTATAATAAGCTGTTTTTTTTTTTTAATTTCATTATATTTGGAAGGATGTATGCCCAGTCTCTATTTCCCCTCCTGCAAGTTTGACTTGACTCAAACATTTTCTATTTTTAGACTGGTTGGGCTAAAGATGACCAAAAGGCAATGGAAGTAGAAATGTTCTATCTCTTTATCTTTATGTGTATAGTGTTAGGCATAGTCCATTCAAACAACAAAGAATGGAGGAAAAAATCTTTACCAAGTCTGTTCACGGAGTGAATATTTCCTAGTTGCATCTAATACCTTTAGGGTGGCTAGAATCCCAAGTAACCTGTCTGGAACATACTTTGCATTTGTTACATAATTACCCCAATTCCAGAACAGGTGGCTTAATTTCTGATTTGTTTGTACTGAGTATTCAAAATCATGGAGCTCCTGGTTGGTTCAGTCAGTTAAGCGGCCGACTTCGGCTCAGGTCACGATCTTGTAGTTCTTGAGTTCAAGGCCCGCGTTGGGCACTGTGCTGACAGCTCAGAGCCTGGAGCCTGCTTCAGATTCTGTGTCTACTTCTCTCTCTGCTCTTCCCCTGTTCATGCTCTGTCTCTCTGTCCCTCAAAAATTAAAAAAAAAATTAAAAAATTAAAAAAAAAACAAAAATAAAATCATAATGTGGTACAGTTGAAAATGATGGATCTTAAGAAGGATTGATCTTAAAGTCATCTAGTCAAATACTCTCAATTTTCAGATGAGGAAACTGACACTAGGCTATGTTGACTTGCCCCAGGCTACACAGCCAGTCCCTGGCAGTGTCATGGCCTGGCCCCTTGGTGTCCTGATATTCAGGGTAGTTCTTCTACTATTCTTTGCTGCTGTTCCTTGTGGAGACATTGATTCTGGGCAGTGACTATTCAGTTTATTTCTCCAAATGGATATGGATATTTCTCCAAATGGAATGGAATACAATTCATGTCAGTTTTAAAATAGCCAGAATTAGATTAAGATAGGTTGTACTAAAACATGGAATTTAATTAATACATGGCATATAATTCACACATGGTGTATAATATGTGGGGGTAAAACTGAAGATCGAACTTCTCCCAACCCAGTAGCTAAATAGTACTGAGGAGGCTGAGGTAGAATGTCTATTTCTAGAACACCTGATTGAAAGGACAGTACCTCAACCTTTGTCTTGGGTTTAGTGTCACACAAACTGGTGTCTCATTTTTGATGTTTAGCCACTTACTTCTGTGATCTTGGGAAAATCACTTCTACACTCAGTCTGACTTTCTTGATCTGCCAAACAGGGATAATAGTACCCATATTCTAAGTTTTGGTTCTGCTATGAAAACAAAATATATATGTGAAACACCCGATCCTTAAACAGGGTATGCACTTAGAGCTTCTTGGTTTCTCTCTTTCTGTCTCATTTGTCATTGCAATTTTACTTTAATTATTAACTAATATTAGCTCATCTATTTCCTCCATACTTTTAAAAAATAAAATTGTCTTTACTATTGCTTTCCTCTGGGGACAGTAGTAATACTTCAATACTGTCTTGGAAACAGTAATTCTTTTCTCTTTTTTTCTTTTTTCTTTTTTTAGAAAATACTCATTTGTGACAGAGCTGCCACATAGTCTTGAAGAATAAGGAAAGTCAGAGGATGAATGACTATTTTCCAGAAGACAGGTAAAGCATATTTGGTAGAGTAATTCTCAATTCACCTTCTCAGAGGAAAAGGACAAAACACTCATTTACCAAGATTCTAAAGAGATTTTCAGGCAAGTCCCTAGCCAGCCCCACATTAGTCTTTGCTTTGAAGCATTCATTCCCCAGAGCTTGGATTTCTTGACCGGGACCCAAACCTTTTATTGAGCTGCAAGCAGGCAGGAGGAAACAATTGGTTCCTTTCCCAGGACATTCACACCTCTGGTGGCACTCAGGAGAGGGACTGCGCATGTGCTTATCAGGGAATCAATCTTTCTGCCTACCATCGTCTTTTTCTTTAGATGAAAGCGAGTTGAGTTAACGCAATTACCTGATCCAGAACAATTACCACACTAAACAGTTTATTCTCCAGAGAAAGGCGTTTGGGAGCAGGGAGCACTTTGGCAAGACAGAGATGGATTTTTTAGAAGTACTTGTATCAATATCTAGTGTGGGTAGTGAGGGAACTGTTGGGAAGGTCTTCCTTTAAGCCAAGACTTCAGTTTCTGGAGTCAACCAGGCCAAAGGGGACACATACTCTATAATCAGTTGAGTTCTGGCACCATTCTGGGGCCTCAATATTGTGAGAGATGATGCGCGCTCTCACTGTGGAGTCTTGACTCAGGACCAATTCATCAGGTGCCTTCTTTGCTCTGAAACTGTGTGGCCTAAGGCAATCTCTCTTAAGTTGCTACTGCAGAGGGAAGAATGAGAGACAACCACGCAGTACTTTCAAAAGCAGTTAAATAACGATTTGACAGTTTATTCAAAATAAACCACACGTTTAAGAAAAAGTCGTCTTTCCTTCTTGTTACAAAGGCCAGCACGACTCTTTCCCTGATACTCAGAAGAAAGGCAATTCCCAGGTCCCAGATTAAAACAAACAAAACCAGGAGGCATCAGAAATAAGGAAGCTTTCAGAAAAGTTAAAAAAAAAAGCAGAAAAAAAATCCATCACATACCCCTTAATGCACCCCTGACTGTTATTTTCCCTACCTCTTTATTTATAGGCATGCGTATTTAGCCTAGTTACAGTAATGGATTTATTCTGGGGTTATTTTTCCCCACTCGGCATTTAAGTCTTTTTTCCTTTTTCTCTGAATATTTTAAGCGTGCTGTATGATCTGATGTTAAAAAATGGAAGAAGATGAGGCAGGGCTGAGAAAGGGCTCAAAGTTGAACGAACCAGAGGATTCCGGGAAGCAGCCGACTCCCGGGTTGCCCGCATCTTTCGGCGCCGGGTGCGCCTCCGAGAGGCCCGCGGCGCTGCTCGCGTCCCCGCGGCCGGGTCGCTGCCCCGCCGCCTGGTTCGGCGAGCGGGGGCTGTTTGCGGAGCGCAGAGGCCCCCGGGGGCGCGTGCGGCTGCCGCGGCTGGGCTCACCTGCGCCTCCCGGGCTCCCGCCCCGCGCTGCCCGCCGCCGCCCCGCCCCGGCCCGGCTCATTGGCTGCCGCTCGTAGGGGAGGAGAAGGGGCGGCCGCGGGGATCTCATTAGCGATGCGGACTCGCTCCTCCGCCCCGTAGTCCCGGACCCGGCAGCGGCGGGAGCGCGGCGAGCGGGTGCTGCGCGGCCGACGCGCGACTCCGGTGGCTGCCGTGGCGGCAGCGGTCGCCCCGCCGCGGGAAGCCATGGGGGCGCGTGCAGGCTCCCGGTGCCCAGCCAGCGGCGGCTCGGAGCGCCCTGCCCCGAGGCTGTAGGGAGCCGCCGTGGATCAGTCACTCGCCGAAGACCTCCGGGACCCGCTCGTCTCCGCCCCCGGCTCGCCGTGCGTTTCCCGGACGCCCGGGGCGTGGAAGAGGAGCCGGACTCCGAGCAGGGCGAGGAGCATGGGGAGAGCGGCCGCCGCAGGAGGAGGAGGCGCTGGAGGGGCGCGCCGGTGGCTCCCGTGGCTGGGGCTCTGCTTCTGGGCGGCGGGGGCCGCGGCTGCCCGAGGTAAGCGCGGGGCAGAGCGGGCGGCGGGGCCGGGGGCGAGGCGAGGGGGCGCCGGCAAGACTGAGTGGGACCCGCGTCCGTGGCATTGGCTTCGCAAGTTGCGCCCCGCGACTCTCCGCGCGCGGACCCGACAGGGTGGGAATCAGGCGGAGGACCTCCGAGGGGACCCCTGCCTCCCACCCCAAGTTTGCGATCAGTCGCAATCCTACAGGTTGCTGTGACCGGGGCCCCTACCCTTGACGCTCGCCGCCTGCTCGGTTTTCCGAGCCCTCCCCAGTTGCTGCAGACCCGAGTACCCACCTCTTCACTCCAATCTCGCTCTCCCCTGCCCTCTCACTCCACTTGTCTCCAGGGCGCGAGACCATGGGTGGGCGCGCATAGCGGTGCCCGAGAGTTCCTGGGAGAGGGGCGGGGTGATAGGAGTCTCCCTCCGTAGGGTGGGCTTGAATGGAGAGGGCACCTTTCCCCTTTGGGGAACAACGCCAAAGCTAAAGTCCGCTGAGCATGACACCCCTGGGGCGACACTCGCCAGAGGACCTAGACAACACTGGGCTTGCTTTCCAGGAGGCCGCGTGTGTGCGGGAGCCCCGGAGAGCTGTGTGCACCACCCGAGTTAGCTGCGCCTGCGGAGCGGGGCCGGGATAAGCATTTGGCCCGAGGCCGCTCACCCGGCGCCTCTTCTTGCTACCCGGTGCCCACTCCAGCTAGGGAGCGAGCGAGCGCGGGGCTCCACCGAGCAGCGGGGAAACGCCGCTTCCGGCTGACTTTGAAACGTAAACCCCATTCTCCTGGATCCTCTGGACTCCAGTAGAGTGAAATTTTGCAACTGATTTCACCTCCACCGTGAGCGAGAACCAGGAGCATCAAGTTAAAGATAAATCCCGCCGACTTGTTTTGAAGATGATCAGAGGCAGTTGCAGACGTAGCTTGAGTATTGTGGCTTTGCCTTGGAAATAATCCCGAAGCTTCTCCTTCCCGCCCATCTTTACCTTTCTCCTTCCCTGCGTGCCATCCATTAGGTTTAGAATATGTAATTGCATTGAATGATTTACCTAAGGCTCCTTCCGCTGGAAGTGGGGACGGAACTGACCACCTCACCTTCTGCTCTCTGGCTATCCTGAACGTAATGAATAGCCGAGAGACAGAAGAGGGTGGAAGGGGTTCAAGACGATCCCACAAGATCCTCTATAATCTAATTTTTATAAAAGCGAAAGGTGTGTTAAAAACAGGGTGCCTAGAATGAATAATTAAAAAAGGAGGTGGATAGAGGCTTTCTGCTTTATGATCCTGTTCAGGGACTATTTGCATTTCATTTCCTGAAAACTTTCTTTTCCGCTTTTTTATTTTTATTTTTTGGGAAACAGGCTTTTAAAAAGCAGCAAAGGTTTAAAAATGAGCCTCGGTGATTGCACACACCGGTTTACGGTGAAGCCTAGTTCTTTTCCCTTGCTGGAAAAAGCACACGCTTCAGCCATTTAATTTACTATGGAGAATGCCTCCTTGCAAAGTCAGCTCTCAGTTGTTTTTCATACACGGTTATGGGGAAAAGCCGGCCTTTTCTTTTCTCAGTTATCTAAATGTCTGAATTCCCACTTGATGTTTGGCGTGGAATACTCAAGAGTGACTGGCTCCATGTCCTGACCCCCTGGAATTTGGTTGGTGGAGTTGTCTTGAAGCCAGCTCCCAACAAGAGATGGGGGGACATGCCATAAGCCTTTTGGATGGAGTTTTGCTGGCTGTAAAACTAAGGCTAGCACCTCTTGTCTGCAAGCTGTTCTTTAAAGGTCTCCTAGAAAACATACTGTATACTCTGCAGGCTTATTTACAACAAAATGTCTTGCACAGATCATAGTAATGTTCAAGACACATGGAGCGGAGCAGTAAATCTGACTAATATTTCCCTTATAGTATGTTACGTTTTGGGGTGTGAAGCCCATTACCCTTCGCATCTGTCAGAGATTCTGTAAGAAATGCATCGTAAGCCGGGCTCTGAAATCTTTGAAGCTACATGCACCTGGCTTTGGACAGGTGGGCACAATTGTAGTTGTCAGAACAAAGGGTGGGTTTGGATATTACCTAAGTTCTCCCTGCCTGGGCAGGTGCCCCTTCCTAAAAGCAAGAGGAGATGCACTCTTGTGGCCTGTTTGCCGAGTAGTCTGATAGACCCCATAGGGTTGGCCCTAGGCGGTTCTTCTTTATCCAAAGAAATAGTGTTTTTTCTGCATGCCTTTCCATGTTGATGTGAACCAAGGTTCCCCCTTCCCTAAACAACAGGGTGTATACACTTATGCCATTTGCTTTGATGAGTTAAGAATATTTAACTGTTGAGTAGCATTTTCTTTACAGTGATTTATCCTTTGTTTCCAAGATGATTGCACCAACTTTTTTTCCCCCTTTTTTCCCCCATACCTAATGTAAAACCCTCTAAAAATCAGAGAGGGGTTTCAGGTGATTGGCTTTAAATGAATGTACTCAAAGCGGAAGACGCTTGGGGTAAGATACTGCCGGTAGAAACTAGTAGTGGCCCATGGAGCAATGTTCTGGTTCCTTCCTTTGCAAACAAGACTGACCTCTTCAGACTTGTGTTCCTGACTGCTGGCATACTGTAAGGAAGGCACTTTGGTGCCAGGCTTATTGTATATTTAACACTTTCCAACTTAAAAGAAGGTGGTTTAAAAGTTACTCATGACCTGCCAAGTGCTAATTGAATCCACATCATGTTGTCATGTTGATTTGTTTTGTTCTTTGAAAAACTGGAGCGGTGCTGTAGATGTGGATGTGTGATTTCTGTATTAGATACTGTACCAAAGATACCCTCATCTAAAGGCAGGGAAGGCGATGCTTTTAGGCTAATCTTGCACCCAGTTCCTTGCTTTAAAAAATTCCTTGGACAAGGAAATTGTCTTAATAATAGCTGTAGTAATGCATTAAGGGCACGAGAGGTACATGTTTATTATCCAGGCATCATAGGGTCAGATGGTTTACACATACTTAAATCCATTTATCTATCTTGTTCATACATTTAGAAACCTATAGTCATTTTTCTCCCTCATGAATGTTATATACCCCCCTCCCGCCACCTTTCTCATTCTGTTCCTTTTCCTCAAAAACCTGTCCCTCCATAGGCCTATGAGGAAAGAGTGTTTTCTCCCACTTTCCTGCCAGGTTTGGCTTATTCTGACTCTTGAGTTGTGCTCTTAGCTTGAGCAGTCCAATGGCATCTTCTTTTCCTGCCTGACAAAGTGTGCTCAAGGAATGCCTTAAGTATCTCAGCTCTTAAGAAGAGGTTCGTTTTTCTGATCTGGCCCTTAAGGAGAGCACGTGTTGTCCCTTTTCATGGTCTTATTATGAAAAATAAACGTCCTTCCTCACTCTTTGAGTGACCTGTGTGTGGTGTCGTAAGTGGTGCCCCATAGGGTGGGAGAAGCTAGGGGGGGCCAGGAATCCTTCCTGAGGTCTTTGAACTGTAGGACTGTGTTCCAGACCTTGCTGTCTTACGAGTTAGGGAAGCTCTTTTCTGTCTGTATCGCCCAGTGACTTTACTGTCTCCTTTCTACCTTATACAGAACCCAACTTAAAATATTGCTAACCCTAAAGGTTTCTCAAGGAATTTGTGGTAGAGGAGATAGTGACTATTTGATACCACTCCCTTGTGTCTTCTCTCTCTTTTTTTTTTTTTTAATATGAAGACTAGAGACCCAGACTATATACATTAAAATTGAATCCCAAAGACAGGTGTATATCCAAAGAAAGATTTATTCTATAACATCCCCTGAAGGAAGGTCCTAGTGGGGGTACAGGCGTCCTCTTAATGGACAGGCACACACATTCACAGAAAGCCCTGATGGGGATCCTTCTTGATTGCCCTTTGGACCTTAATCCTGATTGTCCCATACTCAGGGAAGTGCCACTTGACCAGCCATGTCATTGTCTTCTCTTCTGATGCCTTGGTGAACTACTGACATGACCAAATAGCCAGTGGGAACTTTCCTGTAGTGACAGCCGTGAAGTCTAGGTGAAGACACTGACCAGCTCACCCCCTCATTTGCTAAGTGGCCGCTGTTGGCCTGAGAACTACCATTGTGTTGCTACCGCTCTTTATATCATACCTGGTCCTTAAGAAGAGGCATTTTAGTAGCCTTGTTTGAGTGCAAAATAATAAGAGTAATTCTGGTATTTAGCACATGTCATTGGTTATTCTAAATGCTTCACGTATGTTAGTTCGTTTAGTCTGTAACACTGGGAGGTAAGTAAGATTTTCACTTTTAACATAGGAAAAGAAGAGCAAACAAGGGTTAAATAACTTGTTCAAGGCCGTAGAGGTAGTATATTGAGGAGCCTGGATTCAAACCTGCACTCTCCTGGTCCAGAGCCTACAACAAGGACTGTTTTTGAAACTATGCCGAAAATACAGCGACCCTGATATTTTGGTGACAAAAGCACTAAAATGATTTCTCTATCACCGTGAGAGTTGTAGAGGAATTTAGAGTAGCTTCAATAAATCTATAAATATATTCAGATAAATCTCAGAGATTTATGTTGTATGAAAACAACCACCCTCTCACCATTCAGCTTAATATACTTTGGGATTGGATTCACACTTAAAATTCTGAACGCCACTTTCTAATATGATAGCTTGCCTTTTTTTTCAGTTTTGAATTTCAACAGAAAATATTACTCTGATTGAATACGCCATCCATGGAATGGCAGATCCCAAGAGACTATTTGTTGCACGTCTTGTATTTTTAGCCTTGTTTGCCGGGGAAATGTGGAGCATGAGATTTGAGAGTAGATTGTTAACACCAGAGGCTGCTGTTTCTGCTGTTTTGGGTACTCCTGCTGCTGCTCTTTCGAGGCAGATGGCTAGATTCATTTATAGAAAATAGATATTCGTTCTATTTTGCATTTGCACTCTGAAAAGAACTTCTAATTGTTTGGGCCACATTGCATCGTATGGTCTCATTGTGCACATACACATGCTGTGCGTAGATGATTTTCAGAATTAGGCGGATGTTAATAGATCCACTTTGGACTGTGTTAGAAATCCGCAGTGAACTCGGTTGCGCTTTTGGAGTATTTCTCCTGAAAGTGTGTGTGTGTGTGTGTGTGTGTGTGTGTGTGTGTGAACACACAGTACACTGTGTACCATGGATTTTATGCTTGGCACCTGCCCCTCCCCACCGACTTCACCAGACCAGAAGTTAGGTGAAGAAGTACTGGGTTGTGTTTCTGGCGCTAGAGGAGAAGCAACACTCCTATATTATGCTTCTCAGTTATATCAGACCACTGCAGGGCTGAAAAGTATTTCCTAATATTGTTTCCAAAAGACAAGAGTCAGGTGAGGCCTGAATTCTTCTTCCCCTGTGACCGATTCCTTCCTTCATAAATAAGAACATTGGGAAGTCAAAAGCTGCCTTTCAAGTGAGGTCAATGACAGCCTCACTTAATGCAGATATCGACTCTCTGTCCCGAAATTTCTGGTTCATAATGTGCACAAGAGCCCTCCTTTCCAGAAAGAGAGACCGTGGCAGGTGTATTCCAGTGACCCAACCTGGCCCCGTAAGGTTAAGAGGAATCATGTGGGAAAAACGTCACTGCAGCGACGTGGAGAATGAATTTGGCAGGTGTTCTGTTGCTGTCTGAAATCAAATGTTGTAATTTCTCCATCAGGTAAGTCCAAGGGAAAAGGATACTGCAGAAATTCCAGAAGGTAGGTGATTGGCGGGCAGACATAGGAAGCAATCATCCTGAATTCTTCAAAGGCTCAACTAACACTGGCAAAGCTATGTTTTGTGTAATATCATTCACAGATTCTGATAACTTACTATAAAAGCAAATTTATTTTCTAAATATTGGATGAGAGATTTGCCTCTGAATATATTTGTGTGCGTGTTGCTGGGAGTAGTGTGAAAGTGATTGGTGGCTTCTGCTAGCAGCAGCACTTGTTCGGGAGTTACCATCTTTATTTGAATTTAATTTAATAAAATCTACTAGGAGAGGATGGGAAACCAAATGATCATAGGTTATGGAAGCTAAGCTGGTAGTGTCTTTGAAACTCACAAATCCGTGCTCTTCAGATGTTAATGTGCATTTCAGTCACTGCAGGTCTTGTTAAACACCTTTTGATCTAGTAGATCTGGGGAGGGGACTGGGATTCTGCATTTCTGCTGGGCTTCCGGATGGGGACTTCTGAATGACCCCAACCATGGACCACACTTTGAGGAGCAGGGCCATATATGAGTGTAATTAAGGATTTTTATTTGCAATATTGTTTTTCACTTGCAAGCCGGTATGAAGTGGAATTTGGCGCAAGGCTATTTTTAAAATGACAATAGAAGAACAGGTAAACGCAAATGTCAGTTTAAACTCAGGCAAACATGCAGCCAGTCATAAAACTAACACATTCAGGAGCACTGCTCTGAGATGAGATAATGTCTTGCTTCTAGCATTTGTAAAGATAGATGCAATATTTGAAAAATCTGTTGTGAGGTGATTTAGGACTTAGGTTTGCATCTATTAATTGCAGGTAATAAAGACGAAACTCAGGAAGTTGAACAGTTTGCCCAAAGTCAGATTTTTAACTGAGAAGCTTTTCTACTCATTTTGATCACTCCTTCCTTTTATTGTATCTCTCAACTGCACCTGCACTTAAAATGATGTGGGATTTGAAATAATGAGAGAAGGGGGCTACTGTTAAGTAAGAGGTAGCACAAAACCAGTTGGTTCAGCAAAACAGCACTGGTCATAGAGGATACTGAGGCTCCCCAACTTGCTGGATTGTGGCTGTCACAACATAGTATATGAGCTGGTGTTAGGGTCTGTCTGTATCTGTGGCAAGATAGTTCTTTCCACTTGACAGGACCCATTGTGCTTACTGTTAACTCTTACTCGGCACCTGATTGTCCTTCTCAAATAGCATATGCCACCTAGTATTTTTTTTTGAAACAGACTTTTAAAAAAATTTATTTATTTATTTTGAGACCGAGAGAGAGCAAGCAAGCACAAGTGGGGAAGGCAGAGAAGAGAGGGAGAGAGAATCTCAAGCAGGCTCCACACTATCAGCACAGAGTCTGATGAGGGGCTCAAACTCACAAACTAGGAGATCATGACCTGAGCCAAAACTAAGAGTCGGACATTTAACTGACTGAGCCACCCAGGCTCCCGCCAACTAGTACTTTTTACTCCAGCCTTAAGGTATAAATATTGAGACTAAACTTTCTAAAACTTATTTGATACTGTGATGAAATACTCAGGAAAATTTAATTGCCAGCGAAAGAATTAAATAATTATAAAATAGTTTATATATACATACACACACATATATATGTATACACACACGCACACACACACACACAAATGTTTTTTAAGTTTATCTTAAGAGAGAGCAAGCAAGCAGGGGAGGGGCAGAGAGAAGGAGAGAGAGAATCCCAAGCAGGCTCTGCACTGTTAGCCTGGAGCCCAGCGTGGAGCTGGAACCCACAAACCCTGAGATCATGACCTGAGCCGAAATCAAGAGTCGGACACTTAATCGACTGAGCCACCCAGGTACCCCTATATTTTTTTCCTTAATAGATCGTAAAACCTACATTCCTTTTCTTTTTTAATTTTTAAAAATGTTTTACTTATTTTTGAGAGAGAGAGAGAGAGTGTGTGTGCGTGTGTGTGCGTGTGTGCAAGCAGGTGAGAGGCAGAGAGAGAAGGAGACACAGAATCCGAAGCAGGCTCCAGGCTCTGAGCTGTCAGCACAGAGCCTGACATGGAGCTCAAACCCCATGAACCGCAAGATCATGACCTGAGCCGAAGTGGAACACGTAACTGACTGAGCCACCCAGGCCCCCCAAAGCCTACATTTCTAGATAGACTATTCTAGAAGATGGTTAAGTAGAAGAGGGACACTATCATGGATGGCTGTTGTGAGAAATAATTCATTTGCATGGAACTTGATACTTTTAAGTATGATTGCTTTGTATTTTCACCTCCACCCTGATATCGAACAGATGAAAAATTAGATTTAGAGATTTTTCAGCCAAGGTGAGATAGGTAGCAATAAGGAGTACCAGGACACAAAGCTGAGTCTCCAAATGGTTTCTGGGTTTTAAACTTCTTTACTATGTAATTCTGTTTTCTCACCAGATAGATTCATTAAACCTGAGCTGGACACTATAGCATTTTGCTCACATTACATTGGAGACAGGGCTGTGGATGCGTGGGCATGTGTGATGGAGGAGAGTAACTAAATAAAAACTTTGAGTGAGACCTGTGTTTCCTTCTTGGTCTGTTGGTATTATGTTCTCATGGTTCTACACAGACATGGCCCCAGCCAGGAAATGTGTCAGAAGAGATTGGAGGGAAGTAAAACTGTGACTAGATCACCGATGGCATACTGCAGTATGGAATAAGCTGTATGTCAAATATTCGGAGGAACTTGCTAAGCAATAATATTTTCTTAATCAAAGAAATTAAAGTGTTCATTAAAGTAAGTAAAATCATAAATTAGTTCTCTGGTTTTATTTTTAAAGGTGCCATTACAAACCAGACAGTTTTGAGAAATGGAATACTAGCTCCTCAGTCTGCATGGCTTTCTAAATGCCCTGTCTTTCTTATTATTTTTTTAAGTTTATTTATTTTGAGAGAGAGAGGGAGAGAATCAGAAGCAGGCTCCAAACTGTTAGTGCACAGCCCAATGTGGGGCTCGATTTCACCAACTGCGAGATCAGCTTTAACTGACTGAGGCACCAAGGCACCCCCGCCTTGTCTTTATTATTAATTTTGAGTGTCTGTGCTTTAGTTTTTCTTTCTGTGTACACTTGTAAAAAAAAGATTAAAGCCTTTCAATTTGTATTTGGAAATAGTGCCATGGCAGAGTGCAAACGGACTTAGAGTAACAGTTTTCATCAATGTGTCTTTAAGAATTATCCAGGGCTCCTGGGTGGCTCAGTCCGTTAAGCATCCAACTTCGGCTCAGGTAATGATCTCACGGGTTCGTGAGTTCAGGCCCCGCGTCAGGCTCTTTGCTGACGGCTCAGAGCCTGGAGCCTGCTTCAGATTCTGTGTCTCCCTCTCTCTCTCTCTGCCCCTCCCCCACTCACCTTCTGTCTCTCTCTCTGTCTCAAAAATAGATAAACACTAAAAAAATAATAATTATCCAACCTATCTGCGGCTCATAGGTGGCTCAGTCAGTTGAGCGTTGATCATGATCTCGAGGTTTGTGAGATCGAGCCCCATGTTGGGCTTTTCGTTGATAGGGCAGAGCCTGCTTCAGGTTCTCTGTACCACCGTACCCCCACCCCCCGCCTCTGTCCCTCCCCTGCTTGCACTCACGCTCGCTCTCTCTTTCTAGATAAACACTAACAGAAAAATTATCCAGCCTATCTTAAAAAGAGATCAGGGAAAACTACACACCACCAAATATAATTCTTTGCCAGGCAAATGTTAAGTGTGTTATAAGCCTTTTGAAAGGGGCTGGGAGAAGTTTAACTCTACTGCATCTAAATAGACAATGCTGTATCCCCTTCGGTCTTGGGACCAGAAGCTGCACTGACTGCCAGTAGCATGCACCAAATTTCCAAAGTTGTTTTCCTCAAGAAAAAAACCAAAAACAATCAGGAGGTTCACAGGTTTTGTCCGTGTGAGATGTGTGCGTGGGATGTAAGTGTCTTGGGGGTTTGCGTTAAAGAAGTAAAGCTGAAAAAAAGATTTGTCATTAATTTTTTTTTTTTTTTTACACTGGGGCAAAATGAAAGCAACCCTCCCCCCACCCATATGATATTTTTCTCAAGTTTAGCAGACAGCTTGCAATGCGTTTCATCCTCTGGAATAGCAGTGGGAAAGACAGCTGTACCATATCACATCCTGCAGCAGAGGAGACCATCACCCGTAGAGCCAATTATTAATAATTGTCAAGGTGATAAGTGCTTTAATGCATGGGTATCTGTGTATGTATTATATATTAGTAGAATGTCATATATCATCATTATAGCAACCTTAGATCATTAAAGTCCTATGATATTAATTTAAATGGCATTAATAACACACTTGAGATGTAGATACAATTTTGACTTGAAACCAGCTTCTTAGTTCACATATTCCCATTCCTTTCTTTCTCCATGATATCTCTCATTTACCCCCCAAATCTTTGTTTCTTCCTCAAAGTGACTCCCTTCTCAAAAACTCGCTTCTCATTTAAGGAGTGTGGTGGGCCTGGGGAGTTCAAGACCATGTGTCCTTCAACATATCCCTTCATTCTCTGGTACTTTTTATCATCTATCTATTTTATCTATTTATTATTTTATCTTTTTTTTTTTTTTTTTTTTTTTTTTTTTTGAGAAAGAGAAGGTGTGAGTGAGGGAGAGGGAGAGAGAGAACATGTACACCTACAGTGTGGAGCCTGACTTAGGGGTGGGGTGGGGCTCCATTTCACCAACAGTAAGGTTCTAACCTGAGCCTTGTTCAGGAGTCCGATGCTTAACCAACTGAGCCACCCAGGGGGCCCTGTTTCTTTTTATTCCTAAAGTGAGAAGAAATGACTAAATTGACTTTTTTTTTTTTTTTTTTTTTTGAGAGAGAGGGAGAGCGTGAGTGCATGCAAGTCGGGGAGGGGCAGAGAGAAATCCCAAGTGGCTCTGTGCTGTCAGTGCAGAGCCCCATGCTGGACTCAAACTCACAAACCATGAGATCATGACCTGAGCCAAGATCAAGAGTCAGGCACTTAACCAACTGAGCTATCCAGGCGACCCTGGTTTTTTTTTATTCCTAAAGTGAGAAGAAATGACTAAATTGTCTTTAAATTCCTGCATGCTCTCACATTCTGTGATGCTCTCCCCATCCGTAGCTCATTTTTGGTCACTTGGGTGTAAGGGCCCATGGTTGCCTACTTTTTCTTTCTAATAGAAACCAGATTTATGAAATTTTCTGTTTCTGTATTCGAAGTCCCTTCACATTGTTTTGATAAAATGCCTGTGGTAGATAAAACTCACTGTATAGAACACTCAGCTTCCCAGTTTGTCTCAATGACTTTGGTGCGTTTTGTGAAGAAATTTAACAGATCTCGTAGCCAGTCAATCCTTGTTTTCAATACTTGTCCTTGCGCTTCCTTTCTAAAGCTTCTACTAGCTTTGTGGAGGGGCAATGTCTGAAAGCAGAAGACAGGAAGCATCTTTGTGGCCTTCCATTTAACATTTGATAAACACTAACTCGGTCACTGAGTTTCTATGTATTTCCGTTTCCCATTTGTAGAGGAAAATTGTACAATTATCTCGCTGAAAAGAACCCTAACAGTTCTGGGGTGAAGCCAAATCTTAACATGAACAACCAAGGTCTAGAGAAGCAATGTACCTTTCCTGGCTTTTAGGGTTATTTCTGTCAGTGCCTGCACCTGAATCCAGATCTTCAGTCTCTCAGTGTCACCCTTAGCTCTTTTCCTTTCCAGGCCTCTACTAACAAAAGTAATCAATAGATGTACAAAGGAATTCAAAAGAAATGACACCTCTTCTAAATAGCCTTCTAAAGGCTTTTGATCATTTTTTTCCTCTGTTAAAAGGATGTTTCCCTTTTATTTTAAATGCTTATATTTTTCTAAGTACTATTGAAATAATATAGATTTCCTGGCTCAGTTCTTCATCATCGAATGTTGGAGTTTTGATTTGAGGTGCTCAAGTTCACTGTAGCAGAGCTAATTAATTTTGTAAATGGGGTCTACATTACAGGTTTGCGTTGGGATGAAATCTGGGGTGAACCTTAAGCTTTTGTTCCAATTACTTCTGCATCCTAGTACGAAATGTGTGCAGTATGAACAAATACTGAAGTAGCATTTAAGATTTACTATAATCACTAGTACATCCTAAACACTAAGTGTAATTATTTAAAAAATCTGTACATAGGAATGACTATATTAACTTCATTTCCACTAACACTATGTGATGTTAGTGCCGTGCGTTATACTTTACCCAAAGCATATAGTTTTAGAACGGTATTTGCCACACAGCTACTAAATCTTATCTGGGCAAGTATATTGCTTCCAACTTCTGTGTTTCCCTGTTTACATCTGCGTGTTCAGATGTGGTGAGAAGGTCACCCTTTCCAGTTTGAATGGTCAGCGGGGCCTGTTAGGAGGTGGTATTATTCAAATGGATGTGATGGTTGGACACACTGAGGACACTAGGTGGAACAGATGTCAAATGTGCAAAAGCATTTAACTGGTGCTTCTTCTAAGAAAGCTCTCGATGCTGGCAGCAGTATGCTGGTGATACCCTCAAAAGCTCTAACTCTGCATTCAAAGGGAGTGACCGGATATGATTTTAAAGGCTTCAGTTGCTTCTTCTCATGCAGACCCTCTTGTTCCGATTTTAAAGTGAATTCTGTGCCTCTGAGGGCCATGAGAACTTGCAAAAACAATCCCTGCGGTTGAGTTGGAGCTTGGAAACTCTGATGACCAGGTCTTGATGATTATTCACGTCAAAGCCACCTCGCTGGAAAAATGTTAAACATGTCAGGTGTTGAAAGCTTCTAATTCTTGGAGATGAGGTGTCAGAATATTCAGGGTTTGATTGTTTTTAGTGATAATCAGTGAAGGATCTTGCTCCTGGAAATGGTGGTCAGGTTTTAGATGTACAAATACCTGATCATCACCCAGTGCCATTTTTTTTTTTCCAAGCTTAGCAGAAAGTCAGACATTTGTAACGCTGTCAGCCAGAATGGGGGAGATCATCCTCTGCAGGTACTTTGCATGGGTATGGGCATTAACTTTTTTTTTTTAAGCTTAAAAGTGATGTTTAACAGTTTAAAGTATGTTTAAATGGTTTTATTGAAACACAGTAGATTGAAAGATGAGCACCAAATGTTTAGTGTAACCTTGGTGTATAGAAATCTATGTGTGTAATTTAAATGACGAAGACCAACCGTGTAACTCTGATGTTCTCCATCAGCTGTTGGCAGGGCCTCTAACTCAGAGTAATCGGGTCAGAATCTCCTGGGGGACAACCCACTGGTGTTTCTTTAAGTTCCCCAGGGGATTCTCAGCTTGAGACCATAAGATTGAGAGCCACTGATTTAATGGGTGTGTTGATTGTGTATGCATGTAGATTCTGATCTTGTTTTGAAATTTAGCAAAGTAATTTGAAAATCACTGTCCTAGCAAAAGTTAAGGGATTGAAGGTGACCCATCCCAATTTGCTTCCCCTTACGTATTAGGCCTCTTCTTTCCACATTGTGTCCCAGGTCACATGGATGAGGGAAACTGGATGATGGCACAAAACATTGCAGCCTTTGGGGGCCAGACGTGTCGTGCTTGGGAACAACTGAGGTATCACTACAAGGGTTGAGGTTCTATGAGAGTGGTTATATGTAAAGGGAGGAGACTTCTGAGAACCCAGGTTTCAAGGTTGTACCAAGTTTCTCTTCTGGACAAAAGCACAGGGCCCACAGATGTAGATCCCCATCCTCTTAAGCATCATCCAACGTTTCCTGGGCCCAGGATACATACGATAAGTATTTATCTTTATGAATGGATTAATATCATTGTCCTGGTCTTGATGTCTGATTATAGGCAGTGTAGAGCCTCCTAGGGTGTAGGGCAGGGTCCCAGGCACCAGCGGTGCTGCTGACTAAGAGGGGTAGGCGGGGACCTCATTCCATTCCACACCCCTTGCTGTAGGAATTCTTTCCACAGCAAGAGTTTCTCGTTTTTATTTTTTTTAATGTTCACCAATTTTTGAGGAAAGAGACAGAGTGTGAGCAGGGGAGGGCCAGAGAGAGAGGGAGGCAGAATATGAAGGAGGCTCCAGGCTCTGAGCTGTCAGCACAGAGCCCGATGTGGGACTCAAACCCACGAACCTTGAGATCATGACCTGAGCTGAAGTCTGATGCTTAAGCAACTGAGCCACCCAGGCACCCCAAGAGTTTTTTTTTTGTTTTTTTTTTAATATTTGTTTATTTTTGAGAGAGTGTGCAAGCAGGGGAGGGGAGGGGTGGGGGGGTACAGGTGATCCATCTGAAGCAGGCTCTATGCTGACAGCATCAAGCCTGATGCAAGGCTCAAACTCATCAACCCTGAGATCAGCATGAGCTATCAGCACAGAGCCCAAAGTGGGGCCTAAACCCATGAAGCCTGAGATCATGACCTGAGCCAAAGTCGGATGTTCAGCCGACTGAGCCACCCAGGCATGCCACAAGCATTTCTAATACTACTGCCCTGTCCACAACTGCCAGTGGTTTCTTATTTGTCTGTGAAATCAGATACAAACTGTAAGACATTTTGTGATGTTATCGTTGCACATGAATAAGTAGTTTTTTCAAAATCAAACTAAAATGGATATTTGTGCAGTTAACCACCATAAAAAGTGGAGCATTCTCAACGCTTGACTCCTGCGTGTTTCTCCCGTAATGCACCTCTCTGGTTCTCTTGCAGAAGTAATCATGCTCACATTCTGGGCTCATCACTTCCTTGTTTTTAAAAAATAGTTTAAACAAATATGTATGTACTTCTCCACAGAGTTTACTTTTACTTCCTTTGGAGATGTATTTAAATTAGAGTCTACATATTTCTCAGCAGTTGTTGTTTGTCACGACCAACATTATGTTTCATCTCTGTTATTACATGTACTGTTGTTGATTCACTTCCCTCAAATACAATATTCGGTGGTGTGACTCAACCATAATTATGTTGCTGTCAGCGAAATTTGGGTTTGTTCAGATTTTTTCTTTTCTGAAAAGTGCTAACTAGGAACGTTGTTACGCCTGTCTAATGGTACCCTTTTTCAAGTGTTTCTTACATACCTGAGAGTAGGTTACTAAGACCTAGAGCACGAGCATGTTGAATATTCCAGATGGCACCAAATCATTTTGAGCAATATATAAGCTCTCCTCATTTCATGTCAGCCGACATTTATTATTTCTGGGCCTGGAGATTTCTGCTACTTTTTCGTGGGTTTTAACATGATTATCTCTGCATGGACTTAATTTCCATATTTCTGATTACTAATGAAGTTAAACACTTTTTCATATACCTCATTGACATTTATATTTCTTCTGTGAAATGCTCAAGTATTTTGCTCATTTTTTATTATTGAATTATAGTAGCTCTAAGTATATATGCTCAAAAATATTTTATATAAACTTTAATGTGTTATGTGTGATTGATATTTCTTTTTAGTTTTTTAGTTTTTACTTTACAGTATTTTCTGACAACTTGAATATGTTACCTTATTTTTTTCATGAACTTAAGTTTCAATTTTAGTGTTATCAGTATTATCAATCATTTTATGTTTAGCTCTTTTGTGTTGTGCTTAGGAAATCCTTCCTAACTGCAATTAACTGCATTCTCCTGTATTCTAAATTGTGTCGTTTGATTTTTCGTGTTTTGGCCTTGAATCCACCTGGAATCCATTTTATATTTTTCTGCGTAGAGTTTGAGTTAGAGGCTTCATTTCGTTATTTCATGTGAATAACCAGTTGTCCCAGAACCATTTACTGAGAAGTTCCCCTCATTTTTCTAATGATCTATGATGTTCATATTTTACAAATGTGACGTTTCCTTTTTTTTAAATGTTTGTTTATTTTTGAAACAGAGAGTGGGAGCAGAGGAGGGGCGGAGAGAGAGGGGGACAGAGGATCCAGAACGGACTCAGGGCTGACAGCAGTGAGCCCGATATGGGTCTTGAACCCATGAACCATGAGATCATGACCTGAGCTGAAGTCAGTTAACTGACGGAACCACCCAGGTGCCCTGTATGAATGTTTCATATACACATGGGCATTTTTTAGTCTGACCTTAAATCTTCTTCAAAACACTTCCAGCAAACCTTTGTAGGGTTTTTGTTTTTGTTTTCATCCCTACTGTCTCTTCGTGTACCTTCTACTCAACTGGACTCCTTTCTGTGCCTTAAAACTACTCCACAATTTCCTTTGTCTTGTGCATTTTGTGCTTATACTTCTCACATGTTGCCTTGAGTATTGTTTTGGTATATTTATTTCTCTTTTGCTCCCTATTATGTGTAAACTTCTGAAAGCAGGCATAGTATTTTAGTCATCTTTTGTACCTTTGGACAGAATATTCTTTTACTTAATAGATATCTGATAAATCATTGAACGAAACTGGAGTTTGTAAAGGAAGGGCTGTAGGATATTATCTGGTTAATCTCATGGTAATAGCCTACCCATGATCACTAAGTTTTTTGGAATTTTTTTTTTAATGTTTGTTTATTTTTGAGAGAGAGAGAGACAGACAGATTGTGAGTGGGGGAGGGGCAGAGAGAGAGGTAGACACAGAATCTGAAGCAGGCTCTAGGCTCTGAGCTGTCAGCACAGAGCCCGATGTGGGGCTCAAACCCACGAACTGTGAGATCATGACCTGAGCTGCAGTTGGACACCCCACCGACTGAGCTATTTAGATGCCCCGAGATTTGTGGAATTTAAATGCACTGCCCAGGGTCACACAGCTGGGTGGTCCCTGACGCTCTTTTTTTCTTGAGCTTATTCCAGAACACCTTTCATTATCCATTCCACAGGCAAAGAACTAACCTATTAGACATTGTCCAGAATGTGAACTAATATGAAGATACTGGAAGAAAGGTGAAGAGATGTATGTGGCAGATCCAAGATTCTTAGACTGGTTGAATCCATTGTCAACAATGACATTCACTTCACATCCAGACACTGAGTATTTCTCAAGCATGCTGTGTGAACTTACATCTCCGTGCCACTGTTTTTGCCCCTTGCTTACCAAATCTGCCTTCACAGACCACTATCCATGAATCATCCTTCCTCCTAGAGATTAAATTCTTCTTGTTGAATGCTGTATTTCCATACCTTGACATCACTTCTGGTACTGCATCAATCAGACCTTATTCTAGTTCTTTTTTATAAGTATTTCTTGCTCCTGATTTTTACCACCTGAGGTCAGAGATAATTTTTTGTTTTACTGTATCTTCTCAACACCTAGCACAGGGCCAAGTTTGGTGTAAATTAGGTTTTAAGGCATTTTAACTGCAAAACCACCATTTAGGTGTATAATTTGTTTTGGTGAAATCATTGTGCTACTCCATCTAATAAAATCTAAAACCTATGGGAATGATAACACTCTTCCATAATATTCACTGTTATAGTAATCTAAATTAGCTAAAGAAGTTGGAATAAGTGTTTAGTGGTCCCATGTTAGGGACGTTTTGCTAGGTTAAAAGCATACTGGGTTTCTGATTGAATCAGTCTGGATAGTTGGGAATTTGTTTTATCAGAGAACTTAAGGATCCTGGGTATTTGAGTTGAGGGTTCAAAAATGGGAAATTATAGGAAAATGACTGGAGATAAGAGGGTGCCAGCTACATAATAACCCTTTGGCCCAAGGCCCTGTGATGATTACAGTTCTGAAGGAAGCATTCTGACTTGCTCTTTGATGCAAGTCATGGAGGTGAACTCTAAGTGCCCCCTTCACTCAACTGTTGACTGCTGGGAGCTTCAAGGCGGAAGAACATTCGGGAACCTCAGTCATTGAGCCAGCAGGCCTAGCAGTGGGAGTTTTAGGAGCTGGCATTCTCTTTTCCGTCCTGGAAGTCATGAATAGGCTAAATGGTCAAATTCATGCAACTAAGGAGCCCAGGGGAGTTTAATTGTATTTCCTCTAAGTAGTTCTTTTAGGTGAAAGTATTTTCCCCCCTTCATTTGGAAATGTTATGTGTTTATTGTAAAAAATTTGAAAAGACAGGTAAGTATGAAAGAGAACTGAAAATCCCAATAGATACCCGACCGCTCAGAGGCGTTCTCCAGGTAGAAGCCATATTCCTCATGATGCCTCTGTTAGTCTGTAAATCTCTGTTGGTTCCTCTTTGTCTCTACCATTTTGGAAGAGGAAAAACAAATTATCTGGGTATAAACCACATACTTGAGTTCTTCTGTCCCTGTCTTTTCAGAGTGTTGCCTTCTTGGTAGGAGATTCTGAGTATCCCTGTGACATATCTTCAGTGCTTTGGACAAGTGTGAAAATAGCACGTATTTGTTCTTTTCCAACAACTGCACTGGGATAGTGGTTGCACCCACTGTGGCCGTAGTGTCCCATGACTGCCTGCAGTGAGCTCTTTGTGTTCATTGAGCTGACTAAATAAAAGATGTCCAATCTTTTTTTTTTAATCTCTCAGCATGAGGATGGTATGTGATTTGGTTACCACTTTGAAATTCAGAATGCCAGTTTGGGTTCTTTTTTTTTTTTTTTTTGACTACTCCCAAGACAACTTTGAAGGAAGGCTTTTCTTTCTTTCTTTCTTTTATTTATTTTTATTTTTGAGAGAGACAGGGAAGGGGAGGCACAGAGAGAGGGGAGACAGAGAATCCCAAGCAGGCTCTGTACTGTCAGTACAGTTCCCAGTGCGGGGCTCCAGCCCACAAACGGTGAGATCATGACCTGAGCCGAAACCAAGAGTCGGATGCTTAACCGACTGAGCCACCCAGGTGCCCCTGAAGGAAGGTTTTTCTCTACCTGGTATGTTACCCTATATGGATTTCATCTCAGCATCGGAATGAATCAGACCTTGGCTAAAATGACTCTTCTAACTATAGTAGATGTAGATAAAGTAGGGATACATTTACTTGGAATATTTACTGTTCATATGTGGGTGCAGGCCTTCTTGGCTCTGGTGAAGTCTGTCTCTAGTTAGCCAAGAGCAATCATCATTACATATACTCCTATTCTGTATTTTTTTTCTTGGACAGAAGCAAACAATTACAGGGGATTTTCATAGGCAAAATTAATTAAGATTAGAGCAATTAGTCTTTGCCAAGTCCCCTTCCCACCTTCTTCTTAAACTGATTTATTAATAAAATGCATCTGAAGTAATTAAGATGCAGAAAATGAAAATCTGAAGACCATATTTGTTGGCAATCTGTGTCTTAACATGTTCTCAATGCATCTGTTCCTTCACTACCACCACCTCTCTTAGCTAGAGTCCTCACCTCCAGAATGACAGCTTCTAACGATTCCTCATCTACCAATGTATTTGCCCCAGTGTGTGCATGTCTGTCATGGTATCAGAGTTTCAGAGCTGGTAGTCGTCTGTGTAGTGAGTCGAATGTCTGTTTATGTTTCATTATAAAACACCTTGATGACAGGCTTGTTGTTTCCTGAATCATCACATCCTTCTTATTTGGCACATTTTAGGAAATCAAGGAATAAACGAGTGGATGAATGAATGGATAGTTATCAGCTACAGTGAATATTTGTGCGCTAACTGAGCTATGGCTTACTAATTATATATGATCATGTGAATGTCTGCTGTGTGCCATTCATCATGGTAGATGCTTGACATATATATGCTTCCTACAATAACTGTATGAGGTAGGCATTATTATCTGTCTTGTATATAAGGAAATTAAAACTCAGATATTCTTTCCCAAGGCCATACCTGTAATAGTGGAAGGGGAGGATTTGAAGCATAGGTCAGTTTACCGCCATTATGTATGTTCTTTTCTGTGTCATACCAAGGTGCCTTCCAACTTTATAATGGTGATTCACATGAGTGTCCAGGATTCTTTGCATAGAATACTCCCTTTAGACCCAGCTATAGTAGGTGCTCCAGAGTAGCTTTCCCGGCCACCTCTTCGTGACCAGGTATGCTCACAGTTCCCTAAGCCAATGTGTGTTGGAATCGATCCTTTGATTCTGTCCTTGGCTGTTGTCTCTGGTATCAGCAGTTGATCGATTACAATGTTTCCTAATATTTAACTGTCCTTGAATGCCAGCTGTGTTTTCTCCTTTGGTAGTGGAAGCAGCAAGCTAGGAAATGATGAAGTCTGGCTCTCTGGGGCTCTGGTGGGCTCCGGTAAGCCCACTTCACTGGGCTTGCGCTGGCTGGGATTGGGCCCTAACTTGCCTGGGTCTTTGCTGTTTCAGGACCTAACTCATGCTTCCTGTACATCAGGGGAAAATTGCAACAGTAAGCTTTCTGCCATGGAGTCGGTGTTATGTATGACTGACCTTGCTTTGGGCAAAGATTATGCATGAGTTGATGTAGGAACTGATAATAGTTGGTAATATTAATTATAGGCCAAATGATCACCTCAGGTAAAAATAAGTTACCTGCATTTCTTACTGGGCTTTTATTGCCCAAGACTCACCAAGAGAATTAGTCCCATTAATGGGTATTTAGGTAGGAGAATTAACATGTATTTAACACAGCCATACATGGTGCTAGCCAGATTATAGAGCCTTTTTTTTTTAGCCTCAAAAGGAAGAAACTGAGATTGCAGAGAAGGAAATAAAATTGGAAGATATTAAAGTAACTCTTTTTGGATCATATGACTTATAAATGATCTGAATTTTTTAAATCTTCCAAAAAACATTTGAGTGTATTTATTGTGTACATGTTTTTGAAAGGCAGTGAAGAATAGTTCCTAGACTCTCAGACTCTTGGAGTTAGAATTCAGTTTTTAGCACTTATTACCTGTGTGGCCATAGGAGAATTGCTTAACCCCTCTGTGTTAAAGTCTCCTTACCTGTAAAATGGGGATAAGTAATAGTACCTATTGTATGGAGATATTTTGAGGATTAATTAAATTAATACATGCAAACTACTTAAAATCATTCTGATACAAAATAAGTTATATTCATTACTACTATCACTGAGTCGCTGTGTTAGAAACTGGGCTCTAGAAATAAAAGCTAGTGCAACCGCCATCATGAATCTTACAGTCTACTGAGGGAGATGCCAGAATAAAGCTTACAAGGCATTGTGGGAAATGCAGAAAAGGAGATATCACAGGGTGCTCTGGCCCCACGGAGAGCAACCTCCTCTTCCCTCCCTCACCCGCCCAAATCTTGGAAGTGGGAGTTTACCAGAGGAAATGATACCCAAACTTAGTGATGAATTTTAGATAAGAATGTTTGGGAGACAGGACATTCAGGGCTGCACAAATAAGTGCAAAACGTCTTCCCCTCAGAAATACTTTTCCCCCTGGCTGGCCATGCCTGAGGTTTGCGTTGAACAGAGGACAAATCTTTATTTCACAGAGAAAGGAAAAATACAAATGTCCTTGCGAGAGGTAACTGTTGGTTTGTTCTGAGGTGTTAAGTCCTGAAGTCCAGCCCTATAAGAAATTTTTTAAATAATAAAAAATGTTTTTATGTTTATTTTTGAGAGAGAGACTGATTGTGAATGGGGGAGGGGCAGAGAGAGAGGGAGACACAGAATCTGAAGCAGCCTCCAGGCTCTGAGCTGTCAGCACAGAGCCCGATGTGCGGCTCAAACTCATGAACAAGATCATGAACTGGGCCACCTAGATGCCCCCGTTTCGTAAAATACATTTTAAGTTTATTTATTTATTTTGAGTGAGAGAGAGAGAGAGAGAGAGAGAGAGCAAACAAGCACGTGAGAGGGAGTGGCAGAGAGAGAGGGAGAGAGAATCCCAAGCAAGCTCCACACTGTCAGTGTGGAGCCTGATGTGGGGCTTAAACTCACAAACTCTAACATCATGACTTGAGCTGAAGTGGAGAGTCAGATGCTTAACTGACTGAGCCACTCAGGCACCCCAGTAATTTTTTTTTTCTTGTTTATTTAGTTAGAGAGAGAATGAACGAGCAAGGGAGGGGCAGAGAGAGAGGGAGAGAGATTATACCCAAGCAGGCTCTGCAGTGTCAGTGTGGAACCATGAGATCATGAGATCATGACCTGAGCTGAAACCAAGAATCGGATGCTGAACTGACTGAGCCACCCAGGCGCCCCTAAAGTAATGTCTAATAGTGGGGTGGGGAAGGCAGAGCGAAGAAGCAGTGTATTAAAGAAAGACTGGAATTCAGGAAGGAAATACAACCCACACACCATGGACAAACCTTCTGACTAAGGAGAGCAGGTGGTTGGCAGTAGCCGGTGGTGGTAAGGGTGAGAGGGCATAGGGACTGGGGACAGGTTTACCCACATTGCAGCATCATCCGGGGTGGAAGTTAACACTGGCCAGATGTTCGTCATTGCGATAATAGTTAGGGAAGCATTGCTTCCTTTAGAAACAGGCGCCACAAAGGTGGGGGCAGAGGCAATGCATTGTGTTTTGTTTCCCAGCCTTGGACTCCTGAGTGCTGTTTCTGTATAACTGCAGGTGCCATAGCTACTTCTCATCACATCGGTGGTTCATTTTTGCCTTTTCCAAGTGAACACTTTAGGCAGACTGATTTACTTTTTTCCCTCCTCTCTGAAATAGAGAAGTGCGCTTTAGCACTTTTACCCTTTGAAAATATAAAATCACTCAAGGGCTTTCATATTTTCAAAGGGCAGAAGCAACTTTAGCGAGAGAGAAGGGTGCAAAAAGCTGACTGATCTTTTTTTTTTTTTTTTAAGTGCTATAATGAAAACATGTATAAGACATATCCTCCGGGCCCGTCTGTGTGGACGCTGGTGAAAAGGTAGATGAGGTAAGGAAAAGGGAGGAGAGAGAGATGCATATTGGGAGAGTTAACGACTGCTTTCTCTGTTACTGGGGTTTTCTTTTCTTTTTCCCTTTTAAACTTACCAGAGAAGAAACAGCCCTTTCCCCGCCAAACCCTTGCTCAGATAAAATAAATAGTTGTCCCTTAAGATTTTAATTAAGAAAACACCTGCTTCCTTCCATGGCATCGATTTGCCAAACGCCTGACCCCTGAGAATGAAATCATAACTATCAGGAATTTGGCAGTGGTATTCCTGAGTGAGCGTTGCCTTCGGAGTGACAGATGTAGCTATGTCTCCTCGAAAATGCAGAGAGAACAGTTCACCTGTCAGGTGAGAAACAACTAAGCTACCAGCCAGGCCCATTATCTTCACCCCACACCACACCTGCGTGCAGTAGACACCTCTGGTGCGTCCATCATTCGAAAGGGCCATATTTTACCCAATGAGGTGCTTCCTACGAGCAGCTATAGAAATGATCTACTAACTCGGGCTTCGTTGGCAGTGCTCGATGTTGGTATTCTGTGCTAGATGGGCTGTTTGCCTTCTCCCCAAAGCACATACAACAAACCATTATTTGCAGGCAGGATTTTACTTATGTTTATTATTAAATACAAACATGAACAATGGCATATGAAGTTTGTGGCAGTTGAGATTCTTACATGCTATTTGCTGGGAATGGTGTCTTCCTTTGGGTACCCAGGTGTCCATGGCATCAGTGAGGAGGCTAAGGAACTGGCCCAGATCATCATTCGAAGAAGACACCCAGGACATCACTGTCCGTTTCTGGAATGAGTTGGGTTGGGATTTGCTAGAGTCTAAAGCTGATAAGGAACATACTTTGCCATTTTAGCGACTCATTGGTATCATAATGTGTGTGTGTTTCTCTCTCTCTCTCTCTCTCTCTCTCTCTGACAGCCTAGTCAGGGGACAGGGAGAATGTTCTGAGTAGTAGAATTATACTCTTCCTTGAGTTTACTACAGAGAAGCAATTAATTGTGAAACCGTGTAAGAGTTTATGATACTGCTTCAGATGGACTTGCCCATCAAAGGCCACTTAAAATTCATGCACAGCAGCAACTGTGAAGGAATACCTAAGAATCATAAATAAAGCAAACCTATCTTAATTTATTGCCAGTACCTTCTATACCCATTGAGCTATTCAGAACCCTGCACAATTGATGTTTCTTTCCTCCAGTTATTTCAGTAAAAAATGAACTCTATTTTATGCCACACAAGCATACTAATAAACCAGTGTTTTGCTGCTTATAAAGGCAAACTGTCACCTGTTAAAATATGTAACTGTCATAGAAAGATAAAAAAGGATCATTTAATAATGATGAACAATGTGCATGTGGCATAAATAGAATCCAAAAGGTAAACAGCAGTTTATTATGCTATAGCCAGCCAGAGCAATTCCTCGGTGGAGGGCTCTCTCTGCTCATCTCTGTGCTCTTCCCTTTAAGGGAAATAGAACCTAGCTTAACAATAATTCATGTGTTTGTGCGTGTGTTTGTGTGTGTGTGTGTGTGTTTAACGGAAGCTCATTACTGGTGCAAAATATGAACCGTTGTTGTTGTTGTTGGTGGAGGGGGGAGTCTTTTTCAGACATATTTTCTTAACTCTGATGGGAACAATCTTAAGTGGTCTGTGTTATTGTTTTCTAGTGCTGAATAATAGGGAGTGTTAAGAAATTTCATATTGCTGGTAGGTTTGGGAAGGAGGATGTCTTTAATTAAGCTCTCAGCTCCCTTTCCTCCCCACCCCCCAGTGCTCCAAACCAAATATATCTCTAGCAAGAATATATCTGATGCTACTAAATAAAACCAGTTATAACAAAAAAAAAAAAATGGGCTCATTATAGCTACCTGGGCTTCTTGATCTCTTTTTATTGACCTGTACAAATAGTATCTCCAAGGTACAGCGTTGAAAATGCTCCAGGTTTCCTTCGTGATGTAAGGGGACAATTGTTGGCAGTGGCACAGTGTTAAACTTATGCACCTGCACACAGTAAATTTTAACAGTCCTGGTGGGGGGAGGGGTGTCTGGGTTGGTGCAACTATGAAGTGATTATAATGGAACTTTTTAAATTAAAAAATACTTAAGTTGTAGTATATTAAACTCTAGGGAAGTAAAAGAAGAGTTACCAGGATAAGAGCTGTTTCTCTTCCGGAGTCATTTCTAACCCCCTGTTTCCAGTTAACATGTATTTACATCGACTAATGTCTTGGAAACGACAATTATGGCTGGGTGAATAAATATTGAATGTTTTAAAGATTGTGTAAATATTTGCCCAATAGACAGCCCTGGCTTCTTAAATATTTGGCCTTTTATATTAGGTTCAATTTGAAATGATTTAAAAGCTTACTTAACTGTTGAACACAGCTATACCAGCTTCAAAAGGGAAAAAAAAAGTGCCTTTTCAAGCACAGTTAAATTTAAAGCATTGTACTGAGTAGGAAATAGAATTTTACCCAAATCAGAGGAGCCATGATTATTGAAAGAATGAAGAAGGGCTTCATTGGAAGGCCAGAGTGAGCTAGTTCCTGGGATTGGGAATCACGGTGGCTTGCTTCCTAGCTCCATTCTACAGTGCCCCCCTCACAGTGAGGTTTTTTGATCTGGAAATTTCATTTCTCAGCAAAATGCTTAAAATAACTGTGGTGTTTGCCAAAGTGATTTATAGACCTAGGAAAAACAATTGCTTCATAAATTCAAGGTAGAATCTTGTAATACTAGGTACCAGAGCAAGATTGGGCTGCCTTCCCGCATCCTGTAGTCCGGTTAATCTTTCTACCAGAAATCTCTTTCTAAAATTTTTAGAAGTATTTTTAAGTTTATTTTGATAGAGAACAACAGCTCGAGTAGGGGAGGGACGGAGAGAGAGAACCCCAAGCAGGCTCCACACTGTCAGTGCAGAGCCTAACGCGGGGCTTGAACCCATGAACCGTGACATCATGACGTGAGCTAATATCAAGAGTTTATGCTTAGCATTGGTAGCAATGCTTAACCGACTGAACCACCTGGGTGCCCCAGAAATCTATTTCTAAAAGCCTCATTTTTATTATTCTCCTCAAGTTGAGTGCAATTCTCTGTTGCCTTTAAGCTGAAATACACATTGCTTGATAATGTAATTTGGCCTCTGTGGAGTCTTGCAGTTTCATCCGTCAGCACTATCCACTGTGTTCTTTACACTTCAATCACAAAAACACGCCATGAACTTGTCACAGCTCCTCAGCTATGCATAGTCCAGGACACAGATTTGCCTGACCTTTCTATCAGGCTGATGAACTCCTATGTCACCTTCTAAGCCCATTTCAAAGGTGAGCCCCACTGGAAATTCTTCTAATGATTCCACTGAGCAGAAGGAATCCCTCCTCTCCTAAGCCAGTACTTAAATAGGCATTTTCTGTATTAAGTTGCAATTGATAGAGTGCCTATTTCTGTAAATTTGCATGAAACTTTAAGGGATTGTTTTTTATTCATCTCTGTAGCACATCATAGAGAGTTAATAAATTATTTTTCTTTTTAACTGATAATGGACTATTTCATTCAACCTAGTGGTGTTGAAACTCCAAATATATGGCTTTGTATCTATACACGGTGACTTTAGGCTTTAAAAGAATATTTGAGGGGTGCCTTGGTGGCTCAGGTGGTTAAGCGTCTGACTTTGGCTCAGGTCATGATCTAAAACAGTTGGTGAGTTGGAGCCCCGTGTTGGGCTCTGTACTGACAGCTCAGAGCCTGGAGCCTGCTTCGGTTTCTGTGTCTCCCTCTTTCCCTTCCCTTCCCTTCCCCCCCTCATGCTCTGTTTCTTCCAAAAATAAACATTAAAAAATCTCTTGATAAAAGAGTGTTTGAATATTAAGCCTCTATAATAGTACAGTAGATATAAGAATATAAACCAAAGAAGTGAACTGACGTTAGGAGTGAGAAGTCCATGAGTGATGTTTTCAGTTTTTCCCATCCTCCTGGATGACCCACATTTGACCACTGACTTGCCTTATGGCTGTCAGCAAATTTCCTAGCCTGTAACATTCTCATTTGACAATTGAGAGTAAAAAATATAATTCTTTCCTACTGTACTGGAAACAATTCCAGTGGTATAAAATTGCCACAAATTTATCTGGAAATAATGTGGCTTTTTTTTTCCTGTAATTAATACCAGTAGTCAATTTAATACACTTCCCAGAAAAAAAAACCAAACCACTCTGTATTGTGTGAGATAAAGCTCACCTGGGTCATCTTTTATTTGGTTCAGGGAAAAACGTAATCAAACCAGGTCATGTGATTTATAAGATAGAGTGACATTTTGAGGAGTGAAAACATGGGCCCATTTGTCTCCAGCCACAGAATATACAGACTAAATTTACCACACCAGCTGTAGCTTATCAATTCATTGATCTCTTTGCTTGGGCACTGCAGATGTTTTAAGTGTAAATGAATAGAATGATAAAATTCCTGCACAGGCCTTCAAAGTGGGGTTTGCCTTATGGATGTCTTGGGGGTGCAGAACAAAATACCTTTTTCTGTGCAATGTTTCAAGTACATAAAAAGACACAGAGAATACTATATAGTGATCATCCATGGTGCCTGCATCAAGTTTCATCAGATATCTGTTGTATCTAGAAAATAATAAAAGATATTAAGCTTTTAAAATATGTAAAATGCAAACTGACGCGCGTGCCCACTCAGGCTACAGGCAGAACCATCCTGTGGTGCGTGAGAGGCTGGGAAAAGGAGGGGCTGCTGAGTGATGTTCTGGTTTTAACTGGTCCATGTAAGATGGGTCCTAGCTATTCCTGCAGACAAATAGCACCTTGGAAGTAGCCCTAATGAGGCGAGCACAGACGAAACCAGAAGAAAATGACAGAGATGTGCTTCTTCAGGTCTCAGTGCATGCTCCCCGTGCTCTCTCTTGTGAGGAAAAACAGTAACAATCAAATCCGGTTAGAGAGTCAAGCAGATCATTTTAAAGTGACCTGATTTGACTACAGTTAATTATAAATTCTACCTTTAGTTTACACTAAAACTCCTACCCAGTCATAGCGTGAAGCCATTACCCTGATGATATTACCATATTACCAAGGTAAGTATGGAACCATAATGACTCACAAGGCAGATTATATTACCATTTTTAAAAAATTCTTTATCTTTTAGAGCAGGGGTTGGCAAGCTTTTCCTGAATAAGGGCCAGATAGTAAAAATTTTTGGCTTCACCATACTTAGGCTTGAGGCCATAGCTTTGCTCATAACTACTCAACTCTGTCAATGAAAGCATCTGTAGACCATGAATGAATGATTGAGTGTGGCTGTGTTCCAATAAAACTTTATTTATAAGAGCAGGCAGCTGGCTAGATTTGACCTGCAGGCTATAGTTGGCTGACCCCTGTGTTAGAGATGCATACAGAAGTGCTTATGGAAATGATATGATGTCTGGGATTAGCATCAAAATACCCTGGGAGTGTGGGGGAAGTGTGTAGAATATAGATTAGGAATGATGGGCCTTGTGTTGATAATTGGTGAAGTTGAGTGATGGATATATGAAGGTTAATTACATATTTCTGACAGTATGTATTTAAACTTTCATAAGAGAACAAGCCTTCAGAACTATAAAACAGACCTCCAGTTTTTTCCCCCTTGCAGTGTTTACAATCAGCATTCAGTCCAGTAGTTTATAAAATTTCACTATTTTTGATGATAAATGCTTAGAAGCTTATTTGAGGCTTCTGTAGGCCAAAGATATTTGGCAATATATCACTGGAAAAAAGTTTATTTCCCTTTCTTTGGTAAAAATGGCCAAGTAATATGGCCCAAACATTCTGACATTCAATATCAATTGAATGCATTCCTTTGCTGTCAAATACTGTTGGAAAGCAGATAGTGAAAAATATTGAAGCTTTCAAGGAACAAGTGTTTGCAGAAACTGTACCACATCAGAAGTTTGTCTCATAGTTGGGTAAAAGTACAGAAGTTTCAGCATCTCAGAACTTAGGTTGTTTGTTAGGTTATTATTATTATTTTTTTTAATGTTTACTTATTTTTGAGAGAAAGAGCTTGAACATGGGAGGGGCAGAGAGAAGGGGACTGAAGATCCTAAGCAAGCTCCCCACTGACAGCACAGAGCCCAATGCAGGGCTCAGACTGATGAATGGGGAGATCATGACCCAAGACAAAGTCAGACACTTAACTGACTGAGCCACCCAGGCATCCCTAGATTATGTTCTGATAGTGAAATATATAAAGATCTGTTCCAGTGACCATTGTATAATAAACCATCCCCAGTGTAGTGGCATAAGACAACCACCATTTTATTGTGCTCTTGGATTCTGTGGGTCAGGAATTGAGCAGGGTGCAGTGGGGGTGACTTGTCTCTGCTTCATGATGTCTGGGGCCTCAGCAGGGACATGTTTGAATACTTATAGATGACAAGAATGGTTGGGCTGGAATTATCTGGAAATTTCTACATTCATGTGATGGGTATGTTGGAAGCACCTACACATGGCCTTTTTGTGTGGCTTAGCTTCTCACAACAAGGCGGCGAGGTTCTGAGAGGACGCATTCCAAGATGGAGCCCCCAGAGGGCGAGTGTTCCAAGAGAATCAGACAAAGGAACCCCACTGAAGACAGAATGTTATAACCTAACCTCAGAAGTCACTTCCGTCATACTGTATAGATTGAAGCCATCATTAGCCCACCTGGATTGAAAGGAGGGACAAAGACCTCACCTTTAGATGGGAAGAGTATCCCAGTATTGGGGAACATGGGCAAATCTTCCACAAGGACTGAATTTTTCTTTCAATGAGCCCTTAAAGGAAAGTCAGAGAAGATAAATTCTCAGCTATAAACCATAAATCTATGTGAGTGTAATCACTGAGGGAGCAGCCATTTTGATGGGGGAACAAATAATTTTTTCAGGGTAAGTTTAATGAGAAACCACCTACAGGAAGTTTATTTCTTTAGCCTTCAAGATTGAACTCTTTAAAAGTTGAGAACCTTATACCAGAGAGACACACCAAGCAGCATGTTGCATCAATATACCTTATTTTATGAAAGAATAGAACTTGTTAAATTATTGTAGAATCTTGACAGTATTTTGTGATGAGTTGGGAAATGACGGTGAGTGCTTTCTGAGCCATGTGAAGACTCTCTGGTTATCTTGAGGAAAGCAACCTGAAGACTTGTCAAACTTAAAAAGATGAATATCCTCTTTTTTCTAGCTCCAAGTTTGCTGACCTTTTCTGTAGTGACAAGAGAGTGCCACCAGATTTCCAGCAAAGGTTTTGAAAAATTGTATTTGATGTTTCTTATCATTTTAAAAATGAGTGAAAACAGAAGTGATTTTAAAAATAAACTTCTGCCATGTACAGAACATTTGGAAATGAGACTTTGGAAATGAATTTATTAATTGACAGTATTGTTGCCAAATACTACTTGTGTTTCCTAGAAATTCTATATCCGTTTAGAAAACATAGAAACAGAATTTTATAAACGTATTTTAAAGTCTTTCAAATGAGAACCTTTTCAGTGGTTTTCTACCTTTTGTAAAAATATAAAATTTTTGTGGGCCACAGGGGTGGCTCTGCTGGTTGAGTGGCCGACTTGGGCTCAGCTCTTGGTTCATGGGTTTGAGCCCCTCTGATGAGTTGGGAAATGTGCTGACAGCTCAGAGCCTAGAGCCTATTTGGGATTCTGTGTCTCCCTCTCTCTCTGATCCTCCCCCACCTGTGCACTCTTTTCTCGCTCTCTTTCTCAAAAATAAACATTTAAAAAATACATATATAAAATTTTAGTATCTCCCAATTCATTTTAAGAACCAAATGACATCAGCAAAGATGAAAATTCTCTGGATGAAACTAAGGAAAAGTTACTGAAAGACAGGTGGATGAAACTGAACTGTGATTTAACTACTTGGTGAGGGCATGTGGAAATGTAACTCTTCCCTTTGGTCTACTTGTTTTCCTGGGGGATTGGTTGTAACTCTAGTGGCCATCATCTAGTTAGTGATAAACAGAATTTAGGCCCAGAGCCATGAACTCCTTCATTGCCAAGTTTGGGGATGTATTTTACAAGACTGTCATAATAGCTACCTTGTGGTTAGAATTTACTAAATTCTGGATACTGTTCTAAAAATGTTGTTTATACGAACTCATCTAATCCTCATAACACCACTATGAAAAAAGATGCTGTCATTATCTCTACTCTGGAAATTGAAGCATGGAGAAATATCTACTGCAAGGTCCCACAGCTAAACTATGTAGATAATAGTGAAATATCACTGTATACATTCTAAAAGTAAATGTACATTTATGGAGGGCTCTGTTTAAAAAATGTAATTGTGAGAAAGGTACATAGTAATAAAAGTTTTGCTGCCACCGACCTAGAGGACAAAATCAGACAAAAGGTGAGATCCTCCCAGAGGACCCCTTCACAGCATGACTCCAGTCCATAATGACCTAGTACCCTAAGGTCTAGTTAGGTCCTAAGTGGCCCTACAGACTTGTTTTCTTTCATGCCTCCAGATCTGGGGTGTGCTCTCTCCTTTTCCCAGACTGGCCTTTACAAGTGCTCACCTGTTCTGGGAGACCCAGCTCAAATGCCCCCTTTTCCATGCTGCCCTCCTTGACCACGTCTACAAAATTCATGATTCACATGTGCCCTTTTTCTACTTATTTTATATATTGTAAATATATTCTTGCATTTATTTATCTATTTGTTTACCTTTTTCATTTATCTTTCCCAACAGAATGTAGTTACACAGACCAAGAACCATGGCTGTTTGATTTTTTAATCCCCACTGATTGGTACGATGCCAGGCAACATCCTGTCATGGTCTCTACCACTGCTGGGCTGGTGCTCCTCTTCCAGATGCTGACTTATTTATCGAGCGCTGTGTGTTCAGCACTTGAATAGATTATTTCATTTAATCTGAATAATAACTCAATAAGGTAGGTCTTATGGGAGCCTGAGTCACCCAGGTAGATGAGGAGATTCACACTCAGGCCAGGGACCGTGAAGTGCTGGCCCTCATCCACCATGCTAGATAAAAATCCTGTGTTCAGTACAACTTCAATGGCACCTTCCAACCATCAAGGTCTACGAAGTCTTTAGTGGTAGAGAATAGGATTTTAAGGTTTGGAGTAGGATGGGAGGAGAGATTCTCATCTGCCATTTTACTCTGAATGTTTTCTCTCCTGGATGAAATAAGAAAATTGAGGATGGGGGTAGGAAATGAAATGGAGGTAGACTGAGATGTGAACTTGCCTTTCCGACAGCCCTGGATCTAGCCTTGTTTCCCTCATAGAACATCTCATTTTCTTCCTGTAGCCTTTCTGTCTGATTTGAAGCAGTCCCCTACCGGATACTAGAGGATGGCCAGGTAGACTCATTTTGGGGCAAAGCAGTGGATTTTCAAGCTCTTGATATAAAACTGTATGCAGTTGTAGCTCTTTGTAGAATTTGGTGCTAGATACTGCTGCACCTGCTACCCTCAAACCATTGATTTAATTCAACCAGTGGTCATCCTTTAAAGAGAATTAATTTCTGTTCCTTTTCCCAGTAGATGAGCTTTACGACAAGCAATTTTCTTATTCTGGTTCTGGTTATATTAAATTAGTTCTAAGCCTTATTCACCCAGCTTTTGCCCTTTTCTTCTGAATAACTTTCATAATAACAATAATAACACAACAGGCTGTTTTAATTAGTTATTATGACAAACTGATAGACTGTGTGTAATTATCTTTAGAGTAGCTGTTGGTGCGATTTAGTATATTCTTCAAGTTAAAAAAGTAAAACCATGTGTCCTGTCAGATCTTAAATTATAAGATATAAGACAGAGCTCCACTGTTCATTTATATTTTTATGAACCTCTTAGCTTTGTACAAGTCTCTAGTAGACACCTGCTTCATGGCCATTTAAAACAGTGCTCATAACATACAGTAAATTTATAGGCAGTCATTTCTTGCATTTGCCAACTTATGGTACTGTACTTGTGACAGCAATAAAAAAAATCACTATTTATTTCTTTAAGTTTTAACATCAAAATGTGCCCCTAAGGTACATTATGGATACGTTACTCTGTTACTGGGGATGGCCTCCTGCCATTTCTCATCAGCAGAGCACATCTGTTTGGGGGAGCTTTTGTTTTCAAAATCTACACATGTCACAATAATCACAACGGATCTTATAAAAGAGATTAATGAAATCTGTCCTGTACTTAGATGGCAGAAAAGTAACCATCCTTAAAGACAGTGTGAAAACTGGATTTCAGAGATTCTTTTATCCAACAACAGATTCAGCTATCGAATTCCTATAATTTGCTCTGCATCGCTGTTGGCACTAGGGTAATATGGACAGGTTTCTTCCTCATGGGGCTTCCCTTTGAGTGGGTATGTTTAAAATTGTATATCTAAGGGCAGCTTTTTAGAAGTTCTTCGTGTCATTGTTATAGATAAAATTATCATGGAAAACACAAAGGATGGAGGCTCTTTTTAGCTCCAGTGTATCCTCAGTGAGGTGTAACATATGGGCAGTCTACCCACCACTGAAATAAAATTCCAAAAGATCTCAGCAGCTGTGGAATGGAGTTCATGCGGTGCTGTTTTTTAATTTTTCTTTTAACATTTATTCATTTTTGAGAGAGAGAGAGAGAGAGAGAGAGAGAGAGAGACAGAGAATGAGCGGGTGAAGGGCAGAGAGAGAGAGAGAGAGGGAGACACAGAATTCGAAGCAGGCTCCAGGCTCTGAGCTGTCAGCACAGAGCCCGATGCGGGGCTCGAACCCATGGACCCTAAGATCATGACCTGAGCTGAAGTCGGCTGCCCAACCGACTGAGCCACCCGGGTGCCCCTGATGCAGTGCTGTTTTTGATGTTGTTGGATTTTTAGGAAAACAAGTGAGATTAAGTTGCTGAGCATTTATGCAGCCCCAAACAGAACTCAAAAATGATTTATAAAAATAAATGTTACTTACAGTAAATTTTCAGTTTTCTATATGGAGGGTGTAGCATTTTCTCGAATTTGTGACTGTTTCATCTTAAGTGACTGTCACAGGTTCGGTTTCCTGAGATGCACATGGTGGGTTGCAGACCAGCATGCAGGATATTCGTTGTGGAACATTCTGGGAATCAGCTCAGAGCAGAGAGGAAGGGACAGCACTGGCAGCGGGAGAAGCTGGCAGGCAGTGTGGTTGCTCTAGAGGCCTCAGATGCTTCCTGGGAGCTTGGAAACTGGAATGACCCTTTAGGATTGTCCCACAATGAGGCAAATGCCTATGACTTTAAATATATACTTTTGTCCTATTTCTGGCCTCAATAGTCACCAGCTCTGGCCCTCCCATGGAGAAGGGGGTACTCCTTCCAGTGCATGAGACCCTTTGAATGAGAAATCACCCCAGGGCTGGTTTCCAAACTACTGTGCACCTAAGTGCCCATGACTCCCCATTGGGTTCATAGGAACCCGGCAGGGACTCTGAGCTTGAGATAGTTCTCAGTTTCCATGCTGGATTGCAGTTGTCCTTTCAAAGCCAGGTTTCAGCAGTCAGTATGGAAGAAAGCCAGTACCATGTCAGAAATGATGCAGAGCAGCAAATGAAGGTAGAAGTGTCCAGTCGTTGAAGGTTTGAAAAGCGTAGTGCCCAGCGGATGCTAAGTCATTAAGACATGAATATGTGTTGTTTGATCTCCTTATAAATGGCAGATTAGGTGTCTCTCTTAATTTGAGGAGTGCCATGAAAGGCACATTGGAGGAACTCTGGATGGGTGCCGGGAGAGGAGGGCTCAGCTGCAAGCCATCAGCCACCAGTGCTCCCAGTAGCTGGGGAACACATGCTCTTGTCCTAAAGACGGAATCTGGTCACGACACATAGCATTCATTATAATGACAAAGAATCGCATGCCTCATAACCTTCCTGCCAGACACAAGTCTTGAAAATCTATAAGACACAAAATCAAACAAGATACTGCTTCTTCTGTTAATCACCTAGAGCCACCTGGAACACTTAAGAAGGTGTGGTGACTTGTGTATCTTCTGATCTTTTGGATGCTGTCCTTCCTGTGAACATATACAGACAGGGAGCAGTGAGGCAACACGTAGATGTTTCGAGATGGAATCAGAAGGTGTGATTTAAGTACCGAAGTTCCTTACTCCAACTTTGTGCTTTGGCTCTTCATGTTGGATCTTGTTAGGATGGGAGGCAGGCAGCCACGCCTCTTTTGGACTGACTGTAACCCACCTTCCTTCAACGGGGGTCTCTCTGAGTTCTAGGAAATTGTGGTGAAGAGCCTTTGGTATGTTTGGAAGGATCCCCAGAAGGTTGACTTCAGAATTATTTTTTCTCCAGGGAATTTGGAAAAAAAAAAAAAAAAGAATAGCTAAAACTCAGCAAAAAGATACTCAACTTAATTTTGATAATTTTACTTTCATATCTGGACCATTTCAGGTGGGTAAATATTTAAAATTTTGCCACATGACTAGGGGGTGTTAATTGATTTACCCAAATCCAGTTGCTTTTCCGTTGTAAGCGTGAGTCAGAAAAGTGTCCACAGAGCCTGGAAAGGTTTGTTAAATATAAATCTCAGATGCTCCCCATTAATTTTATTTGTAACTCTGGGAGAAATACGGCGCTTAAGCATGCAAAGCATTTCATTTTTCCCCCTAGGTTTCCTAGTATCATTTTTAAGCCTATTATGAACTTTTACTTCACTGTGGAGTTTTTTAAAAAAACTTTTTCAGGAATGAGGACTCATTTGTCTACTTCAACTGACTGCGCATAATTATGGTTTGAATGGAGCCCATTATAACCTTTGAGAATCTCAAATCTTGTCTCTGTAAAGTTCAAAAGAGCTTGCTGGTTACCAGCTGGCATTTAAAGAGTAAAATCTTTTCTTAGTCATTATAATATGTAGGTTTTCCCGGATGGTGATGTGAATGTGAGGCTTTAAATACACCAGGACGCAAAAGGGCTAGCTGGGTGAAAAGCCAAGAGTGAAATGCTTTCTTCAGATGATTTAGCAAATCTCCAGGAAGGATTTGTCTGAACCCATTGTGTAAGTCCTGCGTAGCAGCGGTCACGTTCTCAGAAACTAAACTGTCTCAAAAGGGAGAGAAAATGATTCTCCAGCCAAACTGAATCTGTGATCTGTTTACCTAGCAAATATTGGATGAGGTCCAGCACCTCTGAGGGTTTGGTGTGTGTGTGTGTGTGTGTGTGTGTGTGCGTGCGCGCGCGCGCGCGTGCATGTGCATGTGTACAGGTGTGCACGTGTCTGGCTGAAATGGTGGTTTTATGACAGGAGTTTTATCAGCCTGGAAGAGAGAACCTTCCAGTCTCACTGCCTTATGGTATACCCCCATGGTGTCCTTTGGTGGCAGAGTTTAACAACATTAACTCATTATTTATTCCTTAACACAGGCGGGCTTGAGCAAGAGTTTTATTTCAAAGTTTGTCTCTTTGTGTCTGAAACATTGAATATGTATTTTAATCATAGGTCACCACAGCCAGAGGAAATTTTAGTAGGCAAAATGACTTAAAATATTGTGAAAGTGGTTTAAATTGATCAATTCTAAGAATCTGTTTTTGATTAAAATTTAATGAAATAAGAAAATAAATCTGTACTTCCATTTCCCTGCTCTGCATCTCTCTTCTTTACATTTGCCTTCTGTATTTTGACCAAATTTCTCTTCATACCGTTTCTCTGATACCTGTTTTTCTTACCACCCCTCCTCCTAGATACCTGAGGCAGAAGAAATCTAATATTTTAGATTAACAGTTAATAATGTATGTCACCATCCCTTGTAAATAAATTTGTGTGTCGTAATTTCAGGCAAAGTGCATTGAAAAAATAATTTTATAAATACAGATCAATATTGTGACAAATCAGTGTGGCAAACATGTCTTTTCTATAGAGGAACCTGACTGACTTTTCTTTTCTCTGGGAAAATATAATTGAAAAATGGTATTCGTTTTCTTAGGTATGTTTTTTTTTTTTCCTCTGTTTATGTTCAGGTCCGTGAAATTATGCTTATTTAATTTGTCTTCATTATCTTTGAAGTCCAGCTGATATTTTGACAACCAGTGTGAACTTAAGAATCTGGCACGTGTAGACGCTAATCTCTACCATTTACTGTGTGACCTTGAGGCAATCAGTGTGCTAACAGTCTCATCTGTAAAATTGGCATTATGATACTTTCCTCCTGGAGCTTGAGATTGTACATAAAGTACTATTGATTTGCCTCTAATTGCAGTTTTGTTTGTGTGCCTTAACTTTTATATATCTGTATCTGTGTGTGGATATATGGTTTTCATTTGTATTTCTGATTTTTGTCTCACAGCACCCCACCCTTTTGTAAACAAAATAGTTGCACATCTCTGAGGGATTAGAAGCATATGGCCAGAGAAATGGGCTATGTGTAAGTTCTGATTTTGTTTTTTGGAAGATGGGTGGATAGAGAGATAAAATACCCTTTGTGGTTTAATAGGTGATCAGGTTTTTGTTTAGTGATTCATGGAAATTGAAAATAAAATGCCTGTTGTTTCAATAGGTAGGTTATAAAACTTTCAATGTATAGCCATCTAATAATGCTTTACAATTTTTTTCCCAAATGCTTGAGTAAGTTGCCAGTATGGGAGAGGGGTTATACTGATTTGCCTCATAACAACAGAGTTATAATGACAGTAAGCTTGTCCTCTGAGTGTTAAATTGAAAACTGATGTGTAATAGGTCATAGGGCAAAAATTTGGCTGGCTGTCTGAATTGCTTCTGGGCCAGCAAGATTTGGTTTTGACTGGACACAGGTTGAATTAACATAATAAATAACCTATTTCAGTGTCCATCTGACTCCAGTGCATGAATGTGTGGTGACCAGTGTCCGCACATGTACTCCAAGTTAAAGTAAGCTTTTTGCTGGTGGATTTGAGTGTTTTTGAGCCATTAGAATGGCTGTATATATGTTTAGATGGCTGTATTCAATTACCTTAAGAGGATACCGGTAAAGTTCTGATTTATCCATCTCTTTCCACTTGTTTTGATCCCATATTGACTGAGCAGTGTTCTGAGTTATGCTACAGGTCCCTATATAGGTCTGTGTACAGGGAGAATCCAGGTAAAATTTGCATGATATAGTGCTTGGGACTGTTAATTAAGAAATCATTATTGGAAATACTGGTTCGTTAGATGGCAGGAATATATTCTTAGGGCAACATTTTAAAGACTGGTAAATGGATAATGTATCTTCAGAGCTTTTTCTCAGGAAAGACAGGCAATTATTTGTTTCTTTAATTCTTTTCTGATGTTGGCTCTGTACTCTGGCCGGTATTCCTATAATGCCTACTGGCCAGCCTGTGCCTGCCTTCATTATCCTTTAGCTTTTATTCTTAAATTTTCATCTCTGGGTGGCTCAGTCAGTTAAGGATCTAACTTTGGCTCAGGTCATGATCTCATGGTTCTTGAGTTCAAGCCCCACAATGGTCTCTGTGCTGACAGCTCAGAGCCTGGAGCCTGCTTCGGATTCTGTGTCTCCCTCTCTCTCTCTCTGCCCCTCCCCGACTCATGCTCTTACTCTGTGTCTCTCTGTCAAAAATAAATAAACATTAAAGAAATTTTAGGGGCACCTGGGTGGCTCAGTCGGTTAAGCATCTGACTTTAGGCTCAGGTCATGATCTTGAGGTTTGTGAGTAAGAGCCTGCGTCGGGCTCTGTGCTGACAGTTCCCCTGGAGCCTGCTTCAGATGCTGTGTCTCCCTCTCTCTCTGCCCCTCCCCTCCTCCCTCTTTCTCTCTCTCTCTCTCTCTCAAATATAAATAAAAGCATAAAAAATATTTTTAAAAATTAAAAAAATAAATTTTCATCCCTTTATACTTCCCCTTGGGTCTTGGGTGACTTTTCTCAAACTTTTGCTTTGCTCATTTTTTTCTACTCTCTGCTTTCATTGTCCTCTGTAGTTACCTGGGTTCGGCTTTCTCTTTTATCCCCTGTTCTTGACTGCTTCTTTTCTTGACCATCTATTCTCATTTCAGAGATGCAGTGTGTTTTTTCGTTCTACTAAAGGAACACGTGTAATATAAGTTCTCCCATTTCTTGCTACTGTTTTCCTTAAGAAGACAATCACTGTCTCTTCAAAATTTTGCTTCTGTATCAGGCAGTTGGGGAAATCTATGCTTTTGAAAATTGGCCATTGCAGTGTGTTCTTTCAGAGCTGATACTAAATGCTTTTCAAATTTATCCGTGTTTAATGAAAGAAGATGGTGACGTTTTGGAGATTCTGTGGCTTGGGCTGGGGTGAGCAGAACCAAAGGAAGTATCCCTGACAGCTGGACCTATTTGCCAGTTTCTTCTATATTTCTATAATGTGGGATGCAAGAAATAGTTGGACTGCTGCTCCCTTCCTTGGTCTGGTCTAGTTTTTCTAATTAGCAGCCAGCCAGGACTGTGTGTCTTTCTCCTTGCCCAGTGAAAGCCAGGTTTAATCTAGTAGTGAGCTCTGAAGTCAGGTCCTGCTCAGAGTGCCTTCCAGCCACTTGCGCCCCCAAGATGCACTGGGAAAGTAATGTGTGCCTCGTACCACACCCACACTCCTCTTCAGCCCTGCCATTGCCATGTAATGGCATTAGAAAATTAATTCTCTGGGATCATTTCTGCAACCATTCCAGGTATATCCTTCCTTCACATGTAAGATCTCTTCATCAAGTCATACTTTGCTTCATTTTGATTCCATCTGCATTATATCCAGGAAACTCCTTGAAGTGCCTGGCGTGGAAAAATATTAGCAGATTATTCCTTATTTTAAAATATCCAGTTGTTGGTCATGTCAGTGGGTATCAGAATTAGGGGGTGGGGCTTTGTGTGTTCAAGGCTGTGTATAATCTAGAGAGTGAAATACCTTTTCAAAACAATCCACTAAATGGTAAATTCCGTGCAGCATGGTAGGTACCAGTTCCTATCACCAGTAGGGAGTGATCATCTCCCATAAGAAAGATGCAGGGTTTAAATTAATCCAATATCAGCCCAATCTTGGGCTCCCCACTACGAGACACAGACAAGAAGAATCTGTAGACCCCCAACAGGACCTCCCTCACCTGAGAAAGACAAGGAGTGTCTCCTCAATGCTAACAATGCTGTGTGGACCCAGTGCCTGTGTGCTCAATCATTTTGTCCATAGTGCTGATGCTTACAGAGTTGAGTTGAGGTGTTATTCCCTGTTTCCCAAGAAGGAGGATAAATCCATGCAAAAGGAATATGTGGAACTTCACTCGATTGTCTGCCTATACCTTGGTGTGTTTGTATTTCCTTCAGGGGGCAGATGATGTTTGGAATAACAGCCAGCTCTCTCTAAGATATAGTGATGAACTTGTACACTATTTGGAGAACATAAACATAATATAAATTTTATGTGGGTGGCAAATTGCTCCCAAGCTGACTGACCCTTTGCAATGAAGAAAAAACTTGTCAGCATTGTATTTTTTTTTGTAGGTCACACTGGTGATTAATGAATGCAGATCCCAAATATAAAATGTGGAGGAATCAGTCCTCTGTGGCTAGTTAATAACCAAGTCTACTACCACAGTAAACTTCAAGTGATGACGGTGGTTTGCCTCTTACCTTCACCTCAACTCCCTCCACACACGTATCTATCTATGTGCTCTGATGGGAAACTTTTCTGAAATGACCTTGCTTTGCTTCAGAGAGACATTGGGGAAGAGACAGGCTCAGGCTGTAGTTGCTGTTGGCTCTCCCATAGGTGAAAGATCGCCATCTTCCAATTAGTTAGAGCAGATTGAGTCAAAATAGAAACAGAAGATAGAATCTTTAGATGTGGCCTTGTAAAATCAAGAAACATTCAGGTTCTATGTGCTATCATAGAGGAAATGGAACATAATCTTTTTAGTTGTGTAGTTAAAGACTCAAACAACATACTACTCTGTATAAGGAGATGTTGCCATTTCTCTATAGGGGCTCATCTATAATTGCCCCACTCTGCAAAACACCTGTCCTAGGAGATCTTCTTGAGAAGACAGTAGTGAGGTCTTGGTATTGAATCATTTAGTATTGAATGAGAGAGTCCATTGTGTCCAGTGTTCTATATTATATCAGAGTTGACCTTCCCAATAATATCTTTATTCCTGCATCTGCATTAACCTGTGAAAGTGTGTGTGTGTGTGTGTGTGTGTGTGTGTGTGTGTTGGTGGTGGGGAGACTGTTAATATGAGATGCTCTGCGGAGTAACAGGAATACCCCCTCCATTTGGTGACTCCTACCTACTGTCAGCCCGAATGGAGTTCATCAGCTTGGCAATACTTGCACTACACCTTGATGCTTCTCATAACAAATTAGGAGACAGTGTATTCTAACTTAGAGCTATGCCACCTTTTCATTCTCATTGCCACTTAGCTCTCTCTTGCCCAGAAGATGGCATACAAGTGGGTGTCCATGCTTGCCACCATCTTATATTGGTTCGTTCCATACTGGGTTGCCAGGCTCCTCTTCTTACTGTTGCACCATATGACCGTCTCTCCCTTCTCAGGTTCTCTCTCTCTGTTTTCTCATTGCCTAGCAAATAAAGTTCCAACGTGATACTTAGTTAAAGCATATGTGTGCCTGTCTCCCAACTCATTATATCTCACAGCTTGATTCTTTTTATGTGTCACGGCAGGCACAAAGCCTCCTCTCTGCTCCCCTAGCCAGAGCTCACTCGACTCCTCACCAGCTCACCGGGCCTATGCTGTGCCTCAGATCTCTACTCTGTGATAACATCTCTGTGTATCTTGTCCCTGTGGGCAAACTCCTCTTTATACTGAAGCCCTTTTTTTTTTCAAATCCTCTTTCGCGTCCTGGCCCTCATGAAAATTTACCTCTTTCCCAACAATACTGCATTCCCCTGTTTTCTCTTTGCCCTCCCCGCCCTGATTCAGCAAAGGAGAGATGTTTCCATGGCCCACTCCTTGGCCGAGTGGGCGTCCAGGACGGGCAACACTTATTAAAGAATAGATCTTTAATCCCTGTGTTTCTGCATGTGAATGTTTTTTGCATTAAATGAGTAATTACAGCTCTTTCACTCTAGTACTTTCTGTCCTACTCTTCTTTTTGAATTTCTAACATAGCTATACCTCCTTTCCAGAAAACTCTCTTATGGGCTGTGTAAAGGATTCTTGTAGGATGTTCTCCTGTGCTCATGCCTTAGGGCTGATGTCTAGGACAGCCTCATTTGGCTGCCCACATGGGCTACATCTTTGTTAGTATGGGAAATAAATCCTCTCATGCCTCTGATGCTTCTTAGTAGATGTTGCCCTCTCCACTTCTACCCTACATCCTTAATTTCATTTGGTGAATGGTGTTAAAACAAGAACCTGAATCTAGGTATCCTTCTCAACTTTTGCATTCTCTGTTTTTGTGAATTACCTTTTTTTTAATGTTTATTTTTGAGGGGGTGGGAGAGTGGGGCAGGGCCAGAGAGAGAGGGAGACACAGAGTCTGAAGCAGGCTCCAGGATCCGAGCTGTCGGCACAGAGCCTGATGTGGGGCTTGAACCCACAAACTGTGAGATCATGACCTGAGACAAAGTTGGATATTTAACTGACTGAGCCCCCCAGGTGCCCCAGTTTTGTGATTTACTTTTATATCACTTCTTGAAAATCCACACTTAATGACTTGCCCCTTCATGTGTACTCATTCTTTTAGCTACTAAAATACTGGGTATTTTGCATCATTTAGTAGTGGTCTACACAGGATTCAGTTGTAAAGAACAGTTCTCAATCTCCAAAGGCTCAGAGGAATTTGCAGAGGCAGGAATTTGGTCTAATATTTTTTTCTTTTATCAAAATAAGAAGGAAAAAAAACTAGTCCTCCTAGATGGCTTCTTTTTATAAAGACCTCATGATAACCGTGGCCACTCTCTTACTAGTGCTGTTGATGTTACCCCAGCATCCAAGACCACAGGACAAATATGCTCTTGGCTTGCTGGCTACCAGCCCTTAGAACAACTCCATTGCATAGTTTTCCTTCCTTTTTACCTGTTATCTGCTAAAATTTAGTTGTAAATTGTATAAATGTAGTATTGTAACCCCCTCTTGTCTTACAAGAAACAGTAAACCAAACACAGCTCCAAGACCCCCCTTCCCCCCCACCTATAACAGTTTTAGTTACTTCCATAAATGCATTATCAGAAGTTTTGTTGCATGTGAGGTCTCTTTAACAAGGAGGAGAGGATATCAGGGAGAAGATAGGATTTCTGTAGTTTTGTCCCATATATATACCTTTGCATAGACCCTTCTAAATTATTGAAGTTGATATACAAGAATTTATAAAACTTGACTCAGCACCATAATTTCTGAGGTAAAAATACTCCCCATGTTTTTTGAGATGTTATTTCTGTGCCAAACATTATTTTGCTACTCTGACAGATCAGAAGACAAATGACATATTTCCTTCTTGATGTTCCTTCTTGGAGTAGTACTATTCATCAGCTAACATAAAGGCAGCTACTTGAAATGATACTAATGGAACCTTCCAAATATGTTGATTATGGGTTTTTATTTTTCAAATCTAGAGTGAAGCATTTTATAAAGGATTATCTCTTTTTTAAACAAATCTTTCATTATGTGAAAACATCAGTTTATCTTCACAGACTTCCAGTCTTGACAAACACCTCTGATGTTTTAAGAACTCCCAGGTTGGCCAAAACTAACACTATCAGTGTACACGTGGTTTACACCAACATTATTCACTTGGTGATACCTCTTTGGAGGTATTTAGAGAAAGTTTCACTCTCGAGATTGTCAGTTGTAGAGATTCTAACATGTTTTTCCACAAAAAAATGGAATAGTCTGCAGTTAAGATTGAGTAAGGTAGAGTGGAGAAAGCTCTGTGAGTCTTTGAAAGGTTTTTTTTTTTTTAATGTTTATTTTGAGAGAGAGTGCTAGTGGGGGAGAGGGGCAGAGAGAAAGAGAGGGAGAGAGGATCTCAAACAGGCTCCATGCTCAGCACGGAGCCTATGTGGGGCTTGTTCCCACGACTGTGCGATCATGACCTGAGCCCAAATCAAGAGTCAGGAGCTTAACCAGCTGAGTCACCAAGGAACCCCTCAAAGGAAAAACTGATTTATAAACAATATTTCTACATATAAGTTCAAAATACTTTTAGTGATATGTTTATGGAGATAGTTTTAATTTAACACATTAAAGTAAAACTACCTCATCATGTACAAGAAAGGATAACTTAATTTGAGAAAATTTGCTCAGGTAATCATTTTTTTTTCTTCTCCTTTTTAAAATAGAGTGTTATCTATTGGGGTCATTCTGACTCCTTTTGTCCCCCAAATACAAATTAAAGAATTGATTTCTAACTATTCCTAGTAGAATCTGTGACTACCATCAGCACTTAGCAGCATGCTTTGCGATGGCACTTCTCACTACCTCCAGACGTCATGTCACAACTTAGCCTGGGGCAGAAGTTCCCAGGTGTGGGCTGAAATCACTTGGAGAGGTTAAATACACGAATGCCCAGGTTCCAACATCAGAGATTCTTAAATAGTTTATAGTAGAATGGGGCCTAGGGATAAGTATTTCTTAAGAGTTTTCCAGATAATTCTAGCAGATCCAAGGTTGAGAACTACTTATATCAAGAATCATTCAAGTACCTATATTCTTCAAGAAAATCTTGAAACCTTTTCACGTGAGTAATTTCTATAGATATAGAAAGGGACTTTTGTTGGGAAGGAATTCATTTTAGATTGAGAAGTGATTCAGTGAGAATACCAATAAAAAATCTTGGTCTTGGCCAGGTCTATGAATAAACAGAAAAAGATGAAGATTATTTGAAGCTATATCAGACTATATTATGCTTGTGTATACTTTTTTGTGGAAATAATTGCACTGAGTTTAGAAGTTATATGTATGGACCGGCCCATTCTGTGAAGGACGAACACCTTTCCCTAGGTCTCCCTAGGAGAATTATAACATTCGTTATAGGACATTCTGTAGCATAGGGAAGATAACCATATAATATGTATTGTATATATTATATATATACTATATAACTGTAATGCTGCTTAGAAGTAGTAACTGGTTTTAGATGAAGCTTCAAGTAAGTTCAATTTCTAGGGTTCTATGAATCTGTAAATAAAATTAAATTTCTTTATAGGGATAATAGATCAATCTGAGTGAATCTTCTGGGGTGCATTTACTTTGCTATTGTATGAGATAAAGTGGGGATCAAGTTAATTGCTCAATTATATTTATTTAGTGATTTGGGGTAAACCGTTTGATCCAGAGCACAGAAACTGGTCCATGTCACGTTAAACTTCCTACTGAAGAAACCTTCCCTGGTAAGTCCCAGCAAAATGTGTTTCACCCGGAGAAAAGTTACCCCCACAGAGGGCTGGGGGAATCTGTATACCTCATCCATGTACCTGACAACATTGCGTGATTTCACATCTGTGTACCTACAGTTTGGAGTTTGCAAGCCATAGATGTGAAAGTCTTGTGATGATGCAGTTACTAACTTTTATATGACACTACAAATTAAAAATAACATTAGAAATGGAAACATTAGAAATATAACATGATGAACACTGGGTGATGTATGAAATTGTTGAATCACTGTATTGTAAACCTGAAACTAATGTAACACTGTATGTTAACTATATTGAAACTAAAATAAAATTTAAAATGGACTTAGAAATGGGCGCCTGGGTGGCTTAGTTGGTTAATTGTCTGATTTCAGCTCAGGTCACGCTATCTATCGCGATTCACGAGTTCAAGTCCTGTGTTAGGGTCTGTGCTGACAGCTTGGAGCCTGGAGCCTGCTTCGGATTCTGTGTCTCCCTCTCTCTCTGCCCCTCCCCCACTCACACTGTGTCTGTCTGTCTCTCTCTGTCTCTGTCTCTTTCTCTCTCTCAAAAATGAATAAACTTAAATAAAATAGATTTGGAAAAAAATTAAAAAATAGAATTTTAGACCAGCACTCCAAAAAAAAAAAAGAAAAAAGGAAATAAAAGTAACAATTTAGTGCTCATGTCATTTCTAAGGAAAAAATTCAAAATGATAACTATTCTTGGGGGTCCCAAAGTTTTATATTAGGATGAAAAAGCTGTTTGGGAGTTACAAATTACTGTAGCCTTCTGTTAAATCTGTCTTGACAACTGTTAAAAGGCATTATCATCAAAAATAGGGCTGCGTTTCACTCTGTCAAATATAACCAACATATAGGACTTTAAGAAAGTGACTAGAAGGTGTTTCAAAGCAATTGGAAGAAATAATCAAAGACCAGCTATTTCTCACTACTGTTGGGGAGAGGCTTTAGAATAAAACCCCCAAACCAATGCCCCATACCCTAAGTGAAAAACTGAGTTGTTCAGAGTTCTCATTTGTAAGCTAAGAGCAAATAGAATGTAGGAATTTGAAATCACTTCTGTATTGTTGTAGAAGTCAGCCAACCAACTAGTCCGAAAGTAAGTGCCATCAAGGTAATGTCTGTACAAGTTCACAGGGCGTCCTTGGTGATCTGAGGATCACGTGCAGTGGTGAGCTGCCATGTCCAGGGGCCTGTGGAGGTGCTGGTGGGTGAACAGGCCACCTCTGCAGTGGGAAAAACATCGATCTGGGAAACTGAAGACTTGATTCTGTACCCAACTTGCCCTGTCCCTACGGTGGGCTCTTAGATACTTGGGGTACTTCTGGGCTCTACTTCTTTATGCTTAAATGAAGTGAGTGGTGAATTGTGTGACCTTTAAGGCCATCCCACGTCAGAGATACCTTAATTCTAAATTCTGCTTCTTTCAGGGCTACTCTTGCATTGTTGAACTTCAGCTACTATATAAATAGTAGCTTGTAAATATCAGCTGACAGACATATTGAATATGGTATATTAAATATTCAGTGTAATATTTATCCTATGAATATTATATATTAAATATTAACTGTGTTAAATATTAAATACATTAGAAGTATATAATTTTAAATAAATTATATAAACATAATTATATATTAAATAGTAATATATACTTATAATATTATAGTTACATTTATATATATATAAAATTTTAAAAACAAGGGCCTGGTTAGACTTAAAACTGAATTTCATCTCTACAGGAAATGGTGTCACTCTGAGCTACATCTATATCTGGTTAGTTGAAGTTTAGTAATGCAAAAGGTATATGTTTAATGTATTAAGTATAAATATTTATTATTTATATAGCAATGTATAATTATTTATACTATATTTTATACTATATTATGGAATATAAAAACATATACTATAATGTATAATATATAAATATATGCTAATTGTATAATACATTAAAGTATAATTATATAATTAAAGGTATAAATCAAATAATATATATTATATATAATAATCCTCCCTGTAATGAACGAAATTTATTCTTCAAGTATTTAGTTGAAATGATTGCTATTAGTTATGAGAAGATTTGTGTAGCCATGTCAAAAAGGATGCGTTTCCCTTAGGTATTCACTCACTGGTCTTTTCTGGTTCCTGAGACCACCAGTTGTCTACTCTGCATTTTGAGAACCTAACTAAAGTTAGGTTGCTTTCTAAGTAAAGAGATTCATAGGTGGAAATTGGCCAGTTTCCTGGGAGATTTCGGAAAGTCAGAATAGCTGGAAGGAGTTTTAACAACTCTCAAACTTCAAATCCCTTTGTGATTGATACGGTTCAGTTTTTCCTTATTCTTTTCTTGATTTGTTGTATTTCCTCCCTCTGCTAGTTTCCCGTTTTTGAGGGGGAACTAAAGTGTCCGAATTCCATGCAGTGCATTTAAAAAGAATTTGTTCTGCGTCTCTAATTACCTTTATCTATTATGTTAGGATTTTACTTATTTTGCCAAATTGCCTTGCTGCAAAGCCCATTAGAGATTTTAAAGACCAGGATTAGTGCATGCTGAATATTCAGAACTTAAGTTATTAATTCATTTCTAGTGGAAATTTTTTGTTCTAATTATTATAGCATTGCAATATAGGATATTGGTCTAAGCTTCCAGGGGTGGTTGTAAAGCAAGTTGAATTTATTTTAAAACAAATTAACTGATTATAATCAAGGGTCAAAAATAAGTATATCATACCAATCCCTCATACTGCACAGTGTCTATTGTGTAATACTCATATTTAAAAAAATAGTTTATTTTTGAGAGAGAGAGAGAGAGAGAGAGAAAGAGAGTGTGAGCAAGGGAGGAGCAGAGAGAGGGAGACCGAGGATATGAAGGAGGCTCTGCACTGTCAGCACAGAGCCCGATGTCGGGCTCGAACCCATGAACTGTGAGATCATGACCTGAGCCAAAGTCGGATGCTTAACTAACGGAGCCACCCAGGTGCCCCAATAATACTCATATTTTTAAGTCGAAGGGCATTCAGCAAATACTGTCATGACAGTCTGTGATATTCAAAGTCAACCACATAATAGCATTGGTATCAGTGGATTCCTTAGAGTTGAAACTCCTATATATGAAATTGGTTGAGTTAAAGACACTTACAAAGGTAATTTCATAAATTATGGGAGAAACAGATGTTTAAGCAGTGACCATCAGTGGGAAGCTTATATTTGTCTCCATTCATTTAAGTCACACGGTTGACCCAGGCAAAATAGCACTCTATGTGACCATTTTTTTGATGGCTCTAAAAAAAGTAAATGTTTTACATCTCTCACTTTCCTTCTCTACTTAGAAAAAATGCTCTTACCTAGTCATACAGATCGTCCTTGATTGATTTAAGAAAACAATTCATTCTAAATTGTGGCTTAACCAGCTTTCTCATTTTTCAATAAATTATAGGCATCTAGATTTCAGTAAAATAGTTTGATAGGAGGGTGGAGGTGTTTCTGACATGTTGTGTCCATTTTCTTGGACCTTTATTTCTAGTGATGTGAGTAGCAGAGGGTGGAAGGATTTATATAATGGATTCACATCCCTTTAGGAGATTGTTCCTCTGAATAGGTGGGCTGAGGCCACATTGAGCAGCGTAAGAGCCAGAGGGAGCTAGAATTCATCCCAGCAGTGTGCACTGGGACATAGGCCCAGCCTGTCCTTCAATGGACCTTATCTTAACTTCCTTTTGCACTACTTTGGAGGACTGTTGATGAGGCTACATAGAAAAGTTTCAATCCTTTCTACATTAGCATTTAGTAGGTGATGGCTGTGACAGGTATGAATTGTGTTTCCTAAACTCTTCTGTATGATATCATTTTTTTTTAATTTTACTAAGTTAAATAAGGTGCAATATCTACACTCAGCAAGGTACTAAGAATACTAAGACCCCAGACTTGTTTAAATTTGGCAGAATCCCTTGACTTCCATTGGGTGGGTCAAAAATGGGGGCTTCTTTGATGGCTACAACCGAGGGTAGGAGCCCCTAGAAACAGTGGGGTTCTCCCTTGGCTTTACAGTCAACACAGCTATTCTTTCTGGTCAGTCTTAGAGATGCTACCCCTGGGCTCCTCTCCCTAGGGTGAGACCATAGGCTTAGCCACAGGGGCTTCCTTTGCTGCTCTGGAAGGTGACCTCTAGGTAACAGTATCTGCTAACTCTCTAGAGCCTTTTCCCACTGATTTGCATTCTGCATACAAGCAGGATCCAGGACTCTTACAGAAACACCTATCCTGGATCCTTCCTAGTCCCAGAAAAGCCAATCTTTTCTCTCCATTTGAGCTATTCTGGCCTTCTCCCATCCTTGGACATTTCTAACCATCTCATCCTTAAACTTTGGCTCCATGGCCTCTTTGAATGTGTTTCTTTAAATCTTTTGTTTAATGTTTGTTTATTTTTGACAGAGACAGAGAATCCCAAGCAGGCTTCACCCAGCCAGAACAGAGCTCGAACCCACAAACCTATAAGATCATGACCTGAGCTGAAATCAAGGTTTGGATGCTCACATGACTGAGCCACCCAGGTGCCCCTGAGTGTGTATTTTTAAAAACAACTATCACTTAATTCTCACTTGGGAAAAAAATAAGTCTACCTCTAAGTTTCAAGGGCATAGTTCTTTTGAGACTGTGTGTTGGAGGTGGGGTTGGAGATGGGGTTGGAGGACTCCTATGGCACGAGAGTGAAACACAAATTAAAATCTTAGTCAATTATACTCTTCCCTAATTCTTTGTTAGAATGAAGATTAATTACTTAGACTTTTATGTTTTTGATTGCCCTAGTTTCTTTGGATGTTACCAGGTGGAGGAAGGAGGAGAACTGATGAACAAATGTGTGTCGAGTAGGTTTCAGACACATGCATTCAGGGGCAGCAAGCGTTACTTTAAGAAAATAAAGTGAAGAAAATAGTGCAGATTTCCAAATACTGTCAAGAGGAAAATTCTTGGAAGGACATGTATCAGGCAGTTCTGAATATAAGTATTGGTTTTGGCTCTTTCAGAGAGTGATTATTGAGAGAAGGGATACTTGAACATTAATAAAACTCTTAGACTAGAAGTCATGTGAGAAATTCATGTATGCTTTTGAGTAAGAAGTGTTATTTTCATGTCTTATTTATTCATTTTTATCCATTTGAAAGTTTGTGTGCTGTATTGAGCTTCAGAGTTGAGTAAGATAACATCCCCACTGTTGAAGACTGAGCCCTTATACAAAGAAGTCAGGTTTGCCAGGAGCCGACCACAGCACAGTGGGTTCAGTACAATCAAAATGGTGTGAATGAACCCTTTCTGGAATACTAAGGAATATGTAAAATGTAAACCTTTTCTGAGGGAGCAGGACTGGCCTTTGATCTTGTAGGGTGAATGGGTGTGAAGTACATCAGATAAGTAGTAGTAGATGGAGATGTGAAACTCCAAGAAAAGGAAGGGTGTGAGCAAAGCTAATAAAGTTATGAACTGATTATGGAATATTTGAGGAATGTTAGTCCCTGGTAGAGTGAGTGTCAGGAAAAAGTTGCTGTCGATGAGGCTAGCCTCAGATCTACCTGGAGAGAGCCTTGTAGAAACTTCCAAAGGCATGAGTGATTCATTTTACAGACACTAGGCAGTTATCAGTTATTTTTAAGCTAGAGAGTGATATGTTTAGACTTCTATGTCAGTACTTTCTTCTTTTTTTCTTCCCAGGTGATTCAGGTGCTTTGTGGAGCAGGTAGGAGAACAAAAATAATAAATACATGGAGCCTGGCACTGTCATATATTGCTGGTGGGAATGCAAACTGGCACAGCTCTTCTGAAGGAAAAGTTGGCAATATACTACAAAACTACATAGGTGCTTACCTTTTGACTCAGGATCCCACTTCTAGGAATTTATGTTAAAGATTCACCTCCAACAATCTGAATAAGATTATTTATTAAAGTATTGTTTGTAAGTGCAAAATACTGGAATCAACCTAAATTTCTACACATGGAAGAATGATTGAATAAACTATATTGTATCTACACAATGAAGTACTACACAGCTATAAAAAGTGAGAAGGGTTTTTGTGAACTGATTGCTGTTGAGTTGTTTCCAGAGTATACTGTTAAATAGAGAGGCAAAGTGCAAATAAGTTTCTATATGCTACCTTTTATGTAGGAAAAACAGTTTTTGAAAATATGCATGTAACAGCTAATTTGTGCTAAAGAAGTAGAGGAAGCATAAATCAGAAACTAATGAGATCAGTATTTAGGAGGGGGATGAGGAAAGACTAGAAAGAAGAAAGGAACAGGAATGAGGTAGTAAAGATGAGGAGGGAGTAATATATATTTGATTAAATACCTTCAGTTTTGTACTGCCTTTAAGAACTAGAATAATGTTTTATATGTTTAAAAAGATAATTAATTAAAATTTAATAGAATGTGAGTGGAAGCCAAAGGGAATACAAATAATATAAAAGCATCTAATTGTATCATAAATGGGTTAAATAACCATATGAAGGAAGAAGAATTAACCTACGTAACTTTGGAGAATAGCATTTTGACTATTTACTGTAAGACCAAAGATAAAGTATTCTCAAATGCCATATTTTACTTAGTAAAGTTGTCTCCCACAAAGGTATAGGTTAACAATTATGTAACTGCATTGAGTATTTGAGGATTGAACAAATTGGTAAAAATCTTTTAGATAATGGGCCCTGGAGTTTTCACTAGTGGAAAATAAGTTACAAATAAGGACAGGATGAAGTATAGAATGAACTCTGATGTTAGATTGGAAATGGTTTTTAATATATGTATAGACAGATGTGTACAGATATGAGTATGTACATGTACACACATTATTCTCTAGCTTTGACAAGAACTAGAGGCAGTGACAACCCAGTAGCAATGAGCACACCTGACAGCCAGATCCTGGTGTCTAAATACCATTCTCTAATTAAAGAAACTACATTTCCTTGGAAAACTGATTCCAGAACAGAAGCAGAGACAATATGAATCAGAGGTATTTTGTAGTGCCAGAAAGTGTTTAAAAAAAAAAAAAAAAAAGATGGGAATATTTTGAAAGGACACAGAAGCCAACCTGAAAGAACTCTTAAGGGCCAAAGTTGAAACAAGTCAGCCAAATAAATGAATAATTAAGACAAGTTTACATTATAACCCATAGGTTAAATGTCCATAAGTCCATACTGATATAAATATTTGAAAAAGTAAATAAATGGGGGGAAAGGGAGTATTTTCTTTAAAGAACTCCATTTGATGAATGTAGAAAGAATGAAAGAAATAGAAAATCACACTGGACATACAACACTATAACAACTGATACAGGCCAGATCCGATGATGGAGACTAAGATTTATGGGTGAAAATTTGAATAGAAACAGGATGTTTGCAAGGTCTCAAGGTATCTCCTCCAAAGTATTCACTAAATTACATAGGAAAATATAGAAAACTTATAGTGGAGAAATCCTGAAGGTTTCACTTTAATGAAGTGATCCAAGTTAGTATCAGCAATAAGAAGACATTAGCCTCATGTCCTTAATATGATGCACTGAGACAGCGACCTACCATCATTTTGTGGGTTTCTTCCTAAAAATTACATACATAGCCTCAAGTCTAATTTGAGAAAACATCGGAGAAACATGAGGGACATTCACCAAGCCACTGACCATTTTTTTTTCTCCAAAAGCGTCAAGGTCGTGAACTATAAGAGATGACTGAGAACTGTTATAAACTGATGGAGAATAAGCAGCCATAACAGCTCAGTGCAATGTGGGATCCTGAATTGGACCCTAGAACAGAAAAAAGACATTGATGGGAAACTGGTGGTATTTCAATAAGATCTGTAGTGTAGTAAATTGCATTGTATCAGTGTTAATTCCCTGGGTTTCATAATTATATCATGATTTTATAAGCTGTTAACATTAGAAGAAGATGAGCAATGTGTGTAAAGGAATTCTTGGTACAACATGAGCCTAACATTATCAGAGGCATAGTGGGAGAGAGAAAGATAAGGAGCCTGGGACCTGATCTGAAAACTTCAGCAATGGTTGGAAAGCCATAGGTTTGAGAAACATAAAAGTTTGTGCCTGATTAAGTGGAATGAGAGATAGTGGAAGCTGAGAGGAGGGAGAAAGGGTAGAATTTGACTCTTGTTAATCCAGTTTGGATAAATTCCACAGCTAACCTTTCTCTCCTTGAAATATTTATTTAGCATTGAGTGGCTCAGTGGTGCCATTGGGTTTTGAGGTATGAGAGAAGCTCCAAATCTCCAAATGGAGATGGGCCAAGAGCCAAATCTAGAAAATCCTTCCATGGGAGAAATTTAATCTCTCCACTCTTCCCTTAGGATTCTGGGTGTTTTCTGCATAATAAAAAAGGAAAGCTAAACCAAATGCAACTGAAGTGCCCTGCAACAAAATGACCTTATTACCAAATGAAAGAATTGCATGGCTCTGTACATATTCTCTTTCCTCTGATTCTGTATAATATCAGGACTCTTAGGATTTCCAGAAGCTGCTTTAAAGAACCTTCTTTCCAGGACCAGATTGTGCGTGTGTGTGTGTGTGTGTGTATGTACGCACAAGATAGAACAAAGAGCAGGAATTTTGAAGGGATGCTATCTGAAGGCAGGAAAGAAGATGAGATTTTAAAAAATTCTTTGGAGAACACATATTAATCATTAATGAAGATCTTGTATTTGTAAACTATTAAAAAGAAAAATACTAATGATTGAGGACATTTATATAGTTATTTAGGATTTTAAGGTATTAAATGTTCAAGATAAATAGGCCATCCTCTGTATTGGGTAGTCGAATTAATAGAAATGACCATTTATTGAGTGGCATGCTGGACACTAGGGAATATTTTTATATATGTGCATTTTAATTTTTATAGAACCCTACAGTATAGTTATTTGACAGGTGAAGAATCTAATATTTGGAGTAGCTTTGCCCAATAGAAACATAATGCAAGTCACAAATGGAAGCCACATATGTAATTTTTAAAATTTTTTTTAAAGATTTTACTTTAATCACTACAGCCAATGTGGGGTTGAAGTCACAACTTCAAGAGTCAAGAGTTGCATGCTCCACCAACCGGTGCTCCGATAATTTTTAATTTTTAGTAGCCACATTTAAAAACATAAAAAGAAACAAGTGAAATTAATTTTAGTAGTATGTATGATTTAACTCAGTTCATCCAAAATACTTCAATATGTAATCATATAAACATTACTAATGAGATATTTTACATTTTTATACTATGTCTTTAAATTGGAACCTATTTATACATAGAAGACATCTCAGTTCAGATGTTCAATTTTCATTGGAAATATTTGATCTATATTTAGGTTTTATAAAATATTTAGATTGTATAAAGTGTACAGTTGAAACATTTACATACTCCAGTTGTTCCAACATGCTTAAAGTTGTCATAATAATTGAATAAAGTTATCTGCTTTTAAATTTAAATTTTAACCAATTAAAATGAAGTAAAATTTAAAATTCAGCGCCGTCATCACACTTGCCACATTTGAAGTGCTTAGTAGCAACATGTGGCTAATGGCTATCACAGAGGACAGGACAAGTTTCAAGAATTACAGTGAATTCCCCAAGACTTCAGAGCTCATCCATGCCGGAAGTGACATTTAGTCTGAAATAACATGAGTCAGAATTTCAAGATCTTTACTCTTCTTGCCTGAAAATACTGTTGCTTAGCAGAAATTGGGTAGTCATGAGAGCTTACTTAGGCAAATGCATGCTCCCCTCTGCTTTTTGATAATTGTATTTCAGCTGATGGGCTGAATGCCTACAATCAATTGTCCACTGTGAGGCAGCTTGTTTATAAGCATGAACAGGCAGGCCTTCAGAGAGAAGCAAGCAAAACACTCCACAGGCAGAAATGCTAATGCATTTCTTAGTTAATCTCCATCATTGCCACTGTGAAAGGAGAACAAAAATGCAAATGGTTCCTTGAAACCATTTCACTGGGGAGGCTGGTTCTCTTTTACCAGGGTTCTCTACTTGTACTTCCCTGAGAATCTGAGTTGATTATCCTTGTCATACTGCTTTTAATTTTGTATATTTGGAGGCTTTTTCATGTTAAAAAACGAAAGCTATTAGATTCCTCTTCTCAAGGGACTCACATTGATCTCCCCAGTGAGGAGTTTTGGCTTCTAAAACAAGGGAAATCTAGACAAAATCCTTTAATTGGCAGAGAAAATTGTGATGGACTTGATTCCCCCTGCCTCCAGCATCATTAGAGAATCATTTTGATGTTTCCTCTGTTTCATGATTAATATTTTTAAAAACCCTGCAGATGCACTGGTTTCATTTCTTGATGCTGGTTTATTGCAGACATGGTTCCTAGGGAAGAGTCTTCCTTGTTAGTGATTTGCATTTTGACCACAGGTTTTCCTTAGAGGGAAAAATGTCCTGGGCAGTGAAGGCATGAAACCCTGTTTCTTGACTGTGGCCATTCTTCAGATGGTGAAGAATTGTTTTTGTACATAGAGAAGGAGAAGCGTAAAAGGAGAAATCGAATGACATGCCAGCGATTTTAGTTAATTTCATAATAACTTAATCTACGTCAGACAAAAAATAAAATGAATCACAACCTGAAAGGAAATGACTTTTTAATGAAAATTATTCCAGCATGTCATTTACATTGTGTGTGTGTGTGTGTTTGTGTATTCCTATTTCAAACAGAAAAGCCATTAAACAGGAAAAAAAGTGACTATTAAAAGCCTGTAGTAATTTTGTAAGCCAGTGTTTTGTTTTTCACTTTAGTTTTCTATATGAAATGTTAGATGCAAATTATATGGGATATAAAATAATTGTTCTCTCCTGAACTATAGTCACAGGGTGACCTATTGGGTTTGCTCTATTTACTGTGTCTGCAGCATAATTATGAAGACTTAGCTGTTCTCCCAAATAGTTACAGATGTGGGAGAAAAATAAATTACTTTTGCATGCTAGCTCTGGAAGTCGTGCTGTTGTAATATAATGTAATCGGCCATGAACAAAAGGAAGTTATTATATTCATTTATATTAGTTTGAAAGCCAAAGAAATGTATTATATTATTTTAGACTGAAGAATTGAGGCAGTGTCATTGATGATTTTTTTTCCCCCTGATCATCCAACTTTACTCTGAAGGTCATCTTCATGAAATGTGGTAATTTCAGCCTTTTCATTTTACTTAGGATATAAGCAAATCATGATAGCTGTCATCAAATATTTGAAGACTTCTGGAAGAGGGGTTATATTTTTTCTGTATGACTTCAGGTGGGAGAAACTGGATCAATGGTTAAGAGTGACAACAGGACAGATTTTAATTGAATATAAAGAAGACATGATCGTGGTCAGAACTATCTAAAGGTAGAATGGAATTCCTTGAGAGCTGGGGGAGTTCCCAGTATCTTAATGTCCTTGGAGGTCTTTTCCTTTAAGGCCAGAGATTCTCCAGAATTAGATAATTAGGTGGATTTAGAAACAGCAACAAAGAAAAGCATCTGAAGTCCTTTTACTTCCAACCCTAAGACCCATGAAATCAGACCTCTAGAGGGAGCCTGGGTTTGTAGCAAAATATCCATGATTGTGAATGAGCCACTTGGATATCATGACTTTGGGAAAATTGCTCCTATATGTGTATAAATCAGATATTTAGAAGATTTAGGTAGGAGGAATTTTAATATATAAATAAATTTTAATATATATTTAAAATTTAAATATATTTAAAAAGAAGGTAATGATACTTATTTCCTTTACATGCAGGAATATGATTAGTATGGCTTTCTGTGATCTATATATATCTATTTGCTAAACTTGAAATGAACAGCACTTTAACAAAGTCAGGTGTTTCACTCTTAACCTGAAATGGCAAAAAATAGGAAGTTCATTTAAACTGCACAGGGGAGTGTAAAAATGATGCAAGGTAGGCATAAAATAACTATGAACTTTGGAAGAGGTGGCAGATTTTTTCCATTTTTTTTTTTTTTTTTGGTTTTCATTTGTCATATTCATTCAGTATGTTCTCACCTAATGATCACCCTTTGACTTACTGGCTTAAAAATATCCACTCAATTTTTCTGTTTTCTCAAGGTTACCAGTTATGTTTTCAGGTTTGAAATACACTTGTATAAACCTAATCTTAGTCATTTTTGAAATCACTCCTTTTTAAAGGGACAGGTATTGTAAACGGTGTCATTTTATCTGAATACTATGGAAGATATTTATTGAGACATATACACAGAGAGCGAGAGGCAGAGACAGAGATACCTGTCCCTTCACAGGGTTATTTTGAGTGATCTTTCTTAATTATTTAGGTCTTATTTATTTATCTATTTATTTTTTATATTTTAGAGAGTGTGAGTGGGAGAGAGGGGCAAAGGGAGAGAGAATCTTTTTTTTTTTTTTTTTAAAGTTTATTTACTTATTTTAAGAGTACAAGCCAGGGAGTAGAAGACAGGGAGAGTCCCAAGCAGGCTCTACACTGTTAGCATGGAGCCCTATGAGGGACTCAATATCATGAATTGAACCATGAGATCATGACCTGAGCCAAAAGCAAGAGTTGGGCACTTAACCGACTAGTCTACCCAGGCAACCCCAAGAGAATCTTAATGAAGCTCTGTGCTCAGGGTGGAGCCAGTGTGGGGTTGCTCCCAGGACTCTGGGATCATGACCTGAGCCAAAATCAAGAGTCACACTTATGGACTACCTCTGGAGGGGATTACTTTAGATTTATGTAGTATCATTAGAGGAGGAAGACCTTCCATCATGAATCATCACCATAGTGAATCATCTCTGAAATTTGACATCTAAGTTTTTTTGTTTTTGTTTTTTTACATAATTTACTGAAGTTGGAATTCACTTCTGGGGTGAATAGAAGCCTGGAGTTCCATTTATGTTTGAAATAGTATAAAGTTGTTTACCAGGAAAGTTGAAACATTATTGATCCCATTCATTTTTGTGCTTTTTTAAAAATCATTTGAGATTTCCAGTTGAAAGACAATTTGGCAAATGTCAAATTTTGTTGAGAAAACAAAGCAATAGTCAATACTGTTGCTTAAAATTCAAGGGCAGGACTTAGTGTTGAGTCATGATACACTTTGCATGGTCTCATTACTACTTACTGGTTACAGGTCATCTTCAGATTTCTTATCTGCCTGGTGTTCTGTCATTCTGCTCTGTCCCAAGGGATTCAGGGGAGGGGACATCACTAAACTAAGCAGCTGGTATTCTTCAGTATCCCCTGAGATGGTTGCCACCCAGCCATTTGCCTGGAACTAGTTACTAATGGGATGATGAGAAGGCTTACAAGTTATTCTTTAGTTAAGTGAGCAGAGAGAGAGATTCAAGAGAGAGTGAGAAGGGATGAGTAGGGAAAGGGAAGTTCCCTTAGTGCAAAATCATTTCAGTTGCCTTAGATTGCATGAGTTTGGAATAGAAGGAAAAGGCAATGCATCCTCATTTGCAATGTACCTGGTTTAATTAACCTTGCATTTCCACTTGTGCAGGCTTTTGGGTAGGTGAGGAGAGAACGCTCTGGGATAAAATTGACCTTGCTCCCCTACACATGCATATGGAAATGCCATGCAGGGACTCTACAATTAATATTGATTCAATGTCAGAAGCACAACATTGATTGCAATGGAAAAGACTGTGGGGGGGAACCTCCTGGAATTTTCATTTGGAATGTATGAAAGTGCAAGCCCCAATTATTGACTTCTGTGGAGATATTGAGGGTACGTGCTGAGGTCTGTGATAATCCACTTCTCCTTTGCTACAGAGGCAGCTTTTTCATATCACTTTGATTATGTCTTATGTATTCCCTACTAAAACGAAGGAAGTGTTTACAATAGAAGCAATAGTTGCCCATCTTTAGCCTTTTCCATTTAATGATACACATGTGTCTTTAATGGAAGCTTAGAAGGCATCTTTTATTCTAGCAGTGATTTTCATGTATTGTGGGTCTCTGTCAAAAGGATGTCCTGTTAGTAAGTAATTAACAAAGCTTTACATGGAGTAGACACAGCCAAATTTTTATTGGTTAATACAATGCTATTCTCAGCTGGGACACCATTCTGTGACATGAATCCAAGGACATTCTTACAGTGAGACTGTAGACACGTGAACATGTTTTATGACCAAACAGACCTGGGGTAACAACTACCAAGGGGAAGTCCAATTAACAAATTTATTCATTTGGGCCCTATTTACACTTCTGCTGTCAACTCTAATTACTTATTTTTGAAATAAAAACTTTGGCCTTTGCCATGGTCTCCAGTGCCTGTCAGGGAATGATAATCTGTTTGAATTTCCTCAGCCATATTAGAATTTCACAGGTCTGCCATCTGGTCATAGGAACCAAAGCTCAATCAATATGTAGACATACAAAATGACAGCTCCTGAGAAGGGGTAGTTTCAACTTCAATGAATTCATGGTTAATGTTCATACTAGAGTTACACACAGAGCCATGATTTGTGAATCAGTAATGATGATTCCATGCCGTGGATGTTTTAGTCTTTATTTGTTCATTTATTTATTTTGAAAGAGGGGTCACAATTGAGTGAGGGGCAGAAAGAGAGAGAAGCAGGGCTCACCTGAAGCAGGGCTTGATCTTACTGGATGGGAGGCTTGAACTCACGAACCATGATCATGACCTGAGCCAAAGTCAGATGCTTGACGACTGAGCCACCCAGGCACCCTGTTTTAGTCTTTAATAGGAAAGAACCATTATGCTATTAAACTTACAGGACGTGAAGCCTGTACTTTGAAGGCAGGAGAAGGGAAGGGAGAGAGCCTGGGTGGATAGATGATTAGCTTCCAGCAACCCTGGGGGTACTGATGGCAAGACTGCCATGTTGCTTATCATTTGCTTCACACTTGGCACTTCCATAAAAACTCCTGTCCACAAGAACACTGACTGAGAGCCCATCTCAGCTTAAATGGGCTCTTTCTCATTTCTCAACAGTGAACAATTCTGGAACCTTCGCATGCTTGGAAACTTCTCTCACAATTTTGGTGGCAACAAACGATGTTGGCTGATGAGTGGAGCTCTGTTTCAGCCTGTGGGTTTAGAAATGGCAACACAGCTCCGATGAATGACCTTGCCATCTGAAGTCCTGGATTCCCAGAGTAGAATGAACTGGTAGTGATTCCTAGCCCTCAACTCCTGTTGAGACGCGACACTGAGGTACGGAGGGGTTCAGCTGAGTATTAGACGGCATGGTCACAGCTTCATTGGCTCAGGGACAGTGCCCGGAGTTGCCTCCTGTCCGGTCTTTCAGCCTGGTCCCTTTTTCAAGTTCCTAGTTCTCGTGGATCTTCGACTATGGGAATCATGTGTCTGGAAGCAGAACTTTTCTTTGTCAATATACATATCGTTTAAGTGTGAGTCCACTTGGAAACAAATTAATATTAAAGCATAATATTAACTCCACAGGTTAATTGTGGATAGTTATTTTTTAGTGGCTTTCAAAACTTATTCTGTGCTGAAATACAGGATTCCCCCCAAATTATCTCACATTGTTGTCAATACAAGTTACTGTTTTTCCCTAATAATCTAGAATGTTCTCCCACATGAAAAGGCAGAAGCTTTCCTTGGGGAATTTATGTAAGATGCAGATTCTGAGGTTACAGCCTCCCAGAGATTGCTAGTGGGTAGTTCTGGAATGGGGCCTGAGACACTGCTTGTTCAACTGGTGTTCCAGGTGGTTCTGTCACAGAAAAAGAGATACTTGGAAATCATCAAGCAAGTGTGCCGATTTTGAATTCTGATTATTTTTAAATTTTAATCATTGTTTTTTGAGAAATTGTGAATTCCAGTATTGCCTTGAAATGAAATATGCCTAAGGGTTTCATAATTCGGTGCTATTCAGGATGCTCCATGTGTTACCTTCTATTCTGATACCTTGATTTTTATATGTAGACATCTTATTCAAATGCTCCTTTAAAGTTATGTGTCATTTTTTTAGACTACAGTGCCTAACAGTTAACATGTTACCTTGTTAATTTTGTTTGTGTTTTAGTGCAAAATCCAATGTGAATGTGAAATCCTATTTGTTTTTATGTCTTTTTTAAAGAATTCTGCCAATAAAATGCAGTAAACGAAAGAAGAGGAACAAGGGGTGGGGGACTATACTTAAAATTTCTTTACATTATTAGGCCTTCAGGAATTTACAGCTGATTCATAGAGTTCTCTAGGGGGAAAAGCACTATATATGCAGCAGTTAGAATGGTGTTTCTTCACAGAGCTGTATATTTTTTTTGTTCATTTATTTTGAGGGGAGAGAGAGCGAGCAGGGGAGCTGCAGAAAGAGGGAGAGAAAATCCCAAGCAGGCTCCTCACTGTCAGCGTGGAGCCTGATGTGGGGCTTGAACTCACGAATTGCGAGATCATGACCTGAGCCTAAATCAAGAGTTGGATGTTTAACTGACTGAGCCACCCAGTTGCCCCATCACAGAGTCTTAAGAATAATTTAGAAAAAGAGGGAACAAAGGACGAAAGAAGGAAGTAAAAGGGAAAGGAAGGGAAAGTATTGAATAATTACATATTGTAAATGTACTTGCATAGTGGCTTGGCTCTTGCTATATATGGAGTATGTCATGAATTCCTTTCTAATTTATTTTACCAGGCATTTTAAGTATCTACTGTATATGTGGGATAAACTACCCTATATGTATTTGTTTGCTAGGGCCGCCATAACAAAGTACCAGAGCCTGAAATATGTTTTTGTGAAATTTTGGAGACTGGAAGTTCAAGATCAAAATACCTTCAGGGTTGGTTTCTCCTGAGGTCTCTCCTTAGCTTGCAGGCTGTTCTCTGCTCCCTATATTCTCACATGTGGGCCCACACCCCTGGGGTGTCTCTGTGAGTTCGAACAGTCTCTTCTTAATAAAATGCAGTTGGGTTGCATTAGGGTCCCTCCTTTATGATCTCTCTTACCCTTGATTACCTCCTGAAAGACACTATGAATCAGTCATATTGGGGATTAGGAATTCAACAGTAAATTTGGAGGGTGTGCATAGTTCAGCCTACCAATGGATGAAAATCTAAGAGAATGACAGAGTTACAGGTCTTAAGATACATACTTTATTGGGCAAATTGGGCTATCCTACTCTAATGTGGACAGTAAGGTGTTGGGTTTAAACAGAGCCTTCTGTGAAAGCCTAGAGAAGAACAAAGCTGTCATAGGACCTGGTGGGGAGAGCTTAGTGGAGGGGGTTATATTTGAAAAAGGTCTGTGGAGCCAAATAGAGTTTTGTAAAAGGAAGGGGGGCCTGCAGAGAACTGAGGCAGGGTGCATGGCAGAAGGATTGCTTATTTGGGCATCTACAAGTAGAAGCAGTGAAAATGAGAAAGTGTACAAGGAAATAATGGGTCACAAAGCTGTTTCAGAGAACATCAGAGAAGGTCTTGACACTGTACCGATCGATGACTTGGACCATGGATGACAGGGACTCATTTTGCACAGAGGAGTCATGTGATCACTGGGTTGTAGCTCGTGCAAGAATAGTCAGAAGTTCAGACTCAGAAGCAGGGTTTTGTATGACCTTGGCTGGGTAAATTACTTAACCTCAGAAAACTGTAGATTCCTCATCTCTATAAAAGAGCTAAACCACTCCCCACTTTCATGAGGCTGAATGAGAGGATGCATAAATGTGTGTGCCTATAGCAAACACATAGAGCTAAAGAGGAGATCTTTGGTTTTATTCAGCAAATATGTATATGCTAGGCTGGTGCTCCTGCTGGGGTTTAATAATATGAAAATGATTAACATCGTACAGGATTTAAGATACATTTTTACACCCTCAGCACCTACATTCAAGGCAAGTAGTTTGAGGGGTTGATGGAGGAAGGAATTGGGAGAGGTGCTGGAGGCAAAGAAAATAGATCAAAACTATTTTAAAGTACAAAGAAGAGAACCTTCAGTAAGGTCCTTAAGAATTAGTAGGATGTGTTTTGGGGTGCCTGGGTGAGCCTCCATCGGTTGAGCGTCTGACTTTGGCTCAGGTCATGATCTCACGGTTCATGAGTTTCAGCCCCATATCAGGCTCTGTGTTGACAGAGCTTCAAATTCTATCTCCTGGTCTCTCTCTGCCCCTCCCCCACTAGTGCACGCGCGCGCACTCTCTCTCTCTCTCTGAAAAATAAACATTAAAAAAATTAGTGGGATGTATTGTAATCTGTCCGATCTGCAACACTTGTATCAACACCCCTGACTCCACACTGGTGTAATTAATACATTTCTATCTGTTTCCTAGAGCGTTGGGAGGGGGGAACCCACAACACTCTTTTTTACCCCCCATTCTTTTTAAATTCTGGGCTTTTATGCTCACACTGTACTCCAATCAGTATTTCATCCTCGGAGGTAAAGTCATGTTTCCCAAACTAAAATTGTTTTTCAATTAATGAAAATCACTTAAGAACAATTTAATTGAATGCTGTCACAGGCACCATAAATCACTGTGATGCTTGCTGTCATCACCCGCTCTGGAAGCACCTCTCCTGGCAAGATCCGACACAGCTTATAGTAATATCCAAAATGTTTAACCAGAATGACATAATTGTCAAATATGTAATTGTGCTTTTACCGCCTGTAGCATTCACTACCATTTGAAAATGTCAGAAATTACTACTGCAGGCAAGTTGAACATTTAAATATATGTCCAGAATACATCCTCTGCCAAGATAAAAAAGCATCCCTTCTCATTGGTGACTTTAAAGTTTAATGTCCTGTGTATCAATAAGTGTCTTCCTATGTGTTCACACGGCATTTCAAGTTTGGGAAGAGTGCAGGGTAGTCTAGTCCCCACGGTGTGACTAAGAATTAGTAGATGTGGAAATGGGATACAAGGATCTTTTGAAGGGAATAAGGATGGGTTTGTCATACTGGGTAATATTTTAAAATGGATTTTGACATGTTCAATAGCCTTCCTAACAAATGATTAGCATCTCCCAATACTTATGGACTGTAGTGACATCAGCTGTCTTAAAATGGCTGTCAGATCATAGCGCAGAGTCACCGGAATCAGAGGAAGTGTTGAATTGGTGTGGAACTTTCCCCTGTGTTAGCAGTTAGTGTTTCAACATAGGACCGTATTCCCGAAAATAAACTCTCCCTAAGCTGTCACTGTGGTCTAACATTTACTCTTTGGCCTCCTAACAGAAATTGTCAAATTAGTGCCCTCTTGCCAGCCTCCCCGTGGACCAGCAGAGTGCCTAACTGTATCAATATGCACTCACTTGACAATTTTGTATCAGATGGCAAAACAGGTCTGTCTGACAGCTGGGTAACCACATTAAAATAATTCAACAGGTTCTCTGAAAGGAACAATCAGTTCACATTCAATGGAAACGTCTGCTTGAAGGGAGTATAACAGTCACCACCAGAATAGATATCAGTCCACATTCCTTTTATCAGAGTTTACCCATGATATGTCATTAGTATGGACTGCACTTTTCTTAAAGCACAACAAGTGCAAGCCCATGTAAATTGCCAATATGATGCATCCATTCAGATACTTATCTAGAGGGATACAGTTCATGGAAATCTTTTCTTTGTCATTGAGTACAATAATGCTCTTTAATATCATGGTGCTTTGTTTCTGTGATGCTGCATTCGACTGTGCCGAGTGGCAGCACAGAAAACATCTGAGCATATTGTAGACTGCTCATCAAATTTTCTCTTCCATGAAATGAAATAGAGCCATGTCCCAAGTGATAGAAAATTACTATAATTATCCCATTCTACGTGGAAGTTTTGTGATTATTGCAGAAAGAAAATCCAACAGCCCTTCAAGCCAGCAATGGGCAGACTCTTTCGAAGGTCTTCCACTGACGTGGCTTCCAAATGAGGTAATGCAGGTGGGAGGACTGAGTGATCACACCAGTCATCAGAGACAACCTGAGTTGTCTCTTTTTGCTGTCCCCATTATAATTAAGAGGATGGACACATGATGGGGCTACCCAGGTCCAAATACTGGCTCTGCCCCTGAAGAGCTATGTGATTTTAGCAAATTACAACCTTTTTATAATGCAGTTTCTTCATCTGTTCCATAGACACAATAGTAGTACAACCCTATAGGATTGTTTTGATGATTGAATGAGTTTATGTATCCTTATATCTTAGAGCAATGCCTGACGTAGTAAGAACTCCATAAATTTAGCCATTATTATTATAAATTTTGTTAATATGAATTGATGTGTTGAAGTTAAGTACTATTCAATTTTTTGATGCTTCGTTGAGCACGAGAAAGGTGTCAGGAGACTGGAAATGTTCTAATTTTCTAAATTGATGGAACATTTGGATTCTGAAAATAATAGATTGTTACAGTTTCTCCTTTGAAAAATTGTAGTCAAAATTACTAAACAGATGGCTTGTGAGAGCTCACAGAAAACTGTGGTGGTCACTAACTATCATAATGTGTTAATTAAAAGCAAGTCATTTCAAACTAGCCTAATCTCATTTTTGGAAAGAGTTACTGGATTGTCAGAATAAGGGGTACCTTTTTGGGATTTCTGCAAGGTACAGGGATTCTTTCATTACATATTTTGATCAAAATGAAAAAACATAAGCGTGATTAAGTAGAATTACTATTTTTGTAGATAGAATACCCTAAGAATGACTGTTATTCTCAGGGGAGGGGTCTTGGCTTAAAAAACTAGTTATTTTGCCCATTTTCATTCACTAGTTTTATCTCTGTCTTCCGTGAAGACTTGGAAAACATGAGCATCATGCAAGTGACACATTTTGGAAAGGTAGCTAATGTTGATGACAAATGTAAGTTTCAGTAAAAAAGTAAGAACAGTGGTTGATATAAATGAGGTAATGTTTAATGGAAACATGTAAAGTCATTATTTTTATGTTTATTATTTGTTTATATAGGTTTTGCCAGCTGGCACTCATCCTACTGGACAGTAGTTTATTTTTCAAATGTTTACTTATTTATTTTTGAGAGATAGGGAGAGAGTGCGTGTGTGCAAGCAGGGGAAGGGCAGAGAGAGCGAGGGAGACAGATAATCAAAGCAGGCTCCAGGCTCCGAGCTGTCAGTGCAGAGCCTGATGCAAGGCTCAAACCCACCAACTGAACTGTGAGATCATGGCCCTGTGCTGAAGTCGGATGCTCAACCGACTGAGCCACCCAGGTGCCCCATTAATTTATTTAAAAAACCCGCAATACTAAAGTAGTCTAGGCTTAATAGAAATGTATTTGAAAACACTTCAAACCTTTAAATGCAAATAATTTTCTTTTGGAGAGTCAACTCTCGTTGGTTGACTTAAGTACTTGGGAGGAGTCCCAAGTAAACCGTAACTAATAGCCAGTAGTGACAGAGTCTCTACTTTCCAAGAGCTTATACAATACTATGGGTGACAAGTCTACAGGTAATAACAGTCCAGAATGGAAAGGACATTTAACACTGCATAATGGTATCTGCAAATGACCTTCAATAGAGGATATAATTAAACTCAGAGGTTAGGAGTTTGTGAATTTAGGGTAGGGGCATTGGTATTCTAGGTTGATAAACTATAGAAAGTGCCAGAAATGTGAGCACATGTGTATTCCAGGATTGTAAGTGCCAGTGGTCCAAGTAACAATAGAATGGGATGTAGAGACCACTGAGTTTTAATAGCTTATATTCTCGTATGCCTGGTACTTGTAAAAGTGTTTTATTGTATTATCTCATGAGTATAATATAGTAATGAGCGTTGTATCTACTAGCTTTTGCTGAATAATAGATAAACCCACAGCTTAGTGACTTGAAACACTTACTGTTACGCATAGGTTTCAGATTCAGCAGGGTAATTCTGGTGGTACAGGCCAGGCTTAGATCGTCTTGGCTGGATTTGCTCATTCATCTCTGCTCAGCTGGTTGTTCATCTAGTCTAGATGGTCTAAAATGATCTCACTCACATGTCTAGCAATTGCTTTTGTTTCGGCTGGGGCAGTGGAGGAGACTTGACCCTGTGTTTCTGGTCATTCAGCGGGCAAGTCAGACTTCTTCACGTGACAATCAAAAGGTTCCAGGATCAGCAAGGAGACGTACTCAATGCTCAAGCACCTTAAAGCCTCTGCTCATGTCCAAAGCAAGTCACAGGGTCAGCCAAGATCAAAGGGAGTGAGAAATGTGACTCTGCATCTTGAGAAGAGTGAAAAAAATATACAGGCAGTTTTGTAATCTGCTACAACTTAAAAACTCACCTTGAGGTAGGTGTTTTTATTGTCGACTCCAATGAGCTCTGAAGTACAGGGAACATTTAACTTGGTCAAAATCACATAGGTATCAAGGGGGCAGGTCTGTTATTTTGCAGCAGTGCAGTCTGTGTCTTGATTCTTACCCACTGTAGTCTGCGGGGTCTTGAGGGAAGAGGTAGGATGGGTACAAGACTATGAAGAACAATGTGGTTGTGAGAAGTTGGGAATGTTTTCCTGAGGGAAGAATGATCAGAAGTCTGACACAGTCACCTTTATAGCTTGAAAAGATCAATTGAGCTGCAGGATGGAGAGTGCATTGTATGAAGGCAGTATTGAAAGTTGACCAGCCGACTCCTCGGTACATTAGTCTACAGGGATGCTGATGAAGACTGACCTAAGGTAGAAGTAGTTGGATAGCTATATAATTTTAGGTAAATTAAGGAAATGCCATGTTAAAAATAGTCACATGTATAAGTATGACATTATTGACTGGATGTTAACAGCTTGGGAAAACTGGAATCGTTGGTTTGTAACACATTTAGAGAAGTACAATTATTTTATCATTTGTTAGTCAATAATGAGTAATCCAGGCAGAAGATTTTAGTTGATGTAAGTAAGTGATCGGAGTTGACAATAGAGGTGTGAAAAGGACTTTAACGAATGCATTTGCTAATTGGCTTTGTAAAGTTGCCAGTCCCCATTCTGTCTATAAGTGAAACATATAGATGGTACTTCAGTGAACACAAAACTCCTTTGTGATTGTCCATCTGCCAAACCAACTCACAAGGTGTGAACATATATTTTTACAGAAGACTGACTTACTGTCTTAGAAAAATCAGATACACTGCCCTAACTACTCAAGAATGAAAGAGGGATTTTGTTACCCTATTTCATTTAGTGATTCCTACTCTCTTGATTTCTGGGATGGCTCATGTGAGCCTGAATGAAAATGATTACAGATTTAATTGAGAGTATAATTATTTAGGTTAAATACACACATTTTGGTGTGATGAGTAAGTAAGGTCAGAGATAATGCAGAGACTATGGAGATTAGTTTTCTTCATTGCCTATATTATGTTGCATTTTCAGGAAATATACTGTCAGATGGGTTGGCAATATTAGGGGCCACCAGAGGACATTCATTTAATCACTGAGAGCAGCCGTTAACAGCCAAAGAGCCGATATTTGAACGAAAATGAAGTCATTTCAGCATAAAATAAATGCTCTGACTTGTAGAGGATCAGCTAACATTTTATCTTAAAACTTAGAACTTTGGAAGCAACCTTGGGCAGCACATTTTCAATATCTCCATTTATAGATAAAGCTATTGAGGCTCAGAACACTTAAATAACATTTCCAAGGTTCCGTAGCTAAATAGCAGCCTGGTTAGGAGAACAACCCGACTTTCTAGTTCTTGTTCAATGCATCGTCCATTATCATTTGCTATTTCAGTGGCCCATAATAGTTGAGATTAATTTATTCCCAAATACCATGGTCAAAATAGTGTGTACCCATTACGCTAAAATAAAGAACTCTGTCCATTCGCTGATAGAGAACATTGCTTCTTGAATAGTTACATGAGTTGTGAAGATATTTAAAAGAAGGCACTTTGGGTTGTTTTGGTTATTTGACCTCCCTGGCTACAAAGACATTGTAACAGCATCTGGGTAAGTTTACCATGGTTAAAGGTATAATATTTTACTTAACCATCCAAAACTTAAATGATGACAGTGTATCAGGATGTGCTCTAAGGATGCTGAATCACATTAACAATACTTCAAAGGCACAGATGGAAAGCAGAGTATCTTTTATGGTCATTATGTTACAATGAGAGATGTAACCATCAGTCAAAGGAGACATTCTTTTGGACCTATCGTGTGCACTTTCCTGCTAACGCCGACCTGGGAAACCAGATTACTTGGCAAACTCAGAGTCAGGCTGAGAGTAGGTGTTGATAATTGTCATACTTCACAGGGCCAAGCTAATATTGCCTCTTATGTCTGTGCTCAGTGCCTTCTGCCAGGACAGGATAGCTTGGTTTGAGGACATGCATAATATACCTTCTGGTCTGTATGTGTATCAACATGGCCAAAGCTTATTCTAGTGACCACGTTCTCATTTATTCAAGTTCTAACTGTCATCCTTTCTGGTTGATACACTTCCCCACCCCAACCACCACATATATTAATACTTCAAAAAATTTTACATGTTTTTATTTATTTTCGGGAGAGGGGGAGGGAGAGAGGGAGAGAGGGAGAGAGAAAGAGAGAACGAACGAACACAAGCAAGTCAGGGACAGAGAGAGAGGGAGACAGAATCTGAAGCAGGCTCCAGGCTCTGAGCTGTCAGCGCAGAGCCCAGTGTGGGGCTCGAACTAGTGAACTGTGAGATCATGACCTGGGCTAAAGTTGGATGCTTAACTGAGCCACCCTGGAGCCCCTATGTTAATACTTTTTCAAGTCTTGTTAGGTATCATAGATCTCTCTGAAAGGGGACTTTACAGATCTCTGATCTCACTTTACTATTTAACTTTCAGAAGGCAACCTAATTCCTTTTACTTCTCAATTTTTGGGCAATACCACATCACCTCATTGTCATTTCTGTGTTCTGCCTCTTAGACCCACCTAGGTTGGAGTCCAGATTCTACATAAATGTTGAAATACTTTGCCAGGTTTAGCTGGGCTAATATGTAAAGAGCAGTTACCTTCCTGGGGCTCAACAAAGCTCTGTAAGTACAAATTCTTACTTACTTATGAATAGTAATGAAACTGACAGATTGTTTCTTGTAAGCAGCATAAAAAGTAAGCGCGTGGTAAATACATGAATCCCTAAGACAGGTTCAGAAAGGATAGACTAGGAAAGCAGACATAGGGTTTGAAGCAGGCCTCACTGCTTAACAACTGTGTGACCTGAGCATATTTGCATCTGGTTCCCTTTTATCATACATAAAATCTTAACGATACCTGCCTTTTAGGGTTGTTTTAAGATTTAAAGCAGTTCTGTATATTAACGGTTTTATTAATATGGCTTACCGCACAGGTGTTTAGTAATTCTAGGTTTTCCATCTGAGAACTGTAGATTATTGATATTTAAAGATGGAAAAAGTAACTTCACACTGGGTAGGACTTTATTATCCTTAGTGCAGTCAGAGCAGCCCGAACCCCCATCAGGCGGTGCCTTAGTATAGCACATTCTCAGTTATGTTAATGTTAAAAATAAAACTGATATTTTACCAGTAAAATGCGTTTGTCATGGAACGGCAGAGAATTGCAATTCGGGACATGTGAACTGTGGTAAGACCATGTGCAAGTCCAACAAAGGAGAGGAGCATTATTTTATGGAGAAGAAGGAAGAAGTTGGGAGGAGTTGTTTTGAATGAAAGTCCGTGGGAGAAAAGCAAGCGTTCAGGATGATGACGGTTTCTCATTGGCTGAGTTGCAAGGGTAGTCAGTTCCTTATAGGGGATGCAGTGTTGGGACCTGTAATTGATGATTTTTTCCTATTGAGGATTCCTCGGCTGGGGTTTGTAATTGACAGCTTCCTGTAATTGACATCCAGTGTCTCTCCCCTTTCTGGCCTCTTGGCTCCATTTTAGTGAAGTTTCCCTTTTTTAATTTTTATCTTTCCCCCTTTTGATCAGGAGCCTTCTCTGAAAGCAGCACTGATCAAGAATTAGGTTTTCTTAACGTGGTCGTCTTTTGGCCCTTAGTGCCAGGAAGGACCTTTCTGGGGTGTTCTGCCTCATGTGGGAGGAAAATTGTACAGATTGGAAACCAACTGAGGTCACATTTGAGTAATAAGGAGGAGTAGCAGGGAGGACTCTCAGGCACTTCCCGTTTATACTCTGTATTTATCACGTTAGTAAGCACTAGAGATCATTTCATGATTGGGGTACATTGTTTTTACAAAGGTTTGACGGGCAGCAAGTGCAGAATCAAAAGTGACATGATCCAACCTATATGATGATTCTAAACCAGGACCCTAGATCTGAAGGTAGCCAACCAGAGATACTTTTTTGGCCTTGTTGTGACTTATGAGAGGAAAAGTTCTCTTAACTGAGGCAAACTTAGAGTCATGTATGCCTTTAGGAAATCATGCTTAATGTCTGTGAAAGCAGAATAGTGAAGGCTGCAAGAATATACTGAAAGAATTAACCTAGTGCATTTGGGAAGATACAGTACAGATATAAACATGAAGCAGTAGTTGATGAGCATTTCACTTAACAGCAAGACCTCAAAGACGTTTTAAAACATGTTTTTTTTTTGGTGTGCCTGGGGGACTCAGTTAAGTGTTCGATTTTGGGTTGATTTCAGGTCTGGTCATAATCTCACAGTGTATGAGTTCCAGCCCTTCTTCGGGCTCTGTGCTGACAGTGCAGAGCCTGCTTAGGATTCTCTATCTCCCTCTCTCTCTCTGCCCCTCCCCTGCTTGTGTGTGCACTTGCTCGCTCTCTCTCAAAAAAATTATTTAAAATGATAAAAATAAATTGTGGCGCCTGGGTGGCTCAGTTGGCTAAGCGGCCAACTTCAGCTCAGGTCATGATCTTGCAGTTCGTGAGTTCGAGCCCTGCATCAGGCTCTGGGCTGACAGCTTGGAGCCTGAAGCCTTCTTTGGATTCTGTGTCTTCCTCTCTCTCTGCCCTCCCCTGTTCATGCTGTGTCTCTCTGTCTTTCAAAAATAAGTAAATTGTTAAAAAAATAAAAATAAATAAAAATAATTAAAAATAAAATTTAAAAAATTAAAATAAAAAATAAAATGAATTGCAAAAGAGCTGTTTGGAACCAAACGTGTATCAATAATACAGTCTGTGAAATTATAAATTTAGAAACCATGAATTTGGATAAAAAAAATCCAAAGTCAGTTAATAGTTTAGATGAAAAAGCAACATTAGTGAATCCAGAACCTTCTAACCCTTCAGAAAAAGCAAGAGAAAAGATTAATTTGTCACGAGATCATGATGAGGCTATTTCTGAAAGGCCATAATCAAAAGAAGAGGATTTCCCCCTTTCCCAAGGGTTTGGGAAATGTGAACAAAGACATTGTCTTTCCACAAAAGAGAGAAAAGAAGCAACAATAAGAAAAGGGAACACAGGTTGGTCTGGACATTCTGTGAAGGGTATCTTATCACATGTCATCTGCTTCAATTCCAGGAAATTGATACTTTTGGGTCCCCAGATGGTGAGGTACAGTCAGGGTTTGGTACTTTCTTTAGATGTGTCACATGAATTCAAGAGTTTACTTCCTGGAGTTTGGCGGCACAAGGGCTGGTTAGCAGTACCTGATAAGAGTCTTTCAGTGAGATTGAGGAGAGTCTTTCCAGGGGCACCAGGGTGGCTCAGTTGAGCATCCGACTTTGGCTCAGGTCATGAACTTGTGATTTGTGAGTTCGAGCCCTGTGTTGGGCTCTGTGTTGACAGTTCAGATCCTGGAGCCTGCTTTGGATTCTGTGTCTCCCTCTCTCTCTTTTACTCCCCCACTCACACTCTGTCTCTCTGTCTCTCTGTCTCTCAAAAACAAATATTAAAAAAAAAAGTCTTTCCAGAAGTGTCTTTTCCAATAGGTGAAATCTTCATGTTGTAAGGTGTGATGCTTGAGGTCTTCTTCTCTGGGAGTGCACTGTGAAAAGATTGTTCCACCAAAGCATGGTAATTTTTTAATAGAAGCTGTTGTACCTTTACGGTATTGAAGTGTACCCCTTCTTATCCACTGTGGGTCAGAAGAGAAAAGGACCAAGTATATTGGACATCTTGCAATTATCTTACAGGGTAAGAGTTTATAAATTCCAGAAGGGGTGGATCTGAGATTTAGGACTGATGGCAGTGGCTTCCAGCCATGGTAGTTGAAGGGTCTCTACATGTTTTGCCAAATGAGTCTTAATAGTGCCCCGTTGCATTCCTAACCCTGAGGATGGAAGATAGTGTGCAGTTTTGTAAGGATTTGTTGAAGCACCTGATGAGTAAAATGGGTTCCTCAATCACTATGAAGTTTGAGAGGGGTTCTCCACGTAGGGATAATCTTTCCTAATAGAATTTTAGTTATAGAAGAAGCAGTGTGGCCTGACTACAAGAGAAAACTTCACTCCAGTGAGTAAATACAAGCCATGACTAAAACATATTTATATCCATGCGATATAGGGGAAACTGTATGAACTCCATTTGTGTGCACACATTTCCCTGGCATGTGCTTTGGACAGGGAGGACAAGTAGGGTAGGCACTTTTGGTGGCATTATTATTTCCCTGCCAATTTTGGTTTGTGAATGCTCTCATTTTGTCAGTAGACCAGTGATTTATTGCATGCAAGTAGTGGGAATTTTAGAATTTTTAATAGGGCTGGATTGTTATTTGGTCCAAACCAGAGTTCTCTCTTTTTATTAAACAAGCAATTCTTGGGTTTTCCGTATCACCTTTCTTTTTTCTAGGGCCAATTGTTGGACATCTCTGGTCAGGTTTTCCAAATTATCATTTGGGAGAGCATCTTTTTGGATCATGACAGAAGTTTGGCTGTTGGTTTCCTTGAGAGCAGCATTTTTGGCAGAATTATCAGTGAGGTAGATTACTTTGGTCTCTAGGGGGTTAAGTCTGGAAAAAGTATGACATCTAATATATTTTGGACATAGAAACCTTTTCTAATGTTATCCCCATGGGAGGTAAGGAAAGTCCAGTTTCCATAACACTTTAAAATCATGAGCTACCCCAAAGGCATAATGACATTGGTATAAACGCTTGTGGTTTTATTCTTGGCTAAGGTACATGGCTGGGTAAAGGGGATCCTGTGATTATTTCTTCAGTGGCCTTAACTAAAAGAGCAGTGGCAGGCATAGCTCTGAGACAACAGGAATATTCCTGTGACAAAGGGTCTGGTTGTTGGCTATATTACCTGATGGGGTCATGAAGGTCCCCGTGTTTTTTGGTAAGTACTCCCAGGCCATATCCTTCTCTCTCACATATAAAGAGAAAAGAGGGGGCATCTGGGTGGCTCAGGTAAGTGTCTGACTCTTTTTTGGCTCAGGTCATGATTTCACAGTTGTGAGTTTAAGCCCACATCAGGCTCTGCCCTGAGAGCACGGTGTCTGCTTGGGATTCTCTCTCTCTCTCTCTCTGCCCTTCCCTGTATCTCAAAATAAATAAAATAAAACTTTAAGAAAGACTAATAAAAAGAAAAGAGGGAAGTTGATAATTAGGATGTCCAAGATCAGGGGCCTTTATTTGGGTTTTCTTTAAGGTCCCCAAAGCTGTGTCTTCTTGATCTTTTCAAATACTAGGGTCAGGTTTTTTTTTTTTTTTTTTAAATCATATTGAGGTTGAGCCATAAGAGAGAAGTTTGGAATCTAATTTCAACAGGAGCCAACCAGTCCAAGAAAACTTTGTAATTGGCACTTAATTTTAGGTTTTGGGAAGTTAAGGGTACATGAAGCCTATCTGGATTCAAATGTGATCCTTGTTCTGAGATCAGGTGTCCTAAGTATCAAACCTAGGATTGAATGAACTGCAGTTTTTGTTTGGAGACTTTATATCCTTTTTTTTAAGGTTTACTTATTTATTTTGAGAGAGAGGGAGGGAGGGAGAGAAAATGCCAAGCAAGCTCTGCTCTATCCATGCAGAGCCCAACTCTGGGCTTGATCTCATGCACTTGTGAGATCACAACTGGAGCTGAAATTAAGAGTCCAATGCTGAACTGACTGAACCATCAAGGTGCCCTGACTTCATGTCCTTTTAAGGCTAAAAGTTTTAACAGGTGGATGCTGGCTTCCTGTGAAGAAGTAAGAAAAGATTTTGCTTTGCAGAGAAGCAAATCATCTACCACTGTAACAAAATAGAGCTTGCGGAAAACTTTCGATCACCCAAATAAGCTTCTAAGGTTTGTGGAAAGTGAAAAGGAATCTCTGTATGTCCTGGGACATTACTGTGCAGGTGTATTGTTGTTCTTCCCAAGTGAAAACCAAAAGATACTGGTTTTCCTTATCAACTGAAATATTTTTTAAAAATGCAATGCATACATCAGTTACAGTAAAAAAAAATTGCTTTCATTGGGAATGGATGTCATTAAGGTATGGACGTTAGGGACAAGAGGATGCCAAGGGATCATAATGTTGTTTATTGCTCAGAGGTCCTGGGAAAACCTCTGTCGTCTGCCATTGTTTTTTTTTTTTTTTTTTTTTACAGGTAGAATAGGGGCTTTTCAGAGACTAGTTGGGGGATAATGAGGCCCCGAGGATTGTAATCTTCTATTGTAGGCTTGATGCTTTGAAGGACTTCTTTATTGATGGGGTATTGATTAATTCTGTGGAGAGCTTTTGAGAGATATATTTGAATCTTGACGGGAGGCACACTGTGAGTTCTGCCAATATCAGTTGAAGATTTCACCTCTAAAGAGGATGTTAGCTAATCCCATAGGGACAAAGGATCATTGTCCCCAGACTCAGTGCCATAGTGCCATGAGATGGAGCCAATAAAAGATGCTAAGGAGTCATTTCAGTGCCCTGGTTGGTTATTCTGAGTACTGCTCTCCAATTCTAGAATTATTTTCCCCCTTTGGGAGAAAGCTAATTCTGGCATATTTTTTCTAAGAAATCTTAGCCCAATAAGTGAATAAGGGCAGAGGAACTAAAGAAGAAAGAGTCGGTATCTCTCGAAGGGCCTAACCCAAAGGGCATAGGTTCTGAGACAGGAACCTGTTGTGATAGTTTATCAGAGACCCCCCACTGTTCGTACTCTGAGCCAGCGATGCTCTACGGCAATGGGGTTGAGCGTCGAGAGAGTAGCTCTGGTGTCAGCAAGGACAAAGTGGGAGTCACCCTCAATATGGAGAGTGGTTTTTCTGAGCTGATTACGAGGGAGGATTGGGAAGAGCCCTTTTAGTGCTTGGGGTCTCATCACTGGGAGTTAGGAGGACGCTGGAAGGGGTGAGTAAGGGGCTGAAGGCCCTCAGTGACGTGATTGATGTCATACCCATCTCTAAATGTCCTGGCCCTTTGCAATAACAACAGGGACTAGGAGGGTTTTGGTTTCTTTTGCCAAAGTTGAAAATTAAGAGTTTTAGAGGTCTTTCTTGGACTTGCCTAGGGTGTGGGCAACCTGGCTTGCCAAATGAATTAAGTCTGAAGCGGACTTAATTTCTCATTCTATCCTGGCCCCTTTAATTAGAAGAGAAAGATCTTGGTTCAGCCCATTCATAAACGTAGAGGGGTAAAGTCTACCCAAGTGAATCGAACATCCAAAGGAAGACCAGGATTTTCTTTAAAGACAATTTAGAAGTGATTGCGGGGCACCTGGGTGGCTCAGGCAGTTAAGTGTCCAACTTTGGCTCATGTCATGATCTCGCGGTCCATGAGTATCAGCCCTGCATAGGGCTCTGTGCTGACAGCTCAGAGCCTGGAGCCTGCTTCAGATTCTGTGTGTCTCTCTCTTTGTGCCCCTCCCCTGCTCACACTTCCATCTCTCTCTTTCTCAAAAATGAATAAACATTAAAAACAATAAAAAAAGAAGTGATTGTAATAGTAATGAGCAGATTCAGCAGCCTTTGGTGTGCAAGCCTGAATTTTGTTCTAATCAATAGGTTTAGGAAGAGCTATTATGGTTGCTCAGTGGAGATTTCCAATAAGTGTTCTAGTATCTTGCCAAAGATAAGTGTTTCTGTAAACCCCTTTTAGGATGTTCTCACTGGGCTAGTTTCATCCAGTGTTTGGCCTGGCCCTCACCAACAAGCATGTGGATGAATCTAAATCTGAGAAACTGAGCTGGTAAGGCTGGTAAGTTTGAATGTGCTAAATTTTTCTGAAGACCTGTGGGGGTCCTCAGAAACTTTGGGAAACTCTTATGGTCCACCATTGAGCTTTAGTCCCAGAAACAAAAGAAATTTGGGGTTTCCTTGGATCTTAAGGAGACTTCATTATTATTTTATTTTTTAATTTATAATTAACGTGTAGCATCTTTTCCTGTGTTGTTGGCCATCTGTATATAGAAGACTTGAGTTCATGGAGAGAATTAGAATGGGGAAACTAAGCGTGTAGAGGAGGTGGAGACATGCAGAAATGAAGGAGGAACCTGGTAGCAGATGTGGGGCCTGAGCAGCAGGTGGCATTGTGTGTTTGGAGACCAAGAAAATGGGGGAGGGAAGAGAGGAGCCTTTTTGACTCTTTCTTTGATTGTTTGTTTGCCTCAGCCCAGTAATTGTATTTCTCAGAGAGCCAGTTTTAGATTTGTAATAACATTTGGAAGCTTCAAAATACCAATCAGAATAGGCATCTCATTCAGTTTTTTAAAACAAATATTCATTCATTCATTTATTTCTGAGCTGTGACTTTCTAATTTAATTTTGAGAAAGACAAATTGGAGATTTCAGTCAGAGAAATTGAAAGTTCCCCATGATGGCTATTGAAGTTCTAAATGATGTTTGGTTAAATTGGCCGATTTAGTTAGAAATGTGCATGAGGAGGCACTATAGGTTGTAAACAGAAAAACTGGCCACGATCCCCGGTGGGGTGTGTACCCTCAAAGCATGTTGATGACAGGGGTCTCATTTCCTAGAGATTTTTCCTCCAGGGCAAAGAGAAAAATTCCTAAACTGCATAGTGGCACACAGGAAGAGCCTCCTTCCAAAGTAATTGAATGAAAGGCCAGCATAGTTCATGTAGGAATAGTCTGGTTCTAGAAGTGAGTTGGACCAAAGGGCCAATGAATACTCTTGGAAAGGCTCAAGCCTTAAAAGGTAGCCCAAATAATGCTTGGAGCACTCAAAACACAAAGAGGATGAGCTTGGAATCTGGGAGAAACTTACCTGGAAACTCTAGGCTAAGCAAGAAAGCAGAGCACTCAGTGGGCTTTATGGATCCTGGCACGTATTATCAGCCTTGGAATTGTTGGCCATCTTCTCTGGATTCTGCTTCTCTGACACCAAATCATGCTGACCTTAAAACTAGTTATTTTTATCAGCAAAATGAGTTTCTTCAGGATTAAAAGATTTACAGTTCAGAATAATCAAGGTATAGCAAAACCATAGGCAAGTCCAACACCCAAAGGAGAGGAGTGTTACTTGATGGAGAAGAAGGAGGAAGTTGGGAGGGGTTGTTTGTAATGAAAGTCCTTTGGAGAAAAGCAAGAGTTGAGTGTGGTAATGGTTTCTCATTGGCCATGTTGCATTGGTAGTAGATTCCATTTGGGAGATACAATGTGCATCTTTTCCGGTCGAGTCCTGTAGGTGAGGGTTTTTTCCTCTTGAGGATTCTTCTGTTGGGGTCTGTAATTGACAGCTCTTCCTGTAATTGATGTTGAGGGGCACTGCTCCCCCTTCTGTCCTCCCAACTCCATGTTAGTGAGGTTTCCCTTTCCTACTTTTCACAGTAAGGATATAAATTTTGACCGTAGGCCTTTGGATGCCTAAACTGCAAATATGTGAGTTTCTGGAATAGCTGTTAACTTATCCATTCCGGATGTACCTGAGAGTGTATCCTTATAACACACAAAACTTAATACTCACTTAGGAGTTTCCTATAACAGCTAATCTGCCTAAGTACATAGCATCTTAGAGAAAGACCTTATCAACATTTCCCTGAACAATAGTCCTCTATTCTCCTTTCAAGTCTTTAGAAAAAGAAAGGATTCTATGATCACCCATGGTAGTATTCATAACCATATGTTGTCTGTGTTTAGTACTTAGCTGACAAGGCATCTTCGAGCTCAGCTGCACAAGTGTGGTGATAATGTCTGGATTTTTTTCTCCCTTGTATGAAGTGTACAACCACATTATAACTTCCTATTAAAACATACCCTTCAGGCCGACTTAACATCTCATTTATGGAAACATGAAACATATCTCCCTCTGCCCCCCACTGGCCTCAACAGTGTTGACTTGCTACAGTGTTTAGAATACATTTTTAATTTGCTCTTCTATTTGTCGGTAACAGACCCCAGTTTTTGTTGTTGCATAAGCAGCAGCCTGAGAATCTTTAAGGGCTGCATGTAAGGCTGTCTGAATCCTTGACACAGTGCACACTTGGATAAAGGTCAGATTCATCTGTATTCCTTAATAAGATTGTCTATTTCCCTATGATATATAATAGGTTTTATCTCTCGGAAATGTGTATTTCGGTTACGACCACTCCACTGTCAACTTACTTTCCATGAGCTCCTGCCTTTTTCTCCTTTAAAGTGGTGGTTAGCTAAGGGAGCTACCAGTCTGAGATAAATTGACTTCAGCTTATGTAGTGAAGAATCCAGAAAAGAAAGAACAAGTCTATATTTTGGCCATAAGGTTGTGGTGTGACTGAAACGTTGTAAAGCTACCAAAGATAATGGCTTGGTGATTCTCATGTTCTTCTGGGAAATATCTGTAGCGTATGGAGATCAAAGAGAAGTGGGGACTGTGTTTCTTGCACCACGACTTGCTTTGGGGCAGTGGGCTATAATGATTGTGGGTCTTACACCAGATTCTGTTCAGCACATAACTTCTGTTAGGAGGCAACCCAAAGCTATCATACAGTCTTTCTGTAAGCTCATGTCAAACCTTCTGTCCTCATGAGAGCAACAAGCATTGGGCATGGAAGGTCAACTCTGTGTCAGGTTCAATAATATGCAGATACTAGGACCAGGCAACCGCATTAGCAGAATAAAGACCAGAGTCTCTCTTGAAGTTGGGGTCCTGGGGTAACCCGGGTTTAATATTGCAGGTGCCACCTATAAGCTGCTAGGATGCTGCTGGCTTTCTATGCTATGATCACCTCTCATTTCACCATCCTTTAAACAGATTAACAAACATTGTGGTATAAATTTTAGGGAAGCCTTTTAGATTGCTAAGTGGATATTTTTATCTGTCTTGTAGGCAGGAAACAAAAACCCACAGTACCTGCATCACAGGTTTCTGAAGAGGAATGCCTGTGAAATGTTCAGCCTGGTAGTGCCTTCAACATAGGAGATTCTTGCTTTTGTCATCATCCACCTGGTCAATCATTAGTTGTAGGAGGAAAAATGTTTTTAATAACTGCTATGAACCTAGGACATAATATCATCATATGAGCAGATTCTGGTGTTAAGAGTTAGCCACAGTGAAGGGGTTGTTTACGTGGTTATGGATTTTTTCTTCCTTCCGTCTTTCTTAAAATGGCACATACCAGTATTAATTACCTGCTCATTTCTCAGACTAAATTTCAATTCTTAATGTTTCTTATTATTTACATAAAGAATTGAAAAGTGTCCCCCCTCCTTCCCTTCCTTCTTTCCTCCCTCCCTCTCTCCCAGCCCCATCTCAATTCTTGTAAATTAGAAAACTGTTTCTTTTGCTAGAGTGCCTCATAAATTGACTAAGACAAAACATGTGTAAATCTTCATTTTACATACTCACCTTCTTAGTTTCTTGGGATTAGCATCTGCTTCGGATACTTCTCTTTCCTTGTGGTCACATATTCCCTGTGTCAATCTGTCGCATTCACACAGTGATACAGTTTTGCATTCCCCCAGGGGACTAAATGAAACATTGTGCTTTAATCCCCTCCCTGACCCTGCCTCCTCAGGAGGACTTAATCATGATGTGAATAGGGAATAAGTGTATGAGAATGTCCCTCATTTGCAATGCATGTTGTGTCTGCCTCTTTAAATAAAGTAAAGGTTAATATGTTGATTTCCTATTTATAGGTAACTTAATGCTTCTAATTTTTCCTAATCATGGTGCAAGGTTTTGGCTCAGTACTATGATTTCTTAAATGATCTTTCTAAATCGCTATAATGATTTGATGAGTTTACTACTCTCCGAAGAGGTTGGATTGACAGATTTAAAGAGACAAATCATACAGTACTTTTTTTTTTTTTTTTTTTTTGCTACATAATATCTAGTTACAGCAGCAGGTCCTTCTATTAAGCGAACCGTATTTCTGGTTGATGTATCTTTTGGCTTTTTCCTTTGAGCCCAGACTTTTCTTCTTTGGCAATCCAGTTTAACAGTAGTGCTCACATGACCTTCACATTTATCAGAACAGAATCGCACAATATTTAACCTGAAAGCTGAACTAATACAATCCATCAGAGAAAGTAGATATTAATTCATTACATCATTTCCATTTCTGACGTTAGGAAAAAAGTAACTTGACATTTTCCTGTTTTTTTCTTCCTTCTTTCCTTTTGCACATGAATTAAACTTCAGAAAAAAGCTTGTCTTCAGCCCTTATGAGACCTGGAACCATCTTGACGAACTAACCAGTTACTAATCTTTGCCTCAACAGACTGAGAACAGGCTACCTATCTTGGTATCCTTATGTTTTTGTTTTGTTCCTTTGACCTAGCCTTTCCTCTGGGTCACTTGATCTGTAAGGCAATGCAGCCAACATACCATCTGTAATGAGCTGCAAAATTTCTCATCTGACCACCTTCTAGTCCGTTATTAATTTTGAGTCATTCTCGATGATATAAACCATGAAAAGAAACAGTTTTTCCAAGTAGAATCAAGTCTGGAGGGTCATTCATTTACTCAGCAAATGTAACCTTAGCACCTCTTTGTGACAAACATTGTGTTGGGCCCTGGAAATATTGCTACCACTAACTCCAGACACAATAGGATGTCTGGTAGTGTGTGGAGCCGAGTTCCAAGCGTTTTTCCATATATTCATCTAGTTTTCTTGGAACATCCTTAGGGGGCAGGCACTATTATTATTCCCATATTCACAGTGAGTAAACTGAAGCACAGAAAGCTTGTAACATTTCCAGGGTGGAGCTGAATCTGTACCTAAGCAGTTGGTCTCCAGAATCTATCTTTCTAAACTTGTCCAAAAGTAAAATTTAACTGGTAGACTTGAGGATCTAATTGGCTTTTTTAAGCGAGTCCTGAATTCGGCTGCATCCCATCCAGCAAGTAGAAAGGAGCTCCTAGGAGCTGTCCAAGGTGGAAGTTTTTAAGGATGTTCTTAGCAAAAGAGAAGAAAGGATTGTTTCAGGCAAGGTAACTTTTCTTCAGGGGGAATGAGCAGGGGGTTATCAATCAGAGTAGGTCCCCATCCTTTGGGGGCTAGAGAAGGTCATTGTGACAGATTACTTCATTGATGCAGACTAGAAAATTCCCGACTGACTGGTTAAAACTCCATTTCTAGGGGAGGTTGAAACGGCAGTTAGGTTAGGTATCATGGCTTAGCATAAGTGACTGCCTTTTGAGCCTGTGGTTTTCTTTCTTTTTTTTTTCATTTTTAAAAATGTTTATTTATTTTTGAGAAAGAGAGAGAGAGTGTGAGTGGTATAGGGGAAGAGAGACAGGGAGACACAGAATCTGAAGCAGGCTCCAGGCTCCAGCCTCCCAGCTGTCAGCACAGAGCCTGAAGTGGAGCTTGAACCCAGGAGCCTTGAGATTCATGACCTGAGCTGAATTTGGACACTTAACTGACTGAGCCACGCAGGCACCCCTCTTTTTGACAAATTCAGTAGACATTTAACCACTTGCACCCAGGTGATTGATGGCAAAATCACTGCCTTCATCTGGATCCTGGGGTGGGTGTCCGGTTTTGTTAGGAAAAGTACCCTGTTCACTGCTCCCAAGAGTGAGCACAGGTGTGTGCACAGGTTCTGGGTACACATAAGAATAATGGTTGAGTCATTCTATCCTCTATTGGTTAAATGGGTGCTTATTGAGTACTTACTATGTACCAAGTACACTGTATGACACTGGGAGCCAAAAAGAGGAATAATAAAAATCTTTTCCTCAGTTTCGTTTGTAGCTTCAGTTGTTCATTACATCATTTCCATCTTTTATTTTCCCGCTGCTTTAAAGTACTTAAAAAGGGTAGTGTAGATATAAAAGAGCATTCCATAAATTCCAAACCGCTCTGCAAATATTACGTTTTATTTTTATCAATGCTGTTTTATTGAACAACATTTCATGTGCCCTTCTCATAGGTGACTTTAGCCATTTGTTAATTCCATTTATATTCCGTCCTAATGATTAAACTTGGTGTTTGTGGGTACTGGGTAAAAGACACATAGTCAATTAAAATTTCAAAACTAATATTCAGTATGAGATGGCCATGTTGCTAAATGAAAATGCATATTATATGATGAAGGGAAGCTGCAAATTTACTTGGATTTTTCTATCAAATTAGCAGCTTGCTTGTTACAGAAGATGAATGCTAATTAGTTCTCTGTTCTGCAGAAGGCATCCCATCCCTGCCCCAGGACCCTGTTTGTAAAGCAGTCTCCATTCTGCAAGGATTGTTCTTGCCCTCTTTTTGCTGGCTCTGCCATGAGGAAAGGGCAGGGACGAATCATTGTCGTGTGCCAGGAGCTGTGTTGAATGATCCCACTCATCATCTCATTTATTGGCATCATTGAACTTGAGACAGTCATGTCTCTCAAAGTAGAAGCCAACCTCGGAAAGCCCCAAGGTTCCAAATGAAATGGGCTGTTCCCTGCCAGGGAAAATGTGAAACCCATAAAGGCCAACAGATGAGGGGACTTTTGGATTCAGGGCGAAGGCAGGCAAGTGTAATCTAGTAGGGAAATGACAAACCAGTCTTTATCAGTGAATAAAGAATTTTGGGCTTTGGGGTCAGTGGTTAAGCAGCTAACTTTCAAAATAGATCTTTAAAGCACAATTAAGAGTCTGGGGATCATTTGAGTGGCTCAGTTGGTTAAGTGTCTGACTTTGGCTCAGGTCATGATCTCGTGGTTCCTGAATTCGAGTCCCACACTGGGCTCTGTGCTGACACTGTGGAGCCTGCTTGAGATTCTCCTTCTCTCTCTCTCTCTCTCTCTCTCTCTCTTTCTCTCCCTTCCCCCCCTTCCTTCCCTCTCTCTTTCCCTCCCTCTCCTCTTCCCTCCTTCTCTCTTTCTCCTCCCTTGCATGGGCTCTCTCTTTCTTAGAAAAAAAAATTTAAAAATTAAAGAAAACAACCCAGATTGAGTTGTAGCAGGATTCTCACACACAGAGTTGTGTCACGGAGGCTTTTCTTTCCAGGAGGCAACCTTATTTGTGCTGGCAGGGCTCAGTTGGGTTTCGTACCAGAAGAACTGAGCCCCTAAGGCCATGTGGAGTAGTTTTTTATACCATTTTTCTTTCTTTGTCTCCCATATGTGGTAACACACAAACAGGCAGTCTGGTTAAGTGGTCTCATGTTGAAAGGTCATGAGGGATGTCACCTATGCTGTTGTCACGTATAGCCAAGTTGCCTTGAGGATTTTTGTTGTTGTTTGTTTGCTTTTTTTTTTTTTTCTTCATTCCTTTGGGAGGGGACCCTACCACAGCATGTCCGAGTATGGCAGCACACTGGAAATGATAGGGAAACTAAAGGCAAGGAGACAAAGGACAGGTCAAAGCAAACAGAAACCAGGAGACATTTTTAAAAGGCAAGGCAGGGAAGGCCCAGATAGTGGTTAAGGAGCACAAGATCCACAGGGGCCCAAAGAACAGGGTTTTATGTGGAGGAGAAATAAGCCATCGGCACCTGGGCAGCTTTGATTCGGAGGTGCGCTTCTGCAGAGTCAGCAATCCCAGCCACAGACGCCACACCAGACTGTGTGGAGTACAGGGGTCCTGGATGGTTGTAACATTATAAATATGGTTGACATCCAGGGGTGGCATCGTTTGGTTTTCAGGTTTAGCTGCTGTGGAGTCATAATGGACATCGCCCCCGACCAGACTGACTTGTGGAGGGGGACGTTTCTGTCGATTGGTGGAGGTGCACAGATGCGCATACGTATAGGGGCGCATTACCCAAAGTGCATTACCTAAGTGTCTTGGCAGAAAGATGAACAGAAAGAGAATTGCCTGTTAAAATTAGATGCCCACTGAGTTCTGAAACCTATAGCTGTAATGATACTTTCTAAATTGTGTTTCCCAAAGGATATTTCAGTGATGAGCACACAGCTCACTTACCTGAAACTATGTAAATCATATCAGTTAATTTTTACATGGGCTAAATGGCCTTTTCAAATGATTATAGCAATGCTCTTTGCTCTGGAATGCTTCTTCTGCATGTATGCGTCCCATGAGGCGTATCTGCTGACCCATCTGCTGTCAGTGACCTATGTACAACTGGTATCCATTCATCCCAACATCCCATGATCTACGAGAGAATTCCCAACTTGCAGAAAATGCCACGTAGTCGTATTTGGCAGGAAGACCGTTTTCCTCCTTCCAGAGTTCTGGGACTCCAGGGAAGGATTGACAGGGCTTCTTTCCAGAACCCTTGTCTTCTGTGTTGACTGTGCAAATGTCTCCTTTGAACGAGATGCTTATCTGTTTTTTTAAATAATTTTTTAAAACATTTTTATTTATTTTTGAGAGCGAGAGAGAGAGACAGACAGACAGTGTGAGCCAGGGAGGGGCAGAGAGGGAGACATAGAATCTGAAGCAGGCTCCAGGCTCCAAGCTGTCAGTACAGAGCCTGATGTGGGGCTTGAACTCACTGATGGTGAGATCATGCCCTGAGCTGAAGTCGGACACTTAACCGACTGAGCCACCCAGGTGCCCCGACGCTTATCTGTTGTAGGGGGAACCTGGAAAGTTGGTTTCTAAACTGCTTAATTGACAATTGCTCTTTGTGAGCTTGGCACAGTCTCTGGTTGTGGAACTATGACTGCCTGGTGATCTGTGGTGACGGATTGAAGGTGACAGTCTGAGTTAAAGTTCTGAACTCCCAGCTGGTCAGTTGATTTCACAAGTACAGTGTTGCAAGAGTCATTTATCAGAAGCGTGAACCCAGAGATTTGGATGTTTGAGGTGACAGCTGTTAGACACACTGCTTAGAGAAATAACTCACAGATTAGGATAAGACAGTCTTTGATAGAGGACAGTTGGGTACATTTGTTAATTTTTGGTTTGTGTGACTGGGAAATTGTGGTAAGGAAATATCTCCATGGATAGTGGTAGGTGACCCCAAATTTCAGTTGCCCTTATATAATGTATGTGGATATATTTGTAGAAAAATTTAGAACCCTAAAGAAGAGATAACACGGAAATCATTTTTAAAGAACAATTTATATTTTTTGTATGTGCCTAATGCTCTATTATTGGTGAGTTGATAATTCCTTTGAATTTAAATTTCTTTAAAAAGTTTATGTATTTTGAGTGAGAGAGACATAGAATGCAGGGAAGGGGCAGAGAGAGAGGGAGGGGAATCCCAAGCAGGCTCCCCGATAGAACCAGACTTGAGGCTCGAACTCATGAACCACAAGATCATGACCTGAGCCGAAATCAAGAGTTGGATGCTTAAATGACTGAGCCATGCAGGCACCCCGATAACCCCTCTGCAAAGACACACATAACATGGTTCAAATCTTTTTTGGTGACAGAGGTGATGACAGCTGTGCTCATCAGACTGTGAGCACTTTCCTCCTCCCCAGGGAAGTAAAATTAAATCATCATTTGCTGGGGCGCCTGACTGGCTCAGTCAGTTAAGGGTCTGACTTCGGCTCAGGTCATGATCTCATGGTTCATGGGTTCAAGCCCCATATCGGGCTCTGTGCTGACAGCTAGCTCAGAGCCTGGAGCCTGTCTTCGGATTCTGTGTCTCCCTCTCTCTGACCCTCCCCTGCTCACGCTGTCTGTCTCTGTCTGTCTCTCTCTCTCAAAAATAAATGAAAACATTAAAAAAATAAAAAAATAAATCATCATTTGCCTTGCTGGGTGGTGGTTGTTTGTTTGCTTTCATTGTCCAGTTTAAACATTGGCTTCGAGCAAGACTTTAAAAAAATTTTTTTATTTTAATGTTTTTTTTTTTTTTAATTTATTTTTGAGAGTCAGAGAGACAGTGTGAACACGGGAGGGTCAGAGAGAGAGGGACACACAGATTCGGAAGCAGGCTCCAGGCTGAGCTGTCAGCACAGAGCCCAACACAGGGCTCGAACCCATGGACTGTGAGATCATGACCTGAGCCAAAGTCGGATGCTTAACCGACTGAGCCACCCAGGC
>CM053567.1:30380969-30436620 GCA_028646485.1 Cryptoprocta ferox
TAGGACTTGAATTTCAGAGAAAATTTTAATCTACCAGCTGAGATGTCGCATATAAACTTAATAAAGTCAGATTGGCCCAATGTGTAAACTCTTCTTCCAAAGCAGTCAGTCTGCATCAGGAGCTGCATTTACTCTCTGAGGCCACAGGGGTATCGTTGGGGGTTTTACCGGTATGAACTGGTTCTTTCAGGATACATTTTGGAAGTATTCTATTTTTGTTTCTTCCCCAAACACATACTCATTACAGTATTTGTCTCTCTCTCTCTCTCTCTGTCTCTCTCTCTTTTGTTTTGCATCTCTTTGCCCCATATCCCTGTTTTAAGATACACTCCTGCCTGAGTTCATGATCTCAATCTTAGGCTCTCAGATTCTGATGAGTGATTGAGTTGCCAGAGTTCTTTTGCTTATAAAGTCATCTTTTTCTCCAGGATTTTTTTTTTTTAATTTTGTGCAGTATAGCTTTTTGGTTTGTTCTGTTTTTTGTCTGCTTCACCTCCTATGTGTATTATACATGCTACTCATCACTGGCACCTATAAAATAGATAGGATGTCTTTCTTGTCTAGGAAATTGTGCTCAGGCTAAATTACTTGCTGGAAGTCAGAGCCAAAATTTGATTTTGGAACTGTCCACTTCTAAAGTCCATTTTTCCCCCCATGCGCTAGTCCCAGCAGTGATACCCTTTTTCTATGGCTAAGACGATTATGTATTGCTGATCAGAAAAAGAAAAAGATAAGCATCTTTCAGCTTATGAAAGTAGTTTAAGTAGAGAATATTCCCAATTTCCTAGTTTTTATTCAGGTGACATATCTGGAAAAGAAAGAGAAATTAGATGTCAATCCCAAAAGCAATCAATTAGATTGGAGTTCTAATGAGACCAGAGAATAGATAAGCACCAGAAATATCACTATTAGCTTTTGTTAGGAACAGATAAAGTCTTGTTCATTATTTCAGTTGTGTTTTGGTATTTCCTCCTCCCTGAGTCCTTCCCATACATTAGGCTATGGTCAGATTTGCTATAAAGTTGAACCAGTAAAAACAAAGCCCCCCAAAACTAACAGTAATAAAAATAAAGAAGTCTGTAACTGGGGCCCGGCCCAGTGTGTCTGAGGGTGCCTCACCCTAAGCAGAACCAATGGCACCTTTGCCCTTTACATTTGCCTCCAGAATTGTTTTGAACTCACTCCATTATAATATTGGAGTTTCTCTGCTGGTCTCTAGATTTGTATTGATAGCACGTGAGCAGGCATGGGCACTGCTTTATTGAGCTTGTAATAACAATAGCTAACATTCAATGCACCCTTAATAAATTCCAGGCACTGTTCTGAACACTTCGGCTGCATTATCTCATTTAATTGTTAGCAATTAAAGGAGCAAATAACTATGGAATAACCTTTGGAAATTTAGTAACTTGTCTGGGTTTTCGCAGCTCCTAAGTTATTTGCCAAAAGTCACAGAGATAATAAGTAGGCAAGTCAGAATCAAATTCTTAATTCTTCTGACTCCACAAGTGTCGGACCTTGGCAGTAGTTGATACTAGCTTACCGTTAACTAACACAGTCTTTGTCACATATTGGTTGCTCAGAAGGGCTTCTTGAATTGACAAGAGCAAGACTGTATTCTGAAACAAAGTGAGGCTTCTAATTAGAAGATTAAGGTTTGAATTACATCATCTATACCACTGTTGGCTTTGAGACCCCAGGAATTCACATCACCTCTCTGGACTCCCATCTTCTGAATCAGCTCTAAGATGTGGCAGAAGGAGTTAAATGAGTGCTGAGATCTCCTCTAAGCTCGGATGACTAAAATCAGAAGTGGGGACTAGAGAAATCATTCAGAACCACCAGCTCATACACCAGTTATTGGGCAAATAGCTATTGCCTTATTCCAATTGGTCCCCACTTCGGCTGTAGTGGTATAATTCCATTTAGATCCAATCTAGATACGTTTTTGCAGGGCCTCTATCATTTTTCAGAATGTTTGAAAAACAAAAGACAGGCTTCTAATCCTGAGTTTGGAGATCTGAAATATATATAAGATGATATGAATGAGGCTGACTTTGATTACCATATAGTGGCATAGCTGTGGGCTGCAATAAAAAAAAAAAAACTTTTAAAATTGAACTCGATATGAACCATGACAGGCCTCCTTAATGCACGGATGCTTTGGCTTTCAAGTGTATTCTTTCACTGCATTATACAAAATGTGGATAAAGTGATAAGTGAGTTTAAAAATGATTGTATAAGTGAAGTGCACTGTCGCACTGTAAAGCATTTCGCCCTAGGGAGACCAAAAAATGTAAGGCAGCCTCATTTCCTTTCTTTTGAGTATTTTCTGGGTTGCTTAGAGTTGCATTGATGGGTTGGTTGGTTTGTTGTTTGCTAAATTAAGATAATGTTAGTCTTGAAAAAAAATTTTAGGAATTATTATCCAAAGGGGACTTTTTGAGAGGCAGAAAACATAAAGGCAGCAAGACTGAGAAAGATAAGAGCTGAAAAAGAAAAGAACCAGAGAGAAAGAGAGAGAGAAATAGATGTTAATTCATAAGGCTATATATAGATAATTGAATCTGTATAAAGGCACAGGGCTGGTACCTTGGGGAGGCCACTGGGCTTTAAGTCCAATGATTCAAAAAAACAAAAACAACCAAGGTTGATGACTATGGTCATTCACTTCTCTAGCTGTGTATAGATCCCTGAGCTTGGACATCACCTCTCCCCAGCCTGAGTGCCTTTAATGTGCCACGCAGACTCCTTTGCTCCTCTTGGATGGTAGACGGTTCCATCCATGGCAGGAGCAATGACCACAGGGCTTCAAGAGGACCCACAGACTGGTGGAGCAACTGCGAGCTGTGTCTACCTGTCTTGTCCTCAGGTCTTCTATCGTTTGCACTTCTTGTCTGATTGCTCAGTACTTACTAACCAGAGAGAAAGCAACTTGAGTTTATATTACCAGTCCGTTTTGCCGGTCTTTGAACATGGAATAACCTTTGAGGTCAGGCCTAACTTACATACTATTTTGTGTAATGTTTCCTTTCCATCCCAAACCGGTGGTTCTCACCAAAAGGGATAATGGAAGGGACGTGAACATGGTTGGACTGACTGATACAAAATAAGAATGGGGTTTGGATTCCACCTTACATCCATCCTCTATTACTACTAAGTGTAGGGTGTTTGCCATGGACTTCTGCCTCTCTGCATCTCATCTGAAAAGGGCAATACAGTGTGTCCTTTGCCCAGATCTTAGGAGAGGTGGGTGCACTTACCTATAAGGCAAAATTCCTTGCATATAAGTCATGTACAATATTTGGTAGTCATTATTATTTTGATTGTACTTCTTTTCTTTCTTGCCTGAAGGGACTAAACTTTTGTTTCAATATAGGGAGGCCTTGCAGTTGAACCATCTGTTGTGTGTTCTGACTTCAGAATAACTCGGTGAGGGCCCTCTGTTGAGGGATAAGTTCATAAGCTTGCTGATTCAGGCCAAAACAGGCTATAATGAGGGCAGGCATGAAGCTAGGAGTATGCTCACCTGGCAGTGTTTAAATATAATAATATCAGAAACAGGATTAGCTTTCAGTCTGGACCCATTTTGGAGGCTTTTACTTTTCTACCGTAATATAACACAAGAGGTTTATTAAAAGTTCAGTCTCAAAGTTCCTGGCCCGATATTCTCAAATGCAAATCTTCCACATTCTAGTGAACATAGTGGCGCTACCACCACCACCAAGCCAGTGTCTTTTATTGTTTCGTAATAACCTTATTTTTCAAAATGCAAAGATTTCATCGGAATTCTTGTTAAATTTAAACAGCTCTTTTGTTTGAGTGATTGCAGTTACGTATTTTGAGTACTGACAGTCAAAACATTGTTACCAAGAATATTACACAGGTTTGAAACATAAAATATTAGTAATTACATGCTGTAATTGTACACAATCAACTTGCAGTTATATAGGGGCAGACCAGTCCTGATTCAGACCAAGCAAGGTCTAGATCTTTGATTTCTGGGCTAAGAAATCTGATAATGGGCCACCGCTGGTAAGTGCTGAATGCCCCCCTCTGTATAGCCTGGCCCGGTAACCAGAGTAGCATCAGAGGAGTGGGTTTAGTTTGAGGTCCGGACAGCTGCAGCATCGGGACCAGTGGTCCTCATTCCAGTGTTAACCGAAGCCACATAGGCTCCCCTCAGAGCTCCAGATCTCCTTACCTCCTCTGAGTGTGGTTAACACACAGCTCTGTCAAGTGCTTGCTGCCAATATTCCCGCCCAGTTGGGGTGAAGAACGTGTCTGAGTTGTCCTTCCAAATAAGCTGCTCTGGGGCTCCTGGATGGCTCAGTTGGTTGAGGTCTGACCCTTGATTTCAGCTTCGGTCATGATCCCAGGGTTCGGGGATTGAGCGCTGCATCAAGCCTCTGCACTGACTGTGGAACCTGTTTGGGATTGTCTCTCTCTCTGTCCCTCTTCCCCTACCCCATGTGCATGCTCTCTTTTCTTTTTTTAAAAAAAAGTAATAATAAAAATAAGCTGCTCTGAAGTCAGAGGTGGATTTCCCATGCAGCTGAAGACATTTAAGCATTATACCTCTTACTTGTATGGGGCTGGTTCCATGAATCCTGACACAATTTTGTATTTTTTATTTTGTAATCTTAATGGGACCCCCTCAGATTGTGTCACTTTTATCTCTCTGAACCTGGGGAATGAGTATTTATTTTAAAAGTTATTGGGAGGTAAATCTCATACTATAAAATTAAGATTAGAGCATACAGTGCTTTACTACAACATTTTAAAGTGTTAAAATGATACCTTAACTTGTGTCAATTACCAGTTACCTAAATGTTCAGATCTGGGAAACTTTGGGAGGGCCTCAGGTTCAGATCTAAGTACACTAAGTGAACCAGCCATCAGTGTCAATAACACTCCTCTCAAAGAGCATTTTACTCTGTAGGTAAGGTGTTGCAGACAGTCTCCTTCAGCACAGATCCAATTTGATGGTTTTTTCACTTAATTTTATATGCAGTGTGTGCTTATCATTTTTATGTAACTTCACAACCCCAGGGATTGGAATAGCAGACACCGAGGAAAATAGATGAAAAGAGTATGTTAAAAAAAAAAAAAAAGACCCACGTAGACCAGCAGAACTGTAGAGATCACAGACAGCTGGGAAAGACGGGCAGCATCAGCGAGAAATGGAATTGATCAAAACTGAGATTGTCCCTGGGGATTTCACGTGCAGGGAGGTAACAGACTCACACATTAGAACAACAGGCATCAATTATCCCTTTGTATCTTATAGAGGAAAATAAGTGATGTTGCACCATGTAAAGCTGAATTAAAGTCAATATATTTCTTTTGCTAAGTAGAAATGTTATCACACCTGAGCCTATATGCTGTGTGGGCTAAGGCACAAACATTAGAGTTAGAATGTCAGATTTTTTAATTGAGATATAATTAATGTACAGTAAACTGTACATATTGAAAGTGCACAGTTTGAAGAATTTTGACCTATATAGTCCTGTGTGAAACCGTCACCCCAATTAAAATGATAAACGTAATCATCATCCTGAAACATTTCCTCCTACCCTTTATGAGTCTATCCTTGTCTCATCTGTCCCCTTCCAGGCATTCACTGATGAGCTTTGTGTTACTACAGATTAGTTTGGATTTTCTAAAAGTTTATATAAATGGAATTATATGTTTTTTTTTTTTTTTGGTCAAAATTCTAACTCAACTCCAATTTTTTTAAATGTTTTTTCATTTTTTTGAGAGACAGAGAGAGACAGAACATGAGCAGGGAAGGGCAGAGAGAGAGGGAGACACAGAATCCAAAGCAGGCTCCCGGCTCTGAGCTGTCAGCACAGAGCCGGATGTGGGGCTCGAACCCATGAACTGAGAGATCATGACCTGAGCCGAAGTCAGATGCTTAACTGACTGAGCCACCCAGGTGCCCCTCAGCTCAATTGTTTTGAGATTCACACATGCTGTTGCAGTTTCTTTTTAATGCTGAGTAGTATTCTGTTGGGTACGTGTGACAGTGTTTATCCATTTACCTGTTGATGGACGTTTAGATTGTCTCTACTGTTTGGCTGTTACAAATTAAGCTGCTGTGAGCCTTCATGTGCAGGTCTTTGTGCAGCCCTGCATTCCATCTCTTGTTTAAATACCTAGGAGGGAAGTGGCTGGGTCATATTATAGGTGTACATTGACAACTTGGATTTAAATCTCGGTTGTACCACCCAGAGCTCATGACATTGAGTTAGTCATTTAATCTGTTGGTATGTAAGGGATAGGTCTGTCAGAAGGATTAAATCATATGATTCATGTGAAGCGTTTAGCAGTGTGCCTACGGTGTAGTAAGCATTTATCATCTTACCTGTAATTTTTTAAACTTTAAATATTTTAAAGCTTTTGAAAGTTTCAGTGTTGAAATTTCTTAGGTTTACCTCTCGGGAAAATTCACTCATGTGGAAAGGGATTATTCCATCATGCTGCATAATGGTGGGACTGATAAATACTCTATTTAAAGGATATGTTTACTTGTTACAGGAGGTATGTGCATGGTTATTAGCTAATGAAATACACAGAATGCTTACCAGGCCTGCAACCTTTGAGATGATAGATTGAAATGAGGGATTTCAGTTTCTGGAAGACTATTCATATATTAAAATTCACAGAATGTGTCCTCAGTTTAATGACAGTTAATAATAAATATCCATTTATATATGAAGACTCAATGATAAAAGAGCTGAAATAAAGAAAATGCAATTCTGAAGCGTCTCCTTTAGTTCGTGTCTAGTAATTGAGGAGTGATCTCTAGATTGAGTGTGAATCCACTTTCCTTATTAGCTGTGTTGCTTTGGGGACATCATTTAACCTCTCTGCCACTTAGAAGAATTAGCCTCCAGCTCAAAAGTCTATGATTCTGTGACACGTTATATGACATGATACTTCTTTAACCATTCTGGCACTCCCTAAAATCTAAACATTGAGTTGGAATCATTTTTTAATTATGCCCATGGAGAGTTTTATGATTGCTTAAGGAGAGGTGTAGATATTAATGCATTTATGCAGGAGTCCTCACTAGGTGTCCAGATTCAATGCTGTTATCTTTCTCGTCTGCACGCTGAAAACCAGCCAGGTATCACAGGAGACAGAGCTGAGCTCCGTGGTTTTATCACCACTGACCAAAGGTCAGAGCCTGGCAGTGCCCTCTCTCTATGTTTGTCTGAAAGTTGCCTAGACATGAGCATTATATAGAAATTTTTCATTGCTCGCAACTGTAGAATAGTATGTGAAGAAAGGACCCTCTTCTGAGGATGTGGATTTTGAAACACCAAGCCCAGAGAGACACAAGGAAATGGTGAATCTCCTATTTTATTTTTAGTTTTACTGTTGTTTGGATATTCTTTTCTTTTCAGCACTGCCTTCTATGAAATTAACCATAACGTCGCACTTAAATCGACACCTGCTCTCTGTCTTTTCATCTAGCAGCTGGATGAACAGATGCCAGTGAGGAATTGCTGTCCAATAATCACCCTGCCCTGTTTGGTCAGGACTATTATTTGCATTTTTCACATGTATTTATTTATTTATATGTATAGCTGCTTCTCCCTGAGTAATATTCAAAATGCTGACCCCATTGTAGGAGAGTAATGATTTAGAAATCCTGCAGTGGTTATAAATTCTGATACAATGTATCATAGACTTGAACTGTAGAATGATCTTAATGCTGTCTTTTTCAGATGTGCACTTGAGACATCAGTGTCTCTAATAAATTTCAGCCTCCCTGCCCCCACATCTCAACGTGACCAGCAGAGCATATGCAGGAGAGGATATTTGATGGGAGTTTCCAAGGTTGTTGCTAATATCTCTTCAATTAAAATTTGGTTACTTTCTTTGAGCTGTCCTCAAAGGCAGGAGAAACTTACCTGGCCATATCTTATTTAGATCTTGCTTTTAAGGAGAATGATTTCTTTCCATTCTGACATAAGGAAATAATGTTTTGGGTCACTACTGACATTTTATTCATGCATTTAGCCTATTCAGTGGGTCTGCTGGGACTGAGCACATGCATTGACTTCAACTTTCAGTCATCAAGAAAGCAGTGAGCTTTTCCTACTGAGTTCAGAGAATATGCCCCAATTTGCTGGCAATTCCTCTTAGCATTCCAATGTGGTACACAGCATACACTGAATTTTGCTTCCTTCAGTAAATCACTAGAATATTTTCCCTCAAACAAACTCAACTTCTGATCATCTTTGTTGGAAAAACTATATAAAAGCCTCATTCTTTGCAAATATGGAAAGCTGTATTTTCTTTCCCTATTCTGGGGCAAAAAAAAAATAAAGCAAATCAGATAGTCAAGAAAGTCAATTGTTGGTTTAATTTCAATATTTCCAAAGTGGTAATCATATTTTTAGTTATTACTGTCAAAGTTATAAATTATTAACGGTCTGTGTTTGTGATTTTTTTCACTTTTGCATTATCCAAATTGATTGGCATGCAGTAAAAATTTAATTTGCCTTTTGCTTTCTCGTTGCTTTAAAATGTTTGCAGAATGCAAATGATTATATTAAAATTGTTGTACACTATTCATAATCAGTGTGCTAGTTCAGTGTTTTAAAAGAAAACTCAAAATGAAACCTTTCAACATTCCTCCATTGATCTTCTTGAATGTCTGTATTTTTTCAACCTAATTTCTGGGGAATTAAATGATCATTTAACACAAAGGTAATATATTCTCCTTTAGAATGTAGCAACTTCACTAGAACCCATTCGCATAGGATAGTTTGCCCAATGCTAGTCTCCCTAAGGGGAGATTTGTCTAAATTTTCAAAATTGCGATTCTTAAGGGTTTTTTTTAAGGTTGAACAGCTCATAACAGTGGCAGGAGGGATTTATGTCTAAAATTTAGTGATAACTTTAGCAATATTCATTTAATCAAGTTTGGCTGTGCGTGTGTGTGTGTGTGTGTGTGTGTGTGTGTAAAATAACAGAGAGCCATGAGATGATTTGCCAAAAAACAATGTTTTATTCCCTAGGATATATTTAAGAGCCAGATCATCTGAGCCAAAGAGCAGTGGGTGCATAATTCATATTCAGAGTTTCCAGTGACCTTGGGTTTTCTGTTAGAGACCATTGCGGATTGACTCTGGGCCACTGGGGGAGGTCTGTTCCCATCTCTGACTTCAATATACTTTTCTTCATTCTTCACTTTTTTTTTGTTTTGACATGCCAGTTTCTCCACTGCCTTCCTACCTGCTGTTTACTTTCCTTCAGGTCTATGACCCTTTCCAGGGTGCATTTAACAAGGCAGGAAGACAGGACTAGTGAAAGAATTTTCAAAGACACCCTTGAACATCTCTGGCACCCAGGTCCAGAATTCTCTGCTCCTCGTTTCACCTTGTGTTTGAGTATATGGGATATGATACAGGGAGAAAAACCTAAATATGTATATACCAGTGTGCAAAGCATGGGTAACAAATTGGACTCTGACATGGTGACCCTAGAGATGAGATTTACATAGGGGACATAGACATTTGTTGATATATTCCAGCCTTGAAACTCAGAGGTCACGCGTTTCTAGTCATATGTTAGGTGGGTAAAAAGTATTTTGGTCAAAAATCTATTCCCGTGATACCCGCTTTCCTGAGAGTGGAAGATATTTCCAGGAGAATAGAATGATTTTTCTAAATCTAATCTTCCATAGTTAAAACATGATTGATTTCAGAACCTGGGAACATGCCCTGACCTATGACTATTATTTGTGATCATTCACTTATCATATTCAGTGTTAATACAACTGAATCACAAAGATACCAATTTTGGAGAGCTGTAACAGAGCAAAATACCAAAAATTTTCTATCTTATAAATTATATTGCAATAATTCAGCATCTTTCCATTAGAACCTAGAACTGATTTTTCTGGTCCTCAAAACTAAACGTGTGAAAGATAATATATTTGTCACCCATATGTGATACATAAGGTGAAAAAAAAAGGGCAGGGCTTAGTTAAACGATTCTCTTTGAGTAAAGTTCCATGATACATGGGTTTTAATTCTGATTTACTCATTGCCCAGCTAGTCTTCCAGGGACAAAGGTAGTAAGAAAGACAAGCCAAAACCAAAATTGGGGCAGGAGTGTGAGGGAGAATGTTTTGTTTTTAGAGGGGAGAGATTTGAAGTTGATTGAATTGATCCTTGGGTATGCTAACAACCACTGGATTTACTGCTTCCTCGTTTTAAAACATTTTGGCTTGTCATCTCATTATAACCTTTGCACAAGTACTCAGAAGAAAGTCAAGATCCTTAATAATCATGTAAATTAGGCATAACAGACACATCTTTGATGGGAGAAGTAACTAATAACAAAACATGTTATTAACAAGTGGCCAGTGATGTGACAAATAATTTGTACACATGGAATTAATAGTGAAAACATGCAGCCGCCAGCTAACAGTTTTAAAATGAGAAAATCATAGTTAATTCAACTTTATGAGACAAACATATTGAAAAAGATGTTGTATAAATGGCTTGAGTAGCATGTGTTTATTTCCCCCAATTATTTATATTTAGGAGAATAGGGTAAGATGTCGACACTGTATTTTTACAGTGGCCTAAATGGCATGCTTCATGGTTTCAATGTTGTAGAATATAGATTTTGTCCTCTCCCCCACCCCTCCACCATCAAGACTCTTTCTTGGCTCACAATCTTATAACATTCTGAAAAGTTTAACTTACGATTGATGTAATTATTGAAGTGATTTCTCCCCAGTGTGATCTGTGTTCTAAAAAAAAGCCCTTCATGGAATTCTTAGGGCTCAGTGGAGCTCACGGACAGTGGTCTTATAAATAAAATAAAATTCAGCGAGGCACGTCTGTGAATTGTGATTATTCCTTGTGACTTGAGAATCCCAAGTAGATCAGATTTTGTCTGGTGGACAGACAGAAAGAAGGAAAGTTGTTCTTGTACCCTGATATTCATTGTGTGGGACTGACTTGATCTTTTATTGAGTGACCACGTGATGAGTTTATAAAATTGCTTGCCATGTATCCTTCTGATTCAAAACACATTGACTATGATCTTATGTGACACGGGCAGGAAAATAGGAACCTTCAGGAAAGTTGCTGGTAACCCACTGTGTGCAGCTAATGGGAATGCTGGCAAGAGAAACACCCCATAGAACCATCCACAAGTTTGGTCTGTTAAATATAAATTGGATGGTATATGCTAGGGTAGATGACTCTTCTGCCAAATCCACCACTTACCAAGAAATATGAAAATTGTCAAGAGTAGTGTTTTTTAACTGTGTTTATTAAAGTCCTATAAGCCCTCATCCTAAGGAAAACCCAGGATTCTTGGTAAAAACCTGGATTCTAGAGTACAGATTTATTGTAACACAATCTCTGGGAAGACCGTGTGTCATATACTCTGTTGAGATTCCACGATTGTTAGTATTTGCCAAATGTTCTTTATTTCTCTTCATATATCTAATGCTGTTGTTCATGTATCTAATGTGCTATTTCAAAGTAAGCTGCAGACAATATGATACTTCATCTCTAATGGCTGCGGGCGCCATGACACTTCATCTGTAACTGCTTGGGGTGCCATAACATTTTATATAAGTTTCTGCAGCAACATTTTATACAAGCTACAATTTGCAACCAGTCTTCTGAGTAGTGGTTCCCATGCTCGGAATGTCCTGGAGGTCTTGTTAGAGAGTTTCTGGCAAGTTTAATAGGCCTGGGCTGAGGGCTAAAAATGTGTGGTTCCAACAAACTACTAGGTGAGATGGACACAGCCGGTCTGGGAACACTTGGAAAGGAGAATCTCTATTATAGTGTGTTGAGACATGAATTGTTTTTAATGAGGAGTCAAAAACCACTGATTCTCATCCAGTCTGTCAAGTTCTTTTTGTTTGTTTGTTGTTTTTTGTTTGTTTCCTGCCTCAAATATCTATAATCTGGTGAAAATGGAATCACACTTTACACCATATATTTGTATTCTCATTGAATGTGTTCTTTTTTTGTCTGTTGTTTAGTAAGTTCATTGGTAAGAACTCAGTATCCTGGGTAAAAACAAATAAAGACGAAGTGCAGTGGACAGTGTTCTCATGGTAGGTTGCCCTCCAAGGGGCTTGCATCTAAGGACATTAGGATCTAGGACCCAGATGAATTGGGTAAGATTAGTGTTACCTTCTAAGACTCCTTATCCAGTCTGTGTGGTACCATGGGGAGGGTGTAGGAAAGGGGGAACTTTCAAAATAATGTATAGCATTGTCACTATGTAGCTGACACTCCATTATCTACCCAGAAAGATTAGGGCTATGCCTGGGCACTCTTGTGGGCTTTCTCTGGATGACTGTGCTGGACCTGAGGGCAAGTCTGTTAGAAATGGAAATGCAAGAGGAATTAGTGCAAGAGAATTGGTGGGTAAATAGCTCTGAAAGCATTTGACAACATCTCTACGAGGTCCCCAGTAGGGTTGGGCCCCATGGGGAGAGTAACCTGCTCAGATCTATACCCTGTATTCCCCTCCTTCCCTTCCCTGCTCCCTTTGGATCACTCTACCTACAGGCTTTGCTATTATCCAATCACGTGCCAGAGCTTCCTAGCAATACATCCCAGAGAAACCAACATTCACTTACATCCCTGTCTCGTAGGTGCTTTGGGTGTGGGGAGGAAAAACTTAATGCCGGGAAACTAGAATGAGCACCCAAGAAACATTTGTGTAGCAACCCAGGTTTCTAATAACTCTTTGTGAAGTATACTCATTAGCAATGGATGTTCATTATAGAAGAACTAGAAATTTCATGTGCCGAAGCTTGAATGTTTAAGTCACATAGTAGCTAGAGGCGAACGTGGGTGTCAAATCATGCCCCGTCTCGTACCCCTCACCACGACCCCCCAGGATCTAGTCTGAGTGCAGTGTTCTGTTCAAAAGGGCATGTCCATCAATGGGGAGGAAATTCAAGTAGCAGAAATCCTTTAATTGTGTTTCTTGGAATATTTAAATGGTAAGTATGTGAAACATGGTAATTCATCTCTCACACACCCGTTTTGTTCTCTCCACACCTGTCAAATGCTACTGTAGCTCCTGCACTTTTTTTTTAAGTACAACTTTTATTAAAACTCTCACTAGGGGCACCTGGGTGGCTCAGTCGGTTGAGCGTCCGACTTTGGCTCAGGTCATGATCTCACAGTTTGTGGGTTTGAGCCCCGCATCGGGCTCTGTGCTGGCAGCTCAGAGCCTGGAGCCTGCTTCTGATTCTGTGTGTCCCTCTGTCTCTCTGCCCCTCCCCTGCTCATGATCTGTCTCTCTCTGTCTCTCAAAAATAAATAAAAATATTAAAAAAAAAACAAAAACCAAAAAACCTCTCACTAAAAAAAAAAAAAAAATGTACCCGGAATCAGATTGGTATCGCTTATCTTCCACTCCCTTTGCTTTTCTTCCTAAATTTACGTGATGTGAGAAATCTGAAAGAAAATGTGTGCGTATCTGGGTCCCTCCTTAGGAGGCTGGGACGGAAGTAGCTGCGGAAGCAGATGCCCAGTCTCCCTTAGCAGGTTGGAAGGGGTGGTGGCCATCTGAAGATTAATTATTAAGATTATTAATTAATAATATGTGTTCTATTACACAGATATTTATAGCATGCCTTACTTTTCTGTGACAAGTTTTTTCACTTGTGATGCATTATATACTTTTCTTCTTGATAATTATGTATGCACGGTCATCATTTCTATTGGATTTCATAGATTCAATGAAAGACTATAATTTATTTGCCTAGCTGCATACTGGGCATGTATGGGATTTCCATTTTTCCCCCTATAATAAGTTGTGCTGCACACATATTTATGAACTGACTTGCTGATTTCCTTGGGATCATTTGTATGAGTGGAATTACTAGGTTGGGGATTGCAGTTTTCAAATATTCTGATATATGTTGTCGACTAATCTTCCAGCAGTACATACAGGGCTGTGGCGATTTTGCCAGGACTTCAGAAACCTAAGAGCTCATCATTCTGTCTTAATCTTTGTCACTCTGACAGGCAAGTAAATCAATCAGTAAACAATGTCTTATAAAACTTCTGTTTTTTTTTGATCACTCTTACTATTGACACTTCTTTTGGTGTGTTAGAAAAATTTCTTTTCATGGGGTAAATGGCTTTTCTATCTGTGGCGCACTTTTTCAGTGTGGTATTGTTAGTCTTGATGTTTTGTGTTGGAATGCTTAATAGTTAAAAGAAGTTATCTCTTGATCTGGGAAATATTTCCCAGCTTGGCATTTTCTTTTTAAAAGGTGAAAGATTTATTCAATCTGAAGAGAAACCAGAGTACTGGTATTTTCTTTTTAGCACGTTAAGGTTTTACACTGGCTACTTGAAGACTTAAACTTTTTAAAAAAGTAATGTATTTTGAGAGAGCGGTGGGGAGAAGGGGCAGAAACAGATGTAGACAAAGAGGGAGAGAGAGAATCCCAAGCAGGCTCCATGCTGTCAGCACAGAGCCAGACACAGAGCTTGAACCCACAAATCGTGAGATCATGACCAGAGCCAAAGTTGGACGCTTAGCTGACTGAGCCACCCATCCACCCCAAAGTTATATTTTTAATAAAAATAATTAAAAATCTTCTTTTCTGATTCCCTTTTACCCTGTGACAGCTACAGGCTTTAATTCTAGTCATAGCACCAGAGGCACCTTGTCGTCTGTGGTGGCCGTTGTTTGTTTTTTTCAGGGCCTCAGACCCAGGAAGGCGCTTATGATGCTGTAGCATTGCTATTTCACACATAAATAAATGAGTGTGTTTGCAAATTCCAATTAAAGACTGCTTTTAACATTCTCCCGGCTTAACGTTATTCACTTACACAGGAATATCCTGAGGAATCCGTCAGAGGGTATAGTAGACTGTGTATCAAAATTGGTGTTACTGATGAATGTGGGAGGACTTTAGAGAAGGCGGTGACCATTGTCAGCTGGAGCTGTTGCTTCTCGTGGAAGCAGTGACCTGAAATGGCTCCTTGGGGTGTCAGTAGGTAGAGATGTAGGAAAGGCGATTTTAAGTCAGGTTCTATTTTCCCTTAAGCAAGTGTGAAAATAAAGGAAACCTCATTTAAAATGGAGTCAGGGGGCACCTGGGTGGGCTCATTCAGTTAAGCCTCTGACTTCACCTTAGCTCATGATCTCATGGTTTGTGAGTTCAAACCCTTCATCGGGCTCTGTGCTGACAGCTCAGAGCCTGGAGCCTGCTTCAGATTCTGTGTTTCCCTCTCTCTCTCTGTTCCTCATCTACTCATGCTTTGTCTCTCTCTCTCTCAAAAATAAACTTAAAAAAAATTAATGGAGTCGGGAAACCCCGAAGGGGGTGCTCTCATGCACATGCCATTCCTTTTAGCCTGCATAACCAGCAGAAGGAAGGAAGCTAAGAATTATCTTGACAAGGGATGGGCACTTGGGTGGCTCAGTCGGTTAAGCTTCTGACTTCACCTCAGGTCATGATCTCAAGGTCTGTGAGTTCGAGCCCCACATCAGGTTCTGTGCTCATAGCTCAGAGCCTGGAGCCTACTTTGGATTCTGTGTGTGTCTCTCTCTCTGTGTCTGTCTGTCTCTCTCTCTGTCCCTAGTCAGCTTGCACTCTGTCTCTCAAAAATAAATAAATGTTAAAAAATTATGTAGATAAGGGAGGGCATTTTTCACCCAGGAATATCATCCCTGCTTTTAAGAAAAAAGAAGGAATATCCTTCCCTACCTTAGCAACAGCACACTAACCATTACACTTATACCCAATGAGTTATGGCCACCACCCCAAACTCCTGTTCTTCTCGACTGAATTTTATTTAAAACACCCTTCCTCGATTTCCTCCTAAAACCTAATAAAAACTGACCTCTCCTTTGCTTCTTTGGACTTGCCTGTGGTTCACGATAGCTCGCTTGTCCCTAATTATAATTCCTCTGCTATTGCCGAATAAACTCATTTTGCTCATAAAATAACCGTTTGTTTTATCTTTAAGGTTGACACAAGAAAGGCTTCTTCCAGTACAAGGCAAATAAATAAAAATAAATCGGAATGCCAGTCTGGGGGCCAGCTCTTCGTCCACAATTGAGTTGCCCAGTAGCAAGGTCCTGCTGCATGCATCAGGCCAGATGACCTTCTGGGCTGCTTTCCACATCCAAAGCACATAAAGGCCTTGAGTCTTGTGGTCAGCGTTGGCAGTAAAAGTACATGATCTCCATGATTCTGCTTGGAGAGGATTGTGCCCTCTTCTCTGTCTTTATATTGTGTTCACATGCGTTGGCTCAGATAATCATACTGTGTAACTGCAGCACACTGTAAATGATATTCCTGATATGCGGAATAGCTGTGCAGGAATATAAATGATATTTATGAGCAAGTTGGGAGTGCTTTAAATATTGTGAAAATGCTGACTTTGACACATTGGGGATAATGATGCAGAAACAGTAGGCTCTTTGTAAACCGTTTAATGGCAACAATTTTCTAAATCAAAGCAATCTACCCTTCCCCATTTACAATTTCGTCTCCAACTACTACAGTCGTATAAAGAAGTTTACTACACAGAATCTTTTGCTTTTCTGAATGGTTATCTGGTACTCTGATGCTTCAAACGACGTAGATTTCATCTTTCAACGACCTACAAATGTTACTTGCGAGCTGGAAGGATTTGTCATTGTGACCAGAACATGGTATTGTTAATAGGTACAAAATTTATATAAGAAGTACAAGTTTCAAAATGTGAGATGATGTCCTCATGTTGGTGTTTTAACATCCTAGATAAATATCAAGACTTACATAAGTTTGTGTGCTAGTATAGTTATAACAAAATGGTAATGTACATATGTCTCTAGCCTATTGAGAAAGTGTTTCCAGTAGTCAATGCCAGAAGGGTTTTACAGTGCAACTCAGTTACTTTTAAAGTTTCAAATATGGCAAAGTTTAATCTGTATATTAACTTTGGAATCTGCTAAATCATAGGCATCTACCTTAATGCATATTTTTCTCCATGCAGGAGCCGAAAAGAATTCTTGTAATCTAATTATATTTGACTGAATCCAGGGCTGTTTACATTTCATAATGCCTGCATTTATTCCTGACCTGCTGTATCTTCATTTCATGAGTTTCTTTGAGAATTTTCCATGACCCCTTATATCAGAAGAGAAAGTAAGTTAATAGAAAATAGCAGAAGTAGGAGAGAAGAAGACCTGCTAGAAAACACTTAAACCTTCCCAAGGGAACCTGGAGAGAATTTTCCTACTATGTGGTTCTTGTCATGTGGAGCCTTTCTAGAAACAAAATCTCGGCTGTACTCTGCTTTAGGTACATTGGAATAACACATGTCAATGTTAGTAAGTTTCCTCTGATTCTACTTTCATTTTCATTTAAAGAAAGAGATTTATTTAGGGAAGTAATTTTCATCATCTTTGACAGCGTAAGGCATGGGGAGAAAAGTAAACGTAGCCGTGTGCTCAGAAATACAATATGCCAACTTTATATCTCTGGGACTTTGCTATAAACTTTTATTTTAAATGTTCTTCTGTGTGCTCACAAAAATTTAGAGGATATGAAACACATATTAGATTTTTTTTTTACCTCAGACACTGAATAAAAACTCATGCATGAAAGTGCCTAATAAAATGGATAATGTCCAATGGAAGGAACAAGGATTTTATGATTTTAATATAGACCTGACAGAAAAAAATTAAGTTAAAAAGCAGAGTCATCTCTCTGTGAGGCGTATCACCAACGAGTGGAAAGATAAAGAAGATTTGCACATTTAATTTCTGGTGGTCATTCGTGTCTCTGTGTAGCCTACCCTGACTTGTTGAGTCATGGTATGTATTTTTCATGGAGGAGTTCCAAGTCATTCTTATCCTGTTGAATTCTTAAAAGAGAAAAAATTATTCTGTAGGTCCAAAAACACTTTGGTTTACCTGATGCTCCTCTGTTTTGTATATTCTCCTGGGGAAAAAAGGAAATGAGCTGTAGCTTGATGTAAAGTAGACAAAAACCATCAGTGGCAGCCATTATATCATCATTTAAACTAGTAGGAACTGACAAGAGGAGCCTTGTGGAAATAGTCATTGTCTTTGTGTGGAATTGCAAAATCAGATTAGAAGCTTCCAGTGATAATGACTAATTACATATATATTTATATAGAAAGTAATGAAAACTTGATGAGGATTGCAGAGGTTTGAAGAATCAACATAAAATAGTGGTGATATATGGAATTTCAAGGTGTATTTTCATCTTCAGTCATATGTGATGTTTGCTGCTTCTTTTCAACATATGGTGGCACAATGTGTGTATTGTAGTTAGAGCAGGCTTAATGGTCAAATTACAGAGAGAATATAGCAGAGAAGAATTTCCAATGAACATCGTAACTGCAGGAAAAATATAAAACCATAAAATAAAGATATATAAATGTATATAACACAGATATTAGGATATATTAGTATATATGTGTCAATATTATTTCTTCATAGAGCCGAGAAGTTTTTTTAAATGTTGATTTATTAGGGAGAGCAAGAGAGTGGGAGATCAGGGGAGGGGCAGAGAGAGAGAGGGAGACACAGAATCCAAAGACGGCTTCAGGTGCTGAGCTGTCAGCACAGAGCCACACAAGGAGCTTGAACCCACGGACCATGAGATTATGACCTGAGCCAAAGTCTACGCTTGACTGACTGAGACACCCAGGCATCCCAGAACCAAGAATTTTTAAGGTTATATATTAAGTATTTGATAAAAAAATCAGATAAAATTTTTATACTGAGTATACGATGGAATCAGTTGCTCATTTGGACCGTTAGATAGTGGAGTGTCACTGTTCTAAACATTAATTTCTTTATTAGAATTACAATGAGTGTGAATATTCTCAGAAGTCATCCTTCACTACTCCTTCACATGCACATCTTTTTAATTTTTTTCCTCCTGATGGTTCTGTGTGTTGCATGCTGGCATCCTCAGCAATGATTTTCTCGTTTTGTTTTGTTTTGTGTTTGTTTCTGTAAAATCACATTGGATCTCTTCAGAGCAACACAATACATCAATGTAGGCAAGACAATGTATACATTAGAGCACAATAGCCACTATTCTTGAGGTTAATTGAAGCTTGGCAGAAGTTGAACTGAAATTAAGCAAATAGAAAAGAGGAATGCTTGCCATCTTTAAAAGGATAGTGGGAAACAGTTTAATGTTTTGGAAAATGGCCTTGGAGGCTTGTAATGTGAATGTGGTCCACAGATCACACCAACCGACAAGTTAAAGAAAATTGACTCATTTGGACCAGAAATAGGTTCTTTGTCACAAAAAGCCTAAACGGAGGCTGATTCCATAAGCAGCAGCTGTGTTGCCTCTTGAGCTACAAATCTACCCATGTAGTAGGTTTTGTAGGGTGTATCTAGTCATTGTCTTTAGAGGTTTTGTAACCCAAGCTTCTTGCCATATTTTAGGAGATTGCATTGTGTGATGGAACTATGGCAGTGACCAGCCATCTCTCGTCTATACTTGGTTTAACCTAAAAACAGTTATGTGGTCTCTTTAGTTGCAGCTGGTGTGCATTCTGTGGGATGATGTGAACATTCTGTAAAGAATACTGATGCCAGGGGTGCCTGGGTGGCTCAGTTGGTTAAGCATCTGACTCTTGAACTTGGCTCAGGTCATCATCTCATAGTTTGTGGGATTGAGCCCTGGGTCAGACTCTGTGCTGACAGTGTGGAGCCTGCTTGGGATTCTCTTTCTCTCTCCCTCTCTCTCTCTCTCTCTTTGCCTCTGTCCCCTGCTCATGTGCACACCACACACACACACTCTCTCTGTCTCTCTTGAAAATAAATAAACTTAAAAAATAATATTGATGCAAAATTTTTGCTAGAGTCGTCATAACTGGCCTATACCTCCGTGTCCCCTGGAATACTTAGAGCTCATTCTCTTAATCCTGTGACATGATTCTTTTATGGTTTGGTTGGAGGATATTTGAGTGCCATCATGCATTGCTCAAACTCCCAACATATCCTTCCTTGCTAAGTCCACTTCTATGAGCATGGTATGGTCATAGGTAGCAAAGAGAGAAAGTGACCTGGCCTCAAGATCACTCCTTGCACTTTATGCTTTTTCTCTTAATTGGTTATTTTTGTATGACTTTATTTGTAGAATGCTCTAGAATTCAATTTATGTTTATACTGTATATCCAGGGGCCCCTGGGTGAATCAGTCAGTTAGGCATCCGGCTTCAGCTCAGGGCATGATCTCATGTTAGTGGGTTTGATCCCTGCATCGGGCTCTGTGCTGACAGCTCAGAGCCTGAATCCTGATTAGGATTCTGTGTCTCCCTCTTTCTCTTTGTCCCTCCTCTGCCTGCTCTCTCTCTCTCAAAAATAAACGTTAAAAAAATAAAAAATAAAGAATCACTTTCATTAACATTACTACTGATTTCCCCTGAAAAGTCTTTGGGTGTTAGGAAGCTATAAGGTTCACCATGGAACGTAAAAGTTTTCAAAAATTCTATTTTTTTTAAAAATATTTATTTATTTTGAGAGAGAGAGAGAGAGAGAGAGAACAGAGGAGGGGTATAGAGAGAGTGGAGAGAGAGGATACCAAACAGGCTCCACACTGTCAGTGCAGAGCCAGACACAGGACTCGATCATCCCAGGAACTTGAGATCATGATCCAAGTCAAAATCAAGAGTCAGACACTTAACTGGCTGAGCGACCTAGGCACCTACACAATTGTAATTTTCAAAGAAAAGCACAAATTCAGTTATGAGCAATGAGTCCTGTCAGTTTTTCTTTGAAGTGGTAATCTGTTTATGTTTAAGAAAATTTCTGCTAAATGCCCAGTTTGAATAACTTTTTAAAAATCTTTCTTTTAAGGAAAATGTGGGGTTCTATGAGAAAAGCAAAACAAAAAACTGGCTTTCTCTTATTACACAAGGGCTTATAGACTAGCCTCCTGGTCTGGTATGCAGCAGAAGGGCTTTATGCATAATTGTTGTTATTAAAACAAACATGTACTCAAGGGTGGAGACCTAATAAAATTAATTTATTTTATTGAATTTTTTGAAAGTTTATTTATCTGTTTTTGAGAGAGAGAGAGAGAGAGAGGGAGGGAGAAAGAGAGAGAGCGAGGGACAGAGAGAAAAGGAGAGAAAGTGAATACCAAGCAGGCTCTGCACTGTCAGTACAGAGCTCAAGGTGGGGGGGGGGGCGGCGCTCAATATCACGAACCATGAGGTCGGGACCTGAACGGAAACCACGAGTCAGACGCTTAGCCCACTGATCCACCCAGGCGCCCCTATAAAATAAATGAATCTTTACTGCTTCCTCAAGAACTTGAGGCTAGCTTTTGTTTTGGCTGTAGGTGTGTGGTAATAAAAATGACAGGAGCCATCCTAGACTGGTAGCTTTGGTGCCACTGTTTAATTCTGCTAAGGTGCTTGAAGTCGAAACCACCATTGATTTTATACCATAAGGGTGATGTCCATGCAGTAAAAGAAGAAAATCATATGTTAGTATTGTTAGTGGAGTAGGTTTTTTCTTCCTGGGTCCCCTCAAAGAGTGTTGGAGCCTGTGGCATTATGTGGACTATGTTTTGAGAATAATGGCTTTGGAAAACCTTGCATGTATTTACCGACTTATAAGTACAAATATGTTTACTGCACAATTGTATGTAATAGAGAAATACTCAGAAATAACTCCAATGCCTATTAACTGGAAAATGGATAAATAAATTGTAGTATAGTCAGAGCATGGGGTTCTATCTGTAGAGCAAGTTAGGGGGAAAAGAGTCCAGCAGGCTGATGTGGTCTCTGTGAGGGTGGGTATGTCTGTCTATTTCATTCATGCTTGCATCTTAAATGAGTTCAAGTGCCCAGCATATACTAGGCATTCAATAAGTAGTTTTTAACAAATCAATAGTTCCCGTTAATAAAATTCAAGCTTGTGCAAAAGTGAGCAGTACAATGTTTAGAAAACCCTGAGGAAATAATAAAACTCCTTCACCCCTTCCCACTTCGGATTTCTTAACTCACTTCTAGCTTTGAAATAGACTCCTAACAGTGAGTTCGTATTTTCCAAATGATTCTTTTTGGCATAATTATTTGAAACCAGCCGATTTCCTATCCTCCATCTTCCAAGTCTTCATGGAAGTGACATTTCTAGTTCATTCAGTAAACCAGGGGTGGGGGAGTAATGTTTAGAAAAGTGTGTGAGAACACGCTGTTTTCTGTTTTTGAGTTTGGTTTGTTTTATAGTCTGTACACCCTCTTATTCCGTGACCATGAAGTGCTTGTGGACTGTTGCGTTTGCCGTTGCTTCTGTTGTCTTGAGTACAGTTCCCTACATTCATTACATGAAAAATGTTCAGATTTTATTTAATGGAGAATTTTGAAATTCTTCACCAAATTTCACGGTGGATTCTGAAAATGAAAACCGTCTTTTAAATGGGATCTTCTGTCTTGAGGCTCCATGTTACTCTGGTGAGGAGATTTCCTTCTATGTGTGTGTGTATGTGTGTGTGTGTATTTAAGCTTTATAAACAGCCAACTTGAACACACTAGCATAAATCTTCATTTTTCGATGGCTGAAAATTAGCTGCAGGCGTCCACATGTGTGCAAGTACCTTGTAACAGAGGCCCCATCCCCAAAGACATGGAAACATTTTTATCCCTAAATGATCATTGAAAATTCTTATCTTTTTTCTTTCTTTTACTCAGCCGGTCCCTACATGGCTCAGGAAACTTTTAAACTGATACAGCTTTTGAAAGTTAGAGGTGATCTTATAGAGAGATATCTAAAATATTCCTGATAGGGGCTTTTAAAGCAGCTGAATTCAGAATATTAAATAAATCTATATGTTTTGTAGAGCTGGACAGGTTGATGTATGCCAGTGCAAATATTTTTCAAGTCTCATATGTTATGGCAAGTGGCACTATCAGGGTGGCATTTTCTCTGCTAAATTATAGTCGGGGCCATTCTACCTATGGTATTCTCGAAGATTGCTGAACAAAACAGCTGCTCTTCTGCACGTAAAGACAAAGAATTATTATCCCGGAGGAAGGAAAACATTGATAGCATTAAATAACTACCACCTACAGAAGGGAAATTTACTAATTTCATTGTCCCTACGTGACATTCATTTGGATATTGCCTAATATAAGAAATGGTGTGTGTGAGTGGAATTAGAAATGACAAAGCTTTAATTTTATCTTTAAAATTATTGATAATAGTTTTAACTGAGAACAGACTGAGGGTTGATGGAGGTGGGGGAAAAGGAAAAATGGGTGATGGGCATTGAGGAGGGCACTTGTTGGGATGAGCACTGGGTGTTGTATGAAAACCAATTTAACAATAAACTATATTAAAAATTATTGATAATTTAAAAAATGCAAGTTAAAATAGGGAAGTACCATGTTTCCCCTTTGAAGATTAACAAAGGATTAAAAGCTTGATGATAACTGGTGCTGTTATTGGAATGGACACGGAAAATCAGCACATGTGTGCACTGGGAAATTGGTACTGTACCATGGTCATGATGGTAATTTCTCACTAATTATCCAAATTCCTTAAAAGTAATTCATGTATTCCCTTTTTTGAAATTTTGAATTTTTTTGAAACAGAAGATAATAATAGTGTATGTATACAAAGATGTTTTTACATAAGGACATTTAGTATTTGCAAAAATTAAATAAGCTAACTCCAACATTAGGGATTTGGAAAGATATATAAATTGAGAGGGTATTATGTCATCATTAATATAAGTGTGTAATTCTAGAGTTATTGACACGGAAGGATGTTCTTACAATGTTAAACAAAACAATTGGGTTCAATTCGTTATTAAAAACTATATATACATTTGCAAGAAAGATATACCCATAAGTGATAACTCTTATTCTGATGGAGTGAGGTCCAACAATTTTGGTTTGATTTGCTTGGCCCACACTCTCTTTTCAGGCTTTCCCTCTTAATCATTTGTTGTGTCTATAATTTTTTCCCAACATACTCACACATATACATGCACATAGTTTAGAATGATACAAACATGGAGATAATGAACACGTTTATCACCTCACGTAGTTAACTCTATTTTTTTTTGTGCTGAGAACCCTTTAGATTTACTCTTCAGCAACTTTCAAGTATATAATACCAAATTTTAACTTATAGTCACTGTGCTGTATCCTCAGAACTTAATCTTCTTATAACTGAAAGTTCTATACTTTAACCTGTATCTCATTTCCCTCTCACCCCAGCCCCTGGCAACCACCAGTTTATTCTCTGATTCTGTGGAATCAGATTTTTTTAAAAAAATTTAATGTTTATTTATTTTTGAGAGAGACAGAGACAGAGACAGAGTGTGGGCAGGGAGGGACAGAAATAGAGGGAGACACAGAATCTGAAACAGGCTTCAGGCTCTGAGCTGTCAGCGTAGACCCTGACGCAGAGTTCAAACTCGTGAACCACGAGATCATGACCTGAGCTGAAGAGGGACGCTTAACTGAGTCACCCAGGCACCCCAAAATCATATTTTTAAAAATTATTTTTAGAGGTTGTACATGTAAGTAATAATATACATTATTTGTGCTTCTCCTGTCTTATTTCACTTAGTGTAACATCCACCAGTTTCCTCTAATGTTGTCAAAAATGTTGGAATTTCTTTCTTCTCTTTATGGCTGTGTGTCACATTCCACTGGGGGTGTGTTTGTATAGATATGTGTATGTACATCATATTTTCTTTATCCATTCATCTATCAAAGGAAATTTAGGTTGTTTCTGTATTTTGATTATTGTCAATAATGCCACAGTGACACGGGAGTGCAGATAGCTCTTTGAGTTATTGATTTCATTTTCTTCAGGTATATGCTCAGCAGTGGAATTACTGGATCTTATGGTGTTTTATGTTTTTAATTTTTTGAGAAACCTCCATACTGTTTTCCACAGTTGCTGCATGAGTTTGCATTCCCACCATTAGTGCTCAAGGCTTTCCTTTTCTCCGTATTCTCACCAGCACTTGTTATTTCTTATCTGTTTTTTTGTTTTTTGATAGGAGCCATTCTAACAGATGTGAGGTGATAACTTACCATGTTTTTTTTAGTCTCTTTAAATTTATTTAAAAATTTTTTATTATGTGTATTTATTTTGAGAGAGAGAGACATAGCATGAGTGGGGGAGGGGCAGACAGAATCTGAAGCAGGCTACAGTCTCTGAGCTGTCAGCACAGAGGCCGACATGGGTATCGAACCCACAAACCATGAGATCGTGACCTGAGCTGAAGTCGGATGCTTAACCGACGGAACCACTCAAACATCTCTAAATTTATTAGTAAGACTTGTTTTGTGACTTAATGTATGATCTTTCCTGGAGAATGTTCTGTGTGTGCTTGAGAAGAATGTGTATTCTTCTGCTGTGAGATGGAATGTTCTGTATGTCTGTTAGGTACATCTGGTCTAAAGTGTAGTTCAAGTCCATTATTTCCTCATTGACTTTCTGTCTGGATGATCTATTCGTTGTTGAAACTGGGGGTATTAAAGTCCCCTAGTATTATTGCACTACTGTCTATTTCTACCTTCAGATTTGTTAATAATAATTTACTATATTTAGCAGTTCTGCTATTGGGTGTACATATATTTACAATTGTTATGTCTTCTACATAATTAACCCCTTTATCATTATACGATGACCTTCTTTATCTCTTATTAGAATTTAATGCTGATAAATTTGCTGTTAGCCTTACCAAGTTTCCATTGTATGTAATTAGTCTTTTTTCTCTTGCTGCGTTCAAAACTCTCATTGGTCTTTGATTTCTGAAAGTTTGATTATAATGTGTCTGGGTGAACATCTCTTTAGGTTGATTCCATTTGGAGATCTTTGAGCTTCATGTGTCCAGATGGCCATACATCTCCCCAGGTTTGGGAAGTTTTCAGCCATGATTTTTTAGAATAAGTTTTTGATCCCATTTTGTCTTTTCCTGGGACTCCCATATTGCTAATATTGTTTTCTTTGGTGGTATCCCTTAATTCATGCAGGTTTTCCTCTTCTTCATTCTTCCTTCTTTTCCTTTTTCTTTTTTTTTTTAATTCTTATTTATTTTTGAGAGAGAGAGAGATACAGAGCACGAGTGGAGGAAGGACAGAGAGAGAGGAAGACACAGAATCCGAAGCAGGCTCTGAGCTGTCAGCACAGAGCCCGACACGGGACTAAAACCCATCAACTGTGAGATTGTGAGTTGAGCTGAAGTCCAAGGCTTGACTGACTGACCACCCCAGGCACCCCATTCTTTCTTTTCTCCTAATTAACACTGAGATATCTGTTTCAGGTTTTCTCTTCTGCTTGATTGAATCTGCTGTGGTAGCTCTCTCTTATATTTTTCATTTTATTCATTGTTTTCTTCAGTTCTGTAATTTCTGTTTGGTATGTCTTAGGGTGCAGAACAGCAGCAGTTTTCCTCAGTAGTTACTGGTTAAAGCCATAGCTCAGAACCCTTGGGGCAGGACACAGACCCACAGTGGTGCACCCCAAAGATGGCAGGTCAAAGCCAAGATTGAGGACCCACCGTGGGTCGTAGCAGAAGAGCGGTGGCATGGCCCTGGTGGTGGCCCATCAATACCTCCTGTCGGGCCCCCAAAGGTTGGAGTGTGGAGCAGCAGCAGAAGGGTGCCAGTGATCACAAGTCAAAGCAGTGACTTAGGATCTAGGGTCCCCATGCAAGGTGGCATCACTGCAGCCCTGGTGATGATGGCTCAGAGCTTGGATTTGAGACTCAGAGTGAGGGATACAGAGGAAATAGTGGCAGATCAGTTAGGTTATGGTGGATCAGAGGCCCAACTTGGACCCTGAAGGTAGGGTGCAGGGCAGGAGTATTTCCTGTCCTGGGGAAGAGACACATTGTCTGGACACTGGACAGCTCCATCAGCTGTGTTTGGTGTTGGTGAAGACTCTGGGTCTTCAGTAGCAGACATTTTGGTGCAAAGATTTATGACAGTGAGGTTTGCTGAGTGTCTTCTCTCCTTTTCCTGGTGGGGTAAAATCCTCCTGAAGGGGGATCCTTCCTGGTGCCATGTTGCTCTGGATTTTGGGATGGGGTGATTCAGGTTAAATGTTTTCTATGTGGGCATTGTTGGTTTTGGGGCTGTACAGGGTTTCTGCTGGTTTATTATAGTCTGAGCTTTCCCACAACCATTTTCATAAATTTGTCATTGTGTATTTGTTGTTTTTGTTGTTTCTGTAGGAGAGGTGAGCTTTGGGACTCTCTAGCCCTCCATCTTAGTAGTATCACCTCATGATTTTGGTAGTAAAACACTGTCAACAGCAACAATTACATAAAATTCTGTTGTCTAGTGAAAACTAAGAGGTTGTCTCCATTGTTCCTTTTTTAATTGCACTATAATTGCATTGACTCAAATGTTGCTAGAAAGAAATGATTCATTAATAAGGAGATTAGAAGACATTTTTGTTGTATAAAGATGTTCTCAGTGATGACATTTCTTAATGACCCTTGACTAATATCTGTTTGCTTTTTATAGAGCAGGACAGTGGATGCATTAAAGCAAATTAAGTCAAAAAAGTAATCTTCACAACTGTGACCTTAGATAAAGAAGCTACTGGGGAAAAGTTTGATAAATACAACTACATTTTAAAAATTCTCATAGCAAAACCCTCATAAGCAAATTTGAAAGACAATTTGGAAAAATAAGTTTTAGAACTCCTATCACAACTAAATAGCTGATTTCTATAAAATAAAGAATTCCTAGAAATCAATATGAAGAAGACTAATAGCTCAGTAGGCAAACAACAAAAGAATATGAACCAAGGGCTCACAGAATAGAAGGCACAAATGTCTCTTATACATAAACAGTCAACAGAGTTATAAAACAAAACACCAAAGTACCAAATATTCACCTGTCAAATGGCAAAAATCTAACCACTTAATAAGACTGTTGTCATCTCTGTGGATGCAGATAACCATTGCCTCTGGGATTGTAACTTTATACCATCTCTATGCAGGCAAATTTGTCTGAAATTTTCTAAGTTACAAATACATAGAGAATTGACCCTTTAACAATGCCATCTGCCCACACATGCGGTTGAATATCTTTTTGTATGACTTTATAAAACCTCAAAAAACTTTGCTACTTCTCGCCTACTGTTGATCAGATGCTGTACCAATAACATAAACAGTTGATAAATACATATTTAGGAAGTGAAGGTAAATACATATAAGGAAGAGAAAATACATTTGCAGTATGTACTGTATTTATTGGGAAAAAATCCATGTGTAACTGGACCTGCACAGTTCAAACCTGTGTTCAAAGGTCAACTGTATATACCTTTTCACCCAGAAGCTTCACATCTTAGAAATGCTAGAGATTTTGCATGCTACCACATGATGTATGTAAGAGGTCATTCATCATAGCATTGCTGGCAAGGTGCACAGATTGCCGGCATCTAATGTTCATCAAGGGCTCTGATTAAATATAGAGCAGTGTGTCATGTATTATTACACCAGAAACAAACAAGATACCTCTATATATTAATACCAGAAAATCTCCCAAAAATATATTGGAAAAGGGAAAGTCTAGGACATTGTATAATGAATGTGTAGAAAAGGGGAAAAGTTAGATACATCCACACATTCCTACTCAAATACATAAAATTTATATATGTGTGTGTGTATTATATATACCTCCCACAAATATATATGCATATATGTGATATCACTCTAGAAGAGCATATGTGCTTTCATTGAATAAAGTATTTCTAGAAATATGCACAGGAAACAGGATATATTTGTTGTCTCCAGGGAATGGTACTGCATGACTGGAGAATAGGGTAGGGAGAGTGACTTTTCTCTCTATTCCCTTAACAGAGTTTAGGGTTTGAATAATATACATATATTACTCGGCCTGAAAGTAAAGGAAACATATATATTTAAATATAAATAAGGTGTTAATATGACCGTCTGCAATTTGTTTCAGGTTCTTTTGGTAATTACTTGCAAGGTTGTATTGAATACAGGAAAATTTATTGGAATCCCTGAGTGCTATTATTTTTTTTCCTGTTTCAAACGTCTTAATTATGCAAGCAGGATAAAAATAAGTGGGTCATTTCTTTCTGGGCCATGGGTCTTTTCTTTTTTCTTACCCCTGTTTTTGTCTTTTCTTTCTTCTGATATAGTAGGCAAAGCAGGGACCGTGCTCAAGTACATGAATGACAGCCTGTCATTGGAAAAGTTCATTGTGAGAATTTTTATGAGTTTATGACATCTTTGTTAATAAGCACTTAAAATTGTCATCTTACAGGATGTTAACAGAGGGATGTAGTGAACTTCAGTGCAACTTGAGCTATTTTATATGCACGTGTTTTCAAGGTGACTGAGCTTTTTTTTGTTATGCATAATTTTTTCTACTTTGCTTAGTCTATGTAGTCACTGCCATCATTGACCTGGTCACTTTTTATGTTGCTAGTATCCTTTCACTGAGGAGAGGGAGAGGCTCTTTTGATACCAAAGAAACAAATTTTAAACTTAGGATCCTAAAAAGGTGGCCTTGTTTTCTTAGTTCACTTATAATTTCGTCCCACTTATCCTTAGACAATTGCTGCATTTGCTACCTCAAAACTTAGAGGACCATTTTATTTAGCTCACGGTTTTCCTTTGGGTAAGGATATTAGAGTATGTAGATTCGTTTTCATCCGTGCCTGTGGCTGGAGAATCCATTTCTAAGATGGTGTCTTCACTCAAATGTGAGGCATCTCAATTTTTTGTGACTTCTCTGTCCACACAGCATGTTATCCTACAAGGGCGTTTCTATGTGGCTTGGGATTCTCACAGTGGGGTGGTATTAAGGTAGTCACTTCTCTTCCATAGGAGCTGGGTTCCTAGAGTGAGTTTTCCAAGAGACAGGAAGTGAGAGCTGGCAGTCTCTTTAGGATGGACCTGGAAACTGGTGCCCAATCACTTCTGCTGTATTTCTTTTAGTCCGTATAGTCTGAGAGCTGACTCCATGTTCAAGGGGAGGAGATGGACCAGCCTGCTGGTGGGAGGCATGTCAAAGGATTTAAAATTTTGTGACCAATTTTAATCCATCCCAACTTTTTTTCTTTATATTTTGAATAACTTGGACAAGATCCTAAGGACTTTATTGGGAAGTTTTAAAATGTCCTCATTCAGCTCAAACCCCAAAGTGTACTTTCCTCCGTGTTAGCATTTAGCCTGTGCTTCTGTGCCAAGTCAAAGCAACTTAATGTTCAAGACTTTATTAGGAACTACCTGCCTAGATGGGAATTGTGAATATTGAGTTCAGCCTCTGTTCTTTCTCTTAATCCTAGCAGTCTGTAACCTGACCCTTCGCCCCAAAGCTGTGCTTCTTGGTTCTTCCATGAAAGCCTTTTAAAAATAGCTTTCTTGGTCTTCCATCTTGGTATGTCAAGCAGATTGAAGTAGCTGCTGAGAGAGAACCTAGTTAGTGCCTTCATTAACAAGACACTGACTGGGGCTTATTTCCAATTCTTCAGCTCTCTGTCATTCAACCAGTGCTGTGGACCCCGGGAGTATATAAGAGTAGGCTGAGCATTTTGTTTGTGTGTGTTTCCCCAGCTCCAAGAGGCTCTAGGAGTACGGCCAGTGCTTGGTATAGCTACATTACCTCTGTTTTGGCTACTAGTCTAATTCTCATTCATCTGAAGTCTCCCAGTTGATTTCCCTGATACCAGTCTTGTCCCCTTTCTCTTTTATTTTTCTCACATTGCAGCTGAAGTGATCTCCTAATGTTAAAATCTAATGATATGATATCCCTGCTTAAATTTCTTTAATGGCTCTGTTGCCACTAGAGTCAAATAATTTATATGCCTCTCAGTGATTGGCTCTTGCTTTCCTCAGACCTCACCGTGACCCAGATTCCCCTTCTTAATTGATGTTCCATTTGTATGAACTATGGTTGTTTCCTCTCCCATGCTTTGCTTATTCTTTTTTTAAAAATATTATTTAATAATTTTTTTAAATGTTTTATATATCTTAGAGAGAGAGAGAGAGAGAGAGAGATCGTGAGCAGGGGAGGGTCAGAGAGAGACAGAGACACAGAATCTGAAGTAGGCTCCAGGCTCTGAGCTGTCAGCACAGAGCCTGACACGGGGCTCGAACCCATGAACCGCGAGATCGTGACCTGAGCCAAAGTCATATGCTTACCCGACTGAGCCACCCAGGCGCCCCACTTATTCTTAACTTCAGGCCGTGTGCATGGTGTCTCTGCCTGCATCCTCTCCCCTTCCCTTTTCTTTCCCTCACCCTTCCACTTCCTAGGTCTCAGGTTGGAGAATAGTTCCTTCTGGTGATCTTCCTTGACCCACCAAAACTGGGTTTCTGCTGCTGTTAAATGCTCCTATATCACCCTCTCATTTTTTCCATGGTAGATATCATTGCATGTGACTGTGTTGGCTTTGCTCGTTTGCTAGTCTCCTATCCTCTCTTAGACTGGAAGTTTGCAGGGCTGGAGACTGGACTCTTTTGTCTGTTTTTTGTTTGTTTGTTTTGTTTTTGTTTTTGTTTTAATTTGAGTAGAGTTGACACACAGCACTACATTAGTTTCAGGGGTAAGAGACTGTGGAGTGTTTTGAGTGCTGTATTGCCACTTCTTTGAACAGGACCTGATATATCCTAGACCCAACATATAAAGATCAATTGTATGGAAAAGGAAAAGCTAATGGTAAATATGCTTTGGCTAATGGTTATGTGAGTAAAACAATGTAGCCCGTCTTTACTGGAATGCACTTGCGGTTGACCCAGCTAGCTAGCTGTTCTGTTTCTTTTTTCTTTTCTACCGCTTCTTACCCCTTCCCTTCCCTTCCTCCTCTCCTTCCTTTCTTCTTGTTGTATTTTAATCTAGATAGTTGACATTTCTATATGACTGACTTCCAGATGAGTGGGAAGTTACTGTAATTTATTACAGCATCTTTCCATATTTATATCAAATTTGGAGCACTGGGAAATTCTTCTTTGGCCTCCAGATCTTTGCTTTCTCTCCAGATATTTTAGATCCAAGTGCTCTGTTTGGTATCTGCTATATCATGTTTGCAATTACAGTTCAATATTCATCTCTTCTTTTTTTAATGTTTACTTATTTTTGAGAGACAGAGACAGAGCAGGGGCAGTAGAGGGGCAGAGAGAGGGAGACACAGAATCTGAGGCAGGCTTCAGGCTCTGAGCTGTCAGCACAGAACCCGGTGCAGGGCTTAAACCCACGAACTAAGACCATGACCTGAGCTGAAGTTGGGCGCTTAACTTAGGAAGCATCCTTAGATTTGAGATACACACAGTTTTGTCCAGTGACAGTTATTCATGATTTCCTATTTAGAAAATTTTAGGAACTAGTGCTACATCTATCCTTTGCTATTCCTGTGGAGCTGATGCCACCATAAGCCTTTGTTAGGTTAACTGAAAACTGGATTTTATATGAATAAGTTAAGAATTAACCTATGTAAAATCATGTTTGCTTGTGAATATAAAAGACACAGGTGGAAAGTGGACCTAGAGATTATAAGCCTTTTAAAGAAGAAATTGTATTTGTTTTTCAAGGGATATATTTTTGTTTGGTTTTACATTCTTGCTTTTTTACACTTAGCAAAAGTCTGAACACTTCTGTGACACTGTGGTTTCTTTTCTTTCTTTTTTTTTTTCCACACAACAACATGAACTATGGACACTCTCAAAACAAATTCTTTACACCGCTACCAGCTTCAATATGGTTGTTAAATCATGGGATGATAAGACTTCATCACCCCTTTAGAATGTACAGCCCTTTGTATATATCTTTATTTGTGGACATTCACAATATTATTGAAGTCTCCTCTGTATGAGCGGCTTGTGGTTCATGTGGCAATCCATGTGACCCCTGTATTCTTTGGCCTGCGGTATTCGGGGTAATTGAATATCTGATTAATGGAGTTACCATTTATACCCTACATGGATCGCCTTGTGTTGAAGAATATGTTTTAATATCACTAGTTTCCCATTCCTTTTAATACCTATGTTATGACTCTTGCATTTTCTGGTCTTTCAGCATTGAGTTAGGAGCTTCTTCAAAGGAGACTCTGTTCATTAAGTAGATATTTCTGATGATCTTCTATGATGATTCAGAAAGTGGTATACTATCGAACATTATGAATGCCAATTATCATTCTACCCTAAAAGCTTGGAAGTGAGGGTTAATGGAGAGTTTCTGTACATCAGCTGACTCTGTGATCATTTTCCATTTTGTTCTGAATTAGTTGAAATTATTGTACTTAGTGTTTCAACTCAAATAAAAATGCGCTAGAAATTTGGTTTATGTTAGGATTTCCTCCCCCACCCCCCGCCATGTCCCTGGGCCATTCCCAGTTTCTTTCCTTGTCCTTGAAGGCTCTATCTGTAACACATTAATCAAGTTTGGGTCGCGTGTTTTGTTTATCTCCTCACGCGTCCACATCAGCCTTGTGTCTTGTTTTCTGTCGCGTGTGAATGTGAATGGCCCTTCCAAATGGTTGTAACAGGTTGAATTCTTGTAATTGACACATCTCGTCTGTAAGGAGTGCTTTAATCAGAGAATCTCCATACTTTTAATTCTGTCAAAGGCTTCTTTCTTTAAAGCAGCTTTTGTGAACTTCATTAAATCAGAGTTACGGAAGATGTGGTCTCTGATCCTGGTCTTTGCCAGGCTGCTGATTGGCCTGATGTGCTACTCAGCGTATTCTCTGGAATGCTAAGTGTGTTCCAGGATTCTGTACTCTCTTGTTTAGTGCACTTCCTATAGGTTACCAGTCATTACTTGGAAAGACAATTGTCTTCTCTGTTCTCTGTATCTGAATTTTAACTGCAGCTGTGCTCAAAGTCAAATGTGTGCATTTCTGAATTCAATCTATTAATTTCTGCTCTCTGACAGTGTATTCAGGAGTATGGAAGACTAGATGGGCATGGTGGTAGGTATAAAATATGGCTGTATTCACATGAACGTATATATTCCAAGAGGTGATGTGAAATTGGCAATATGTTTTTTTTTTAAATCACGCCACAGCTACTGACAATAGTTGAAAAGTCCTCCTGTGTTTTTTTTTTTTTTTTGAGTTGGTCTCCCCAGGTGGGAGAGTTGTGATTGGAATACCATTATAAAATTGCTGTTGCTTTAGAGAGCTTTATTTTTATACAACTTGCTTTTAAAAAAGATTAAAAAAAAATACCCTCAAACATCAGAAGCACATTTTGATTCATTTTTTTAAAAAGGAAAATAGGTTTAATGGATGCAGAAATATCTGAAAACAGGCATGCTTGCCAGGATTGTGATAATGGTGTGTGGGAGTGAGAGTCACAGGGTAGATGCAAATATTAAGTAAGGTTCTGTCTTCCATAGGATGAAATGGAAGGCCTACCTGACCAGAAGTGAGAATACTGGGTTCTGGTCCAGGCTCTGAACCAGTCTCCCCTACTGCCTTTCTTTATGCAAATATTCTCACCTCTCTGCTTCTGTCTCCTCCTTTGTAGAATGAAGGAGCCAGACTAGACGGTATCTAAGACCCAACTGTGAAATCTCCTGGCTCCCCTTGATTTTAACGTGGACAGTAAACAAATAAGGGCATAAATAGGGCAACTTTGACCTTAAATGATTAGACTGTACAACCTCTCCAGGACAACAAATATTCAGGACCGATGTCACAAAAAACTAGCCACTTATCCCAGTGTCTTCAAGGTGGCAACTCCGACTGTGTAGAAGTACGGATATGGGACTGATTTCTTTCAGGTGGTGTAGTGACTGTCACGGGTACTGGTAGCAGAGCAGTCATAGAAATGCAGGGATGTGGGAAGAGGTCATTAGTTTGCAGCCAGCAGAGTCTGCACAGGAGGAAATTTGGGTTCCCGGAATTGCTTGTGCAGCTTCTTCCGTTTGTCAGAGCTGAAATTTTCCAGTGTTGACCAACATTCCCATTAGTGTGAATCTTAGCAACGGCTTTAACTGGCCATCTGCTTCAGTTGTTATTTTCTTTGCTAAGGCAAAGCTGGAATACCATTGTGCATGGAGCAATCCAGATTGGTAAAAGGTACCTCAAAAACATATTGATCATGTAGTGGGTACATGTTATATGTTGTAATTCATTCAACGGTACGCATTTTACTAGTTTTTCATTTGGAAGTACTTCCAATTGATGGCATCTTCCGAGCAAATGTGGCAACACCTTTTTCTCTTTGTGGTCAGTAAAATATGGATGCATCTTACAATCAATGATATTTTAGATTGGACGGATTATGAGATTGACCTGTATCACCAGGAAGGGTCTGAGTCTCTTTATTCAAGTAATATTCACTGTAAAGCAGAGACAGAAAACCTTCATTGTATGTTTGGGATGTTGAGATAAAGGAAGTGTGCTAAAAATAACCTTTTCACCAGGTACCCGTGATGGTCGAGTCACTGTCTCGTGCCACTACTCTGGAGCCCTTGCTTGCTTACTTTACTATCTAGTAAAAAGTGTCTTTATGGAATTAGAAATCTCTAAGTAAATGGATTTTCCTTTTTGCAAATGCACTTCCTTACAAGAAAATAGGTATTAAGCACTTAGCCCAGAGCCTGACACAGAATAAATGGCAACCATAAAGTGCCTTCTGGGTAAGAGCACTTTCTGGCGGAGTGCATGGAGTTTGGATTTCCATATTTAGCATCCTATAAAAGTAGCCATCTCTTACCAGAGGCAACAAAGGGCCAAACTTCAGTGTAATAAGCCAAGGAAGAATCCATCTTATGTGTGAACCACTCTGACAATGGAAATAACTAGACCCCAAGGTATAGGTTATTTTTGAATTTTTCACTTTGAAATATTTTCAGACAGATTTCAAAACAGTGGTGAAAACAGATTCCTGAAAACCCTTCTCTCAGATTCCCCAAACTGACATTTTCAAGAACTACATGCAGTGACCAAAATCATGAAGTTAACCTTATACAATATTCTTTTTTTTTAAAGTTTATTTATTTTGAGCATGGGGAGAAAGGGCAAGGTGGGGGCGCGGGGGAGAGACAATCCCAAGCAGGGCTTGAACTCACCAACCATGAGATCATGATCTGAACCAAAAGCAAGAGTCTGACACTTAACTGACTGAGCCACCCAGGTGTCCCAATTCAGTGCCATTTTCTAATCCAGAGATGAGCACGCTTTTTCTGTAAAGGGCCAAAGAATAAGTATTTTTTGCCTTTGTTGGCTGTAAGGTCTTGGTAGCCACTGCTCGTCTCTGTGGGAGTTCAAGAACATCTGTGTATGATACGGAGGTGAAGAGTAATGGCTGTGTTTCAAAAACTTTAATGGTAAAAAATAGGTGACGAGTTGGCCTTAGTTTTTCAACCTGTGAAATCTAAGACCTTTTAGAAATGTGTCCATTGTGTTGCTAATAACCCTTTCTTGGGTGCAGAGTCCAATCCCAGGTTCCGTGTTACATGACCTCATGTCTCCTCTCATTTTTTTTTTTTTTGGAACAGTTTCTCAGCCTGCTTTTACTTTTAGTGACTTCAAAACTTTTGAAGCATATTACCCAGGTATTTTTTAGGTTAGTTGTCAATTTGGGCTTTTCTGATAATTCTTCATGGTTCTATTTAGATTGTCCATGTTTGTTAAGAATAACACAGGTGACACTGTGACCTTCCCTGTACACTCTTTCAGGAAGCACACTGTTTGTTTGTCCCATTGTTTGTGATGCTAACCTGGTCATTTGGATGGCATGCTGTCTTGATCGGTTGGAATTTCACCGTAAGGACCTGCCTTCCCTTATTCCTTGTTTGTTTTTATTAGCAGGAGCTCACGGGTTCTTATTTTGTACATTGGGCTAAGTCATTTTGTTTCTCAAAACATCACAGATTTGGCTGCTAGGAGGCCCTTCCATTTGTCTCCATATCCTTTTGAATGTCCCCGTCACTTTGTAAGTGCTTCCTTATGTTATGGAACCACAAGATGTTCCAGGTTCATCTTGTGCTTTGCTTGCTCCAGGCCTGGAATCAGGGCATTTTACTAAGGATTGCAAGCTCATTGAATTAAGTAATCATATTTAGAAACAGTAAAGAGAGAGGAGTTAAGTACTCTGTTGTTACTGGAGTGCCATAGGCTTTATGCCCTTTCAGTGAACATAGCTAGAAAATATATACATAAATGTACATACACACCCTGCCCATTTGTGTCTGTATCTGTCAGTATATATATTAAAATTCATACCAATACGTTTTTTAAAAAATGTTCATTCATTTTTGAGAGAGAGAGAGAGACAGAAAGAGAGGGAACGAGAACACGAATACACCAGTAGGAGAGGGGCAGAGAGGGGGCGAGGGGGACAGAGGATCCGAAGTGGGCTCTGCTGACAGCAGAGAGTCTCATGTGGGGCTTGAACTTAGGAACGGTGAGATTGTGTCCTGAGTGGAGGTTGGACGCTCAACCAACTGAGCCACCCAGGTGCCTCCCAGTACCTCTAATTTCAATCCAACTTAAGGGGAATCCAGCCTTTCCCTATTCCTTATTTATAATTCCCTTCCATTCCAGTGAGAAAGCTGGCCCCCGTCATGCAAGATATACTTATTTCTTCAATCCTGGAATAAAACAAAATAGTTTTGAACTTGCTACCCCATACCTTCGTAACACACACATACTATTTGTGGGGTTTTTTCCCCCTTAGCCTTAGACGTTATACTCAGTGTTTTATTTTTCAGGGTTACCTGGTTTATTCTCCTTCAGTGTAGTTATGCTGTTCATTTGTAATAAAGTTAATTTCATTTCTTAGTGTTTGTGTACCATCTTCCCATATTTATTTTATTTACTTATTATAATATGCAAAGCCTTACCATAGTTCTAAAGTGAGAAATACATGAAAAGTTATACTCAGAGAAATGTCACTCTTTGTGTCCTTTCCATCCCTGTCCCATTTATACATTTTTTTCCCATTCTGCCCCCACTTAACCCTTGGGGATAACTCATCTCCTTAGTGCCTAGTATATGCTATGTTTCATTGTCTACAAGTGAGCCAGATACACGCATATTTTTGTACATTTTTCTGTATCCAGCCACAGGAATGCATATGTATAAAGTATTTTTATTGTAGCATTGTTTGCAGTGGCAAAATACTGTGACCAGCCTAAATGTCCACATATAGAAGACAGGTTGAGTTAACGATTGTGCATTATACATCCATAGAATAGAGTGCTGTGTAGCAGTAAGAAGATCTCTATGAACTGATTTGGAGATAATTCCAGGATATATTGTAAAGTTAAAGCAAACAAACAAAAAAAAGTACATAAGGAAGCTTTAAGAGAAGTCCCACCTGGAAATCCTTATAGCATGTGCCTTCATGAAATTGTTTCCCTTCTACTCTTTGTCTAAAATTCTCTTCAGTGGAGGATTTTGTCTCTTTAGTTTGCCGTTTTTATTTTAAAAAGGGGGGGGGTCTGCGAGGAGAAATAAGGAAGTAACTCAGAGTTACCAGTCATCACTTAGAGTCATGGGGGGGATGAACCATTTGAGTACTTTCTTGGTCAAAGATGGCAGGAATAATCTAGATGTAGCAGGTGCTGGGAGAAATGGGGAAGGGCATCATTGAGTGGGCTATAATGGAGTTAGTGGAGGTAACAACCCATTGCAGATCTCTTGACTTAAATGGTACTAGTAATTCTGTTACTGCAGAACTTCTTAGAGCCTGTCACGTATACACTACTCTCCCCTGTGAATCTCACAGAGAATATGGTATACAGCATTTCCCCAGTGATCGTGGATCTTTTTCTTTCTCCCCCCAACTAAGCATCTTGTGAAACTAGTGATTCATATTCTTTCTCCCTTTCTCTATCTTTTTCTGTCTCCCTACCTACCTATTGAGAGAATGATTACATGTTTTTAAGTCCTCACTCTCTCCCCTGCTTTCCTGACCTTCCACAATTCCTGTTTGCCTTTAAACTTATTTTATTTTTCTAATTTTTCTCTTCCCTGTATTGAAAAGAAAAAGGATGGAAGATTTCAGACGTATTAGACTTTCTCACTTCAGCAGGAATCCTGCCCTCCCCAGATAGTAACCTGATCGTAAATGGATCCTGTTGGGGACCCGTGTGTTGGGGGTGGATGTGGGAATGTGTCCTTACATCTTCCCAGAGGGAGAAAACATCCCTTAAGTATTGGGAACAAGATAGAACTATTGAATGTGCTTTATCTCAATTCTGTACACTCTGAAAATACTTTAATTCTGAATCTGTAATAGTATAAAAGAGCAGATGTAAAAATAGTGACATCAGCAGTTAAAACAAAAAATACGGCATTAGCCAGAGATCTCTGTAAAACATAATAGGAAAGAAGGGCAAATTTATAAATGAACTATATGTCGTTCTTTGGGCTGTGGGAGCCCTGAAGGTTTTTTTTTTTAAATTTTTTTTAACGCTTATTTATCATTCAGATGATAGAGACAGAGCATGATCATGGGAGGGGTAGAGAGAGTGGGAGACACAGAATCCGAAGCAGGCTCCAGGTTCTGAGCTGTCAGCACAGAGCCCGACATGGGGCTCGAACTCACAAACTGTGAGATCATGACCTGAGCTAAAGTCAGACGCTCAACCAACTGAGCCACCCAGGGGCCCCTGAAGTTTGTTTTTACAGGCTTGTTTGAATAGATGAGCCACACCAGTTAATCCTTCTGTGTGGTGTGGGATCTAACAAAAAGGTTGTTGGTGCATAACTCATGTTCAATGCCCCTTGCTCCTCCCTTTCTCCCTGCCTTTCCTGCTATTCTATACTTTTTTCTCTCTCCCTTCTCTATACTTTTAATACTTCTCTACTCCTCTGTTTTAAGTTTCTTAAGGAGATTTCCTTTAAAGTGTGTTCTTGCACACAGGTGTGATCCTACTTTGGGTTTTAATTGAAAGTATTGGTTTCATAATATGACAGAACATTATCTTGGGGGAACAAAACAGATCAAGTGAGGTCCATTATTTTTTTTTAAACTTTAAAAATGTTTACTTATTTTTGAGAGAGAGAACGAGCACGAGCATGGGAGGGGCAGAGAGAGAGAGGGAGACACAGAATCTGAAGCAGGGTCCAGGCTCTGAACTATCAGCATGGAGTCGAACACAGGGCTCTAACTCACAAACTGGGAGATCATGATCAGAGCCACTGAGCCACCCAGGCACCCCAGATAATATATCTTAATTCTATTTTAAATACATCACGTCTAGCAATGTAAGGGCTTAACGTTCAGAAGGACAATGTGGGTGATTAGAATATGGTGATAACATGACAGGTCTCTCCAGTTGTCTGTGTCCTTAGGAATGAGTTTCTAAAGGTGAAGAATCAGTTGTAATTGGGTATTCACATACTATTCATCTTTGTATTCCTACAGTCTAGATAATGTAGAGTAGAAAACATGGTAAGGAGAGCTATACTATGAATTCATTTTATTTACATTAATTGGTAGAATGATCTTCCTTTCAACAGTCAGGTTTTAGAACCTCAAGGGCTTAGTGATAGTGCTTTTATAGTCGAGTGGAAAACAGTAATGGGGATACTTATGAAGAGGGGTTCAGCAGGTGCTTTTGTTCCCTTGGATTTTTATTGCATCTGCCAGAGAAGGTTCTAATCCATATCAAATGAGTCAATCTAATGGCTCAACAGCTTCCCTCCCTTGCCTTGCTCCAGTACTACTGAGTTTATTTAATTGGCTATGTTCATTCATAGTTGTGTCCTGTAGAGCTCCTTTTTTCTCTTCTGGTTTATTGTGTTTATTTGCAAGCAGCTCCCCCATGGAATAGGCGTGTTGGTTGTTCTGGGATGGTATGTAGACAATTCTAGGTTTTCTCTCCACTTCTCGTTTTCTTCATTTTCCCTCAGAATAGATGAGCATGAACAGATCTATGTCTCAGGGGCTTTTGTTCCGTAAGGATTTTATTAGATCTTTCTCTCCCATGCTTTCCCTGTATATCCAATAATCATACTGTCAGTGGCATGAGGAATGGAAAGGTAAACCCACTCACTTGTGTTCTGGGCTGCAGTTTTCTGTCTTTTTGCTTTGTATTTGGCATCTCTTTCCTTCCTACTTTGTTTCCCACTTTAGGGATGTCTAGGTGTATTTTTCTTTCTTCTTAAAAAAAATTTGTTAATGTTTGTTTGTTACTGAGAGCGAGAGAGCGAGCACGTGAGCAAGTTGGGGATGGTCAGAGAGAGAGACACACAGAATTGAAGCAGGCTCCAGGCTCTGAGCTGTCAGCCCCAAGCCCAACGCGGGGCTTGAACTTATGAACCATGAGATCATGACCTGAGCCGAAGTCAGACGCTAATCAACTGAGCCACCCAGGTGCCCCTCCTTTCTTCTTTTCTTTATTTCTCTTATGCCTTGAGATCAATTTAGTGATGTACATTTTATCCACAATGTCTAAGAAGCTAACATACCTTTGGTGGGGGGAAGGGGGAGAGATGATTTTTCTAATTAAATTCTATCTATGGTCTTTCTCACTTAACCTAATGAAATATGACTCCGTGATAATCTATAGTGCAGAGTAAACGGCATGTATTAACCACAGCTATTCATTTCTAAGGAGGACTTTCAGATGGAAAATTTAAAAAAAGCTTGGGTGCTTTGCTATGGCATATGGCAAGGCTAAGATAAAGAAAAAATATAGTTTGTAGTAACAGATGGATTTGAACCACACTTGGATCTGTTGAATACTTTTTAATATTTAATTTACAATGAATCTTTAATATAACATTTAACTAAGTGTTCTGTCATATTCTTTTTAAATGTAGGAAGCCTTTTCCATGTAATTGTGTCTAGAAGATTTCATAAGAATATTGAATGTTTAAAATTAAAACTGTCGTTGGAGGAAAAAAAAACCCAGTAATTTTCCCAAGATTTTTATGGTTCACTTTTATTTGTGCTTTTTAGAATGTTGTATATTTCTTTAAATAGTCTGTCAACTTCTTCTTTATTTCCTCTTAGCTGCAAAAAAAATGGAACCAAATAATAAAAGTAACTTTAGTCATAAAAATGAAACATACATGAAAGTCATGCTGAGGCCATTGAATTCATTGTATTTGTTGGTACGGATCCACGTACCACAATAGTTTTCTGACAACGTAAGAAATTATGGTTGTAGCATAATCAGGATTGCTACTCGTCCCGGAGATAAGCTGAATAAATAAAGTCACTAAGGAAGTGGTAAAACAGCCTCGTCAATCACATCTAACCCGAGGAAAATTTCTGTTGCATTACTTGTCATGTACCTGTTAACACATTTCATACAAAATTGATTTTTTAATTTTTTCTCAAAGTGTATCAGGCAGTAAGGATGGAGAAGTGTAGTTGTAAGATGGGTTCTGATTTATGTCTTGTGCTGCTTAGCCATTGGACGGCAGTATCTTCGTCATGCTCCTAACACGTGGGTCCCATTAATGTGGAAGAGAGAAATGTCAAATAGAGTTGCCACTTCCAGGTCAGCACGTCGCGAATACTCCCCTCCTTGCCTTCAATGATGTTTTCTGTTTTGGCACGCGTGAAGGTGGCATCCCCATTTTATAAAAATAAAGGCACTGTTAAAGAAATGAAAAGCGCATCGAGGATCATGGCTGTGCGTCAAGCTTTTGTCTAGTAGATAGCTGGTATGAGGAAGGAATACCACTGACTGAGCATCTGGTTTTCCTGGTTCGGTAAGAGGGACTTGAACCTGTTACCATTTTTTTGTTAATTTTTTAAATATATACTTAATCTTGAGAGAGAGAGTGAGAGAGAGAGAGAGAGAGAGAGAGAGAGAGAGAGAGAGAGAGAGAGAGAGAAAGCAGGAGTGGGGGAGGGGCAGAGAGAGAGGGAGACACAGAATCTGAAGCAGGCTCCAGGCTCCAAGCTGTCAGCACAGAGCCCGACGCGGGGCTCGAACCAACAAACTGTGAGATCATGACTTGAGCTGACGTCGGATGCTCAACCGACTGAGCCACCCAGGCACCCCTTGTGTTACCATTTCTTAAGTATTGATAGCTGTCAGCACTTCCCGGGACTCCTACCGGAAAGAAAAGTTGGTCCAGGTCCTAATTCTTAAAATCTGTATCTCAGGGCACTCCTTGTACATCCTTTTATAATTCTGAATTCTAGACAATTTTTCGTTTGGTTATAGTTTTATTTGCCTCACTGTGTATTAGGGTAACTATTTCTACATTGTGTCCCACCAGGAAGTTAAGACATTTAGTTGTTTAGTCTAGGGTGTTTAGAATTAGGGTGTTTGTTCTACAGTCTTCTTAGTTAGGACCTATGGGCTTTGGTCCTTTTGAACAGATCAAACAAGTATGGAAATGAACAGTTGTCTAATTGGGTGGGTTATAGAGACATCATGGTGATGTGTATCATCTACTCTTTGGTTCTTTGATCTTCACCTCTGATCTGAGTCTTGCTCTTCCTTTCCCTTCCCCCACTCACACACTGACCTTTGCCAATGACCTGATAAGATGTATTACTTGATGTGGCTCAATCACTAGTTTTTGGCCTTCATGGATCTTGTATATTTTTAGGAGTTAATATACTTTTGCAGAAGAACCAGACCAGCTTATTTACCAAAGCCATTGTTTGGTAGGTGAAGCTGAAGCTTCAGAATGAAGAGGAATAATTGCACCCAATTTCATAATGGGTCAGACAGTCTGAATACTTTAATTCACTCATTTCAGTCACATTCCCTTTGACTGAATCATCTTTTTGTCCACCCCAGTGAGTGCCAAAATACTATTCAGTTTCAGGGCCAATGGTTTGCCTTATTTTGTGTGCCAGACAAACAGCATCTCCGTTCTCCCCCTGGTCCGCTTCCGTCTCACGCACTGGCTAATTTAGATATCCTTTCCAGAAAGATAGCCTTTCCTCTTATGTTTCTTCAGTGACTGCCTGTGTGAAAAAGAATAGCTTCATGAATGCTCAGCCTTTCCTGATTCTGAAGGACCTCAAATGGCAGTGTTCTCAAAATAGTTTTACTTTTTAAACAAATAAGAGGACAAAGTGAAATGAATTGTGAGTTATTCGTGCCCCGCTGTTCAGTGACATTACCGCACCATATGGTGCTACACTGAATGATTTCAAACATACTGGGAAATGCTACCTACTACACGGTAAAATAGGCATTTCTTTAAAAAAAATACATGTAGCAATAAAGCATGGCCATATTTATCCTTCTCTTGTGTCAGGTGCATTTTTTTTTTAACACAGCTTTTATTTTCTAGTTAATAAGCATCACATAATAGGAAGCTGTATGCATGTTCTACTCTGCACTGGGACATATGAGTGAGCCTGGTGAAGGTTTAATTACTATCTCTGGTGCAATAAAGCGACAGTTCATGCAGCCAAGGGGCCCCCTGATAAGGCAGATGATGTTGTTATTTCGGATTTACCCTGTTTTGAGAACTTATCAGCAATGCATTTGGGATTGCTTACCCTGGAAAGTGGATAGGGAATTGGAGGAGTGGCGAGAATCAACGATCTGTAGTTGTACACTGTGTGAACATTTAAACCCCAGAGTTAGCTCAAAATTCATGAGTCTAAAGTCATCTTCACTTTTTGATATCATTATATTAAAAAAATACATCAGTATAGACACTTCTTTATCTCATTTGAGCACCAGGATGCCAGAGATCAAACTGGTCTTTCTTTCTTTGGTGTGCTTTATTTTCCAAGATGGGTTGGGAGCTATTTTGTCTTAAGGGAGGAGAAAAGCAAGTGAGTGAATGATGTGAATTTAAAAGGCTATGCTTTTAATGCAGTGGATTAGCTTCAAAGAATACCGGGAACTTTGCAGAGGAACCCTGTTTTTTGTTTTTTTGTTGTTGTTTTTTTGTGTTTTTTTGTGACATCCTAGTAGTTTTATGTACATCTTAAATGTGTATTGATGATATTGCATTTCGGTTCGAGAAATTACCACTGTGTTTTTACTTCGCTTTCACCATAAACTGTTCCCTTTGCTGTTTAGTACAAGAAGTAATTCACTTAAATGATGACAGAACGTATATGTTTTAAGTAGAGTTCATCTGCTGTTCCCAGCCAGGTGTCCAAAGATGATGATGTAATGGTAAGGGTTTAAGTTGCACTGATCCAAAAGCAGGTGGAGGAAAGAAATACTAAGGAGAATGGTTTTGCAAGGAGTATTCACCCATTTCTGGGTAGGATGAGAAGCTGCCATGAAAACAGTCTTCTGTGGGGTTACAAGAGGGCAACACACAGCTTGGAGAATGCACAAAACATTTGTGTGTAAAGAAGGGACTAGGTATGGTAGAGCTAGGTTGGGCCCACAAAGAGACCAAACCCAAAGGATCCTATTAGGAATTAGCAGCTTCCTCGCTCCCTCCCCACTCCTTCTACCCATATTCACATCCGTGTTGAACATCAGCAGGCTCCCAAATGGTTCTCTATTAATGTCTCAAAAACAAAACAAACCATGGGGCACCTGGGTGACTTAATCGGTTAAGTGTCCGACTTTGGCTCAGGTCATGATCTCATGGTTCGTGGGTTCGAGCCCCACGTCAGACTCTGTGCAGAGAGCTCAGAGCCTGGAGTCTGCTTCAGATTCTGTGTCTTTCTCTCTCTCTGCCCTACTCCACCCACGCTCTGTCTCTCTCTCTCTCAAAAATAAATAAACATTAAAAAATAAAAAACAAAAACAAAACCCAGTAAATATTCCTTTCAATTATGCATAATCTTCCTCTGCTTCCTAACAGAGGTCACAAACATACATCCAGGATCTCCATCGATTCAGACCCTTTGTGAGAGAAGTGGATTTGGTGGCTGTTGTGGATTGCAGAATTTAAAAGCTAAAGCACATTTTATTGCTGGTTAATATATTGAGCATTAAATGCTCACAGTTTTGCCCAAGATTATTTGAAAGTTTCCTTTAATAAAGAGGTAAGGTGAGTTGTAATTAGCTTTCGGAGATCAAATTTTCATATACAAACGAACCATTGGACAATGAGAAAATTCGTTCTGTTGTAAGGTGCTAAATGTTCTTTTTACAACCTTTTCCTTATTATTTATTTGCCTAGTTTTTAAAAACATGTATAGTATAAAGGTGGAATTCAGCTAAGAATTATACCCAAATTACTGGAGATTATAATAAATGGTTGACATTAGTGAGATAGTTTTATATGGGGAAATATGTGAACTTTAGAATGGGAAAAAATATTTACACGTGAGTTCCTGTCATCTCTCTCATGTTGAAAGGTGAGGGCGAGAAAAAGCTCTGTATGTTTGCTTCCTATGAAAGACTGCAGAACTACAAAGTATTTGAAGCAAAATTGTCCGTTGCCAACACTTTGTTAAAGGACTATGATATTTAGCAAAAATTACTTAATAATGCCTTCCTCAATAGTTCCTACCTTGATAATTGCCATACTTGCTGGTACTGGGGAAGGAGAGAAGAGAAAGAAAGTGGGCCAGACAACTTCCACCTATAGGGATTAGAGTTGGTTAAGAAACCCTCCACCTGCTGTCGAGCTTTTATCTAATAAAAAAGACAACACGCACACCAAACATAAATGTGAGTTACAGTTTAGACCAGGTGCATTGATGGCAAACCAATCCTCATACAATAACAATAGCAACAAATATGATTAATGGTGGTGGCTTTGCAATCTATATTTAATTTTAACAGTGGGAATTCCATTTGTTAGAAATCACTAACATTTTAGAGCAATGGAATAAATAAAGGTCATTGAGAATTTTCTTCTCTAATCCAAACCATTGATTTCAGCTGAGTTTCATGGAGTCTGCAGTTCCTAATGCTATAGAGGATTTGCGGGGCAAATGAATTTGTCCCATTAGTTCAATTGCTTTTTTGAAAAGAGGAATTACATTTTTAATCCCATTAGGATAGGAACCCAGGGTGGTATTTGGAGTCGCAAATGCTGATCATTTTTAGATTCTTTTTTTTTTATGTTTTTATTTATTATTGAGACAGAAACAGAGCATGAGTGGGGGAGGGGCAGAGAGAGAGAGAGGGAGACACAGAATCCGAAGCAGGCTCCAGGCTCTAGAGCTGTCAGCACAGAGCCCGATGCGGGGCTGGAACCCACCAACCATGGGATCATGACCTGAGCCGAAGTCGGCCACTTAACCGACTGAGCCACCCAGGCGCCCCATGATCATTTTTAGATTCTTTCAATATGAAAATTCAAGGTAAAGACACCTCATTGTACTTTTTGTACCCCTGAATCTCAGAAGAAATGTGAGACAACCCCAGAAATTGTTTTCTGCTAACTGCCGTACATATCTCATTGCGCTGAAGAAGTTCTCACATTGTGCATCTTTAATTTTTTTTTTTTTTTGAGAGAGAGACAGTGTGCAAGTGGGGAAGGGGCAGAGAGAGAGGGAGACACAGAATCTGAAGCAGGCTCCAGCCTCTGAGCTGTCAGCACAGAACCTGATGTGGGGCTCAAACCCACAAATAGGGAGATCATGACCTGAGCCAAAATGGGATACTTAACCAACTGAGTCACCCAGGTGCCCCTGTGCCTTTTTTTTTAATCACAGAAAATCTTACCAGTTTCTATCTTTAGTAAAATTGACATTTCAAAAATGGATTAAAATGCACTCCAGAGGAGCTGAAGTATAAGAAAGCACACTGAGTATTGTCTTCTTGGGGGAACCCCTTTGATCTGGTGTTCTTCACCAACACTTGTATTGTGTGTCTTTTTGATTCTGGCCATCCTTGTGGGTGTGAAGGGGCAGCTCACTGTGGTTTTGATTTCCATTTCCTTGGCTAATAATGCAAAGACCAATCCAGGGTAGTTTAGGACAGAGCAACAGATTGGTGGAATACAAGTGATAGTACAGAAATTGACACTCATACTTAAAGGTTAATTGATCACCAACAAGGATGCTTTGTATCATGCACTGTCTTTTGCAACATCAAGTATGTAAGCATGAGCAATAGAAGCAAAGGCAAGCACATAGGCATTTTGAGCCTCTCCCAAAAGGCCTCTGCTTAAAAGGTTTTTCTTATCACAACTTTATACAATAGTCCAGAAAGCATTTCTGCACAGGAAAATATTTGGTAAAGAAAATGATGTTGGCTTATGGTGTGTCCTTGGTGAGTCCAAACAAATGTAGGGTGCAGTAGATCAGCGAGTAAAACCCACGGAATGGTGGCTGCTTAGCTTGGTTGGGAAGAGCTCTGGGCTAAAAATCCTCAAGTTCTTATGTGTATGGGTGACCATGGCTATTTGGAGGGGAAGGTGGGAAAGCAAATATCTTTTTGCTACTAGTGTCTGCCATTTATAAAAAGAGTTGATAAGAATATGTGGGAAGACTCATCCTCCAATCCTGTGATTCTTTTCGTTCTTCTCAGAAGTCAGTCTCCCACTCTGGAACCTTTAGTGGCTCCTCATGCCTGATAATGGAGTATCTTCAGAGCCTTCTCCATTGTAGTATCCTCTGCAATATCCAAGTGCTCCCTGATATGACATCTGTGCTCTGTATCCGGCCATGGTCTTCCTTCTTCCCTCTGCTCACGGGATTTTGTTAGCCAGGGACCATCATCCCAGCCCACTGTGGTCTACATACCTACCATCCTCATGGGCAGCAAAAATCATAACTTTCTCATAAAAATGTCCTTGACTGCCTCATCTCTTAATGATGGTGCCCTTGGTAAACTGGGGTTTCCATCCTTGATTCCTTACTCCTTAGGTATTTATGGACATGGCATCTTCTGGAGTTGGATATGAGGCTTTTCCTCAAAAGCCCATGAGGTATTTCATTTTGTCTCCTTCTCAGACCAGACACTGCCTAGTGCCTTATAGCTCAGCATGTATGTTTTTGTCTGGTCGTATGGATCATTGCTGACCTTCTGGACAAAACTGCCTTTGGATGTCCGATCTGATCTGGGGGCACAGTAGCTCTCCTGCCTTTGTAATAGGGCAACACTTTCTGGTGGAACGCTGCCCTGGCTCAGCTGCGAAATGACTACTGTCCTGTTGTGTGGAGCACAGGTCTCTTATCTGCATTTTAAATCTTTCAGGAGCCCCTGAACCTGGCTCTCATGGTGCCCAGCCTCCTGCAGGGCACAGTGGGAGCACAAGGGCAGAGAGGGTTGAGTGGCATGCCTCCGCAGGTCCTGGGTTTGGGGTTATTAAAGCAGAGTGTTTCTGTAAGTGCGGCACAGTGGGAAAGCTCCCCATGTCCCCTTCTTGTCTGCTGCCCTCTGCTTCCTGCTGTGCAGCCTGGGAATATATTAGGAAACCTCTATAGGACTGCGGGGACAGCTTGCATTCCTTTTATTCCTCTGCCCTTTTCCCTCGAGTTTATCTGTGTTTACATTGAAAGGTGGTGGTATATATTAGAGGAGTCTCCAGGTGAGGCATGGGGAAGACGTTCGTATATGTGGATACTGCTGGATCACTGGGACATCGTGGGTACATTTCTGAATGATTTAGCAAAAGGGTCACATCTGCACTTTGTGTTCGTTTGATTGTTTTATGTGCTCTTCTTTTGAGCCTGTCCATTTGCTCTGAGCTCCAGTTAGTTTTCCTCCTGAGACAAATTGTCCTTTTTTTTTATTATTATTATGTATACTTTATTTCTGTTTTCCTTTTTATGAGGTTCAACCATTATCCTCCTGCCTTATTACATACATTCCATCGTCATTCAGGGCTTTTGCTGCCTTTGTGTTATCCTCCCTAGAACTGATTGTATGACATTTGGTGTCCAGTGATTATGTGATTACAAATCACTTGTAGCTACTACGGCCTCATTATTCACCTCCTGTCCATCTCTGCCTCCATCCAAATCTTTAGTGTACATATGTATGCATGCCTATATGTATGTATTTAATTTAAGAGGTAAAGAGAGGACACATGCATGAGTGGAGGAGAAGGGCAAAGGGAGAGAAAGAGAATCTCAAGCAGGCTCCATGTTCAGTGTATAGCCCAATGTGGGGCTTGATCCCACAACCCTGGGATCATGACCTGAGCCCAAACCAAGAGTTGGATGCTCAACAACTGAGCCACCCAGGCACTCCTAAATTTTTAGTGTTTTTTTAAAAATTCTACTGTGAGGATAAACATTCTGGCTTCCTAACTCCTATGCTCTGTCTCCTTGCTTACAGTGTCATGTGACAGCCCTTCCTACAGAAGCATAAACATAGGGTCCTTAAATACATCTCTTGTCAGATTGACCTGATGAGTGCCATTTTCTGCACACAGAGGAAATTTTAGCTTGGGATTCCCTTTGCACTTGGCCTCAGCCCTCCAGAACTCCTGTACTATTTCTTTGGAGCTTCAAGTCTCCTGCATGGGTTCTAGCTAATAGCAAAAGGATGTGGAGAGATGCCCCGTTCTGAAGAGTCAGGTCAGCCTTCCATTCCATGTCCCACTGAAAAGGATGTGTCACCTGACATTTGAAGCAGAGGCTTCTGTCCTCCAGAATCCATAGCCAGGCCCCAGGTGTCCTCGTCATCTCGGGTCCCCTTGCCTGACAATGCCTGTGACCGAGACTGTGGCCTGACCCTCCTCTTTGACACTGACTACTGCTCATGCCCCCAAACTATAGACCTAGGCGGGGTCCATAGGTTTGCCTCCTCCAGTTTGGCCTATATCCAAGACCACGCCCTACCCTGTGAGTTTATACGTTCATGTGTCTGCTGCTAACAGTGTGAAGCATCCTCCATCAACTGCAGTGCACAGATTCCTGTCATTGCTAAGACTACATGGGAAGAATCGTCCTCTGATCCCATGACTCCTTTCATTCTTCTCGGAAGTCAGATTCGAACTCTGAAACCTTCAGTGGCTCCTCATGCCTGATAATGGAGTCTCTTCAGTGCCTTCTCCAATGTAATTCTACCGTCCCTCTGCAATATCCAAGTGCTCCGTGATGTACTGTGTAACTGGCCATGGTCTTCCTGCCATATGTTTTTGGCTGCACCTGCCTGATCTTGGCATGGTTTCTGGTTCTCACCCTTCGTAGGAGTAAGCCCTGTATCCACACAGGACATGATGCTTCACCATCAGTCTTTTTAGCTTTTGAGCTCATTGACTGGCTAGAGGAAGCTTTAGATAGAGTTGAACAATCAGTATTTCTGTTAAACCCCTAAGTTGTGAAAGCATGGTGGGGTGACAGGACACCATGGAAGGAAGAAAGAGGAACAGAACCAGTGGACCCTGTGGTTGTGGTGGTGGGCTAGGAATTCCTCCAGTGACCCCAGTCCAATTGTCTTCTCATTATGCTCCTCTCGTGCCAGTAAAAAGCAGAAGGCCAAGTCCATGGTCGTGTCAGGTCCCAAGTGTGTGGAGGTGCCCCAGCAAGTGTCCTTGATTATTGGGAGAGCCCTAGAAAGAAGAAGGTTAGCAGAAAATTCTCTGGTCTTTTTTTTTTCTTTAAAGCTACTGCCATGTCAAGGAGAATAGATGTTTCTTTTGATTTCCTATATTGCTGATTGGGGAAATAGGAGCAATAACAGTAGAGTTGTAGTCTCCTGAGCTGAGGAAAGGATAAAAGTCCTCTAATTCAGCCTGCTCATTTGACAGGAGATAACTGAAGCCTAGGGTGATTTACGTGTCCTGCCAAGGTCACAGCTTCTTGGCAAGGGTGCCTGAGTCCCTCAGCAGTGTTATACCCATTTGCTCGGACACCGTCCATGTTGTTTACTTACATGTCAGCTTATTTCCCACCAACAGTGTACCTTCTTTTCCTTCTTGGTGCAAATGCCATCACAGTAGTTCCTCAGTCTTCCAAGCTAGAACTCTTAACATCCTCTTTACCCTTTCTCTTGACTTCTGTCAGTCACTAGGACTGGTGGATTCTACCATCTCCAGATCTGTTCTTGTCTGTTCTCTTCCTTCCATGATCCTTGCCTTCTTTGAACTTAGCACTTCTGTCCACACGACTCTTTCCCAGAACAATCCACTAGCGACTGCAGTGGGTTTTCCTGACTTTCTGGGCTATCCTGCCCTAAAACCCCACTCCCTACCAAATGCATGGCTCCATTCCTATCTCTCTTCTGCATCCCCTATCATCTGAGTCTCCCTGGACTCAGATTGCCTTAGAGTCTCTATTTGGGACCCCAAGTTAGGCAACCCAGTGACTTAATGAGGAGAATGTGAACTGCAGCTCACATGTATGCAAAGGCTTATGTAAGGAGACACAGAGGGCATATTGGTGCTTCCTTCAGGTTAGCTTGCTCTTGTCTTGTAGCCTAAACAGTGTACACTTTACCATGTTAGGCTGCCATTTTTATATACATTTGTCTGATGGACTTGTATGCATTTATACACACACGCTCAAACACAAATATGTATGAATATATTTGAATGTATGCTACTAAGGGCACATGGACTCTCTATTATGCTGGAGAGAGTGGTGTAGCCTATAAGGCATGATCTTTTATTTAGGGGAAGTTTAAGTCTCTAAATGAGGAATACAAGGTAAGGATTTTGGGGGTATGATTTTCACTAGTGTTGATTATACTTTTTAATTATAATTTCATGCTTTTAAGAATCTGGCTTCTGGATCTGAAAGTTGAAAGCAAGGCTCCTTTGAACTTGATCTCATAAAGCAGAGGAAGCAAACGGTTTATTGTACATTACAAATTAGATGAAGAAGGAAGATGTGGGATCTTACATGGGAGCAACGTACGCTGATAATTATAGGAGTACGTCAATCTGTGTATATTGTGTGGAAACTGATAGTAGATATGCATTCGAGTTCTAGTTCTTATTGTAAACCTGTAGCAGTTTTTATATCCACTCTCTAGAGAAATAGAGAGTCCCCGAAGATGAAGTGCTTTGTGTAACATCATGTTTTCCAGGACCCTGCTTCCCATTCTTTTGCTGTAGGTGTTGACCTTCTAACCAAAAAATGTTCACAGAATGATCAGTAGAACGGGAAGATATTATGTCACACCCTGTGGATAGATACGAGGACATGTGAGCATGTGCACACATGTGTGTGTATGTGTGAGAAAATTCCGGCAGGAAGAATTATTGATCTAGTTAGATATATAAGGTCATCAAATTAATATGATAATCAGCATTAAAAATCAGCTTCCTCAAATGTTCCAGATGAGTGGAAGGGGGAACTCCTAGGAATTTGAATGAGATCTGTGTGGGTTGACTGGGGTGATCATGAAAGTTTTATGGAGCAAATGACACTTAAATTTTGCCTTTAGAGTCCAAATAATTTATCTTGTTCTTTTTACCTCTGCCTATTCCAGGGCCCTGAATCCTGGGTGATTTATAACTGTAGATGTTCACACTGGAGAGGAGCTGGGCCAGCTATGGCTCTGTTAACAGACCCCTTCCAGCTATCGAATTACACAAGCCCCCCACTCAGGGACTCTGCTTTAGTGAGATCCTAGCCTCCTCACCAGCTCTGCGGCCGGATCTCACACAGCACTTGGCTGTGGGCCATGATTGTGTTTCTTAACTGTTATTATTTAGAGTGAGTAATTTAATTCAAACAAAGATGATCTATATTCTTTTAAGTTTCATTAAGTGTTTGTTAGAATGCTTAATCTCATGCATCTTTTTTTTTTTCCCCCAGTCTGGAGCACTGCCATTAGTTTCGATAACACTTATTAAAGTTTTAGCCCTGCCAAGCCACTCTGGTAACATGAAATATTGAAGTTTTGCTCCTTTGATTCAAGCATAAAGCCTTATCACAAAGCATATAGTCACCCCGTGCATTGTGCACTTGCCTGGGTTTGATTTAACAGAGACCCCGCTTCCTTTCCTCTTCATGCTTTCTTGTCAGAGATTTCGGCTGCTTTTGTTTTGTGCCAGAGTTTTCATTTCAGATGAAATCTTCATTAACTTAAAAGGTGAGTGGATGTTTGTACAGCCACACTGCCAGGATCACCTGTTTGAAGGTTGGATGTGATCTCAAAAGTGAGTGTTGTGGCATTTTGAAAGAATTTTTATGCCTTTTGGGATTTTAAAGTAGCTTTGTAATTATGGATTATTTCAGTGCAAATGCATTTTTAAGTAACCAGCGCCTGAAAATCTTGACCCCGTAGACCCAGAATAACGCATTCTCAAATAACCTTGAGGAGCTCTTTGCAATTCTGCCCAGACGAAGATAAAATCTGTCAAGGTGAATTGAAAGGCATCTAGAAGCCTGGAGTTTGAGGTTCTGTGTTTTCCCTTACAGCAGTTGATGCCATTTTTTGATATGTAACTCAGGCCAGATAACTGTATTTCTTACCCTCCTTTATGTGCCTGTGATGTCCTTAAACAGAAGACAAAAAACAAAACCAAAAAAAACACCCCAAAACACTGGAGAGACTTTCAGAATTGCCTCAAGTCTCGTTTTCTAAGAGAAAACTGAACCTGAGTCCTTAGCTTACAAAACTGTGAACAGAGATGCCCCTTTTTATTTTTTTGATGTAAAAAAAATGCAGTGCTCCCTTTTCCTGATTTGGGATTTTATGGATATTTTATTTATTTTAAAAAATACAGTTTTTCATTCACCTTAGAGTTTACTGGCTAAAGTACTTTATCTTTTGTATTGTCTTGAGGCTAAGCTTTAATATTTCATTGGTGATAAATTCCAAAAGATGAATAAGAATTGCAAAGGAGATTTTTGCTTTGTAGATTTACAGTGACTGTGTCTGCGCCTGGTTGCTGCTATCACATCTCAAGGAGGACATTCACGCCCGCCAGTGTAACATTGCTTGTTTATGGAGCTCAGTATGCTGGTGAGGGTGTTTGTGCCCCTGGACTGTGACCTTGGCTTTGATGTTTCTGTGAAAGTTTGTGCCTCACGTTTATATCCTTGATCAGAACCACTTCCCCCATTTATAGATATTACTGACATTTTGTTAATACTTTTCATCATCTACTTTCGGTTGAAAGTCCCCGAAATTCTGCGCTATGAGACTGCACAGGCTCGGTAACCTTTCAGAGTTAGGAGGAACCTTGCTTAAAACATTCCTTTGTGAGACATATGAGGGAAGAACCTGTGTTGAATGGTGACTTGACAACCCATTACGGTGTAAAGAACACTTTCATATCAGTGATCAGATTTAAGCAATTCAACAGGAGGGCAATTTACCTTCCTGATGTTGCAGAGAAGGAGACTTCCTCACGATGGTATTCAGTGGGGTGTCCAGCAGCTTGCCCACTGGTAAAGCTGGAACCTGGGCCTTTTTATTTCAGGGCCATACTTGCTTCACTGATCTGTGTCATTTCCTGCAGCTCCTGTCACAAACAAGTTTTCCAGTTAAACATCCTAGTTAAATGTTAGGAATACCTGTACACGTATTAAGTTAAATAGACCATGTCCTTGAGGAGCCCACAGTCACATGGAAGGAATGAACATTGCAAGGCAAGTTGAGAAGTGCTATATTAATATTAGATAATTATAGGGGTGCCTGGGTGGCTCAGTAGGCTGAGGGTCCAACTCTTGATTTTGGCTCAAGTCATCAGCCCCAGGGTCTAGGGGTCAAGCCCTGGGTTGGGCACTTCACTGAGCTTGCTGCCTGCTGAAGATCTCTCCCTCTCCCTCTCCCCCTCTCTCCCTCTCTCCCTCTCCCCCTCTCTCCCTCTCTCCCTCTCCCAGCCACCCCTCTTCCTGGGCCTCTGGCTAGAAAGACCAGTTCTCATGACTATAGCAGCCTGGGCTGCTATGCTGTTCTGCATGGCTGGGACCACCCTCAATAAAAGAGAAAGAGAAAAGAGTGAACATTCCCCTCACA
>CM053567.1:30437120-30494717 GCA_028646485.1 Cryptoprocta ferox
CCCCCACTCTCTCCTTCTCCCCCTCTCTCCTGCTTGCATATGTATGCTCTCTTTCTCAAATAAAATAAGATAATTATATACCCATTCCTTTGAGTTCTCAGGAAAAACTGACCGATTTTATCTGAGAGATTTCTAGGAGAAAAGATCTCTGTCTAGGGACTTGAGGGATAAATAAGTAGGTGAAATGCATCTCAATTAGGGGGCGTGGTGTAGGCAAAGCCTACAGATTCCAAAGTTAAGTCCCCAAGCCTTCCAGGGTGCCTGGACACTCAGTGGCATGAATGAGTGTGGTTTGTGGTTGAGAACAGGAAGAAATAGTCGCCACTGAGACTGAACAGGTTTTCTTTTTTAATTTTTTTAAGTTTCATTTATTTTGAGTGAGAGAGACAGGCAGACATGAGCAGGGGAAGGGCAGAGAAAAGGAGAAAGAATCCCATTCAGGCTTCATACTGCCAGTGCGGAGCCCACCATGGGGCTCAAACCCACGCACTCTCAGATCATGGCCTGAGCCGAAACCAAGAGTCAGACGCCTAACCTACTGAACCACCCAGGCGCCCCTGAACAGATGGGGTTTAAAATAAATTTTAGACTTAAGCTTAGCTTCCATTTCAACCTTGTTTTGTAGTTGAAATATCCTTAATTTTTAAGTAAAGCTAAGTACATTGCACATGAATGTGTGATAGCAGTAAAAAAAAAAAAATAGAATCTTAGAATTCTAATCTTAGAATTAGGTCTTAGAAAATTTTTGGTGTATTTATGAATTAACTCTGTCTTGCACAGGATTTAGAATATGCTGTATACATAGAATGGGGTCTCAGTGAAGACTTGATTTGCCACATGAATGCACTTAAAATGTGGGTGCATCCATATATGTGCATTCTAACATGCCTTTTCTTAGGTTCCCGATTCTCTCTTCCTCCCCATTTAAGTTGGAAGTACTTTGTATCTTTCAAGTCCCTGCTGACAGAGTCAGCCCTCTAAAAGTGCCGTCTGTTGTTAATGTCTGTTTGTTCGGTGGAACTTTACTTCCAAAGGAATCGGTTTGTTCCCCTAAACACTTCTGGCTGCTTAGTAAAATGCCAGGCTCTTAATCAAAGTTACAAATGGTAGCACTTGCACAAACCCAAAGTGGGACACAGAGAAGAAAGAGGTGAGCAGTTGACCCACATTTATAGATTGTGCTAATTAATTAGCAGGTGAAAGGTACACTTTATTTCATTATCATTTTTTAATGTAACAGGCTGAGTGGAGAATTTGCCCCCCAAAAGGAAAGTTTATCTGTGTGCCTTGAATGTGGCCGTGGGGTTTGATAGGACGAAAGGTTTTACATTTTTAGGTCTGTGAGTTTCCAGCCATTGGGCAGCAGCGTGGGAGTGTCCAGGCACCCTGGAAGGCATGGGGACTTAACTTTGGAATCTGTGCAAAAGGGTAGTCAATTACATGGGAGCCCTTTGGGAACAGGCAGTGCAGCGGAAGTGATACACAGTGTCTAGATTCTCCATGTCACATGTTGAAAACGTACCCCACATGGTATTCTGAGAATGCCATTGTGAAGTCAAAGGAGTTTGGCAAGAAGCTATTGCTCAAAGCACACTACTTCCTTAGTGAAATTCTCTTGGCTTGGCTGGTGCCAAGAAATCATAGAAATTAAGATGGGAGTGGTCTGTTTGATGTCATCCACCCCTTCCGTCTCTGCCAGCCTAGGGATTGTTCCTTACAGTTGAGTGTCTAGTTCTTTGTCCAGTCCACTTTTAACTGACACAAGTGATCAGGTATTGATCTTTTCCAGTGGTGAATTTCTTTTGATTTGTCCAAGCTGTCATTCTGCACATAAACTCTTGGAGCTCCTCGTTAAGATTCCTGTGTCACCTGAAACCTATGTAGGTTTTCAATGGGATGGTTACTTTGTTTGGGTCACACTAGTGACTTTGTGCTCACATCCTTCTTCTTCCTCTTCTCAACAAAGACAGAAGAACAGGCACCCTTTTCAGATTTACGCAAAAGGGGGGTTGCCAAAAATTTCTTCCATGTTTCCCAATAATTTCTGACATCTCTAACCATATGCAGGCAGCTCATCTGCATTTGGTGGTAGTCGATTGCCTTCAGTTTCCCTTCTGACCCTGATCCAGTGTTTTCTGTAATTGTCAATTCAGTTCTCAGGCCTATCTTGTGGCGTGGAACAATTATATATACTCAGAATTATAAAGGAGGTTATTCTCTACTTGAAATGTCAACATTCATGCCTAATTTAATCTTTTTCTACTTCTTTCTCCCAGTTTCTCTTTTTTTAGTAAAAAATTCAGAAGTAAAGCAGAATAATAAAGTCAGCTATCACTTCTTTTCAAGCCATGTAACCCAAACTTTTAAGAGCACCAAGTGCTCAAATTTAAAAATGGACTTTTCAATCAGGAAATATTAAAACTATTAGCCAAGAGCAGAAATATGGTGTAACTTTCCTTTTAAAGGGAGAGACCTGGACACACACACACACACACACACACACACATATTTAAATGAGGAAATCACTCAGCACCAGAATCTGTAAATCAATTGCTAGCCTTTAAACAACAGCACCTCATTTTTTTTAAACTGGAAGATTGAGTGATTTCTTCTGTTAATTATTTTTTTGTAAAAGGAGACTCAGCGCTGTGAAAGGGAAATCGACAAAAAGCCTGAGGAAGGAAAAAAGTGTAGGTTATAATTTTAGAAGAGCTATCGCTGTATTGTTAACCAAACTCTAGCTGCATCAGGTGCGCCTAATCTCCGACCTATGAAAAATTGTTTGGATTCCCCCCATTTATCTTGTTTGAGCAGTAAAGAAAATATAATTGAAGAAATGGCATTGAAGAGTATCTGGGGTTATTTGTTATCAAAAGTGGCATGCAGGAGGCTTTCCACATTACATTTAAACTCAAGAAGTGGCTAAATCTGTGACTATAGGAAAGGACAGTTTGAGTTTACCTTTTTTTTGAAAGCTCTGGAAGAAAATGATATACACAGGGCTTACTTTGTTTTTTTTTTCTTATTTACAACTGAGACTCTTTACTGAAGGTGATAATGAGGGGGAGTCCAAGATTGAAAATGAGAAGTGACTTATGAAATGTGATTATTGTAATTTGCAAATGATGGGTGATGAGAAAGAACCTACCTGCCCCCTCCCCATAGTGGTGGCATAAGCATCATCTGGGTACTTTTTAGAAATGCAAATACCCAGGCCCTCCAAGTCCTTCGGACAAAAGCCGAAGTTTGAGACCTTAGGGTCTAAACAGTTTTCCTAGATGATCCCTTCCTTCTCTAGTCTCCAAATTACTTGCTTTACCTGCTCAAAATACTTCTGTTGGCTAATGCTGCAGAATTCTTTAACATTGAATAAATGAAAGGTAGTCAAGAGACAAACAGGATTGAGAGCCAGTGTAGAAGACCCTTGAGTTGGCTATCTGTATTTGAATCCTAGCTAGGCCACTTGGTGGCTGGGCAACCATGAACTACGTCGTGTATCTTCACGGGTAGGATTGGGATGACACGGCGATCATTATTACCTTATCCTTCTTCACAGATTTCATGAGTATTACATATGTTTAGAGCGAGTGCCTGGGACCTAGTAAGCATGCGGTACAAATGACCCATTATTTTACTTATGACTAACAGTAAAAATAATTTTGGAAGAGGTGATGTATGTATTTAGTGTTATGAAAATGTGTCCGTGAATGCTGTTTGACTCTTCTGAAAGCAGGCTTTGATGGGATATGCAGTTAAGAAGAGAAATACTACCAAATTTCCAAAAAAGCAGTATACAAACATGAGGAAAGGATCTAGAATGGATAAAGAGTAATACTGAAGAGGCATTTCCTGAAGTCCTGTTCAGGGATCAGCTTTTTGTTAAGAAGGAAGATTTGAAAATGGAACCTCTTCCAGAAGCCTTTAAATTTACTGAGCACTGAATGTTCAGTTCACCGCACTTGGAATGCGTGCAACATGTTCTTATAAAGGCGGCGTGTTTCCTTGTTTTCTCAGTTTCAAGGATTTAAATCAGAACATTCTACAGTTTTGTAGCCATAATAACATAGAAGAGTTGTAAAGTTAGATCACTGCAAAGTGTGTGGCACAACTATACTTTTTCAGTGAGGGCTAGTACTAATGCCAATCAATAGACATGTATAGTCCTTGCTAGCAAGAGTCCAACACGGTGTTTTCCTAAATGGCTCTTCTCTCTGGTTTTTCTGATTTTTGAATTGAGAGCCACCGATAAGTTCCAGAATGCATTTGAATTAAGTATCTTTTCAGGTATTATTTTGAGATGAAAAAAATGCAGCTTTTGTACACCAAGATTTCCCAGCTTAGTAAAATGAGTAAGTTTTGTTTTCCCACCAAGAGACTTCAGCATCTCTTGGAGTGAATGGGGTGGTTCCTTTTACTGAATTCATTCAGAGTTCGGCTTTTTATGTATCTTTCTTGCATTCCAGAGTTGACAAATAGATTGAGGAATGTTTGGGAGGGTGTGTGTGTGTGTGTGTGTGTGTGTGTGTGTAGTTATTTGTTAACTGGATGGAAACAAGATTCTTTAAATTTTTACCTGTGGTTTTCAACCCTGACTACATCAGAACCACCTGTGTGCAATTTTCTTTAAAAATACAGAATCTTAGGGAGCGCCTGGGTGGCTCAGTCGGTTGAGCATCCGACTTCTGCTCTGGTCCTGATCTCGTGGTTTGTCAGTTTGAGCCCCTTGTCAGGCTGGATCCTCTGTCCCCCTCTCTCTGCCCTTCCCCCACTCATTCTCATTCTCTCTCTCTCTTTCTCTCACCTCCCCCCCTAAATAAATAAACATTAAAAAATATATAGAAGCTTGGAGTCTATTTCTGGAGATTCTGACGTTGAAGGTCATTCTGCCCTGGTGTCTAATGGGCAGCTAGTGTGAGGGGCCTTGCATTATTCTTGACTCCTGGCACAGGCTTTCTTCAGTTAGAAGAGAAAAAACATCTAGGTCATTGCTCTCAAATTTTAATGTGCATGTAAATCACCTGAGCATTTTGTTCAACTGGGGGTAGGACCTGGGCTCTGCATTTCTGAGAAGTTGGGGGTGATGCAGATAGGTTTTTGGCCCATGCCTTGAGTCATAAAGAACTAGATTGTGATCTACACTTCAGAAAACAATGGCGTACTGTGACTCTAATTACGACATCCCTGACTCCCGTGTTCTCCCCCTGCCTGTTTTATAACAATAGAAAAGAATATTATGACTTGCTAAATAACTTGCCCTTTCTTTCTTTACATGATTAAATGTATATTACCAAGCCTGAAAATGACTTTGTAGTATAGAAAGGATTTTGCCAGCACGGTTCACCTCCTTAATGGAATTCTAGAAGTTAATGTTCTGACTGATAAAAAAGTCAGTCTTTGGGGGAAGTATATAGAAGTAATGAGAAGTTAAAAGGAAATGAGAGAGAATATGTACGTGGATATCCAGATACAGTTATAACCACATAATTATCATCATTGCCTATTAAGAGAAGATATCTACTTGTTACACCTACCTGTTAAGAGCATTAACTTAAAATATTTGGTTTGAAATGCTCAGCATCCGTAGTAAATTCTCAGTAAATAGCAGTTATTGCCATCATTCTTGGTGTTAACATCATCACTGGTGGCAATGGCTCATTTTCCATAAGGCCCTTTTAAGAGAATTCTCTTAGTGTTGGTTACAATAGAAGAAAAAGAGTCATTCTGAAGGGAAACATTCTGAGAATCAAAATCATCAAGGGATAGGATAAAACTGAAATATCAAAACTTAGGGAAAAAAGAGCAAAATTGTCTTTTTTGCGAAGTAAACATCCTAAGGAAATGTTTTTCCTGTTCATTGGTAATACTCTGGCATGTCATTAATCCTAGCAAAGTCTCTCTAAACTTACTGACGTGCGTATTCCATTTTCAAATAACTCATTAATTCCTTTTTATGGACTAAATGTTCATGTTCACTAGGGAGCACCCAGTTCAAGGGATGGAAGTAATTTGGATGTGGTGGATGGTAACTCTTCTTCATTGTCATTTGAACTGGTTACACCAATGTACCAGTCTACTTTCCTTATTGTTCTGAGAGAGTTAAAAAAAAAATAACAATTTCAAAACCACAATGGGCTACCACCTCATACCTGTCAGAATGGCTAAAATTAACAACATAAGAACCAACAGGTGTTGATGAGGATGAGGGAAAGGGGAACCCTCATGGACTCATGGTGGGAGTGCAAACTGGTGCAGCCAGCCACTCTGGAGAACAGTATGGAGGTTCCACAGAAAACGAAAAATAGAAGTAGCCTAAGATCCAGCAAAGTGAAGGGGTACATGCACTCTGATGTTTATAGCAGCATTGTCAACAATAGTCAAACTATGGAGAGAGCCCAAATGTCCATTGACTGATGGATGGATAAGGAAGATGTGATAAACACACACACATTTATGTATATCACAGAATATTACTCAGCCATCAAAAAGAATGAGATCTCACTACTAGCCATGATGTGGATGGAGCTAGAATGTACTATGCTAAGTGAAATAAGTCAGAGAAAGACAAGTACCATATGATTTCACTCATGTGGAATTTAAGAAACAAAACAAATAAACATATGGGAAGGGGAAAAGATAAGAGATGGAAACAAACCACAAGAGACTCTTAATGATAGAGAAGAAACTGTGGGTCAGTGGACGGAGGTTGGTGGAAAATGGGCTAGATGGGTGATGGGTATTAAGGAGGGCACTTGTAGTAATGAGCACTAGGTGTTGTATGTAAGTGATGAATCACTGAGTTCTACTTCTGAAACCAATATTGCACTGTGTGTTAACTAAAATTTAAATTAAAAAAAATAAAAGTAAGAACAAGAGCAAAAGCTGAATTAAGCATGCCCCAAGGCATTTGTTCTTAGTGATGATGTGGGAAGGCTTTAAGGCACTATGTGAGCCTTTGTGTGAGATTGGAGGTTGTGGGAGCTATGTCCTGACCTTCCATCCATGACTGGCCACCAGGCATGTACTGGGATGGGGGTAGGGGATAAAAGCCGGATGTCCTGTAAGTTAGGCATAGGTGGAAGAGTCTTGATGAAGAAGGTTGTGACTGGACTGATTCTGTTGAGGTCTCACATTTGTTACATTTTTGTGTTGTGAAATACCATGGTTATGAAGTGGGGGGAAAGGCTGTCCCTTTTGCTTTCCCTAGGGAGATTCGCTGACCTCTTCTTCCCTATCATTGATCCTCCTCTCCACATTGAATTCTTCAGTTCAGTCTGAGCCAAGCAAATCATCTGTTGGGGATGGAGTTACCCATCTCCATGTAAAATTTTTATTCCATGTAAAATTGGTGTGTATCATTAAAAAAAAATAAATAAAAATGAAACATCATAGTCTTAAATGTACATTTTCATTCCTATAATCCCATTGTTACGTTTCAGTCAAAAGTATACTTTGGGCCCGTATGCCTTCACATTTATAGTTATGCAAAGACATTTTCAGTTATGCTAATGAAAGAAAAGTCCATGTTGTGTGTGACCTCCCTTCGAACAGGAAACGCTGTTGATTAAGCAAAGCAAGTTCAGTAGACTTATTGCAATAAGGTAGAATACCAATTTGAGGCATCATAGTAGTCTCGCAAAAGGAGGAAAATGAGGGAGGAGGTTTGTGAGATAAAAAGCCTGGGTGGATGAGTTTGAGGCAGGTCTTGGGAAATGAGGAGCTGGTTAGGACTGTGGAGTTCTTTCCATAAAAAACGAGTCTGGGGGGTACAGTGAGATCAGGGTCTGGATGGGAATATTGGTGAGCCAGCCATTAGTCTGCTTAATAAGTCACCTCTTTTACTTGACTTACAGTCTCAGCTTCCAGAGACAAAACAAACAAATAAACCCACCAAGTATTTCCTTTTGCTTGGTTCCGGTATTCCTTACCACAGGAACTGGAGTGTATGGTGGTTTTACTTCTCAAAATTCATGTTGGAGAAAGGGTATGTACTAGTGTCTTATTACTACCATAAATTACCACAATCTTAGTGGCTTAAAACAGCACACGTATATTAGTTTACTGTTCTGTCAGTGAGAGTTCCCACATGAGTCTCACTGGACTCACGTCATGGTGTCTGTAGAGCTACATTCCTCTCTGGGTGTTTTCCAGGGAGAGCCACACACCTTAACTAGTGGCCCAATCCTCCACCTTCAAAGCCAACCAATTTGCATCTCTCTGACCCTTCTTTTTTTGTTTTTAATGTTTGTTCATTTTTGAGAGAGAACACAAGCGAATGGGGGAGGGACAGAGAGACAGGGGTCAGAGGATCTGAAGTGGGCTCTGAGCTGATAGCAGCATCTCTCTGACCCTTCTTTGTTTTTAAAATTTTTAAATGATTATTTATTATTGAGAGATAGAGAGTGTAAGCAGGAGAGGAGCAGAGAGAGAGGGAGACACTGAATCTGAAGCAGGCTCTGAGCTGCCAGCACAGAGCCTGATTTGGGGCTCGAACTCATGAACTGCGAGATCATGACTAGAGCAGAAGTCGGACGCTTAACCGACTGAGCCACGCAGGCACCCCTCTGACCCTTCTTAAAGTTACATGCACATCTTCCACTCTGAAGGACACTTATGATTGACTTGGGTCCTCTTGGATGACTCAAGATATTCCTCCCAGTACAAGGTCACATCTCTGAAATCCCTTTTGCCATGTAAGATGACATATTTATAGATTCTGGAGATGAAGACTAAGAAATCTGGAGGAGTGGGGGTGTTGCAGTATTTGACACGTGTGATCCATTCCCCGGAAATTGGGAAAAGGTTATCTATCCTTGGCAGCCTCTGGCTACCATAATGACCTCATGGTATAGATAATTCCTTGGTCATTCATGGGGCATTTATTTATGTTCATAAAAAGCAAGGATTGTAGAGCCTCTTTCTGTAATGAGCTGGATGTCAGCAATATCTATTGGATAACATTCACATATTCTGCTCTTTAAAAAAAATCTTTGGTGTTTTTTAGAGGAAACTACCATTCTGTTCTCTGTGTGCTAGTTAGCCCCAGGAGAACATAGGATACCTACTTCAGATGATTATGCAAATAGAGCTAAATATCTGAATACTGATTCCTACATTTTATCCTCTGTAATCTAGTGACTCCCTTGGTACGATACAATTTCACATTATCTTCAGTGAGGAATGGCTTGCATTTAGCTTTTTATATCATACCGTCCTATGGATCCTCTCAGTATTGTTTTACATACATTAGGGATCCTCCTTTCTTTCAGACACTGCAGATAGGATTCCCCACCTTAAAGGCATCATCAGCACAGACTTGGGCTCATTTGAAAAGCATCAGTGGCACGCATGGATTTGAGTGTCCTACTTCAGAAACTGATAAGGAAAAGCACCTTGATTCAGGAGAGACTACTTTCCCCACAATGAGTTACCATATGGTCTTTTGGCCATGGAAAGTATCCTCACTAAGCCTCAAGCCACCTCGTGACTACCCTGTGACTCCTATGTGAAGTCTGTTTTGAAGGAAAGAGGAAAGAACTTGCTTTGTTAAGCGGTCAAAACGGGCCTTTTTCTAATGTTCGTTTGGGATTAGATTGGAATTACCCACTGTAGAGTTTCAACCAAGATAATCTCAGTTTTAAACTTTCATGTGGTTAAAAGAAAAAGGGGAATAAATATGTAGCTGGGATAGTAATTTCTTTCTGTCCCTCTTCTTCTCTCTCTTTCTCCCATTACCCCTCTCTTCCTTTCTCCTCTCTCATTTTTTTCCCATCTCTCTTTCTGTTCTCAGCCCTAGAAGTTTAAATGATGTATATTTTAAGCAAACCACCTGACCATTCTGTCATGGACCCAAGAAGGTTTGTGGTTATGAGAGTGGCTATTTTCAAGCAGAAGGGAATTATATGCATAAGAATATTTATTATGTGATTCTCCACACAATAAAAAATTGGAATTTACCTAAATGCCTTCCAAATAGAGTTAAATAATCTATGAAAGCGATGCATGTTAGTGAATATTGGTTGACATGGAAAGTTGTAGACAGTGGCATTCCATTTGTGGTGTATTTACAATGTTTCTTCATCTGGGAACTCCATACAGAGGTTTGAAAATACAGAGAGTGTGTGCAGCAATGATATGTGCAATTTTGTGTGTATACAATTTATGTTAATAATGTTAAAAGCTATGTATTTATATGCTGAGATAGAAGCATGCAAAAGGATATATTAAAAATTTAACAGGGTTGGGGTGCCTGGGTGGCTCAGTTGGTTGAGTGTCCCACTTTGGCTCGGGTCCTGATCTCGTGGTTCATGAGTTACAGCCCTGCGTCGTGCTCTGTGCTGACGGCTTGGAGCCTGGAGCCTGCTTCAAATTCTGTGTCTTTCTCTCTCTCTCTGACCCTCTCCTGCTCACACTCTGTGTTTCTCTCTCTCAAAAATACATAAACATTAAAAAAATTTAAAAAGAAAAACAGGATTAAGGGTGCTTTGCTGGCTCAGTCAATCGAGCATCTGACTCTTGATTTCTGCTCAGGTCAAGATCTCGCGGTTCGTGAGCTTGAGCCCTGAGGCAGGGTCCACACTCAAGGTGTGGGCCCTGAGGCAGGGTCCACACTCAAGGTGTGGACCCTGCTTGGGATTCTCTCTCTCCCCTCTCTCTCTCTGCTCCTACCCCACTTGCTCTTTCTCCCAAAAATAAATAAACTTAAAACAAAAAGCAACAAGATTAGGGTAGTGTTGAGGCTTTCACTTCCTGCTTCATATACGTCTGGACAGTTTGAAATTAATGATTAGCATTTATTTTTACTGTCTAGAGAAAGAAATAAAAATTAAAAAGACTAGTGAATTTGTGGTATATAACATGGCTTACTAAAACTGTTTAAAGCAAATGAAAGCAAAACTGTAAGCTGCTACCTACTATGAAACAAGATTGTGCAAACTAATGCTAGTTTCTGTGTCATCCAGATAGCATGAAAATTAAGAAAATGGGATCAGAATTTCTGTGTGTATATGAAGAGGTATTATTTTTCATATTTCCTGGAATCTTGTCATTATAATTGTTAGGGTGCATTAGTAGTAAGAGAGGCAGAAGAGCCAAGCTTTAGATCAAGGATAATAATGTACATTGGGTTTCATACTCTTTTTTTTTAATTTTAATTTTAATTAAAAAAATTTTTTTTCATACTCTTTTTTAAGTCTCCAGAATCTAGCAGAGAACCTGATACTTGTTGCTAGATACATTTGTTGGGTGAATAATGGATAGAGTAGTGGGAATACCTCCACCTACCTCACCTTTCTGTGACAAATAGTTATTTGTTTTCCCTTTTTAGTGCCTTAAGTAGCTACGTTTAAAAAGTAAAAGCAAAAACAAAGACAACCCCAAAACCATAGGGCTCTTCTTTTTTCTTAATGGAACTGGGGGGAAATTACACGACAGTGTATATGAAGTGCTTTGGGAACTTCATATCAGGAAGGGATGCCTTTTATTCCAAGCAGTAGTGGTGGTGCGAAGTTAGAATCTTAAAGAGCAGGGACTGTTTCAATTTTTATCACTTTTTGCCAGTATCTAGCCCTGAACTTGAGTGTTTGGATGGCTGATACTGCTGTTTAATTATAAACATGAAGAAGAGGTAAATATTGTTTTTCATAAAGATGTGACTATCAAAATAGAGGGCCTAGCCCAATCAGGTGTTTCCACATCTGATAGAGGAGAAGGCAACATTCACTTGAGCAGGCTTTTCGACATCATTTAAAAGAAGAAAAAAAGTTGGGGCACCTGGGTGGCTCATTCGGTTGAGCATCTAACTCTTGATTTCAGCTCAGGTCATGATCTCAGGGTCGTGGGACTGAGCCCCACATCAGGCTCTGTACGGAGTGTGGAGCCTTAAGATTCTCTCTCTCCCTCCCTCGCCTTCCCCCTGCCCCTCTCCCCTGCTTGCTTTTTCTCTTTAAAATAAATAAATTATAAAAAAAGAGAAAGCTAGCCAGAAGAGACTGTGGGGTAGAGTTAATGTTATAATTATCCTAAAGTTTATTTGGATTCTCTTTTGCCTATATTGCTAGAATTGTTATTTTGTATTTAAAGAAGGTTTTCTCCGAAGAACTTATTTTTAGATGTAATACTAGAGAGTAAATCATTTCAGATGCATGGAGAAGTCATGAATAATCAACGTAGCAGCACCAAACCTGCTCAAAATTCACATCTCTATGTTTAGTTCCTATTCCCTTCCATCCAGATAGGCAGGCAATGGCTAATTCTATATTTCACAAGATAACAAAGCATCTCTTACTCAGAAAAAAAACAAACCCACAGGCACTTCCTCAGCCTCCGATATTATTTTCCTCAGACATCAGCAAGCACCCTCCTCCCCTCTGTCACAGTCCCCAAGTGTCCTGTGTGACCCACAGCTGCCGAATTTAAACTCAATTCTTCAGCACAGTAGAGAGCCTGGGCACTGGGATACTGGAAAATTTAACCTGAATGTCAAGAAAATACTGTTATCAGTAATTTCTGGGCATGGTGACTTTATCTCTCCGAGGAAAGGCAGGAAGCTCCCGAGAGCGTGAGCTGTGTCAACATCAGTTTCGAGTGTATTTAGCATTTGGTATTTATTAGCCTAAGTAGTTCCTGAAGGCCTGTCTCTGATATATTTATTCTGTATTGTCCACTCTCCCTTCTTTATCTTCTGTTGTCTGAAAATGCTAAAATTTTTGTTTTGGCATTTGATCATTGTGCCAGAAGTCTGCAGGGTGACCCTTGGGTTTGGTGGGTCATCACGGGGAGGACTCAGGACCGTGGTGTATTAAAGGTACAGAGCAAAGTCCACAAAGAGAAAAGTGGCACGGGGTGAAATCCAAGGAAGATAAGCCACAGGCATCCAAGGGTCCTTTCTCAATGGAGTCACACAGGAGGTACTTAATCCCTCCCCACACAAATTGTTAGAATACAAGTGAGATGCTGCCAATCAGGAAAGCTCATAGAGACTCAGCCCAAGGTTTTTGTTAGGGGCTGGGAAGTTAGGCACCCTCTGGCATGAACCAGATTCCCTACACCCATAAGGAAAGCAGATGTTTAACCTAAACCGTGTTTATGTTCAACATAAGCCATGTTGATGTAGGCAGTTAGTCACAATGCACCATTCTTACCAGTTCTGGTAAGAATGTGAGTAAGGGGGTGAAAACCCTCTTGAAACTGAAACTCAGCGAGGCCAGTTAGGAACTGACTTTGTAAACAGGCCCTTGAAAGATAACCATGTGTCCTGCTGTGCTCACCCTTTTCTGCACAATCTGTATATTAATCTATAACCTTCTCAACTCCTTTACCAGAAAATTTGAAGCTATATAAAGTTCCATATAAGGAATAGCACTTGTTGAAAACTCTAATCATATCCAACATTTTGCTGAACCCTTAGTAGGTGCTTTACTTCCCTTCTCTCCCGTCCCAACGCACAATCCTCTGCTAAGTTCTGTGTCCTCTGCCTCTGATAAAATATATCCAGAGTCCACCCAGGTTCTTTCTTTTGTCCTGTCCTAGTTCAAGCCACTCCTCTCTTGGTGAGACTGTAGAAGTGGCCTTCAGACAGCTTCTCTCTCTTATCAACATTTGTCTTCCTTAATCCACATGCCACACAGCAGCCCAAGACTGTTTCTTGTAACTGGATAACATTACTCCTTTACTTAAAGTTCTTCCAAGATCTCACATTATTCTGAAGATGGATTGCCAAATTTGTGATGTGACATCAGTTAGCCCTGAGCCACCCAGCCCCATCTAGGACCATTCTGTCTCTTATTTTGCAGGGACACTGGCCTTCCCTGGTTTCTCCAAATGCTCCAAGCTCTCTCTGTCAGGCTCCCCACAAGCTCATCCATATACCTGGAACACTAGTTTTCTTTTTTTTTCTTCTTAGACTAACACCTACCTATTGTTTACAGCTTACTCTAAAGGTAAGGCAATCACATAATTTATCATCCAAATGGGACACTCTTTAGAATATAAGGGACTGTTGTTTGTAATTCTTCCAGGTCAACAGGTGTAACCTTGGAAGTGTTGTCATCCTAGTAATCAGTCTTTTCCTTGGAAAGCCCTTTCTTGAACCATCCCTCTAATTGGATGACTGTCTTCCCCTCTATAACAACCTATCATTTCCCTTTATACCACTCATGCCATAATCATCACATACTAATATATGTGATGATTTGTTTAACATCTTTTATCTCAACTATGCTCTGAAGTTTCACAAGTTTATGGGCATTATAGCCAGCAGCCCTCAGCTGCCCCATTGGACATGTTATAAATAGTCCCTAAACTCATAATGCCATAATGGCAGTACTACCAAAGATGTGCCTCTTCTTCAGTCCCATGCTTTATTTTTTCTCCCACTCAGATTGTATTTGGGGAGCTCTTCATTCAATTCTTGGATTTTTCTTACGGTTTTTGTCTTCATGAGTATGGAAAAGAATCCATTCGGTTATACGTTGACATTTCACCTCTGCAAAAACTCTCAGGCATATTGGTTTGCTGGTGATTTGTGTGCATTTTAAATGGGCATGCTCCAAATCTCATTCCATTCATTTTGTCTAAACATTCAATAAAAAATGGTCCTCTTCATATCAATTAATTCATCTCACCTTTGTAGATATGAATTTGCTATGATCTCCTGGAACCGATCAAGCACAAAATTGGTTTCTATGAACAAAGCTATGTACTCTAAATCCTAGGAAGATTCTGGCAATCCCAGCCTCTTAGGTGGTGATCCAGGCCATGTTGCCTTGTGTTTCTTCAAAGGTCTAAACAAGTTAAATAGGCCTACAGTCGTGGGTAGAATTAAAATTTTGACTTAACTGCTGTCATCCTGCTGTTCTGATCCCTTATTCTCTAGAGAGTGAGAGCTTTTATTTTGTTTCAGATTCAACCCACAGTGAAGGATCTGTGTATCATTTTTCAAGCCACGTACTTTCCACTCTTTTTGAAAATGTGTTTATACACTGATTTCCACATCTGGGCATCACAAATTTCCATGCATATACATGTCAAAAGTTAGTATATTTAACATCTTTGTCTTTTTAAGGGATAAGAAAAAAATTGAGAATTAGCATTGAGACTGCTTTAATTACAGAATAAAAGCTTTTCATTGATCTTAATTCAATACAGCAGTTTAAATTTTAATTGTGAAAGCTGTCTGTGGACCCAGTTGATTGCCTACCCAGTAGGGTTCCTCTTTGCCAGCAAGCTGCCTTCAACTCACGGGCTAAAAGATACAACACTCTTCTTCTTCTGAAGCCCCAGCAGCAAGGAATTAGGTAAATGGCACAGTGAGATGAGAGCAGAAGTCTGACAGTAGTGTCTGAGTGTAGTCAGCTTGGGAACTCTTGGAGATGCTCCCCTCATGATGAAGACAGCTATGTGTGGAGAAACTGTTTTTTTTTTTTTTTCTTTCTTGCCTTTGGATAAGGTCAATAAGCATGTGATGCTTGGAGCAATGGCAGCCATCTTTTGACCATGAAAAGCCAAGCTTGATGATACCTTGGTGGAAAGAAGAAAAGAGACGTGTCTTTAATGACATTATTGGCTAGTTACATCAACCTTGGAAGCATCAGTTGTCTTCCAACACTTAGGCCTATGAAATAATGCATGTCCTTGTAGTTTAAGCTGCTTTTAGTTGAGATTCTGTTTCTTAAAAAAAAAAAAACAACAACAAAACATTTGTAGATACACTAGTAAAATTAACTTAAAAATTCAAATGCATTTATAATAAATTTATCTTTAAGATGCCCATTTGGTGTGTGTGTGTGTGTGTGTGTGTGTGTGTGTGTGTATGTGTGTTTTGTGGAAATAGTTTAGTACCTGAGTTTGGGCAGTAGATATTTTACCCCTGGGCTTAACAATCCAGCTTTTCATTATCCTGGATTATATTAACAAGGCAAAATTTTGTTAGCAAGGGACACTTTCTCCTTTACTGGCCTCTTCTCTTCCTTATAGGCCTAATCACAGACGTAGATTTCCTTTTTTCATTCATAAAACAAAACCCTACATTCATCTCTCCTAACTGTGTTCTCCTTCAGGTTGTTAGAGCAACAGAAATATCAACACGGTGCACTGGTTTTTATCTCAGTAGTGAGAGGTTGTTTGACTAGTTGATGAAAGTGATATATTTCTAGACCAGGTTATGGAAAGTGATACATTTTGACAAAGGTTTGTGGGTATTCTGCCACTGTTATCACCTCCCCCCGCAATCATAATGCAGTTATGATCCTTTACGCTCCTCCCTGCTCAGTTCACCTGTTAGGGAGAATTAGGGGAAGTGGGATTAGAAAGTCTGTAATTTCCACTCTTGGTTGTACTTCAGCTATTTGTCTTACTGAGTTGTGTGTGGACGTATCCACAGTGGAGGAGGTTATATGTATAAATGATCCATAATGTCTATTCATTAATTCTAGAAAAATCCCCAGGAAGCAGTCAGTGTTACTGTTATCTTGACACCAGTAATACAATTTACATTCATAATATTCCATAGAATTATCAGAAATAAACAGTAGAACTGCATGATCTCAGGAATATCCGCCCAGATGAGCTCTACCCCTCTTGTGACGGAAGATAAAATACTCATAATATTGACTGAATGAATCCACTTAACCATGACAGAGATACTGCTAAAAAAAGAAAATGAGGGCAAGGGAAAGAAATATTAGCTTAATTAATTAATATTGATCTTGATTTGGCCTCGTGAGTTGCAGATTTAACCTGGAAAGCTTTTGCTCACTTGCGTACCCATGTGCTCTCTATTCAGTCTCTGTATGATTGCATTTCTGTTCCATTATTCATGGCTCCAGGTAGGTCAATGAAATGTCCTGCATTTCTCAGTGTTCAATCTAACCGAGTTTGGATGGTTTAAGTTCTGTTGAGTGGCTTACGAAAACTGAATATTTATCTAATATGTCTGTCATTATCTCCTATCCTCCTAAGTAGGAATTTGAAATTTATGCAAACTATATTCTCACGAGACATGAGGAGATTGGTTTCTTTAGACCATTCACCAACATGATGACCAATTAAGCTGTCTGACATTGGCTTCTCACCTTGACCCTCCAATGGAGGAGGCATTAGGATTCTCCATTAGGAACTTGATTACCTTTTTCTTCTGAACATCTTTATTAGCCTTATGCCCTCTTCCTTATTGGCTCTAAAAGAATAGTCAGAGGTTGAGAACTATGACCCTGAAGTGGATTGGGGACAGTTTGATGTCCCCCAGATCATCCTATACTTAGTTCATTTAGGGGTTCATATTTGTAGTCCCTTTGGGTTCTAATGGTCCAGGGTTCACTTCTAGTGCTACCCCAATCTTTGAAATCTAGAGCTGCATAAACATTCATTGCTCTTCAGAGACCTCTTCCTTCCTTCTGGTGTCACAGTCAGATCCTGCTAGGTCATTGTAAAACAGGCATTTTCGGGTTCTGAAAGTCAGAGAATATGTGAGTTAACATTTGCTATCTTGGTAGCTGTTTCTACCCCCTGCCACCTGTATTATTAATCAAGTTCAGCCGTGACATTACACAGTATAAATCATGGAAGTGAAAGCATAAGCCATTTGTAATGATCTCACCTTCTGATGAAGGTTGCTGGCCAGCAATCTCCGGGCCCTCTGTCACATTTATAAAAGCCACATTCAGGTCACCTCCTCAGCAAAGATGCCATGTGTTTACACCTTAGTGTTTCTAAGAGGGCAGGGTCAGGGTGCCTGGGGGAGGATGCTTCTGTATCCAGCCTGCTGCTCCTTATAGCTACAATCCCCTTTATCATCCCAGGTGCCATCCCATGGCACCTACTGCGTGGAAGACACTGAACTAGGCTCTGGGGACACAAACAGTCTTGAGAGGTCCCTGAAGTCGAAGAAAGTGTTGAACGCCTCAGTGCCTGGAGTTCACTTAGGGTAAGAAAATTCTGCTGGTGAAGAGGAGGATTATTTCAGAGAGAGATCATCGTCATCATCTTCTTCAACTGTCCTCTGACTGACTAGGCCAAACTAAATCCAGTTAGTCACTCCCTGCGGGGTGGAATGCACTGTCCCCGAACTTTGCGTCTCTGACCATCTTGCCCTCCGTTCCCTCCTCTGACTTCTTTCCATTCCTCTCGCCAAATCCTTTTTGATGCCAGCTCTCCGGTTGCGCGTGTGGAGATCATAGTGTGGGTGTTGGCATGTGCTGTCTGCACTTGTTCTGCTAGCCCGAGGTCCTGCAGATGGTGTTCCCTTCTCCAGCCTCACCTCCCCGGGGGCCTGAGGCGGCCCTGTTAGAGGACACAAAGTGCCTATAGTCTTTCTAGTGTTAAAAACAAAAAGTCATTCTAATAAATGGTAACTTCTGCTGGGTCTATTAGAAAACATGAGCATGTGTAGTAATGGGATGGAAGAGAGGATATGCCTAGCATGGTTAGATATTTCTGGAAGAATATGCATCTTAATGGTTTGGGAAGAGGCCAGGAGAGTCATTCAAGAATGAGTCCCCAATGTGAGATACGTGGGTAGTCCTGATGCCCAGCAGTGGATTTGAGAAGCAAGATAAGAAATAGATATTATTTATGAAGGCAGTGAGGCTCTGGGGTGTTAGGACTCCAAAGAAAACTGGGGCTCAAATAGAGACAGTTTTCTTTCTTTCTTTTCAATTCTGATAACTTTTATTTCTTTTTCTTGCCTCATTGCTCTAGCGAGGACTTCTAGTACTGTGTTGAGTAAGAGTGGCGAGAGTGGGCACCTTTGTCTTGTTTTCCAGGTGATTTGTAGGCAGATTCAAGCTTGATAAGCATTGGTCTTACTAAAAACTGCTAATATTAGCCTTTTGGTATTTTAGTATCCTTATCTACAAAGTGGGGATTCTTAGTACCTATCTCACTATTGCTGTAAATATTTTAAAAACAATTATATATTAGAAAGCCTTTATGAAAGCATAAGCAGTTTTTAAAAGAATACATAAACAGAGAGCTGTCAAGAGTTCAGAGACTTTTTACAAAGAATCTCCTTTTCAACAGCAGCAGTTCCAACCCACATAATTGTAGCTGTTCTCACTTACGTGTTGGAAAAGGCGGGAAGTACTGGAAATCAAGGTTGGGAGTAGTGTATTGGATTGTTGGGGTTGCCTATTGGCTCTCAATGAAAATGAACCCTATACCTTAATTAATATGTTACAATATTATGAAATTCTAGAGATCTGATAGACAAAATATCAGAGATACTTGTGAATTCAAGCCAAGCCTGTGGTTCACATAGTGTCTTGTGTCCGATTTGACTAATTGCATAGAAAGCTCACCTGGTGATGATGTTATATACTTGCTGATAATTGAAAAAAATTAACCAATGTTAAATGTAGAAGGAGAAGTTAAAAATATTCCCCCCACATTCTTTATTTTCGGAAAACTGCATGTTAATTTGGTAATGAAGTTTCCTCTAATGTTAAACTGTTTTCAGGAGTTGACATTCTCTAGTCACAACTTTTTTTTATAGGTTCTGAAATCACATTATCACAGTTGATTCATTTTCTAATTTTCAACTTCATTTCTAGTGACGACTCTGACCAGCTTTTAGCACTTCTTTCCTGTAGGAAAATATTATTACATGTGACTATATATTTCCTTTTGGTATGCTGAACTGGAGTATGTAAAAATAATATCTATATGAATATAATTTACTGAATTTAGAATCCTGACATATGTAACTCAAAGACTTAGCTGCAATGTGTTTGTAGATTTAAATGGGCTAAAACGAAGGGAAATGCAAACATACATGTTTCTGAGGACTCTATTTATTAATATAACATTAATTCAGATTAATTATTGAGTACAAATAATGCAATGTGTTTTATGAGATCTCCCCTCTCCTTCCATTTTATCCTATTTTTGGGCTTGATGGTGAAATGGTGCCTCAAATAAGATGGACTAAAGATAACCAGAGGTTCTCCAGATTATAATCACCTTTTATTATTTAAAAAAAAATCAATAACCGAATCCTCTTCCATGATGTAAGATGAAGGCCATACCACAAGATAATTATAATCAGTAAACCTTATTTATTTTTACCTTGAATACTGAGGTATGGACAAATTACACATTTTTTAAGAATAATTTTAAGAATTATTGCTTTTCAAGGACACCTTTACCTTGATAAAACTTCACTAGTTTAATTTTCCAAGAGTGTGCTTTATCATAGTCATAATGGGCTGGTCCTAAAAGATCATTGTAGACTGTCATTTGCTCTAAAAATGTTTTAATAGTGAAAGCTACTGATAGCCTCAGCCTCCAAGAGCATATTTCCCTGTGAGAATTTGATACTGAGGGAGATGGAAGACAGGCCAGGCAGGAGAAAGAAACAGGAGGTAATTAAGTTCCCTTGGAGGGCTTCCTTAGGACTCTGATAAAATTTTAGAACTTGAAGTGACCTTCTAGAGTTAGGAAACTAAAGGTTAAGGAAAACAAATACCTTTTCCAAGGTCCCACAGTTAGGATTATAGTCTCATCATGTATTGGTCTTGTATTCCAGTAGTATTTTCTTTATTAAAAAAAAGTTTTTTAATGTTAATTTATTTTTTGAGAAACAGAGAGAGCATGAGTGGGGGAGAGGCAGAGAGAGAGGGAGACACAGATCTGAAGCAGGCTCCAGGCTCTGAGCTGTCAGCACACAGCCTGACATGGGGCTTTAACTCATGAACCATGAGATCATGACCTAAGTCAAAGTCAGACACTTAACCTACTAAGCCACCCTGGTGCCCCTCCAGTAGTATTTTCATTGCACAATGAACATCCAGAATTACATATATATGGAATATATGGTATATGTATGTATATATATATATACCATATATATATACATGTTTGTGTATATGTATAAGTAAAAAGTATATACATGTGTATACATGTATAAGTAAACAAAACTTGGTAGTAATATTTTTGAGCATAAACTATTTTTTTTATTGTCCAGTAATATACTTTCAGATGGGCACACACACCATTACACTGAATCTGATCATTTTCTCTGTGTTTTTTAAAGTTAATTACTTTCTGAAAACATCCCAAAGGCCATATTATAGAAATATAAGTTTTAAAATGTAAGACTATAGGTTTTTTTCTACTTTTAGATCATTTGGGATCACCTCTCTGTTCAGGAAAGTTTGTCATCAACTCATACAATTTCAGACAGGTACTTTTTATAAGGATATTCCATAAAATTATTAATATATTAATCATTTGATTTCAAGATATTCCTTTTTTTTTAGTTGACTCAGCATTTCAAAATTAAATAGCTCTTTGGTTCACTTTCCTTCTTTATAATTGCTTGTATCCCTAAAAATTCTTTCCTGTTTCATTTTTAAATTATGACATATCAGTGACAATCCAGGAATAAGCATCCTTATTTTAATACCAATAGGGTCTTGGGGCACCTGGGTGTCTCAGTAGGTTGAGCTTCAGACTCTCGGTTTTGGCTTAGGTCAGGATCAAGCAGTTTCATGAGTTTGAGCCCTATGTCGTGTTCTGCACTATGAAGAGCCTACTTAGGATTCTCTCTTTCTCTCTCATTCTCTCTCTGCCCCCTTCCCTACCCCCTTGTCCACAGTGTCTCTCTCTGAAAATAAATAAATTTTTTAAAAAAATTAAGAAAAAAAATACCAATAGGGTCTTAATTCACCTTAGGCAAAATGAAAAGGACAGAATATAAAGGTCCATTAGGGTAACCACGTGCGTGTGTGTGCATGTGTGTGTGATTTTGTCATGTGTTAAACTACGATTACATGGGGAGCAAAAATTTGGACAGTTAGCTCCAGTAATATTCCTTTCTACTAAAATTTGTTCATTTACATGGTGGTCAGAGGATGGCTGAAATGTATTATTTAATGGAGGGGGGAACCAGAAGGAATGTTTCCTATGTTAAATCAAGTGTGCTCATAAATAATTACATGCTTCAATGCCAGCACAATTTAAAACTCATATTCACCTGTAAAATTTCAGAAAAAAAATTTCCACAATGTAACTACACATCGAGATTTGTAGGTAGGTAGACAGAGATAAAAATAGAGGTAGAGAAATCTATATCTATGCCTGTCACATATTCCTATATATTTAAGTTGGTTCCAATATATTTTTAATTACAAACAGTAAAGTGCTTACATATTTCCATAAATCTTGACAAATGTGTAGTCTTGTAATCACCATGATGTTCAAGATTAGAGTGCTTCTGTTATCCCCCAAACATCTCCCTCTGGCCATCATTTTGTAGTTGAACACTCTCTCCACCCTTAGCTGCTAACAACCTCTGATCCCTACAGTTTTGCATTTTCCAGAATACCCAATAAATAGAGTTTGTAGCTTCGAAGTCTGGTTTATTGTGCTTTGCCTAATGCCTTAGTATTTCATCCATACTGTTGCATGTTCCCATAGTTTGTTCCTTTGCATTTCTGAGTGGCATCCCACTGTAGGAATGTATTAGTTTGTTTATCCAGTCACCAGTCGAAAGCTGTGTAAATTGTGTACAGTTTTGGACAGTTGTGATTAAAGATGCTTTAAAAATTCTCACACAGGTTTTTGTGTGGACCTAAGTTCATTTCTCATGGCTAAGTATCTAGAAGTGGGAATGCGAAGTTATATGGTAAGTATATGTTAAATTTATTTAAAACAAAAACCCAAACCCAAAAACTTTTCAAACTCTTTTCAAAGTGTTGTAGCTACATAGGATTTTGAGTTACTATGCATAGTGTCTGATCCCTCTAGTATCTCATTGTTTGCTTTAATCTTAGCTTTCTAACAGGGAGAAACTGGTACCTCATTATGGCTTTTTGTTTTTTCTAAATGCTTTTTGGATACATATAGATCTTCTTTGGTAATGTGTCTATTATGGTTTTATGTTTTTCTAAATGCTTTTTTGATACACATAGATCTTCTTTGGAAATGTGTCTATTCAAATCTTTGGCCCAGTTTTAAAGTGGGATTTTTGTTTTCTTGTTGAGCTTTGAGAGTTCTAAATATGTGTGTGTGTGTGTGTGTGTGTGTGTATTCTGAATACAAGTTTCTTTAATTGAATATGTGATATGCAAACAGTTTCTCCCAGTCTGTGTCTTGTCTTTATTTTCTCTGTGTTTAGCAAGCAAAAATTCTTAGTCTTGACAAAGCCTGATTTGTCAAGGTTTTCTTTTGTGGTCATGGTTTTGATGTCATATCTAACATCAAAACCAGCATCACCAAACCTGAGGCCATATGGATTTTCTCCTGTTTTCTTCTAGAAATGTTATAGCTTTACATTTTATATGTAGGTCTGTAATCCATTTGAATCACTTTTTGTATGAAGTAGGATTTATGTTTTTAGGTTCTTTTTTATTTACATAGAATATCCAGCTGTTAAAGGACCGTTTGTTGAAAACCTGACTTTTCTCCATTCAATTGTTTGTACTTTGTCAAAAATCAGTGGACTGTATTTGTGTGATTCTGTTTCTTGGTTCCCTTTCATGTTCCATTGGTCTGTATCTCTGTGCTTTTACCAGTAGTGGCTTCTACTTTCTTCTTCCTCTCCCTCTCCCTCTAAATTTGAGTATAGTTGACACACAATTCTGTGATAGTTTCAGGGGTACAACATAGAGATTTGACAAGTTTATACATTATACTATGCTCTCCACAAGTGAACCTATCATCTGTCTCAATATATCCCTAATCCAATATCATTGACTATATTCCTCATGCTATGATTTTTATCCCCATGACTTCTTCATTCCATTACTGGACACCTGATATACTGCCTTCTCTTGATTTCTGTCATTTTGTTATAAGTCTCGAAATTGGGTGTGTGTACTCCGGATTTTTTCTTCTTCAGAATTGTTGACTATTTAGCCCCTTTGCCTTTCCATATAAGTTTTAGATTTAGCTGGTCAGTGTCTACAAAAAGTTGCTGGGATTGGGATTTTTGTTGAATCTATAAAGTTGGTTGGGAAGACTTGACATTTTAACAATCCATGCGCACAAGTCACTCCATTTAGTTAGGTCTGGGGTTTATATTTAACTGAAGATTGTGCTCTAACTTGAGAACATCTAGTTAACTCCCAAGAACAACTGGTGTCTGGTATGTAGTAAGCATTCAATAAATATTTATTGGATAAAGCAGCAGCTTAGCAAAGATACTATTGATTTTGTCTTTTTTCCTCTTTCATTTTATTCAAGAGAAACCTTTAGGGGTAAAGGAGGCTATGCAGTTTTTTGAGGGGGGGAGGGGAAATGAGACAAAAGAAGCCTTGGGGTAATTCACTGCAATGGTTACCATGCTCGGTTGCCAAACAGAATTTTGGTGGTCTCATGGTAGAACCTTCTTGTACCCTTGAAAAGTAGAAGGTAGCAAGTGGCTGTGTAAGGCAGGATAAGAGTTTGGTTTTCACAAAAGTTCTCCTTCCTCTGCCCAGCTGTGACCTCAAGTCTGAGAGGTATTAGAAATCCTGGTGCTGTAGAGTAGAAAGAGGCTTCAGAATATATCTCTTCCAATGATTATCACATTTTTTCTTTTTTTTTTTTTTTCATCAGGGCACATGTATTTCAAATGAAATCTTATTCAGAAACACAGTCCAAATAGATAAAAGCAGAGCTGCTCCGGTTGAACTGGACTCTGAGGAGGTATTTGAAAGCCTCATATTATTAATGCAGCAAGGAGAGAAGTGAGCCTCAAAGAGATTATGTAACTCGCCCAAGGTTGCGCAGCACATTGTTGCAAAAGCATAAATAGAGTTCCCATCTCCTGATTCTTAGGACAAAGCTCCAAATGACTGCCTTTTCAGATTTTCCTCAAGCTGGATTGTATGTTTCTATGGAAACTCTGTTTTTTTGTTTTCTTTGTATGCTATAGTCAGAAATGTGACTGGACTTTATCTTAGCTTCAATGTTTGATTTGAGCGAAGGATGTCTTGGGGCCCCTCCCCTCTAGTAGTAAGGCGCCCTAGTCGGTAGCTAAGTCTCCACGATCAGGATTTCATTACTTCTTGTTATTCCTGTAATCCAAGTGTAAAACACCTACAGACTTGAGAGACAGACCACTAAAAACTAGGTGTCAGGTTAGCTTAATGAGGCTTCCTGGCACAGGATGGTTGGTTTTTCAGCCATGATCCCTGGCCCATGCGTTATTCGTGGCACATGAATCATTTAGGTGCTTTAGGATCTCAGAAGTTTGTTTTCACCTTGGAGCGAAATGTCTCTTGTTCTCTCTGAATACATGAAAGCCCATCCTGAGATTTTTATAGTTAAGCTGTTTAAACCTGTTGTATATATGATTTCTTAAATGTGTAAGTTTGATTTGCTATGTAGTTAGAGAAGAAACAAGAAATCTAGAACATAAATTGGATGAGTCATATATAAAACTACAAATGCCGTTCCTAATTTCAGAGCGTCATTATCATATCTTTCCTTTCCTATCCTAAATATTTCTTATGGAGCAAAGGCTTTGTGAATAGCATTTCCTAATGTCTTCCAAATACCCAGAATAGTACTGGGCATGTAGTAGACACTAGCCCAATTTTTTTATGAATTGAAAGATGGAGTGAATGAAATATTTCTCATTTAGTTCTCACATTGAATGTCACCTACTTAGAGAAGTCCATCCTAGCCACCTTGTCTATATACACAGCCCCTGTCACTCTTGATTCCATTAGCCAACTTTATTTTCCTTTAGTCTCATATTATAAATAGCACTAGCATTATATTACATATATACTTATTTTCTCTCTCCCTCCTCTTGAATATAGTTTCCAGGGTGCCATAAAGATTGTGTTTGCTTTCTTTACCAATATATCTTTAGTACGACCCTATGCATATTGTATTAAAAAGTGTTCCATAGGTGTTCCTTGACTGAATGAATATAATGATTCTTACCTGCTTCTCATAATTCTATCAAAAATGAAAGAATAGATCAAATGCCCCCTTATGTTTTGTCCTGCCTCTGTGACACTAAGGAAGTATTAAAGAGAGGAGGGGCTTTCACAATGAACAGAACATCTTTTATTGTAAAAGGTTTCTTATCTGCTGTGGTTTACCTCCTTGTATGTCCCGATAGGTTTTATCCCTTGGTTATTTATTGGTGTCTGAACTGCCTCTGGTAAATGTCTGGTGTTCTTTACACCCCCTTTGGTGTGAATGCTTCAGATGTATCTTGAATGCAATATTGATTCGTAGGTTCTTTGAGCTCCTGCCTCTTGTCCTATTTTTAGAACCCTCCAATGGGCACCAGTTAGGAATGTCCTTAAATTGTCCACATTGACTGTCATAGGGATAAAGTGTTCTACACAGGTTGGTGGTATTGGTTCTTCTGATCTGATCTTATCCTAATAATAAGGATAACACTATCAGGTTAAGTAAAAACAAATGATCTGGTAGAAACCTCAGAGATGTTCCCTTGGGCTAAGGATACTCACCATTTGCATTACTTTAGGTCCTTTGCTTTTTATATGTAATGACAGGAAAAAAAAACCCATGAACCACAAATCAGAAAGATATGACTTCTGATTTCTAATACTGTAGAATCTTTTTATGACTTCTGGCAGAGTACATAACCTCTCCCTGCGATGGATTTATCATCTTTACATGACAAAATGATGTCTTCCTTTTTAGAAATGGGAATCTTAAAAAAGTAAATCAATACATGTAAATAAAGCACTCATCCTTTTGTAAAGGAAATTCTCACAGTAAGATAAGACAGTGTCGGATTTGCCATTCAGCTCATTGTTGTGATGAACCTTTCCTACTGAGTAAGAGTAGACTGCTGAGTAGACATGTTATCAGTGCCCTGGTGCGCTCCTGTCTGTCATGCACAACTAGTTAGGTGTTGATTCCAACTCCTGGGACTAGTAATCTGGAAACAGAACCAAACTCTAATTCCATGGAGAGCTGCAGAAAATTCTTTTGAGAGAGAGGTGGGTGCGCAATCTACCTAGAGGGATCTTCGTAACACACGCGTGGGTCTCACTGGCTTCCTTTTCAGCATATAAAGTGACCCGGTTCTATTGAATTTCACTGGTAAGTTAGTTTCTTGTTTACACTGAGTGGCTGTGAGTGCACCATGTAGTGGATTAATGCTAGGAGCTGCATACAAAGTTTGCCAGTATTGGGCTGTTTACTTCGACGAGCAGCCATGAATTACACTGTGCAGTCAGTGCAAAATGAATCTACATTAGCTTTGTTCCATCTCCCTGCATTTTAGATTTCTAAAGATACCTATCCTCTCAGGTTTTCTAATTAGGGGGTTTGATTGTTTTCTCCCCGCTTCTTTTCTTTGCAGTCCTAGGCAAGTTGGGGATGGACATCTGGAAACTAGGGCTTTAACAGACTCTGCAACAAAACAAAACATTCAGCTGTTTGTTCTCTCCCCTCTTAAACTCATTAAGAATATAGCCAGAAGCCCGGTGCTACCAAGAGCCTTTATTCTAAATGTGAAAATAGCAGCTATTGGCACACTGCTGGCAGGCTCTAAATGGAATGGTGATGGGGAGGAGGATAGTGGTCGTGGTGATGATCATGATTGCCCTTTGACTTTCTGCCATCATCTAAGTCACATGACGGAATGTAAAAGGAGACAATTTAATCTTGATGAAAGGGTCCCTCTACCACCCAGGGAACATGTAATAATGTGCAAAGCCCAAAATACTTACTTCAAATTCCTCAAATCATCCATTCAACTCAGAGAATGGCTAAGATCTTTTCAAATGCCTTGTGAAAGTAGTAAGGCTGGCCTAGGAAATCATAAAAAGTCAAAGAAAGAGAGGAGCTACTCTAATCCATCTCTTAAATTGGTAGTGGAGAGGGTCCCTCCCCCCCCCCCCCCCAAGTAGAATAGGTCTACAGATTTTCTGTAGTATAGAATTTCAGGAGTTTAGACTCAACATCAATGGGTCTTAATGCTGGCTGCACATTGCAATCATCTTGAGACCTTTTAAAAATTACCTGTGTCCTGGAGCCGTCCTCTGATTCTTGAGTGGAATGGGACCCAACTATCAATGGGTCATGTGTTTGTAAAGTCCCCCAAGTTGTTTTACAGTGCCATTAATGTTGAGAACCACCTGTTGTAGCATTCATTGATCCTACTAGCTCAATTTCCCCCCAGCTCTATTATATTAATCTTACCATAAGGTCTGCAGTCAAGATTCCCATGGAAATCCAAAAGAGATCCTAGAAACCCTGATGAAATTGTGATTATAAGTCACTCAAGGGCAGCAACTGTGTTTTCTTCACGTCTTGAATATCTTGAATATTTATGTTGTATATCTTAATGCAGGATTTAGTTGTCATTCACGTTTAAAATGTATGTGGCTTACCTTGTTTTCATGTAGTTCAAACACATGGTGTCTTATCAAGTCTCCAATTGTAGCCTTCTTTTTCTATACTTTAATATACTCTGCTTACAATATTCCTTTGTCTTATTTAAAAAATTTCTAGCCCAGTTGTTAGTCTCATTAGGTCTTCTAGCTCCTTATTTATCAGTCTAAAACTCCACAGCAGGAGCACCTGGGTGGCTCAGTTGGTTGTCAGATTCTTGATTTCAGCTCAGGTAATGATCTCCTGGGATCTCGTGGGATCTCATGGGATCATGTCCTGCTCTGGCTCTGCATTGGATGTGGAGCCTGCCTAGGATTCTCTCTCTTCCTCTGCTCCTTTCCCACTTGCATGCTTGCGCGTGCGCTCTCTCTCTCTCTCTCTCTCTCTCTCTCTCTCTCTCTCAAATAAATAAATAAATAAATCTCCATAATGAAAACAAAAGCTACGATTTACTATCGGGATAATTTCACTTTTGAAAAGACAGATATAAGAACCCAAAGAGTAAAAAGGACACAGTTTTTTGTCACATTTTACCACTGACTAATGCAAAGTGTGATGTGGTTGGAGGCTTTGGAATTTACTTTTGAAGAAACTCTCTTGTCTATCTCAGTGGTTTCTCTGTTCATTCACAGTTTTCTTTCAACTCTTTCTGGGTCAGTTTTCCAAATCATAATAAACTTGATCTCTTTTCCCCATCTCAGTTGTGAGCATGGAAATATGCACTGGGAATTGAATAGGAAGACTTATTATTTTGCTTCATCTCTTGTCATTTATTAGAAAATATTCTTGGGTTGCCTTGGTGGCTCCATCAGTTGAGTGTCTCTTAATTTGGCCCCAGGTCATGATCTCAGGGTTGTACGATTGAGCCCCACATAGGGCTCTGCACTGAGGGTGGGTCCTCCGTAAGATTCTCTCTCTCTCTCTCTCTCTCTCCCCTCTCCCCCCCTTCCCTTCCTCCATCCCTCTCCCTCCCACCCTCCCTCGCCTATTCTCCTCTCTCCCACTCACATTCTCTCTCTATAATTAAAAAAACAGGAAAGAAAAAATTCTCTAATAACTACCACAGTGTTTAATAGAACACTGCTAGTTAGCAGTGTGAGTCCACATCATCTACAGAATTACCTTAAGGCATATGGCTAGACCTCATCTCAGAACCACCAAGTCAGAATTTTGTTTGGGGGAGGGGAGGTCTGGGACCGAGGTGACTGTACTAAAACAAAATTGCTAGGAAATTCTGCTTATAAAGATTTGCCTCTCTGACCAAATATTAGTAAAAAAAATTATTACAGATTTTCTGCTAGTTGATTTATGATTTGTTTTTATTTCTAAATATGTAACTGATCTTGACATCACTGTATATGTTTAGAGTCTGACAAATCTTAGGACCTTGATTTATTTATTTTTTAAGGGAATAGCTAAGTGACTCGATGTGACTCAATAATATCGATGTGAAGTCAAGGTTGAAAAGCAGATTTCCAGACCCTCTATGACAATGCATTCCATCCTCTTTTCTTTTCTTTTTTATTTTATTTTATTTATTTATGTATTAAATGACCTATAACTGCACATGGTGAATTATTTAAAATCAATTCAGGGTTAAACAGAGGGAAGAGAGTATTCCCCTCTTCTGTTCCTTGGCCACTTAGTTTTCTCCTACCTCCCAAAGCAATCACTCTTCAGTTTCCTGAATATTCCCCATCTGACTTTTTTTCTACTGGGCAGCCATACACTTCTTTTCCATGTTGGCCATTGAGGGTGCATACAGTGCCCCATCCCCGCCCCTGCTTGCTGATGGATAATTATCTAGGTTCTTTTAAATTTCCTTTCACCAGCTATTTCTGCTACTGATGTGTGTGTCCACTGTTAGTTACATCATTTTGAGCATTATTTCCGAAGTTACACCAGGAGTTGTGAAGTCCACGATAGCCCCCCTTCTAGACTCCCTACTTTCCTATCGTCGACTGTGTAAACTACTTAAAATGTGGAGTTGTTTTTTTTTTTTTTTTTAATGCTTGTTTATTTTTGAGAGAGCACAAGCACGGGAAGGGCAGAGAGAGAGAGAGGGAGAGAGGATATGGAGTGGGCTCTCTGTGCTGACAGCAATGAACCTGATATGGGCTCATGAACCACAAGACCATGACATGAGCCAAAGTTGGACACTCAACTGACTGAGCCACCCAGGTACTCCAAAATTGGGAGTTTTTTTTAATGTATCAGAAAAGTGGACCACGGTGGATTAGGAAGATAACTGAGTTTCTATTAAAACATCTGGATTTAAAAAAAAGAATAATAATAAAAGATCTGGATTTGATTTCCTCTGGGAATGCAACTTGCAAACGGTAAAGTATTGAATGAAGTAAAGTTTTGCTATTGCTATTACTGTTGATATCTCCCTTATATGATGGGAGGTTCCAAGGTACCAAGAAGGGTCAGGCGTAACCATAGGAAGATTGACTTCGTCTAGGGATTGTATCTGCTGACTACTTTGTTAAATTAATCATTAAATTAGAAAAGAGGAATACGATTTCAGGCACAGAAAGGAAATGTAGGGAGTAAGATGGAAAAAAAAAAAAAGGCAGATAGCACAGCCAACAAAAACCCCCAAAAACACAAAAACCCTAAACCATATTTTGTACTGTATTGCACTGATTTTTTTGTTTGTTTTCACTGAAAAATGACTAATTGAGAGCATATTCAAATCTGGCATTTATTTTAACCAGTATTTCATAAACCAGTTGATCTATAAAAGCTTGGACAATGTAAATATTAAACACACAGGAAAACAGACTCCCCCAAGAAACCTTAGCCAGTCCTAAGAGGGAAGCTGAAGATAAACCTAAAAATATCTAATTGGATAAATGTGTGAAGAAAATACAGGTGGCCTCCCTGTCTCACTTTTGTTGTGTTGTAGCAAGTATTTTGGGTTAAAGCATTTCCTTTCTCATCATAAGAATCAAGTCAGCGGTAACCGTTGTGATTTTTCTATCTGGGAGAGAGGAAAGCTTGTGTGACCTTGATTTACTAACGATAACGTGCCACATACAGTTTTGCCTCAGTTGCCGACTAACTTCAGCTGAAAGCCATCAGATAAATATCTGGCAGTAATTATGCAGCATTGACTGTCCATGGTCTGACTGCAAGCTCAGTTATTATGGAGATGGAACGTGGCAATTTGAGGGTTCTTGACAATGAACCATTTGAATGTGGGGTCTTCTCTTAAGCGTTAACATCTAGAACTTGGTCAAGAAAAGGATGTGAGGAGTGCTTTTTACATCAGATTCAGTGGTGCAAGATGAGCCTGGGTACTTGCATTAGGTTTGGATATACATTTTAAGTAGGATTGATGTGGCTAAGGAGTGGATTGTACAAATGATTTATTTTCTCCAACAGAGCCATTTGAAAAAGTTAGTGTGCAGAAAAGCAATATAACATGGAATGAATCAGCAAGTACAGCACTCTATTCTTATTTTGCTGGGAGTAACAGGTCAAACATATAGATTTTTTTTTAAATGACACAAGTCTAGGTGTTACACAAATAATTTTTTTTCCTTGAAACATGCTAATGCCTTTTCATTTGCTTATTTATTATGACATGTACTCACCTTTTGGTTAGGGAATTTCCCTGTTGAAATGGAAACTGTCTTTCATTTTAAAAGTGATTGCCAAAGAGACCCCTGGGCAGGTTTTATTTCTGCTTCCATATTTCTGAACAGACCAACAAAACAGTCATTATCCCAGATTCACAGATGTGAGAACATCCAAGGCAGAGTATTTGTGTCACAATAAATCAGTGGAGTGAAGACAATGGGGCTTTTGACTCCGATTTCCCGATTTTAACCAGGCTCATTTTCAACTCCACTGAACAGTGCTTAGGTAGGTAGTTTAAATCCGGTGAGTGCACTCATTTCTCATAGAAAGTCCTGAGCTATCCTCCTTCCAGGCCCTGAGTTTGCTGCAGAGTGAGTGCCTGGTTTTTAAAATAGAGATGGGGGATAGAACCACCTTGGAGCTCATTGGTTTTAAATATTACTTTCATTTAATTAAAAAAAAAAAGTCTGGGCATGCCTGGGTGGCTTCATAGGTTAGGCATCCGAGTCATGGTGTTGGCTCAGGTCATGATCTCACAGTCCTGGGTTCCAGCCCCGTATCCGTCTCTGCGCTTACAGCACAGCGCCTGCTTGGGATTCTCTCTCTCCCTCCCTGTCTCTCTGCCCTTCTCCCACTCATACATGCTCTCTCTCAAAATAAATAAATAAACATTAAAAATTTTTTTCCCTGTTCCTTTTTGTGTCTTACTGCCCCAGTCCCATATCAGTGGTATTCAGAAATAATCTCAGCGCTTGGTTATGGTATCCTCTCCCCACCTTGGTTTGCTAACAGCAAGCTCACAGCCTCTAGGGGAGGGGTTGTTGCCAGATACTCATCCTGTTCCCACATAGGGCTGTGGAGGTGTTACCAGCATTTCATTTCATTGTCTTTCCATCTGCAGGCGCCAGAAGCTTACTTCATAGTTGACATGAAAGGCATTTGGGGCATATTGTCATTAATCTCAGTGTACATTAATGATGATTTTAAAGTCCTTATTGCCTTCCTGCTTTTCCACCTGCTTTAGAGCCTTGTTCCAGGCTGATTAAACACGGAAGTACCTCTGTTGAATTGGATAAATGCTAAGACCTTTGCTTTCCTGTCTTCAAAATATGTCAGGATGCCATTCAAAGTCTGGTCAGAGTTCCTGATTGGGTTGCAGGAAACAAACAAACAAACACAAAAACAAGAAAAGGTGGAAATTAATTGGAAGGACCATGTAAAGGAAAACTTTACCACATTACTACTGCATATCTCATTAATAGTGTCGTGTTCTGCAGAAAACAATGTGGTAGAATAGGCTTATTCTCACCGCAGACTCTGACACATTCAACTCTTCCCTTTGACCCTACAGTATCTTAAAAGATATGTCCTGGGGCGCCTGGGTGGCTCAGTTGGTTAAGCATCCAAATTCGGATCAGGTCATGATCTCGACGTTTACCAGTTCAAGCCCTGCATCAGGCTTTTTGCTATCAGTACAGAGCCTGCTTCAGATCCTCTGTTCCCCTCTCTCTCTGCCTTCCCCCACTCATGCTCTGTCTCTTAAAAATAAATAAATAAAAATTAAAAATATACAAATAAAAGATATGTCCAAAACTGTTCAGCACAAACTCTGAGAATCTTTACTGTTAAGTCAGGAACGTATTTTGAGGGTTGGAAGGATGGGGTGGTATAGGTTTTGTATGGAGACAGCCTGAGGACCCATGGCATGGTCCCTGACTTCAGCTGGCCATTGGGACTTTGGAAGTGGGACCAAACTGTGAGGGTGGCTGATGCACCCAGAAATCTTCAAGAATTGCTTATTAGTGGAAAAATTCAGTTTTCCAGGGTTCTACCAAATACCACCATGGGTATCATTAGCACCTACTTTTAAACTGCTGCATTCTTCATTGGTATCACTGCCTTGTAGTAAGTAGGATACAAAGTGCATGTGGATTTCTGTGCAGCAAGAATGCTCTAGTATCACAAGTCATGCTAATTAAACAGCTGACTGGACTTCCCTCAGGGAGGCCTCCTTGGATCTTTGCGGCCAGCTAATGAAGAATCATTTGAGCAAGTATTTTTCCTTTTCCTCTTTTTTGTAAGAAAAGAATATAAAATTAAAGAGCTGCCTTGTAGAAGCTGTAAAGCTTTTATTAATATTTTTATAATCAAATAAACAAACCTGCTGAATAGCTCGTAAACATCCTCTTGATTCAAGATTTGAGTACAAGACCTGACCTTCTATGAAACTTCTCATTAGAATCACCTAACACAGGGGCACCTGGGTGGCTCAGTCGGTTGAGCATCTGACCTTGGCTCAGGTCATAAGTGCACAGTTTGTGTGTTTGAGCCCCACGTTGGGTTGTGCCAATAGCTTACAGCCTGCTTAGGATTCTCTCTCTCTCTCTCTCTCTCTCTCTCTCTCTCTCTCTCTACCCCTCCCCAGCTCACGTCCATGCACTCTCTTTCAAAAATAAGTAAACATTAAAATTTTTTGGTAGAAAAAAGTATCAACTAACACAGCATTTTCTCTTTTTACCAGTTTCCCTTCCACTGATGCCCTTCTCACTGTTCGTAAAGGTAATTGTTAATGTACTACTGTGTGAGCTTCCCTATGATGTATCATGAAGTAAGATGTGAGAACAGAACTCAGGATAAAGTCCCTGCTGCCTCTCTTAATGTGACTACGATTAGTCTGTAGTCTGTGGAAGCCACAACTCAAAAATAGACTAACAGATGCATTTGTGAAGACACCAGTTCCCCCGCCGGGACCCAGATGTGCTTCCTGTCCTCTTCCTCCCTTGAGTCTACACTTGAGGGGTTAAGTGAGTGCAAAAGTCATACTGATGCCATGTTAAATAACATCAATACCATGGGTTTTTTTCTAGAGAGACTGCTATTTCAGTCTGTTGGCAGGGAATGTGTATATTTCTCTCATACCTTTGTGTAGAAAGGGTAGACCCCAGAGAGCCATAAAAATCACCATTATATAAAATGTCTGACAAGTCAAGTAGGATACAGGTCAGAAATGATGTGTGACTCCTGTGTTCTGGCATTACCAGAGACTTTGACTTGACTTATAGCTTGGTCACTGCTATCTTTCTTTGAAAGGCTGGGCCTAGGCTACTTTGTAAAGGTATAAAGGGCCCCCTTTTCCTGCCCTGTGGCATGTCCTTCTTCCTTTCCATCTTCTTCCCCCATTTGGGGACTCCATGTCTCAAAGCTCTACTTCTTCCATCTCCTCCCAACTGCCAATCAAAGTTTGAATTCCAAAAGGGTTTTGACATTAGTCTTCATCTGATCAATTTTCAGTTCTCTCAGATGCACAGTCGCAGTAGGTGACAGAGCTATGGCATTTGGGAGCCAAGCATGGCTTCCCTGCACGGCTGAAATGGCACAGGCAGTACTCCATGTACTTGGAGAGGAGACAGGCCCCCGCTGTACCAGCCTTGGCCATGGCCTTGGCCTTAAGACCTCACCTAATAACTATATGGGAGAGAGGAGAAGATTATTAGTACTGTGGAATAAACATAATTGAGGAAGGAAGGATTTATATTGTTGACGAATATGTATCAGATCCCTATCGAAGAGATTCTGTGAACAAGCACAGCTCCTGTTTTTAGAGACTTTTAAATTGTGCTTTAAGAATGGGAATTGTCTGTAATTCATCTGCTTGTTATTTGGCAACAACATTGTATATAAATTAGTCTTATAATTTATACACTTCAGTATTGATTGCATTAGTTCTTTTCTTATGAGCTTGTATTTTTATAGCCATAAAATATTTATATATCAAATACGTGTGTGTGTATTTGTGTGCATCCAAAGAACCCCACCCTTAAGTTTTATATTTCTTTTGACTAAGCCTTTCTTTATACCAGCTTTTACCTTTTAAAAATAGTTAAAAGGAACACTTAAACTGGATGCTGTATATTTCCACATATTCTGCAGTGGGCCTTTCTGAATATATACATTTTCATTGGTGTCCCTCACAAGATAAAAACTGAATTTTGAGCAGGGTAATCCACATTCTACCTTCTTCACCTCCATTAATGGAACATTTTTTCAACATTGATGTTGGGGCTGTTTTACCTCTGAAGTGATTAGTGTGTGGTTAGCTGAAGGTCTGTGCACTAGGGTTGCTTGAGCTGTGTCAAGTATGCAGAGACCTTTATGTTCTCCACGTTGCGGCCAGTTGTCACTGACCTCAATATGGCCCCTTTCCTGTGAGCTTATGGCACGTGGTAATAGCAACCGTTGATGGCTGTTCATGGGACTGTATGGAAATGGCAAAACAGATGAACGTGCTCATAAAAATGTGTGTGCCTAGAAAGAAGTTGGAAAGGACTGAGTTTCATTAGGAGACCATTCTCTCAGTTACTCTTTGTTTTGCAGAGCAGAGGGTGTTTGAATCGGTCCTGGTGTGTGAGAGGGTTTGATTGTTCTGTGAAGAAACAATCTTCTTTCATTGTCGGTGAAGGTCTAGAAGCAGTCACCATGCCTAGCAGGAGACCAGTGCTTGGATTCAAGCATTAATGAGCGGCAGAATTGCCTCCACAATATAGCATGACAAAAGGTGACACATTTTCCCGAGAATACTGCAGTCTATTTCCCCATAAATTTCAATATCTATGCACAAAGAGAATTATTTATTTTTTGTATTTGACTAAAATGAGTGCTGCTTTTGTGTGCATAACAATTTGAATGTGTTTTGACAGCACTTGTAATAATAATGGGGAGAATGGCCCTATCATTTATTGAACTCCTACTATGTGCCAGGTGCTTTACATAAATAATCCAATTTAATTTTTGTAAAAACTATGCGAGATAAATGGTATTTTCTCTCTTTCAAAATTTGAAAGCTGGGATTGAGAAATATTAATAATCAGTCTCCAAAATCCATGCTTCTTCTGGTCCACTGTGTTGCGATCTTAGTAAATTACAAGTGGGAAAGGGTGCAGATGTCTTCCTTGAGGTTCTCAGATAAGCATCTCACTGAGGAGAACACAAAGCCCCCATATTTTATTGACTTGCCTCAGGTAATTCAGTTACTACTTGAAGAGCTGATGTTGGAATCCAGGTCTTGTCACTGGTCCTTCAATATTGATCCCTTTCAAGTGGAAATTACCCTTTTGCTTTCGAGAAACAGATGCAGTGCAACTTAGCCAGTGGTTTGATGGCCAGTGTGGCATGACATTATTCCATTTGCATGGGGAACAGTGTTTATAATTCAGTTGGTGAGAACTGAACATGTAAGATGATTGTTTTGAGTAGGACACCTCCTCAGAACTTACCCCTCACATACACACATCATGAGTGTCTGTCACCCTGTGTCTTTAAGCACCTTCACAGGAGCCATGCTGGCCATGTTGTATCTCACAGATGCCATCCTTATGGCCATCTTCAGATCTTCGCTCATGACGTTTTTCCTCTCTGACCTGTCTCCCCTTTCCTGCCAAGTCAGCTGTTCATACTCCAGGAGTAGATAATAGACACACATGAGCAGTAGTAATCTTCTTTCCTAATGAGACTTTCTTCAGGTTAAAAACAATATGCCTTATTTCATTTTTATCCCTCACTTGATTACTAGACCCTTGGGCATAGAACTGGACTCAGTTTTGCAGTGCTTGGGCTCAATAGGAAAATGGCAAACACTGGAGCCATCACCATTTTTGGCAAGTAACCATTGATCGCCAAATATGTAATTATGACTATAGTTTTGGATAGGTGCCATGTTTTGAGGATAAAGTCATTGTAAACATATCCCCCAAAGGATGGAAAACTAAGGATAACGTCATTTCTACAGAAGTATGAAGGGTGACTACCACTATGTTAATTGAAACCAAAGAGTTCAAAAGAAGCTAGAGTGAGTTAAGACATGAAATCGCAGCGATGGGTTTATAAACTGAAAAGTGTTAATAAAGAGTATAGTTCTGAGTGTGCTTACATGATTTCCTTCTGTTGAGCTTTTGTATGAGATAATGTATGGGGAAGCGTATGCTTTGAAAATATGACAATCGATAGAAATGCAAGAGGAAGAGGTAATTAATACAATTCCTATAGATCACATATGTAATTAAATTTTTTTTTAATGTTTATTCACCTTTAACAGAGAAAGAGAGGCAGAAAAAGAGGGAGACACAGAATCTGAAGCAGGCTCCAGGCTCCGAACTGTCAGCACAGAGCCGGTTGCAGGGCTTGAACTCATGAACCATGAGATCATGACCTGAGCCTAAGTCAGACGCTCAATGAATGAAGCTACCCAGGTGCCCCTGTATCTTACAGTCTCTTTTTAGTACTAAGTTTTAGGAATCTGGTGTGTCGTCTACATGTACAGCACATCTCCACTTGGATTAGGCATGTTTCAAGTGCTCGGCAACTCGTGGCTCCCATGTTAGACACGGCAGATCTAGGGCAGCGGGTAGAAATGGTCCACAAGCCCTGCTGTTCTCGTGTGAAGTGCAAAACTCTCTAGAAAGCTTTTAAAAAATATAAGGTGTTCTAGACCCTGTTTGTAGCAGTTTTGACATGGTGAGTCTGGGGTGAGGTCTCTGCATCTGTTTCTGAAGCTCTTTAGGTAATTTCAAGGGGACTCTGAACTTCAGTTCTTCACACCAACCTCCCTAGGGAGGACTCAGACCTCAGGCCTCTGGTCAGTTCTAATGGCTCTGCTTTTCAAAAGGTAGCTCTACGTATAACAGCTTAGTCTTTATGTAAGCAAGGAATTAATTCACTGGAGGCTAACACTCAAGTCTGAGTCTTACAGGAATGCTAACCTTTTCTCTTTGTTTAACCCTTGGTTGTGGGATAGTCATGGGGGCTATTTGTTAATGTGGGTGGGCAAGTAGAGAGTTGAAACTGTGTCTCTTATAGCAAAGGTGAGTGCTACAGAAGTTGTCTTCACTGTTTCTAGCCTGGCTCAAATGCCCAGTACTGGTTAATGCTCTGTGTAGAAACAGAGTCAGTAAAAAGGCAGAAATCTGGGAAGGTTCTGTTTCAGCCTCTGGCTAAATGAATTATTCCTTTAGCTACCCTTTTAGCTTCTTGATGCTTCTGTTTATTCAGCCACAAAAGGTAGTAAATGCTGATGTATAAGCCCACCAGAGACCCCCAGGTGAAAACACTGCTGTGCTCAGTATACCGTGTCACCGTAGGATTATGGTAAACTACACAGCATGCCCATAAGTTAAGTGAGTGTTTATAGAACTTTGAACAAAGCTGTACTTTAGAAGGTCAGATTGACTTGCTCAAGGGCAATACATTTCTCAAGGGCTCTGATTCTTTTCCCTCAGAGCCAATTGACTTTCTCCTATTTAGTGCTCAAGTCATCTGGCTTCTCTACCTGCCCTTTGGAGGGGTAGATTGACAGGTTTTGGGTTTGTGAAGGTTTCCTTTTTGGTGATGTACCAGTGACCTGTTTTCTAACCCTCTCAGGGTTGGAAGAACCTAAAACCTATCTAGTTTAACCCCTTATGTGATTTTCGAGCATCCTTTTTAATATCCTGACATTTCCCCCTCTAGTTTATTTTTTAACCATGCCAGTGATAGGAATTTCACCACCTCCTAAGACGGTCTGTGTCACATATGAATAGCTCATTTTCTCCTTTAAATTCAACTGAAATATTTATTCCTGTAACTTCTTTCCTCTGAAGCTGTGTAGGACCCCTAAACATGACAACCCTTTGAGTATTTGAAAATAAGGATCTTGGCTGTGATTCCTCGCCCCTCCATCGATATATGCTAACTGCCTTTTCTTCTTTTGGCTTAGTGATCCTGAGTTCTTTCAAGTGCTCCTCATCAAACATTGTTCTAAATTTCCTTAATCTCCTCTGAATGGACTTCAAGGGCTATGGAGTTAAGGTGGTACTTTACATATAATCTGACAAACGCAGATTCATAAAAGATGGAAGAAATCAGGAAAATAAAGTAGCAACAGAAACCTATGTGAAGGTTTTCGTTTCTGAATATTCATAGGATTCACAATTTAGAAAATAATCATGCATTCCACTGCTTGCATTACTTCTGTGAAACCAAGTAGGAAGACAGTAGTCATCTTTCCTTTGCTAACTATTCCTTTCTAGTATTACACTAGGAGAGTTGTTTTGAGGTTAACTTAATATGATTAGTAAAATATCTTGTGATGATCTTATACTGGCATCTGCAAATTCCTGTTTCTTAACTTGAAAGCATAGATCTCTTACTTGTATCATTGGCAAACTTTAAATTATTAAAAAGGTGGTATCTTTAACTTCAGAGTTGTCCCCGTATACCCCTTTTGAGTGTTTGAAATTAAACAGCAGGGAGATTGAGGCAGAATGTTCCAGGACCATTATAGTTAGCTAGACCTCTGAGATGCATTCAGCTTTGAAGAACTAACAGAGTACTTAATCCACGTCATTGCCAGGACTCTAGGGTGCACGCCCAATGGAAGGCATTTATTTACCAAATTAAAAGCCCAGCAACTAAAAGCCAAGGTATTATTTAAGCACATTTATCGACTCCTATGCTGCTACTATTTACTAAATTTCTCGCTGATGGAAGATGATGAACGAGTTGATTCTTGCAATCACTTGGCTCCACTAAAGGTGAAATACATCTTCCTTGATTTATTCCTCTTGCATTGACAAAACAGCTTTTGGGAGAATCGGAGGGTCTGCAGTATGTAGCTCTAGCGGGATACGGTATGTAGAATTCAGGTTTCTTTCTTTCCCTTTTGAATTGTTCTGTCAAGCCTACTGAATAAAATCACCCATAAGGAGATGCAGACATGCCTGGGATTGAGTGGCTGTTTTCACCTCTGCCTACCTAAGCCACTACTTTCTCTTCTTTCAGTGAATGTTCACGTATACTTAGGTGAGTGTACACACATATACATACACACACATGCACAGGTAAATGCAGATCTTCATAAACTCACCTGCGGCTACATCAGGCAGCATCTACCCAGATATGAAAACAGAATGAGAAGTCTGGAGATTTTTCATACTGCTACTGTACAAAATTCTATTTGCTGAACTGCTTCTGTGATCAAAGAATCCCTCGTGTTTTAGTAGGATGGGTGCCAAGCAGAGCTTGATATCTTTGTCCACTCTCAGCGTTGAGAGACAGGCTGCTTTTTTTGAATAATGTGTAGCAAAATATAGTTGATACAGTGGTGACAAAGTAGGGAGAGAAATTGTTGATCGTAGGTTATTTCATTAGGATATTTCCTGTTCTATGATCCTGAGAGAGTAATGTTTGATCTTTGTCCCTTTTTGTACACTGACCAGACTAGACTAACTTATTTTTGGTTCTCTTTGACAGTTTTGCCCTCACTGATAATCTCCAGCATGAAGTCAACCTGATCAGACTAAGGTTTTCTCTGGAATGCTCATTTATATGTCACAAGCTTCTGGGGGCATATTTGCCTTTTTCTGCTAATACAAGGACAAGGTACTCTGTGTCAAGGCAACTCAGAGCCTATGCATCCAAAACTCTTTGATGCAATGAGTCTCGTGAGCATTAATAGAGTTGTACTTTACAAACACTTTCACCAGCAAAAATTTTTTTCAAACTAGATCTTGTCTGGAAGCCCAATATTTGATAAAGATAAATGGCATAGTTCTCAGGTTGAAGTGAGAATGGAGAGCCCAGAATCCTATGACACTGATATGCTGAAACCCTTGCTCATGTGGCCTACCCTCATTCATTGACATGAGTCTGGGGGCTCAACAGTATGTCACATCACAGTTGTTTTTTTTTAAATTTTTTTAATGTTTTATTTATTTTTGAGAGAGAGACAGCGTGATCAGGGGAGGGTCAGAGAGAGAGAGGGAGACACAGAATCCAAAGCAGGCTCCAGGCTCTGAGCTGTCAGCACAGAGCCCGACGCGGGGCTCGAACCCACGAACCGCGAGATCATGACCTGAGCCGAAGTCAGACGCTCAACCGACTGAGCCACCCAGGCGCCCCTCACATCACAGTTTTAATCCTACTTCTCGCAAAACAATGGATGGTGCTTCTTCCTGGCTCTCTCCTGCCCCACTTAGGATGCATTTTGCATTGTGCGTTTGCATTTGCATTGTGTAACATAAGGACACTATGCTTGTATTCAGAAACTATGACGCAAACACATAGAAGATACATGCACACACACATACACATACTATAACTCTTGTTGGATATCGTGTATCTTAATGAATATCTGAGATTAACAAGTTAGTGTTGAACCCTTGACCTGCAAAGGACTTATCTATGTGAGTTTTCTATCACAGCTTAACTTGGGGAGAAACAATTCTGCGGTAGTGAGGAAGAGACAGCTCACTAATGAAACACAGCAAACCAATCATCACTGGGGGGATAGTCATTGCTCTCTTTGACCATTATTGCTTTTAATTAAAGGCTTTACAGTCTTCAAATAAACAGTAAATAATCACTGGAAAAGTAGGCAGTTTACAAAGAAATTTAATATGGTAATTGATTAGTCATTGAGAGAATGGGAGATGTTGCTAAACTGGAGTAAATCCATCTCTTTGCCCCAGTTTGCTAGTTAAATGGAAAATATGGTAGCAATGAAAGTGAAATCTGTTGGCTATTTTCTGCTTCATTTACATTGTATAAAACACACATCATATTTGATTGTCAGCATGAATATGGACTATGCTTTTCAAAAGCTGCATTTGTCTCCTTTTATCCCTTTTTTGATAATGCAGAACGAGGTGCAGTGGAGGTTAGTATCTTTAAAAGGTCAGGAAGTGTTGTGCCAGAGATTTTGAGAGTATAGGTTTTTCGTAGAGATAGCATGAACTGAGGTTGTAAATTAAGCAATTGATTAGATGTTTTACCGTGTGACCTGTTTTCCCATATGAATATTTCAGTGGATAGAGTATCACTAACTTAGTGTTTTATCTCTGTGGTGGAAACCAAAGCAAGTTTGCTCAACCACATCTGTTATTTACAGTGTCAGTCTCAAAACTCTAAATATATGTGCCACAATATCTTTAATGCCTTGAATCCAAATTCTTTTTGAATTTATTATATTATTGTTATTATTTAACCTTTCAGGTTGAAAATATTCCTTGGGTAAATGAGGTTCATACACATATTCTACAAGGTATAAAATAACATGTATTTCCCAATTTTATCGGTGTTATCACAGTGCAACTTATGTGTAATAAACTTTATCTATTCAAAGAGTACTCTTTGATGAGTTTTGTCACCATCCTAAGTAAGATACAGAACATTTCCATCACTTCCAAAAGTTTCTTGATGTCCTATTGTGGTCTTTCCTTGCCCCAGCCCCAGCCTATGACAACTACTGATCTTATATTCTGTGTCTCTGTAGAGTCTAATATTTTGTTTGAATTTGTCCTGGGATTACCTTTTAAAATTTTCAAGGCTTAGTTTTTTGCTTTTGGCAAACAATGGTAGCATGAAAAATATAGTAACAATTATATGCAGTTTTGCTTTTCTTTTTTGGGGTATAAAGACTGTGTTATGTCATCATTTAGATTAATAAAACACAAACATTATATGTTTATGCCAAAAGGGTTTTTTAATGAATAAAATCTAAAAAAAAAACCCTAGGAATTAGATAATGAAAGAAATTTTGTACAGTTCTGATACCATACAGTTTCACTGTACATATTTATAGTATGTTTGGATTCCAAAACTAATACAATGTAATGTTTAATTTAAAATAATTTATAAATTGTGATTTACCTCAAATGATGGTAGTAATAGTAAATTATTCTTGAAATAAATTAATCAGCATGGGCTTCTTGTTCAATGGAAGAAAGTAAAGAATTGTCTGTAAGTTATGATTAATTTTAAGTAGGGTATTACCTGGAACTTTATGTTATAATACTTAAAAACATACTGACTGTAACTTAAAGTTTCTTCTATGTTCTGCCACAGAAAATTGTTTAAAAGCCTGGGCTCTGGGAGCTCCTGGGTGGCTCAGTCAGTTGAATGTCTGATTTCAGCTCAGGTTGTGATCTCATGGTTTGTGGGTTCAAACCCTGCATCAGACTCTGTGCTGACAGCTCAGAGCCTGGAGCTGTTTTGGATTCTGTGTCTCCCTCTCTCTCTGCCCCTCCCCTGCTCGTACTCTGTCTCTGTCTCTCTCAAAAATAAAAAAGCATTAAAAAACAAAATTTTAAAAAAAGATCATGGGCTCTGGAGTCAAGATATTTGTCTTGGAATCCTGATTCTGTAGTGTATACTCTGTGTGACTTTGGGAAAGTTATTTAGTCTCAGTGTAATTATAAAACAGGGAAAGTGATGCCAACCTACAGCATAGTGTTAACGGGAGGGTTAAACTGGTTTAGCCACAAGTAATATTTAAACTAGTTTCAGGCAGATGGAATGACCTCTATTATTATTTTTATTTTTATCATCCCCTCCCAAAATAGTTTTTTAATTCTCCCAATTTCTGAAAAGATAATATATTTTTATGACACAGTTCAATAAATCAGAAAAACTCGGGAAACACTCAGCTGAAAGATATCTAATTTTCATTGTCTTGTTTTTATCAAATAGTTTCTCCCTTTTTAGCTCTGTGGTACTGTCTAAAGTTCTGAAAAGATCCGTACACTTTTACTGTTACTATTACCCTTTATACTGAATATTTTAATTCTAACTAGAATCACTTGGGTTAGAACATCAAGGTTGGTGCATAATTCTATGAAATTAATGTTGTCTGCTCAGTGGCAGAAAGGCAGGAGAAAAGTGTTTGGTGATGGAAAAACTTGGGAAAGTGGGTTGCTTGTCAGTTAAATAACAAACCATCCCTTATCTCACTTGCACCAAAATCACATTTTGTGTATTTTTCATATTTGAATAAGAGTAAAGGTTTCCAATTTCTCAATTCAGTTCGCCAAATAGTTGGCTGTCCTGCCTGAGTACTTTTGATCTGCAATCACTTTCAAGGCCAAGGCAACTTTTTCTAGTGCCAGGAATATTTAATTGATTGAAACTCTAATAAAGAGTGTTTTATTTAGTTACACAGGTAAATAGTGAATTTGTAGTTAAGTAAACAAACAGGAAGGATATTCATAAATAATTTGTGATATTTCTGGAGGTCAAGGTCTGTGTCATATACAACATTATGTCCTTGACAGTTAGCAGTGTTGACACATATTAGATGCATAAATTGTTATGTAATTGAATTGAATACTTACCAGATTTCCAAGGCTGAGTCTGAAAGTTAAAATTTATCTTCAGTGACTATCATATTTTTGAAGACTTGGATGATAAATTTCCATTGGTATGCCAGATTTCTCTAAAAATAGCAAGAATCGAATAATTGGATAGATAATCTAATCTAGTAGTTAGGGCCACGATGAGATGGGTCCACTTGGTCTGTAATATGCACAAGTACCTTGGAATCTCCCTTTTCACCTCAAAATTTTTGTATCCTTGGTCCATTTACTAGGAATATAATATTAAGTCTGAAATTATATGGAATATTCTCTATCTAGATTTTCTAAAATTTCTTTCTTTGATACTGGAAATAATATATAAGAAGAAAAACTCACTAATTAACTCATTAAAAAAAGCAATTGTAGTTTATACAAGTTTAAATGGACTAATTTCTATCAATGCCCCCCAACAAAACATAATCATAAAACTTCAATTCTGTTTTGAAAGACTACTGTTAAAAATAATTTTATATTTTACTAGCATAGAATACAAACATAAATGAATAGAATAATCTTGGACAGTATATTTATATTTAATTTTTATATCTTTTTAATAAACCATCAATACTCAGAGGCCATAATAAGTACTATTGTAAATATTATAATTTAAAATAATTCTTAGCTTCTTGTTAATGAAAAGGACAACTTTTACTGATAATCACCATGTGTTCTAATTTATATCAGTTAAATAATGATGCTATCAAGTTACCTTTTTCTGCTTCCTGGTCTATTTTGTGATATACGATTGTAGTATATTTTATTATTGTCACCTTGTTTAGAATGTAACTTTTAAAGTAGAATTTTTTTTAAATTAAGGAGTCAGAACATGTAACATCATGATAAGTCTTGGGATAAAACACTAAAATCTATTATTTGAAAAGTAAGGAAAGTAAGAATTTTAGCCTTAATTGAAAAGTCTGGTGGATTTTATGAAATCTTATGATAGACTTGACATTAAACTAAATCTAATCAATTTCATATGGATTTTTATATATTAGCTCATTTATAATACTGAAATATAGAAATAAAGTTGGTAACATTTTAGTGAAAGTGTAGCAAGTTCGAATAAGAATAAGTGGTTTAGGGGCATCTGGGTGGCTCAGTCGTTTAAGCATCCAACTTCGGCTCAGGTCATGATCTCACACTTTGTGGGTTCAAGCCCCACCCTGGGCTCTGTCAGCTCAGAGCCTGGAGCTGTTTGGGATTCTGTGTCTCCTTCTCTCTTTTGCCCCTTGCCTGCTCGTGCTCTGTTTCTCTCTCTCTCTCAAAAATAAATAAACATTAACAAATTTTAAAAAAATTAAAAAAAAATTTAAAAGCATAAATGGTTTAATTTTAGATTTTAAAAGATAAATTGTTGCGTTAGAATTGCTCTGAAATTATTTTTTATTGGGGTGTGTTGGAAAAGGAAATGTTTTTATTTTTTATTAAAATTTTTTCTAATGTTTACTTATTTTTGCGAGAGAGAGAAAGATAGAGCATGAGTGGGGGGAGGCAGAAAGAGAGGGAGACACAGAATCTGAAGCAGGCTGCAGGCTCTGAGCTATCAGCACAGAGCCGGACATGGAGCTTGAACTCATGAACCACAGGATCATGACCTGAGCCAAAGTCGGGTGCTTAACCGACTGAGCCACCCAGGTGCCCCAAAAGTCAAGGTTTTTAAATTATTTTGATTTTAAGTAATAGCTATGTAACAACAGAAACAATATCTTTTTAACTTCTGGCCTGGAAATATAGAACCTTTGCTTTCACCTTTTTTACACAGTATTAACTTTTTTGATTAGACACTTTCCCAGAAATAAAATAAAAATTTTTCTTTCTCCTCTTCATTTTTCCCTCCTCTTCCTCCTTGCATATTTGTTATTCACTTGGAATAAATCTTGAGTGATTACTACAGTGTTACATTTAATTTAGAAGTGATTCATTCATTAGGAAGATTATATTTCTAAACAGCTTCACCAAAATTTAAAAGTGGACTAGGTGCCTAAAAACTGTTATGAAAGTTCTTTACTAGACCAGGTTTTATTTTTGAAAAACCCTATAATTTGTGTTGTAAGAGTTAAAATACATTCGTAAGCAAATGGTAGACCTAGAGCAATGATTCTCTTAATTACTAATTTAAGGATAGGAATCAGTTCTTGGTCTTTTATTATTCAGATTGTGTGTGTGTGTGTGTGTGTGTGTGTGTGTGTGTGTGTGTATACGCAGGCATATGTGTGTGTGAGAGTGAGAAACAGAGAAAGATTTTTTTTACATTAGTACTAATTTTTTTAATTTTTAGCATTTTTAAGACTGGAGTGAGTGTAGAGTATGAGGTTTCTGAAAGGGGTTCAGTGATTAAAAGGGGTCAAAAACAGTGATCTTTTATTTGATTATATGAGAGTTTCACCAAATCATTTCATCTTTATTTCATACATGACTATCTGGAATTTTGTTTTGGGATGTCTTAACATGATAACCAGATTAATTCAGGAATACTTATGAAGAATTAAATATGATCCACATACTAAGGCAGACATTAAGGATTGCATTTCACTTCAGGAATAAGAGGAGAGGCTACAATATAACTTTATAATAGCATGAAACATTCTCTGTCTTCCTTCTTAAATTCTAGTCATTTCTTCCATTCATTTCTGGGGAAAACTGGAAAAATAAATCACCATCTAAAATGTGACTGACTTGATAATACAGAAATGCTCTACTTTCTGAGAACTGCAGATCACATGTCGAATGACCATGAAGGTGGTAACCAAATAGTGCAACAGAGCCACCTGTTATCCATAATCCAGTTGGATGTATTATTACAGTGTTTTTAAGCATATGAAACAGTGCCAAAATCTATATAAGGGGAAAAAACCTTTTTTGGAGATGAAGTGAAAATTTTTGTTAAGGGCAAAGAAATAGAAGATCGAATCAACCGAGATATCTTAGCTGTGGGTGGGGAGATACACTGTAAAACTTGAGTTTCAGATGTTAGATCCTATATCTTTTGGGTCATTGACATGGAGCCTATAAAGAGTATCCAGATTTCTCTCTAAGGATAACTGTCAAAAATGCAGTCAACCTCTGAGCTTGAATTTCTGGTCCTTTTGGGAGTTGTAGAACACTGGGGAATGAATTCCAAAGTTACTTCAGAAGGTTACACTGTGGTGGTCAAAATGCTTGTTTCCTTGGGAGTAACCATTTGTTAAAGTGTTAAAAACTTATAATATGAGGTAAAGTAGAATTGGATCTCATTGTTTTAATAGTTATATAAAATGGTTTTATAAAAACTTGTAGTTACAATATTTAAGAATATTTGAACTGTTAGAAAAAATAGAATAGCCTGTAACTCCAATTTTAACTTAATTATTCAAATCTATAATTTGAATAATTAATTTAAAACCATGATTTTAAACTGAGTCTTAGTAAGCTTGTAAACATTATTGGAACACTTAACTTATACATTTTGCATTTCTTCACATTATAGTTTAAATATATTGATTTTAACAGTAATTTAATTACTCACTGAGGCCTATATGACAAAATTTTAAATGTATAAATGCAGTTTCAAATGTTTGAAGATGTTTAAATTTATAATGAAAGCAAACATTATTCAAAGCACCCTTAAAATAAGTTTATTAGATTTGGAAATAGCAAATTGATTTAGTTTAAAAATTTAAGAAAGTGTTTGAGCTTATACATTTTTTAGAAATTGACTTTTATAACAGATACTAAAGCTCAGCTCTGAATAGACTTTCTGAACTCAAAAGTTATTCTTCAAGGCACCCCAAACCATATATTTAACTGAGAAAGTTTCTGGTATTTTCAGCAATTGACATTCAGTTTTGTTAACTGATGAACTCATCTTTAAGTCTTTGGAACTCACGTTGGATTTTACCGTATGCTAATAAAAACTCCATTCAAAGATCACCATAGGAGAGTATCAGAATGTGATCATTTGATCATGAGGCAGAAGTTCCTGGTAACTCCTGAACTCTTTAGAGACTATAACTTAAAAGGAATAACTAGAGTCGGAATCCCTACTGTGGTCCAATATGGGCAAAAAACAAACAAAAAAAAAACCACACAAAAAACTGGAGGCTTTTTTGAAATGAAATATTTAGTGCTAATTAGTATATGATTCTACCTTGGGGAATAAAGGAAAATATCTACAAACTATTTTAAATGCATCTTTAACAGCAATACTGGGATATCCAATTTACTACCATAATGAAACATCATTAAAACATTTCAGTTTGATTATTCTGAGGGACAAAGTATGCTCTCATGTTCTTAGCATGGATATTGCATCTATCATTTTCATTATAAAAATCTAAACATATGGCATGACTAGTGTGTCCTTGGAAATCCTCATACTCTGCCCATGTCATTGACTTCTTGATCTACCAGTGTATTACATTTTTTCTTTAGCATGGAATGAGTAGATGATACATATGTAAAATAAAGCTACAATGAAACAAGATATGTAAGCCCTTTGATCTGTGTAGAATGGGCAGCAAATTTCTCTTCTGGCAATATAGACTTCCCCCCCTGTATGTCTCATTGTTAAGCCGTATGAAACATCTGTAGATGATTGCCTGATGAATACCCATTAAAAAAGTGCCATTATCTATTCCAGAATTAAGGCCAACTAACATTCATATCCCATATTAGCTTCTTGTAAAATCAGTCTGTCTTCTCCACCCCGACTCCCTCTGTCCTGAATTATGCTTTGGACTGGTGCCATTAGCCAATTACAATAGGAAAGAGACCTTTAGAATTTTTTAAAGTTTATTCTGAGAGAGGGGAGAAGAGGGTAGGTGAGGGGCAGAGAGACAGGGAGAGAGAGAGAAAATCCAAAGCAGGCTCTATACTGTCAGCCCAGGGCCGGAAATGGGGCTGGAACCTAGGAACCATGAGATCATGACCTGAGCCAAAGTCAGATGCTTAACTGACTGAGCCACCCATGTGCCTGTAGAATATTTTTAGGTTTACTGTAAAGATGTTGTTGCAGTTTTTGTTCATTGGGTACAATGTCCCTTTAATGAATGCTCTTTTTATTTTTATAGGTGTGTGTGTGTGTGTGTGTGTGTGTGTGTGTGTATTTTTTGTTGTTGTTTTTGAGAGAAAGAGAGTGAGCATATGCGCAAGCATGGTAGGCGCAGAGGGAGAATGAGAGAGAATTCCAAGCTCAGTGCAGAGCCTGAAGCATGGGGCTGGATCCCACCTCCCTGGCATCATGACCTGAGCCCAAATTAAGAGTCAAATGCTCAACCAACTGAACCACCCAGGCGCCCTTTATGGATGCTTGTAGGGTGAATCAGTTTGCTGCTTTCTGGACTTAGTACCACCAACAGGTTTCTTCTCAACTGATTTCGTCAACAATCAGTTGATTGTTTTCTCTTCTTGTTGATACTTTGTTGGTAAACTGAATAGCTTTCTCTGATGTGAAGCCAGAATATTGATTCATGTGTTAAATGATTCAACATTCTAGTTCTATCTGGCTCCATTTTGTCTCTGTTTTCTAGCATTTTAATTCCCATTTCTTCAGATTTATATTTTCTTGGCATATTTTATATCTAATTGGAAGTCACTTTACATCTATGTTTGAAAAGGCAAAAAAAAAAAAAAAAGAAAACATATTGGACAGGCAGACAGACAAGCAGATAGATGTTTCAGAGACTCTTAAGGAAGTCCTGTGTGAAAGTGGTGTGATAGAGGAAGAAGGCCGCCTGGAGTCTCGCTTCAGAATGACCCAGGTTTGAATTTTCCCTGTATTTAGTAATCAGGTGTCTTTGAATCAGCTATTTTAAGCTCTCTAATTTTCATTTAACTCATTTATCTAATGAGAATAAAGTTAGCTATATGTTCAAACTCATGTGAAAATTAAAATTACGTTTGTAGAGCGTCTTCACAATGTCTCAGTGCACATGATTAGGCTAACCTTAAAGTTTATTATCTAAACAGACTGCTTTGAGGGTTGAAAGGGGGTACTGTTACTGATGATGCAGGACAGTCAGCATGAAATCAGGCCTGATCGAGGTGGGGACATATGATCACCTTGTATGTAGGGAACTATAAATGCCTTTACATTGACATAAGTTATCAAGGATCACTATTTATGGTGGTATATATTTCAAAGACTAACATATGACAAACATACCACCTTTAGTGGAAGGTTTGTGTCAATCCCGGCTTTCACATAATTTGTTTGCTTTGGCAAAATCTGCATCAAATTGCAAGAACTAAAATATAAGATTGAAGTTCAGGTTAAAACTTCAGTTAGGGGTGCCTGGGTGGCTCAGTTGGTTAAGCATCTGAATTTGGCTTAGGTCATGATCTCACGGTTCCTGAGTTCAAGCTCCGCATCAGGCTCTGTGCTGACAGCTCAAAGCCTGGAGCCTGGTTCAGATTCTGTGTCTCTCTCTCTCTCCCTCTTTGCCCCTCCCCACTTACGCTGTCCTTTTCTTTCTCTCAAAAATAAATAAACATTAAAAAAGAAACCCAAAAACCTTCAATTAATGAATGATCAAGAGCATGTAAGGTAGAGAACAAGCACTAGAGCATTTGGAATATCAACTTATCCAAGAGCAGGGAACATTTATTACAAGCCCTTTTATCATAATTAGGACATGAGGTCATAGTGAAATGTCAGGTAATTCAGAGTTCAGATTTGGCTGCAGAGACACCAGGGATAAACCCAAATATGGGAACAAAGGGGCCTGTGTTGAGGGAAAGAATGGTACAGAGTCTGGAAATCTAATAAATTAGACGAGTATGGTTCAGATAATCATTTTGCCAAGCTGAGTGTGTATGGGCAAGTTTTTAAAACTCTTTGAGCCCTCTTTCTAGGTCTTATCTGTACATACTAATACCCACCTCACAGATTCTTTTAAAGATGTGAAAAGTACTTAAAATAATGCCTGCTGCCTGTTAGGCTCTCCGTAAATGAGAATTATCATTGTGCCCCGGTGCAGTGGCTGCATTCAGCAGGCAGACCCAGGGTGCGCCACTGTGAATAAGTGAATAAAATAGCATGAGGGTAGCCTCGTTCTTCATTCACAGGAAACCTGAATCTGGTTGCGATATTCTCAGTTGACCGTTTCTCTGAGATAGATGTTTTCGCCCTTTGGTGTTTACTGCTCCTTGCCTGCCGGTGGGCGGCAACAGATGACAAAACAAATGAATGAGCAGTATCAATATTTCATGCTGTTCCTCACCAATCAGCAAATTCCACGTGTTTCACTACTTGAGCAACTTTAAGAACCAGTGTCTGATTTAGAACGCCAGGCAACAGCAACTTCCTCATTTCTCAGGCTTCACTTTTGCTCCCTTCAAAGGAGTGGTTGGACAAAACTAGATCTCAGTTTCCTGTCACTTTCTAGCTATGGAAAGATTGTCATTTTCCATATCTTTTCCTGGGACACTTTGCTGTGCAGAAGAAATAATCCATGCCCTTTACTGACATCCTGCCTGAGATTTAGTACTCCCCCCACCCCCCAACCTGCTCTCTAATTCTCACTGTTTTCTTCCCACAATTGTCCTCAAGTTCAACTCTATCACTCTGGTGACCTGTGTCGTTGAGCAGTAGCAATAGGCCCTGGTGGCTCTAACTGACTCCGTCCTTTTGTTTCAGAGAAATGTTCCTTCATAGGTAAGAAACTAAGCATCACCATCTGGGCTTATCTAAGATCCTAAAAGTCCTCTGAATGTGTCTTGATGGTCTCATTTTCGAGTCCCCAGTGCATCATTGGAGCACATCACAAGAACACAAATCACTGTTACAGAGTGCATTCTTCCAAACTCAGTCAGTTTGTGTCTCTCAGAAAATACATCCACTTCTGGAAGCTTTTCATGAAGCTTAACTTGGGAGGAAAAAACAAATTAAAACAAGAATTTTAAGATTTTTATTTTTCTGTTCGTGTGTGTGTGTGTGTGTTTGTGTTTTTTAATTTGACCCTGGATAGACACATCATATAGTGACTACTTCTGTTGGGGCTTCCTGCTGCATTTGGGCCCTCTGTTAAACTTGAACCACACTGAACTTAAGAGCCCTTTGAATCTCACTTTCTCCACACAGCCTGCCTTGGCTGCTCTTGTCTTGATTAAAGACAAGGAATATTAATGCTCCTGGAAGTGCTATGCAAATGTTATTTGCTGTTGCCAATTTTTATCATCCCTAAACAACTCTGCCACATAAAACATTTTTCACCAATTAATTTGTATGTATTCTTTGATTAATGAGTACTATTTTTGTCTTACTAGTACTGTCCCTGATTCAGGTGTTTTCAAATATATTGTTCAGTGACATGGTGGTCTTATCTCCTTGACTAGACTATTAATGTTCTAAGATGAAAGCAAGGACTAGATAGTATCTGTTCTGTTGCCTTAACTCTGCTTAATAAAGGTCTACTGCTTAGATATTTTCTCAAATGCTGGCTGGTTGAAGATTTGCAGGTCTTTGGGAATACGATTTCTTGTTGGTGTACCTAACTCCCCATTCTCTGCCATGACATTTGGTTTTCTTATACCATAAGCTCTTTATTTTTTCGAACACCTTGTTGAGGTGTGATTGACATGTAAATAGGTGTGTATGCTTCATGTATAAACCTGATGAGTTTGGAGTGAGTCTCATTAATAATGAAGCCAAGATTGACAGCAAGGCCACACGCATATTCATCACTAGTGTGTGTTTGCATACCTTTCCTTTACTGTTACTAATATATTGTATATATGGGTTTGAGTGTGGATCCTAACCTATGATTTACCCACCTCACAAAATTTAAGTATGCAGTATAGTATTGTTAGACACAGGCACTGAGCTATAGGTGGATACCCGCCGTTTATCTTTCATACCTGAATCTTTGTACCCTTTGACCACCATTTCCCCATTTCCGCATTTCCGCATTTCCCCATTTCCCCATTTCCCCATTTCTCCATTTCCCCCTCCCCTCAGCAACTGGTAAAACTCTGCTCCTAGGAGTTTACCTATTTTATTTTATTATTTTTAAGATGATTGATTGATTTTAACATTATTTTTATTTTGAGAGAGAGTGAGCACAAGCAGAGGAGGGGCAGAGACAGAGGAGGCAGAAAACCCCAAGCAGGCTCCCCACTACCAGTGCAGAGCTCAGTGCAGGACTTGAGCTCATGAACCGTGAGACTGTGACCTGAGCCAAAATCGGGAGTCAGACACTTAACCAACTGAGCCACCCAGGTGCCTCAAATTTATTTATTTATTCTGAGAGGGAGAGGGAGGGGCAGGGGCAGGGGCAGAGGCAGAGGCAGGTACAATGGGAGGGGCAGAAAGCTAAGGAGATAGAGAATCCCAAGCAGGTTCCACTCTGTCCACACAGAGCCTGACATGGGGCTCAAACCCATGAACTGTGAGATCATGACTTGAGCTGAAATCAAGGGTAATTGGCCTGTATGCCCATCAAAGAGTGAATGGATAGAAAATGTGGTCTTTTTAGGTATGGCTTATTTCATAAAGTGTAAGGTCCTGCATGTCCATTCATTTGTTGCAAATGGTAGGATTTTCTTCTTTTTTTAAGGCTGAATAATATTCCATTGTGCGTAGATACCACATTTTCTATCCATTCACTCTTCGATGAGAATACAGGCCAATTACATATCTTGGGCATTGTGAGTAACTCAGCAACGGTCCTGGGGGTGCAGATAACTTCTTTGAGATCCTGATTTTAGTTCCCATGGGTAATAATCAAAAGCGAGATTGCTGAATCCTATGTTCTATTTTTATTTTTATTTTTGAGTAATCATCATACTCATTTGTATAATAGCTGTACCAATTTAACATTCCCACCTACAGTGTAAGAGGTTTGCTCTTCACATCCTCGCCCACACTTACTGTTTTGATTTTTTAATAATAGCTGTCCTAATAGGGGTGAGGTGCTATCTCATTATGGTTTATGATTTGCATTTTCCTGATGATTAATGATTTTGAACACCCTTTTATATACCTGTTGGCCATTTGTATGTCTACTTTGGAGAAATGTCTGCTCAGATCCTCTGCTTTTTTAATTGAGTTATTTGTTGTTTTTGCTGTTGAGTTGTAGCAGTTCCTTAAATATTTCGGATTTTAATCCCTTAGCAGATACATGGCTTGCAAATATTTTCTCCCCTCCCTTTGGTTGACTTTTTATTTTGTTGATTATTTCCTTTGCCTCGAAAAAGCTTTTTAGCTTGGTGTGGATACACTTGTTTACTTTTGTTTTTGTTGTCTGTGCTTTTGGTGTTATATCTAAAAAATCATTGCCAAGACCAATGTCTAGGAGCTTTTTCCTTATGTTTTCTTCTAGGAGTTTTACAGTTTCAAGTCTTAAATTTATTCTTGAATTCAGTTTGAGTTGGTTTTTGTATATGGTGGGAAATAGGAGTCCCAATTTCATTCTTTTGCATGTGGATATCTAGTTTTCTCAATAACACTTATTGAAGAGACATTCCTTTCTCCATTGTATATTTTTGGCACCTTTAATAAAACTGATCAAGAAAGCATGAGTATATTTCTGGTCTCTCTATTGTGTTCCACTGGTGGATATGTCTATTTTTATTCCAGTACCATACTCTTTGGATTACTACAGGCAAGCCTCATTTTACTGTACTTTGCATTATTGTGCTTCACAGATAAAGGGCTTTTACCAACTGAAGGTTTGTGGCAACCCTGCATTGAACAGGTCTTACCAGCACCATTTTCCGAGTAGCACTTGCTCACTTGTGTCTCTGTGTGATATTTTGGTAATTCTCAGAACATCACAAACTTAAATTCTTATATTAATTATGATGATCTGTGATTAGTGATTATGATTTAGTGAAAGCTCATATGGTTAACATTTTTTAGTAATAAAATATTTTTAATTAAGGTATATAGATTTTAAAAATGTTATTGCATACTTAATAGACTACAGTATAGTGTAAACATAAATTTTATATATACTAGGGGACCAAAATGCATTTGAGTCACTTTATTCATTTTATTTTATTGCAATGGTCTAGAACTGAGTTTGCAGTATCTCCAAAGTATGTCTATATAGCTTTGTGATATAATTTGAAATCAGATATATGATGCTGCCAACCTTGTTTCTTCTTCTTCTAGATTGCCTTGGATATTTGTGTTCTTATAGGATTTTTTCTCTTGCTATGAAAAATGCCATTGACATTTTTGTTAGGGATTGCCTTAAATCTGTAGAATGCTTAGGATACTATGGACATTTATTCCATATTGCTATGCGATGTTAATTCTTCCAACTTATGAACATGGGATACCTTTCCATTTATTTGTGTCTTCAGTTTCTTTCAGTGATATTTTGTAGTTTTCAGTTTATAGATCTTTAAACTTCCTGGTAACTTTATTAAGTATTTTATTTTCAGTTTTATTATAAACAGGATTGTTTTCCTAATTTCTTTTTCAGATGGGTCATTGTTAGTGTATAAAAACATAAGTAATTTTTGTATGTTTATTTTGTATTCTGCAACTTTACTGAATTCATTTATTAGCTCTAAACTTTTTTTGATGGAGTCTTCAGGGTTTTCTATATAAAAAATCATGTCATCTGTAAACAAAGACTTCCTTTCTGATTTGAGTATTTTTTTTATTTTTTATTCTTGCCTAATTGCACTCACTAGGATTTCCACTACTATGCTGAATAGAAGTGGTGAGAGGGGGCATTCTTGTCTTGTTATTGATTTTATAGGGAAAAACTTTCAGCTCTTTACCTTTGAGTATGAATATTATCTATGGGCTTGTCATTATGACCTCTATTTTTAAGTGTATTCCTTCTGTATCTAATTTGTTGAGAATTTTTATCATGAAAAATGTTTCATTTTGTCAAATGCTTTTTTCTGCACCTATTAATGTAATCGTATGATTTTTATCTTTCATTCTATTAAGATGGCGTATCACATTTATTGATTTGTGTGTTGAACCATTCTTGCAGCCCAGGGGTAAATGCCACTTACTAATTTTATGTAATTTCTTTAATGAGCTTTTGAACTTGGTGCCCTAGCGTTTTGTTGGTGGTGTTTGCATCTATGTTCATTCATTAGGGCAATTGGCCTATAATATTCTTTTCTTACAGTGTCTTTGTATGACTTTGGTATCAGAGTAATGCTGGCCTCATAGAATGAGTTTTACTGTGTCATTCCTCTTTAATTTTTAGAAAAGATTGAGCAAGATTGGCAGTAAATCTTCAAACGTTTGGTACAATTCACTTATGAAGCCATCTGCTTCTGTTTTTTGGTTGTTTTTTGTGAGAAGACTTTTTTTAATTAAGCTTTTTTTCAATGTTTACTTATTTTGAGAGAGAGAGCAAGTGCACGTGAGCAGGGAAGGGACAGAGACAGAGAGAGGGAGGGAGAGAATTGTTAGAAGATGTTTGATTACTGATTCAATCTTCTTCCTCATTATTGATCTATTTAAATTTTCTGTCACTTCATGATTCAGTCTTGGTAAGTTTTATTTTTCTAGTAATATATCCAGTTCTTCTATGTTATTTAACTGTATTTGTGTTATATCAGTTATAATGTCTTCTCTTTCATTTATAAA
>CM053567.1:30495217-30557191 GCA_028646485.1 Cryptoprocta ferox
GAGGGAGGGAGAGAATTGTTAGAAGATGTTTGATTACTGATTCAATCTTCTTCCTCATTATTGATCTATTTAAATTTTCTGTCACTTCATGATTCAGTCTTGGTAAGTTTTATTTTTCTAGTAATATATCCAGTTCTTCTATGTTATTTAACTGTATTTGTGTTATATCAGTTATAATGTCTTCTCTTTCATTTATAAATTCTTTTTATTTATTATTCTCATTTTTCTTAGGATAGTTAAGAGTTTGACAATTTTGTCTCCTTTAAAAAGCAACTCTTAGATTTGCTAATATTTTCTGTTGCTTTTCATATCACGATTTTATTTATTTCTGCTTTGATCTGTATTTCCTTTCTTCTGATAAATTTGAGTTCATTTATTTTTTCACTTCTAGTTCTTTGAGGTATAAAATTAGGGTGTTTGAGATCATTCTTTAATATTAATAATCACTATATACTTCATTCACCTTTACTGTTGCTGCATCCTATATGTTTTGGTATGTTGTCTTTCCAGTTTTGTTTGTATCAAGATATTTTTTGATTTCTCCTTTGATTTCTTATTTGATCTATTGGTTGTTCAGGAGTGTGTCATTTATACATATTTATGAATTTTCTAATTTTTCCTCCTCTTGATTTCATACCATTATGATTGGAAAAAGGTATTTGTTATGATTTTGTCCTTATTAAATTTAAGACTTTTTTGTATCCTAATATATGATACATCCTGGAGAATATCCATGTGCACTTTAGAAAAAATATATTTTGTTGCTATTACTAGGAGTGTTCTGTATATATCTGTTAGGCCCATTTGCTCAATGGTGTTAAGTCCACTGTTAATAACTTTCTGTCTAGATGATCTATCCATTGTTGAAAATGGGGTATTGAAGTCTCCTTTGGGTGTACAACCTAGTGGTGACATTCATATACATTATGAAATGATCACAACAGTAAGACTAGTTATCATCTCTCACCATACAAAATTGTTGCAATATTGTCATCTGTATTCCCAGTGTTATACTTTATATCCCACAATTTATTTGTTTATAACGGGAAGTTTGTATCTCTTAATCTCCTTTACCTGTTTCACCCATTTTCTACCCTCCTTCCCTCTGGCAACCACCAGTTTGTTCTCTGTATTTATGAGTTTGTTCCCATGTTTATATTTGTTTTGTTTTTTAAATTCCACATATAAGGATATTTGCCTTTCTTTGACTTGTTTCACTTTGTTTAAATACTCTCTCTAGACCATCCATGTTGTTGTAAAATGAAATATTTCAGCCTTTTTTATGGCTGAGTAATATTCCAATGTGTGTGTGTATGTGTATGTATATATACTTATATATATCTCACATTTTTATCCATTAATCTACTGATGGAAATAGGTTATTTTCTTGTCTTGACTATTATAAATAACACTGAAGTGAACATAAGGTGCATATATCTTGTTAAGTTAGTGTTTTTGTTTTCTTTTAATAAATACTCAGAGGTGGAATTGCTGGATGGTATAATAGTTGTATTTTTAATTTTTGAGGAACTTCCATACTATTTTCCATAGTGGCTACACCAATTTACATTTCCCCTAATAGTACACAAGAGTTTCCTTTCTTCACATCCTCACCAGCACTTTATTATTTCTTATCTTTTTGATACCAGCCATTCTGAAAGGTGTTAGGTGATATCTCATTATGGTTTTGATTTGCATTTCCCTGATGATTAGTGAAGTTAAGTATTTTTCCGTGTGTCTGTTGGCCATCTCTATCTCTTTGGAAAATGTCTATTCAGGTTTTCTGTGCATTTATTAATCAGATTGTTTTTGTTTTTGGGTGTTAACTTGTAGGAGTTATTCTTTATATATTTGGATATTAACTTCTTATTGAATGTATTATTTGCAAATATCTCCTTCCATTCAGTAGTTTGCATTTGTTTTGTTGATGGTTTCCTTTATGTTCAAAAGCTGTTTAGTTTGATGTAGCCCTAATTGTTTATTTTTGATGTTGTTGCCCTTGACTATCAAGATAGATTAAAAAACATATTGCTAAAACCTTTGTCCAGGTGTTTTCTACCCATGTTTTCTTTTAGGAGTTTTATGGTTTCAGGTCTTACATTTAGGTCTTTACTCCATTTTGAGTTTATTTTTGTATAAGGTGTCAGAAAATGGTCCAGTTTCATGCTTTTTCTTGTTGTTGTCCACTGTTTTTAATGTCATTTATTATAGACTGTCTTTTCTTTATTGTATGTTCTTGCCTTCTTTGTTGTAGATTAATTAACCATGTAAGCATGAGTTCATTTCTTAGTTCTCTTTTCTCTTCTTTTGATCTGTGTGTCTCTTTTTGTGTCAGTACCATATTGTTTTAATTGTTATAGCTTTGCGGTATAGTTTGAAATCTGGGAATATGATACCTCTAAATTGTGCTTTCTCAGTTGCTGTTGACATGTGGGATCTTTTGTAGTTCTCCATATGTTTTAAGGTTACTTGTTCTAGTCTGTGAAAAAAATTACCAAAAAAATACCAATGGATATTTTTATAGGGATTGCATTGGTTCTGTAACTTGTCTTGGGTAATATTGACATTTTAACAATACTAATTTCTCTAAACCATGATCAACATCTATCTTTCTGTTTATTCGTGTCATCTTCTGTGTCTTTCATCTGCATCTTATAGTTTGCAGAGTACAGAATTTTTACTTCCTTTGTTAAATTTTACTCCTAGGTATTTTATTCTTTTTGATACAGTCCTAAATGGAATTTTTTTTCTTAATTTCTCTTTGTGATAGTTCATCTTAGTGTATAGAAACCCAACAGATTTCTCTATATTAATTTTATAGTCTATAATTTTTCTAAATTCGTTCCTTACTTATAGTATTTTTTTTTTGATAGAGTTGTCAGGGTTTTCTATGTATAGTATCATGTCATCTACATATAGTAACAGTTTTATTTCATTCTTACCAATTTACGAATGCCTTTTCTTTCTTCTTCCTTTTGATTGCTTGCAAACAATACATCCAGTACTGTGTTGAAAAAATTTTGTTAATATTTTTGTGGTGATGTGTTCTGATTATTTTCTCTTTCTGTTTTGGGTATCTACTATGGAGAAGGTTTTTTTCTTTGCAATTATCATGAGATTTACAGAAAATATCATATAGTTATAAGTCTACTTTAATATGACAATTACTTAACTTTAGTCATATGTAAAAACTCCATACTTCTACTTCACTCCCCCATGTGTTTTATGTTATTGATGTCACAATTTACATTTTTTATACTATTGCCACAATTTGCATATTTTCACATTTCAGCATATTTTATTTGGAGGTATAAAGTAGGGCAGATATTTGGGTCAGCGTGGGGCAACAGAACAGGTTAATGAGAGATGCGGATTGAAAAGTCTATACTAGATGTTACCTATGAGAGGCAAAAGAGATTCAATACCATATGCAACAGAATCCAGTTTTGGATCATGTATCATTATCATTCATCTAAGATCAAGAAGAGAGCAACCAACAAGAAGGAGAAATTCTTCAAATAGAGACACAGTCATGGGCCAATAAAATCCTGATTCTAGGACCTATTTGATTTACCCAATAATATACTAGCTTTTTAGTGTTGTACATCACCTGTTGTCCTTACCAAAGCCTATGCATCCTAGTGATCATATGTATCCCAGTAAAGTAGTTATTATTTTTTACTTATTATCCCTGTATTTTATAAATTAACTGAACTAAATTTGATTATTCATAATCATTAAGTGGTTTTGGTGCTAATTTATTATTGTTTTGCTTTGTTTTTCAATGAACACTTGTTGGAGGTAGGGACAGTTACATATATCTTCCTTCATACCCTTGTTGCCATATGCCAAAGTATATTTTAGACCAAACTTTCCTACAAAAACAAATATTTATTGGAATGAAAGTATGAAATTAGTCATAATTGTGTTAACTGAACAGCACTATCCAGTAGTCTGTTCTTTTAGGAATTCCACCTACAGCTTGTATAAAAAAAAGTTGACTGCAGCAAACATAACAAGCTATTCAAGATGCAAGAATTATTTAATATTATAATTGGCCTTCATAATCAGAATCTTCTGTAATTGTGGTGAGATTCAAGGCTGTTTAAAAACCAAATCTCAAGTGTCATTCCAAAGATACAGAATTTGTGTAACTAGTTCAGGCAAGGAAATATATAATATTTCTAGTCTATCCACACAATTTGAAATTGCATCACAAAATTTGCCAATGAAAACCCATTTCAAAAATCTTTTATTCCATTTAATAAAAATCTCTTTTGCTGATAAGAGATAAAGATAACTGGAGTGTTTTAGTAGCTACTGTATCCTTTAGAATATATGAGAGACAACCCAATTCAGACAAGTAACTACCCTTGGTTGTAAATTAAAGCTTTGCTTATCACACATTCACACACATATGCACATGCATGCACACACACACACATCCTGATTATCCTTAAGTATTTTAACATATATTACAGATATCACAACACCATTCTATAATGAGGACCATTAGGCTCACAGTGGTTAATCACCTTGACTGAATTTACAGCTAGTAACTAGGCAAAGAGAGTGTTGACCCCACATGGCCTTAGACTACATATTCATGCATGTTCTTTATACCCTATTATTCCTCGTGAGCTTATTCTATCTCTGGGGGCAAAAATTCTAATAACCCTATTTATTTCAATAAGCATGATGTACTCCTTGATACCAAGAAGGAAATTCTAAGGACTCTTATAAAATATGTATCTATTGCAACTTATTTCTTGGGGCACATAGAGACTTCTATGTTGGTGAGTCAATTTGCTGTGGATGACAGTGAAGTACAGTATTGAGGGGAAGAACATGGAGATGATTCAGTAGGAGTTAGTATCAACAGATCACTAAATTACTGCTGGCAGATGAAAGCAAGCCACAGAAGGTGGCCTGCCCGGATTGGACTAAATAGGAAAGAGTAAGAGAGATTGGAGTAAAAACTCCCAGCTAGATACTGAATAGAAGAGACATTTCTGACTCCATGTTGATGCAGGTTGGGTAAATTATGTTGGTGGGTTTAGTTCTTTGGTGATTTCCAAAAGATAGATTATGGATTCCAATGAGAATGTGATAAATATATAGTTCTAATCAGGAAGGGAAGCACTGTATTATTTCTGCTCCAGGTCTTTTCCTGCTGTTGGTAATAGCTTCACACTACAAAGAATTCTCTTTTCTAACAAACTATGGTTAAAAGTGTTAAGATTTCCGTTTAATGAAGTGGTGCTTTCTGAAATCATTCCCTTGAGGTCTGATTGCTGCCATAAAGTTAGCACCTGGGATGTAATATAGAATTTGATTTCCATACACAATTCTATATGTTAACGTATCTGAAAGTGATATATTAGGTTGAAGTAGCTGATCGTCTTTCATCATGGGAACAGAAACCGGAATTGTATGTTCTATTTTGATCCTCTTAGAAGAGATAGATAAGAAAGGGCCACTTTCTTCTCTGCTTCTAATATGGAAATTGATGATATTTATTTTTGTATGTACCTTCCCTGACTTATTTTTAACATATGTTTTGGTTGAAAAATGAAATTATGTGATACAGCCTAATAAGATAATTTGGTATTATTCTTATCCAAAGTTTAAAGGCATTTGAGGGGACTTTTGTTTATTTTTTGCTATGTGTAAATTTGTTTTTATTTTTAAAATTGAGATTTAGTTGACATATAATATTAGATTCAGGTGTAAATAGCCTAGTGACTCAACAATTACATGCCTTACAAAATTTTCACCATGACGCCTGTTAACTACACTTCTGGAGGGGACCTTTTCTTAACCTATCCCTGAATGTTCATTCTCCTGACAGAAGGTAACTGAGTTTGCAGTTTTTAGTGGAATGGGCATCAAGGTCCTTGTTCTCCTTTCTGCCCTGTTGAACTGTATATGTGTTACAATGCTTGGTTTTATGCTTTACTTCATACCTTTTGTACATTCTGATAGTTCTTCCTACTAAGCCAGGTGATAAACTCTTTGGGAGACGTGGCTGGATTCAGTTTGGAAGCATATTCAATCGGAGATTACTGGAAATGTTTAGAGAATATTTACCTCCTGGAAAGTAATCAGTCTGTTGCAGATATTTCCCTGGTCTTTGTGGAAGGACCTGATTGGTTTTCTTTTCCCCTTTGATGTTAACACACAGAATGAGTGTGTGTGTGTGTGTGTGAGTGTGTGTATTACATGCGTGTAGGTGATGATAAATACACACATACATACACACACACAGTTTTCTCAAATTCATTCATCTGCTAAAATCATACCAGAGTGGGAGAAACTCTTGTCTGTAAATAATGCTCACCTTAGAAAGGTCAACGCAACAGAAATTATAGGTTACACATTTCTGACCTGGCCATCTTGAATCTAGGTCTCTCTCGTTCCAGGTCTCTGACTCTAAGGTTTCTATTCTTTCAACGACATCATGCTTTCTTCTAGAACTGTATCTGAATCCCAGCTCCCTGAGGTAATACAAATCTAATAAGAATGATCATTGTTGACTATAGGAAAATGATAATTTTGATTTAGTCATTTTGATGTTAAAGGAAGGGGAAACTATGGCTAGAAGTCTGATTTATAATCTATGGTCCATTGTATTAATTCATATTACCTCCCTTTGTTCACTTTTGAAGTGTCCCAATTTGGATGAGAAATTACAAAGTCACTTTAGCTGTGGGTGGTGTTTTTATCCTGGGATCAAATTGTATTTTATTTATTTATTTACTTACCTACCTACCTATTTACTTACTTACTTACTTATTTATTTTTCAGAGTGAGGGAGAGCAAGAGAGAGGGAGAAAAAGCTGGGGAGGAGTAGAGAGAGAAACAGAGAATGACAAGTAGTCTCCTTACTGTCAGAGCAGAGCCCAATATGGGGTTCTGACTCACGAACCGAACCATAAGATAATGACCTGAGCTGAAATCAGGAGTCGGATGTCTAACCAACTATGCCGCCCAGGTGTCTCACTTTCATTCTTCTTCTTTTAAAGTTCCTGGTAAAATAATATTTTCTAGGACATCTTGTGATTCTTAACGGACATTTAAAATACTTAAAAATGTGTCTGTTGATTAGGCAGTAGTGCCCAATAAATGGGCAGTTGCATTAAAACAGAAGGTAGTTTGGGTGAGCTAAGTTGGGTGCCCCACACCATAAGAGGAAACATAACCTGGGAAGGGGGAGGGTTATTATTCACACCCTCCTCTCCATCTAGTGTGGAGAATTTCAGAAAACCTAACTCCAAGTCATTCCTCAGCATCTTCTCCTTCGGAGTCTGCTGCTGTAATTACAGTCTTAAAACAGTCACAGGAGAACTTCAGAAGGTCTGGAAATTCAACCATATCCTATCAGGAAATAATACTCCTCTGTCTTGAAAGTTTCTGAAATTTTGCCTCTTTTGAGGCTCTTTTCTAATAGTTTTCAAAATTCCCCCTCCCACCACCTCCCCTCTTGCTCCTTGTAAAATTTTTAGCTGCAGCAGCAACACATTTTCCCATCTACTTGAAATTAATCTCTTATAATAAACTGGCTGGCCTAGAGTCATGAGAGAAGGAAGGAGGCAAGGAAGGAAAGGAAAGAATGGTCATTGCTAAAGAGAAATTCCATTCCATTCTGCCTCCATTAGTTTAGGCTGATTGTTGTTCCATGGGCTATTTGACCACTGGAGTTCTCTTAGTTATTGTATTTTTAAGACTCTTAGAGAATATTTTAAAGATGGTGATGAGGAAAGGTTTTAAGTGAGGTATTAATTCATTTGCTTTAAATATGGCGATGATGGTGGTGGTGATGATGATGAGTTGTTTGGAAAGCTGAAACATAACGCCTTATTTTTCCTTAATAAATGTTTTTCCCCCAGCCCTAATTACTTTCCTAGATAGACTTCTTCACTTGACCCAGATTCCTTGCTCTCTAAGTTCAAAGCCCTCTAGAGCAGTGCTACTTAAAATGTGAAGGGAGGGCAGGCAGCATCAGCAGCACCTGGAAGCTATTAGAAATTCAAATTCTCAGAACTATAATAAATTCAGTAAAGTTGCAGGATGCAAAATTGACGTACAAAGATCAGTTGCATTTCTAGAGATGAACAGTGAAATGTCTGAAAAAGAAATAAACTATCTTATTTACAATAGCATCTCAAACAATACAGTATTTAGAAATACATTTAATCAAAGAGGTGAAAGATCTATACACTGAAAACTGACTTTGATGAAAAAAGTTAAAGAAGGCACAATAAGAGGAAAGACATTTTATATTCATGCATCAGAAGAATTAGTACTGGTAAAATGTCTATACTACTTAAAGCCATCCATAGATTGGGTACAATCCCTATCAAAATTCCAATCGTAGTTTTCACAGAAATAGAACAAATGATCCTAAAATTCAAATGGAACTATAAAAGATCCTGAGTAACCAAAGCAATCTAGAGGAAGAAAAAACTGTTGAAAACATCACACTTCCCAGTTCCAAATTATACTATAAATCAATAGTTACAAAATCAGTGTAGTACCATCATAAATATAGGCACATCAACTAAGGGAACAGAATTGGGAGCCCACATCTAAAGCCATTTATATATAGTCAACTAATATTTGATGATGGGCCAAGAATACTCAGTGGGGAAAGGATAGTCTTTTCAGTAAGGAGTCGTGAGAAAACGGATTATTCACATGCAAAAGAATAAAATTAGATCCCTGTTTGATACCTTTCACAAAAATTAACTTAAAGTGCATTAAAGACTTAAGTGTAAGACCTGAAGCAGTGAAAGTCCAAGAAGAACATTTAGGCAGTAGACTCTTGGATGTTGGTCTTGGCAATGAGGTTTTGGATAGGATTGGTACAGGGAGGGCACCTTTCACATGGTAGATTTATTTAAGGGCGACAAAGGTCAGAGGGTCCTTTGTGCACAGGCTATTTGTGAAATCCCTTTCACTCAAGATAATATGCTACAGTGACATATTTTGGGGTGACGTAGTCTGTTCCCCTTCAACTCCTGGTGACTTGTGTTTATTAGTATGGAAACTCAAAACTTTCTGATTCCAAGTTTTTGATAACTGCATTGAACTGCTTGTCATTACCGGACTAAAGTCCAGTTTTTCCTCCGTCCCCCACCCTCAGTCTTTTTCCTCATCGGGCCTTTCCCCTGGCACGTTACATCTCCACTCTGCTCTGTCACTGAAATCTGCCCATTGTCCTGGGCTCCCATGTGCATTGCGGCTCATTCATGAAGCTTTTCCTGATGCTCAAACTCCTCCTTTAGAACATTGGACTGTGGCCCCCCACTTTCATCTAGAATATTTTCTATCCCTTTGATATTTCTTCATTAAACAAATATTTACTGAGCGTCTGCTTTGCCGACAAAGTAAGGAAACAGATTTTGTTCCTGCCCTTATGGAGCTTATATTTTCTATGCTTGGGAACTAGAATTTTTCTCATGTAATTTAACTCATTTCACATCATGCTGTCAGCATTTTTCCTTCTTTTATGTATTTAACTATATTGGAATCTCCATGAGATCATCCTGCCTCTCTTTAGTTTGCTGCCTCTGGCATCCTGCCTGTTGTTTATACATAGTAGTTCAGGATATTTTAATTCCATTAAGGACCTCTCTATATTATAACTAAAGGTACTCTATCCAACATGTGCTGTGATTGCCAGTTTTTGACCTTTTGCCTACAGTGTTGATCTATTCAGCATGACCTTTGTATCTGTTCTATGCATTTCTGCCTTTTAAGAATCTATTCCCATTTGTGATGTTGTGATTCATAATAGGTAACATATATTTAGTCTTTGCCCCTTTTCTGGCACTGAACCCCTAAAACCCTTGGAATTTCCTGAGATGAGAGTAATAAAGATGTATTTGTTATGTTAATGAGGTGCCTTTCAGAAAGCACCTAAGGATGGGGGCTGGTTGCCTGGAGAATGAATCTCCGGATTGGAGGATTGGAACTTTCAGGGGCCCCTCCTCCACAAGATCTGAGGGTTGAGTACAATTGCTAATGAGGACATATTTCAATCAGTTATGCCCAAGTAAGGAAGCCTCCATAAAGAACCCAAGAGGACAGGGTTCAGGGAGCTTCTAGGTTGGTGAACCAGAATGCTTCCTTGTGCCACCAAGCTGGCCTGTAGACTTCCATGAGGACTGAAGCTCCTTTGTTCACTGCCTCACCATCTGTAAGTCAGCATCTGGCTGTTGATTCTTATCCTTTTATATCCTTTGTAATTAATTGGTAATCTAGGGAGTAAACTAGTTTCCTGAGTTCTGTGAGCCTCTCTAGAAAATTAATTGAATGTGGGGCACCTGGGTGGCTCAGTCGGATGGACATCCGACTTCAGCTCAGGTCTGATGTCTCCTTTTGTGGGTTTGAGCCCCACATTGGGCTGTGTGCTGACAGCTCAGAGCCTGGAGCCTGCTTCAGATTCTGTATCTCCCTCTCTCTCTCTGACCCTCCTCCACTCGTACTCTGTGTGTCTCTCTCTCTCTCAAAAATGAATAAACATTAAAAAACTAAAAAAAAAGAAAATTAATTGAATCTGAGAATAGGATTATAGGTACCTCTGATTTATAGCTCATTGGTCAGAAGCAGAAGGTAACAACCTGGACTTCCGATTGGCATCTGAAGTAGGGACAGTCTGTGGGACTGAGCCCTCAGGGTAGATAGAATCAGAATTGAGGTGAATTATAGGACACCCAGCTCCTAGGGGAGAGGAGTGCTTGGTGGGATGGGGGAAAACCCACAGGTATCCCAGTTGGTCTTAGAACCTTACCATTTACCTTCTGGTTCCACAAAGCCTTTTTAGACCATTTAGACCCATAATGTTTTCTTATAAGATACTCTACTCTGGATATTACTCTGGATTTCTCTGGAACTATTTAGTGGCACATTTTTGTTAACTTTATATTATACTCGACATGATACCTCAGCTAAATGTTAAACTCCTCAAAGGCCAAAAATGCTAATGTTTAGTACTTAGTAAGATGTCTTGTCCACAAATGCTGAATAAATCTAGATTGATGAAATGCATGCTAATCCACATCCAGATGGCTCAGTAAAATTTTATCATTGTCACTTCTGGTGACCACTAGTGTGCATGCCCTGTGCCTTGCCCAGAGTAGGGTTATAACTGTCCTCTACCAATAAAGAAAATATCTTTTGTAAGAAAGCCAGCCATACACTTGCCTGGGTTTTCCTATTCTGGTCTACTCTTATTTATTAATTACCCCAAGGTCTATAATAATATGTAGATTGGTTCTTTGCCTTGAGACTTGGGAAGGCAAAAGTGCTTTTGAGTTTGTCTAATGATAAGGTAATAATTAATGTGACACCTGATGGCACAGGTTCTATTATCTACGTTATATAGGGAGAGCTGTATACTGTTTACAAAATATACTCATGAACAAATGAAAATTAACTATGGTAGTTTCAGAAAGCAATTTGCATCCTCCTCAATAAGAAACTAGTAATATTTTTTTTTATAATCTTGGTTACTAATTGAGTTGTTCATGTATTAGCAAATCCTTATAAAACACTAGGTGCCAAGCATGTTAAGTTTTTTCATATGTATTTTTTTTTAGTTTTTATAAAGTTTTTAGAGAAAAAGCATGGGAGTGTGTGAGAGAGGCAGAGAGAGAGAGAGAGAGAGAGAGAGAGAATTTTAAGCAGGCCCCATGCTGATGTGGGGCTCAAAACTGCTCTGAGGTTTATAATCTTTTCACACTCTTAAACTGTATGCTCTGTTGAAACTTTGGCCCTTCCATATTCTTTTGTGTGTATCCCAAAAGATCTGTGTGGGCCCTGCTATGATGCTTCCTTCCTCTTGTTACTGATTAGAAGTCAGTTTCAGTCTGCACTTGTTGCTGAAAGTCCATTAGCTCTGTCACTGACGGTTCAGTGCCTTTGGTCTTTCTGATAGTTGAGTTCGCTCTTCAAATTCATGTTGTTCTGCATACTGTGATAGAAGAAATTTGAGGTCCCTCTGATAAGGGAAAACTACTTCCTGTTTGGAAACAAACCTAAACTAGAGCTTTCTTTTGTGAAGGCCCAATACTTCCTGTGAATCCCCTTTGTTCACTCCCCAAGTCCATGCAATGGGCAGCCATTTGATATATTCGTTTAATGAAAGAGTTACATAGATTCTTCTCCCTATATGGTATTGGGACAAACAGTACCTGTCCAATTCAAAGTGCAGTACTTGGGGCATCTGGGTGGCTCAGTTGGTTAAGCATTGGACTCTTGATTTTGGCTCAGGTCACCATCTCACAGTGTGTGGGATGGAGCCCCGTGTCCGGCTCTGTGCTGACACCGAGGAACCTGCTTGGGATTCTCTCTCCTCTCTCTCTGTGCCTCCCCCATCTGTCTCCTTCTCCTCTCTAAATAAATAAACAAACATAAAAAAGAACAAATTAAACAAAACACAAACTAGTAGCAACCACTTAGCAAATTCTTAATGTGTGAATGGATGTTGAGTCACAAGTGCGTAATACAAATCTGTTAACCTAATCAAGCTTCAAAGGGTGTGTGTGTGTGTGTGTGTGTGTGTGTGTGTGTATAGAAAAGAGAATTCCAATTTCCTTCATTAACAAACGTTATCAAGCCCCAAATCCACATGATGCTATCCTCGCTGCCACCCAAAGTTAGCTAAAAAGAGACACAGGAGAGGCCTTTTTTTGAATTCTTTAGGATTTAAAGCACAAAAACAGTGTTGCTGGTGAATTTGCACAAGGCATGCACACAAAGAAGGGCATTACATAGAAAAATAAATGGGTATTACCGACTACTGTTCCGGGAGCCGCAGGTATGTATTGTCCAAATGGACTTATGTGAAAGGTTCTAATGGAAAGATAACAGACTTAAGTCCTCTTCAAATGGAGGCATTAGTATTCTGTTCCAAGAGCATCAGAAACATTAGTTTACTTTGAATATTTTCATATATTTTTACCACTGGGGCCTTTAGTATTGGAACAAATTGATGTCTAGAGTCCAAAAAAGCTGTTTAGTGTGTGATAGTAGAAAATTAAATAATGCATTTGTCCTGCAGGCTTCTGGCTCTCACACTTATGCAAAATCAGTAGAATACCCACAGCCTCTTTTTTGAATGTCAGATGTCTTCATTGGAATGTGAGGAAATCTATTTAATTACTGACCTCAAATGAATGGCAGGAGGATGAAGTTGCATTTCTACCTTTGCGTTTCTGTTCCTGTTTTCAATAGCATTTGCTGACACTGAGGAAATGCATTATCACCCTCACAGTCCAGAATTTTTTTTTCTAGTCATTACCAGTGGTGCCCATTCTGTACACCATCTCCGTCGAAATGGAGAATTTAAGATTTAGGATGTGAATGTATTGTACTTTGTCGGCCTTGAAAAACAGATGTATTAGGAAGGATATCCAAGGCAAAGTTATCTTGGAAGTGGGTGGCATTAACCATGCAAGTTCAAATTTCTGGCAGCTCCGGGTCACACTAATCTAAATGATCATAATTTGAGGGATGCCCAGGGTCCGCCTTGACAACAGAGTCCTAAGAGCAGTTAGGAGTAAAGCAAATCAAATAAGAGAATCATTCTGTTTCTTTCTTTCTTTCTTTCTTTCTTTCTTTCTTTCTTTCTTTCTTTCTTTCTTTCTTTTTCTTTCTTTCTTTCTTTCTTTTACTGTTTATTTATTTTTGAAAGAGAGAGACACAGAGTGCAGGCAGGGGAGGGGCAGAGAGAGAGGGAGACAGAATCAAAGCAGGCTCCAGGCTCTGAGCTGTCAGCATAGAGCCTGACATGGGGCTTGAACTCACAAGCCATGAGATCATGACCTGAGCCAAAGTCAGACACTCAACGGTCTGAGCCACCCAAGTGCCCCTCATTCTGTTTCTGTAACAGTTTTAAATTTGTATCCGTGGGAATAGAGAAAAGAGAGTATAAAATCCTCTGGCATTTTCTGGGTTAATGTCTCCTCCTAATTGCTGTTTGGCCTAGTTCTTTTTTTGTCTGTGTTCCCTCCTTGCAAGGCTCCTGGCTGCTTTGCATCTCAAGGGGGTAGCATATTCAGGACTCCACTTTCCAATGTGGGTTTCTAAAAGGCAGAGTGAGACATCTGCCACCCACCCACTCTCCTGCCTACCAGGACATTCCTCATTCTCCTTTAGCTGGAGTGTAAAATTAACCTCCTGCCCACACTCTGTGGAAGGGGCTGGCTTTGGTTTTTGTAAGCCATCCTTTTCTTTCCTCTCCTCCCCCCAACTCCCCATACTGTGTGTCTCCTAATGGCAGAAAAATACAGAATCAGAGAAACAGATGAAAGCATTAAGAAGAAAAGATATTAATACTGAACTGTTTCCGTTGCATAGCATATTAAATTGCACACTATACTGGGTCTTGAGGTCTTGGGTTTATGACCCACCAAATGATCGGCCAATCTCTTTCTTGCCTCAGTTTCTTTATATTATATAGAAATGAATGGAGAGGTGCCCGGGTGGTTCAGTCATTGGACTGAAGTGTTGGACTCTTGATTTCAGCTCAGGTCATGATCTCACGGTTCGTGAGTTCAAGCCCCACATCAGGCTCTGCACTGACAGCATGGAGCCTGCTTGGGATTTTCTCTCTTGGCCCCTCCCTTATTCTCCATCTTTCTCTCTCTCTCAAAAAATAAACTAAAAAAAAAAAAAAACACGAAAGAAATGCATGGAAAGAGGAAAATAACCTGTGGCCATGACTATTGAAGTAGTGGTTCTTAAACCTCTTGGCCCATATAGGTAGGGAACCTGAGTTTAAAGGACGTCACACACAGGAACACACCAGAAGACACATGCAAGAAAATGTAAGCAGAGGCATTTTCTTCACTGACTCAGAGATTTGGGAGTTACTGGTGAAGGGGATCAGAATATGCCACCCCAAAATATGCCACTCTGTCACAGGGATTATTTTGAGCTGAAAGCACTTGAGAAAAAGCACACCCAAGAGCTCTCTGCTCTCTCCTTCTTTGCCTAAAAGCAGGGCATCAAAATTTTTTTTTTCTGTTGTGAATGCACCCTCCTCTCTTCTCCTGTACTAGTAGGAAGAAAACAACCCTCTAAGGCACCAGAGGTAGAAAGTTTGCCCTGAGAGATGTCCAAGCAAACTGATGTTACTAAAATAACCCTTATCTTTTGTGAGTTTCCAAGCATGTTCACTTTCTCAGTTTCCTGCTTGTGGAAGCACAAACCCCTCTTCCTTTGTCTAGTCCCTTCTCTATAACTTACCACCCTTTAGATGGTAAGTTCTCAAGCCAAATGATTTAATTGGGTTTTCACTTGTTTATTGTGAAGCCCCCCCTCATAAAAATTAAAAACACTAAAATATATTTGCCTTTTTTCCTGTTTATTTGGCTTTTTGTCTGTTACATTCGCCAACCCCAGTGACACGCCTAAGAGTGTAGAGAAAGCGTTTATCTTCCCCTACAGAACTGTTTCTTATTTATTCTCTTTCTAGACTCAGAAAAGACCTTCTCTTTAGCTCATTTATAACTGAGTTTCAGATGAAAAATACCCCACACCATGAATTTCCTCCTTTTATCTGACAAACATTTATTGAGCCCTTTCATTAGTAAGGCTTACTTTTTGCTCTCATGTGGCTGACAGTCTAGCAGAGATTATTTTTTTAGAATCTGTAGAGACTTTAGATTTGCTCCAGTAAAACTTACCATATAGATGGAAGGTACCATGCTATCTATCAGCCTATCATGTGTCTATCAACCTATCAATCATTTATCTGTTAGTCGTTCATGCATTTTTCAGTCCATATTTACATCATTATGCTTCCAGATACAGACTATATAAAGTAGTAATAAATGTTTCACCTTCCTAATGATAGTAAAATAATGTTTTAAAAATTTAAATATTTAAAATTAAAAGAAAGTTTTAATTAAAATTAGAAATGGGTGTTCTAATATCATGTAAATACTACAGATGAGGGCTGTGAAACAAAATATAAAACAGCCAGGAATTTAGAGACCGTACTTTCTACTTAAGGAAAGCCTAATGGCCTGAATAACTCAGATATTTAAATATTATTTTAAGGAAGAGAAGCCATTTATCCAGAGAGTCAAGCATATTGCAGATTCTACATTCTGTAAGGAATCTCATTAGAATATAACCCAGCATCATAATTAGTTGGCGCTTCTGACTTTGTCATTCTTGATAGAACCTGGGTTACTAGGCTGCTATTCTCTTTATGCCTGTCGTTCTAAACTCATGTCAGAGTCACCTGGAGGGTGTGCTAGACGTGGAGACACAGATCGGCTGGGTACCATCCCCAGGCTCGATTTAGTTTTTTCAAGCCTTGGATTGGAGGCCTTCCCACGTTAAAGACTGGTGAACTTCAAATTTTGATTCTGCGAGGATGGATGATTCCAGGGATGGATCCTGGAGTCTGCATTTGTAGGTGCTGCTCATGTTGCCGGTCTTGGGAGGGAACACACCTTGAGATCCACCCCTCAAGGACACAGCAGGTCACCCAAATTAGAAAAGTTTGGGTGAGATTAACCCCTCTTTGTGGCTGTTTAGTGGGCAGTTGCAGATCACCATGTGTACCTAACATTCAGTTAGGTATTCTCACAGGGCGTGTCCTTACCACCCTGTGAGAATAAGGTGGTAATGCTCCCCTTGCCCCCACCCCCGGAAAGATTTCATTTCAGTGTGGCTTGTCACAGCATCACTTAGCTTAAAAGTAGAAATGTGTTTGGTGAGGCAGGACCTGCCTGACCACAGTGGGCCACGGGAGGAAGAGTTATTGATGTAATTGACCTTATCTGTCAGAATATTTGTTAAAAGTCAAGAGTTGTTAAATCCAATAGTGCTTCGCTTCATTACATAGGAATCTGGGTCTTAATACTACACTTCTTAGTAATGTTCTCCAGCTTGTTAGCAAAGGACAACGGGAAACACAATTTATGGGGTGGGTATTTTCTTAGGTGTTGCAAGATCACCCTCACTAAACATGTATCTCACTCTTAAAGTTTCTCAGCAGCTGTGGTCTATGTGATACATAGATATTACATATGCTCTTATCTATTTGACTTGTAGTGCATTTAGACAAGGTTTTGTCTTGGCTCAGAAATTTATTAATGTATGCCCTGGGGCAGATTTTCTTATTGTTTCCAACTGGGCCACATTTCCTCCTCTGCTAAGGGGATATGGATACCTAGCCTTAATTAGGGTTGCTTCAAAGATGAAATCATAGAGCCTGTGAAATGAGTGACATGTAATAAATACTTAATTCTTTCCCTTTCTTTGTATGTCATTTGCTTAATATTAAAAATTTTAAAAATTAATTGAAATTCCTGATTTCAGACATAATTGGAAAGATTTTTTGGTCTCAGGACATTTCCGTATTCTTTAAGACTCAGACTGGAGGCCTCCCAGTTAAAGACTGAGCAACTTCAGATTCTGACCACCTGCTCCCCTTACTGTCTTCCCTCCTCTGTCTGAACAGGGTAACAGTGGCCAGGATCTAACTTTCTCCAGCTATTCCATTCTTACCATACTCTTTATCATCCCAAAGGTAGCAAGTTTGAATATGTCTTTACACTTCTGAGAGGTACTGATAGCTTACCAATTTCTGTCATAATAGAACCGAGTAGTTCCCTTTCAAAGGAGTCTGTCAGGCTTGTTGAAATGTGTCCTTCCTTTTGGCTTGGGAGCTCCCTGCAGGCAGGGATATAGAGCCAGACTCTTAAGTGGGCGAGAAAGCTCGGAATGGCATCTAACACCCCTAACCCATGAGGAAGGGACATGTCTGAGGACTGTTCTCTGCTGCTTTACTGATTTTCCAGGGGACTTGTTCCCTAATGGGAAGAATCTCTTTGAGGACACTGGGTCTTAGTTACTCTCTTTTTCCTTGTGCTTGGGGCAGTGTCCACACAGTATGGGCTCCATGTCTATTTTTGAATAAAAGAGAGTAATAAAAGAATTTCTGTACGATTCCCAAGTTATCCAAGAATCTCATAAAAGATTGGCAAGCACCTTTTTAAAAGACCACTTCAAATTGGTAGTGAAGGGGTGCCTGGGTGGCACAGTCATTTGAGTGTCCAACTTCAGCTCAGGTCATGATCTCACAGTTTGTGAGTTCGAGCCCCGCGTCCAACTCTGTGCTGACAGCTCAGAGCCTGGAGCCTACTTCAGATTCTGTGACTCCTTCCCTCTCTCTGGCCCTCTGCCACTTGTGCCCTGTCTCTCTCTGTCTCTCAAAAATAAATAAATGTAAAAAAGAAATCAAATTGGTAGTGAAGCATGGAGCATCCTATTAAGACCTTGTGAAATCGTATTAGTTTTCAGCTCTTTGATGGACTGCTTTGCACCTTAATAATGCGGCTGCAGTACTGTCCTCACTCCTATGGAACAGAATATTAGAGCAGTTTCTTGGAGATTGCCCAGGGCATTCCCCTCATTGTGCAGAGGAGGAAACTCACTGCCCTTCTGGGGAGACTGTGTTTTCTGGCACAGAAATGCCTACCCATACCTTTTCCTACCTTGTAATGAACCCAGAAATGAGTTGTGTAATTTAGTACAAATGACCATCCAGATACGTTCCACAGAGAAGCACTGCTAATGGTGGTTATTGACCCTGTCAGTTGCTTGCTGCTGAGGGCTCACCTTGATTGGTAGTTGAAGAGTGCCACCATTTTCTGAGGCCACCAGCACTGACCTGTTGGCCATGGGATTCAGTCCCTCTTCACTCCAACAAAGAATCTTTAATTAATAGCATCTAAAGGAAAACAAATAAGAGAACAAGGCTGCCATGGAAAGCCCTCACTTACGCCACTAAGGGAAACCAAGAGGCTGATCTTAAATAACGAGACACTTCCAGATGGATGAAAACGGGTGCACCACGAGCAGAGCCCAGGGATACTGGAAATTGTTGGTACACGTCAAGGGTCAGAGACATGCTCTAAAAGGAAAGCAATGAAATAAAACATTCCAAGCAGCCTTTTGAAGACCAGGGGACTTCATGCAAGCTTCAGGTTTTATTGGGTTTTCCTATTATTTCTTATTTTTATCCAAATAAATAGCATTTTCATTAGGTATACGAACCACTTCTCTCCCCTCTGTTTTCTGTGCTCTCCTCCCTTTTTTCCTCTTTTGGTCTCCACTACCATACACATGTGGCTAAAACATCTCAGTAGGCCTGTAAGCTGGTAGATCTATCTCAATGGTAATCACTGATTGATAGTTAATTTTTCCTAGTTCTTTTTCAGGGTGTGATATGACAATAAGGAGGGTAATATTGGAGAGGCTGAATGATTTGATTTCCTAAGTTGTTCTGGTTCCCTACCGATGACAACCTTTGGCACCCTGGTGCAAACCAGAGACTACTGCCTTCATTCATTTGGGGTGTCTTAGTCACTTAGGGGAGGCTAGAGAATCTCCAGCCACAGTGCAAGGTCTTTAACCAGAAATGATAGTATTGCCAATAACAAGGAGAAGCAGGCTAATAACATTTCAATTTTTACATTCTTGGCCCCATTTTTCTTTCATGCTGAAATGTTACTGAAGTATAACTGCTTGTTGAACACACATTAATTCTGGAATTTGTGGTGAATCCAATCACACATAGCTGAATTCACCGGCTCACTGCATAAGCCTTTTGACATTTGAGGCCAAATGTTCAAATCACAGAGCTGAAGGTCGTGGCGTGTATTAGACAGGGAAGAATTAAGAAGATACATGGCCCCTATGATCTCTTGCACAGTCTTTACAAACCTGTCACCATCACCAATGCATTATTTATCAGATTCAGTGAAAGAAATGCTCTCTTTTATTTATTTATTTAAACAGGGCTTAGGGTGGTAAGTGGAATCCACTGGTGCTAACAGTCAAACGGGAACGCATCTTATTTCAACTGTAGATCCTTCCTGTTACACTAATGAGCCTTCTGCTTTGATTCCTCACATTATTGTATATATTTTTAGGTTGATTTTATGCCATTGGACAGTCCTCCTATAACTGGCAAACATTTGCATGAACATGGCTCATTAAGTATTTTTAGATCTGCCGTGGCCTTTGCAGAATGTGACTGAACTGGAGAGTTCTATCAGGCAGGATTCAGTTCTCTAAACACTGGGAGTGGTGACAGCCACCTGTGAGGGGCTCAGCCAGCTCCTCTGAGCAGGAGAGCCAGTCCCTAAATGATCTGGAAGTTTGGAGTGAAGGGAGAGGAAAAATAAGGACCCTCTTGCATAAACTTAGAAAACTTGGATTTTCACCTTTTATTTCTTCCTGGAACATTAAAAGACTCTGCACTGGGCAATGGGATGGCAAGTTCTGGCTCTGCTGTTTTCTGAGCAACACAGCGGGAAGGCATTCCCTTTTGCAAAACATTCCTGAGGCTCCCTTTCCCTAAAAGAGGTTATAAACTCCCCAGGGAGACTGCCTTTGCTAGAGTGGAGCACCTCAAGACCCCTCATGGAAATGCAGGGTGAAACAAACTCCACATCAGGAAATGGTCCAGGGGCTGTAACATGAAATGCAAAGATTGAACTTGTTCACTTGCAGTTATACCAGGACCACAAAACCTCTGAAACACACGTGGCGTCGTCAACCGACTCAAAATCCCCTGGGTGGATAGGATTTAAACCAAGGAAATGTGATGGCTACAGTGCTAAACCACAATGCCAATTAATTTTTATTCATTGATTTTTTGGAGGGGATGTTTTATTTATCATGCTGCATCTTTCTCCCTCTTTGTTTAGACTGATGCAGAGGCCTTTAAAGGTTTGCGAGCTGCCGGAAGCCTTTGCTCTCGTGTGGGGGACAGTTTTCCTTATCGGTCTCTCTCTAGCTGTTTTTCTCTGGTTCTCACTCTGTTCTGTGCATATGCCCTTCAAGCTAATTTGGATCGCCCTGTCCTTTAATTCAGTGCGTTTAGAAGGCTCCCTTGTCCTCGCCCATCAGCAGCAGTGATTCATTCTATTTCTGTTTCTCGGACTTGGTCCATCCAGCAGTCTGTTTATTTGGAAAGCAAAACAGGAAATGTGGTCAGGCTGATTCTCATTATTGGCTCATGAGCAGATCCTTACCTGATTATTATTCCACTTTTGCATTTAGGCATGTGAGGCACACTAGATTCCAGTTCTTGGGGGTTGCTGGAAGTGACAGTGTTTTGAGCATGAGATGGGGTGGTTCTGAGAATGGAGTCTCCTAGGTGAGGTTGACATGAGGACATAGTTCCCCACATAGTTAGAATAAAGTTACAACGCATTATACCCTTTGATGGGAGAGGTGATAGGGGAGTGGGGTCGAGAATGGACATTTATTGAAGGGTGTTTGTTGAGAGATTCCACGTTCCATAGGGGGGCTGGGGCTTTTCAGTTCCGGAGCTCCCTGTTTCTGGGTATATATCTCACGCTTCAACATTGCTTGCATTTCGAAGCTCCTCCTTCTGTGCTATGTTCCGAGCAAAAGAGGATTGTTCAGGCTTGTGTCTGGAAAGATTCCATGAGCAGAAGCCAAGCGGAGCTGTGTGAGGAGGTGGTGGAGAGCCCATCCATCACCTGGAGGAGGTGAAAAAATCCAATATACACGACCCTTAATGGATCATAGCACATAATAGGAGCAATTCCACTGCAGTTGAAGAAGAGATGCATCCATCCCACTCTTTGAATGTCATTTGTGTTGGAGGAGCAAAAAGAGAACAGAAAGCGGTTATAAGCATGTCTTGGCGAGATGCAGCCTCTACATGAATGGAGAAACACTGCTTCCTGAGTCCTCATGGCACCCCAGTGAGCAGGGGCTAGGAAGTCTGCCTCTTGGGCAGGTGAGGGTGAGGAAACACTTTAAAAAAATTTTTTTTAATGTTCATTTATTATTGAGACTGAAACCGGGCATGAGTGGGGGAGGGGCAGAGAGAGAAGGAGACACAGAATCTGAAGCAGGCTCCAGGCTCTGAGCTGTCAGCACAGAGCCTGACACGGGGCTCGAACCCACAAACTGTGAGATCATGACCTGAGCCGAAGTCGGACACTTAACCAACTGAGCCACCCAGGCGCCCTGGAAACACTTTGCTTAAGGTCCTATCCGTGCTTCTGGGATAAGAACTGAAATTAGATCCAGTCACCGTTTGGAAAAGACTGTACGTGTGGCCAGCAATGGATAACAAACTGCCCAGTGGGCTGGATACAAGACCTTCAGCTCTCTATAAGGAGCTGGTGCAGATGTTAGAGGTTCTTGAACCCAGGCCTTTCATAATCAATAAGGAGACAGATACCCTGGGTAGTCACATGATACCTGTGTGAGCTTTTTGGTATTATAAAATGTGATTTTAATCCTTAGAAAAACTACTTAAGGGCTACTTTCATTATGAATAGAACATTTCCTTTATTAAAGTTACAGATTCAAAAGTTGAGTTCTTTCTTAAGCTTTGAGTTCAATTTACAAATCTAATTCTTTTACTAAATCTGGCAACTTTAGCAATCACTTTCAAAGGGTTTTCTTTTTACAACCTAGTTAATTAAATTGCTTAAATATTTTAAACTGCACTTATAAATTTAAGGTACTCGATTTTCTTTTTAAGTACTTAAATTGTCTAACAAATAAACTTCTCGTGTGCTTAAATAACACTTGTAAATCTCATAAATTAAAGTTGTAAATATGGTGGGTCTTCATTCTTCTGCATGTTACAAGATTATTTACAACTTTAGGAAAGTTTTCTTATAGCTATCAACTTAAAGTTTTGAAAGTTAGGGATACCTGGCTGGCTCAGTCGTTAGAGCATGTGACTTGTTTATCTCAGGGTCATGAGTTCAAGCCCAACACTTGGTATGGTGCCTACTTAAAAATAAAAGACAAAAGTTACTCAGTTATGCCTTATTTAAAACTTGAATCATAAAGATGATTTCTTAGGTATTGTATGTTGAATTCTCTTAGACAATACATATAGTGTATTTAAAATATCAGTTGCGTGGGGTTTCTGTATGGCTCAGTCGGTTGACACAGGTCATGATCTCACGGTTTGTGAGTTGGAGCTGCACATCAGGCTCTGCACTAACAGTGTGGTGTCTAGAAACTGCTTCACATCCTGTGTCTCTCTCTCTCTGCCCCTCCCCTACTTGTGCTCTCTCTCTCAAAATAAAGAAATAAACATAAAATTTAAAAAATCAATTGCACACAGAATATTATTAAATTTAACAAAAATAATAATAGGCTAAGATTGAATTTATAATTTTTGTACTTTTTCTTTGTTTTAATGTTTTATTTATTTTGAGAGAGAGAAAGGGAGATATGCAAGGGTGCACATGCAAGCAGGGGAGGGGCAGAGAGAGGGGCAATAGAGAATCCTAAGCTGGCTCCACACTCAGCTTGGACCCTGATGCAGGGCTCGATCTCACAACCATGAGATCATGACCTGAGCCAAAATCAAGAGTCGCACGCTTAATGGACTGATCCACCTAGGTGTCCCTGTACTTTTTTCCCCCTAAATTTCCCTAGGATTAAAGGACTCCTACACCCAATAAGAGGACGAAAATGTCATACAAAGGGGAATGGGGCCCTTGTCCTAGCAGAGGTGAATTATAGATCCAAAATAATAGGTTGGGACAAACAACTTGGTTTTTGCCAAAGACATTGCCCTAATGTTAGGTACAATAAAGTAGAACTTTAAAAGGGGTTTGCTCTCCTAGGTCCACATCTCCAGTTTAAGTAATTTTGGAATCTCTTCACAAAGTTGTAACTATCTCTAGGCATGTAGCTAACACAGGCAAATTTTTCATTATTGCTACTTTTTTTTTAAAGTTTATTTATTTTCAGAGAGAGAGAGAGAGCGAGAGAGAGAGAGAGAGAGAGAGAGAGGAGAGGATGCACACCAGCGGGGGAGGCAGAGAGAGGGAGAGAGAGGATACCATGCAATATCTGTGCTGCCAGCAGAGCCCTATGTGGGGTTCGATTCCAGGAACCATGAGCTCAGGACCTGAACCAAAATCAAGAGTTGGATGCTTAATCAACTGAGCCACTCAGGTCCCCCCATTGTTCGTACTTTCTTAAGACATGGGATGTCTTCCCCTCTGGAACATCATATCCTATGTAATACTTCCAATACCTCTTTGGAGTGGATGAATGTTGAATCTGTATTCTCAATACATGTGTTCTTCCTGGCACACCCACCACTTGTTTGGGTAGATATTAAAAGCATTTCCAATTGGATTTGCATTATGTCACAGACTTGCCTGAATGTGTTCCCACAGACTGAAGTGACGTCCCATTTCTCCCACATAGCATTACCCCCGCCCCCCGCTCCCACTATACTGCTGCTTGCTGAATCCCAGGATGTTCCCTTTATTGATCTAGCCCTTAGAATTTTAACAGTACTTACAAAAGAAAAAGCGAGATGGCAAATGGAAGCATGTATACAAATCTGGAAAGTCACTCATGCTAATATGAAATAGGGTACTGATTATCTCATGAGAGGCAGTGCATGCAGTAATTACTGTGAAGCCAGACCACCTGGCTTTGGCTCCAGCTCTCCCTCTCATGGCTGTGTCAGTAATACCTGCTTCTGGTGGCTCATCTAAAAAACGATAGTAGCAAGACCTGCCCCAGAGCACTGCAACAGAAACTTCATGAACACCAATGGCTGCATCTGTTGGATGATTGGTGTCTCCTCAGCACCTGCACTCGTGCCTGGATATTATATTTGTTCATTTAGCTAAATGTAAAGTGCTTAACATGGTGACTGGCATGTAGAAAATTTCCAAGCACAAGTTGGTTATGATTATGTTTTGGTGACCACATGCCTGCAGCCTAATCTCACACTGCTCTATCGCGAAATGGTTGATGATGATTCCCACACCAGTAGTTGATGATGATTTCCATCATACCTGTATTGATTTGTGGTGTGTGTTAATATCACCTGGAGAAAACCCTTGGTAAGCTGAATTACTCCAGCACTTGGATGCCCAGGTTAGTTTTAATTACCGGGGTTCGTAGGTCTCTGGCTCAGCATATGTGCAGTGTTCATTTTTCCCTGTTCTGTTTTTTTCTTTAATCTGTCTTGTCCTTCAGTCTTCTTTCACTCTCTCTTAGCCTTTTTCCTGTTTTCCTCTTTCTTGCATCCTTTATTTGGGGGCAGTCACTGAAGGCCAATTCTTGGCTACTTATTTTCCTATTTTATCTAGTCTTCCTGGCCCATCTTACAGACTCCTGTAGCTTTAAGTAAACCTCCCTTGGTCCCTATCCTTGACCATTTCTTAATTATGACCTCCCCCCACTCGCATAATATCTACTGTGTTCCCAAACTCTGATAACAGAATGGTACGTTTCTCACATTTGAGACTTGAATGGCATTAGAATCCTCCAGTCTCTTCTCCAGAACCCTGATGGCAGTCAGTGCCATGTCTGTACTCCATCATATAGTGGTTTCTGCATCTGCTAGTCACACAGTCATCGTATCTGTTCAGACCCTTATCGTTACCACTGGTGCTCTTCTCACGGGTCTCCCCACCTCCATCAGATTCACCCATCTGCCGTGGTGCTGCTAGAATTGTGTTCTTCATAACAAGATTATATAATATTTCTCTATGCTCAGAACCTTCTGGAGAGTCTCTGTTCTCTCATTCCCAACATTATCTCCCCTTATGTCCTTCCCATATACCTTTGTTTCTTTACATGAAACCCAGTCTACCACTATCTCTTACGTGGTCTTTTACCACTTTAATAGGCATAATAATACTCCCCACCCCTATTCTAATCCCTAGGACCAGGGAAGATGTTAGGATGCATGGGAAAGGGGAATTAAAATGGCAGATGGATTGAGGATATTAATCAGTCAATCTTAAAATACGGAGAGCATCTTGGATTACTCAGGTGGGCCCAGTGTAATCACAAGTGTCCTTAAAAGTGGAAGAGGAGGGTAGAGGGGAGAGTCCGAGGAGGATGTGACTTTGAAAGAAATATGTGTGATGATATGTGAGATGAACTCTCATCTGCTGTTTCTGGCTTCGAAGATGGAGGAAGATACCCCAAGCCAAGTCATGTGAGTAACTTCCGGAAGCCAGAAAGGGCAAAGATGAAGGGCCTCCCTAAGGGCCTTGAGAAAGGAACATCACACCTTGAGTTAGCCTAGTGAGACCCATGTCAGACTTCTATAGAACTGTAAGATAATGAATTTGTGTTTTCAGCCACTATGGGTGTAGGAAGTAATTTTTTACAGCAGTGATAGGAAACTAACACACCCACCTTCATGCTTGTACTCTAGCTGATCATATTGTTGAAGATAAGCTTCTCCTTTCCACTGACTTCTTGAAATCGACAGACTTTGGGGTGTAGTGTAAATCTCACCTCCAAGACTTCTCCAAGACTTACTAGATACTTGGAGTCAAAATTCATGTCTCTAACCCTACCATACTTACCTAAAACCTTGTGTCGTCTGTCAGCATTTTCTCTTTTTTATTAGATATGTGTGCATGCCTCTCTAACCTTGGATTGTGAATGTCCAGAAAGTAGGATTCATACATTATTTATTTTTGTATCCCCTCACCGAACCTTTACATTCAAGCCAACGCTTTTTTGAATCAAATTGTAAAAATGCAACACATTGTATATGGTGCTAAATGTGAGTCCTGAATGCCCACAAGATGGAGATATTTCCTTAAAGAACTAATTTCCTTATCCCTTGAGACCATTTCTCTTTGACCCCTTTTGGAAACAGAAACTCATTTCCTTTTAGTTGCAAATGAGAGCATTGGCATTTCAGCAGTCTTGTATTTGTAACTGTAGCTCAGGACTTAAAATATAGCATTGACTATTTTAAAATAAAGGATGGTCTGCACATATATTAGAATTAAATATATTTGTTCCAGAGGACTTCTGTCAACAGAATGGCGTCATGTTCACCAGTGCAGTGTGGCTGATGATGGACTTTCTCATTGAGCATGGTTGTGTTAAAGAGTACATTTTCTGTGTTCTCTTTAGGAAGAAGTCAGGAGAAAATGGGAAATTATCTTGCTACAATTTAATTTCAGTTTTTCTATTGGAATACAAATTAAAGTCAAGGATACTCTCTCCCAGGGACTCTTTGATAAGGGGCAAAATTCCAGGTTGTGTGGACATACACAGCTGTAACAAGATGAGAATGTGAGCGTACTCATGATGTCTTCTGAAGGTTTTTCTGACAGGTGGGTTTTGGATATTTGCGCTGAGAAATTCATATGCCCTCAGCAGCTTTCCTTTAAGATGCCTGCCTTAAAAAACCGCCCCTTGCCTTTATGCTAAGTAATGGATGGCTAGTTTCTAATGTCTAATGCCCTTTTCTGAGAACTCAGCTGAAGCTACCTCTTCTCCTTCCAATGCCAAATCCATCCTGGAACTGTGTTCTGGAAAGATGGAAGAAATGTGGGAGGGTGTGTGGACACGCCGAGTTAGTTGGTCTTCAAGTGGGTGGATTGACAGTTTTAAAGCACAAGATAAGCCATGAAGGCAGGGTGGAAGATAATTTAAATTCAACTGAAATACATGAGATTGTCGATTCATCCCCTTAGGTATGCAGCATTAATGTTCAGAGTAATCCAGGGCCATTATTTTATATCTGAATGCATCCTAGCCATAATGACACTATGGCAAAAAAAAGAAAATTCAGGCTTGTTTGAGTAACCTGTCAGTAATGGGTCTTCAGATATTTAAAGAACTTGCAGATAGAGAAGGAGGAAAATTATCTCATTTCGTGTGACATGTAGGACAAAACTATAGAACCTATGGGCAGATGTTTGGGGGAGATAGAGTTCATTCACTGTTACAAAGCATTGTCTTTGAACAAGGGCTGTGTAATCATGGAGCACACATGGTGTAACCAAAGGCTTTCACCAAAAGGCTAGATGATCACTTTTCAGGGGAAGGTTGGGTGGGAAATGATATTGGATGACCTTCATAATTTTTTTCCTTACCAAACCTAAAATTCAATGGTGGTATCAAAAAGATACACACAAACACACACAAATTTGGTAAGTTTCTATAAAAGAAATAATAACCCAAATTAAAATTACTACTAGAACAGACTTTACTAGCTGTTGACTTTTGTCAGATAAATGGAAATAGCACGCCCAATGCAATGGTTGATGGAACCAACTTAAGCTGGAAGCACACTTCTGGTATAGGGTTTGCCAATGTTAGAGTGATGAATGATCTCTGGGAACAATGCAAGATGAAGCCTCGGGTAGATAGGGATAGGAAAGTGCTTTTGAGTCTCATAAACCAAAGCTCACCAGATCTCTCGAGCAGTTGATACCTCTCTGTTTTGCCTACACACTTTGGAATACCAAAATTCTCTTCCATGTTGGGTAGAATAACTCAGGGCAGTGAGAGTTGTATTTCAATGCCTTTTTTCCCCCCTGCGAGGGAGGAATGAGTTATCAACCTTGGGTACCAAATTCCAAGCTTTCCTTTGCATAGCTCTGACCCCCATGTTGGTAGGGCTTCTGTCTAGGGCCTCTGTCTCCTTGAGGGATTGTATTTACGGGGGTCAAGATTCTCTATTCTTTCAAGTTCTGTCACAACCTGGGTGGTTTCCAACTCTAACTAGATTATCACCTGGCCAGTGGCAGCAAATTGCTCTGGGACTTTGAATCTTGCAGAATGCCTGGAGTCCCATTCTGCTGTCACTAAACACCTCCTGGCAAAGAAGATGTGATTTCCATGGGGCAGTGCTGAGAGCTTTTTAATTAGGATTCTTTTTTTTAGCGTACTACCTTAATAGGTGGGTTAGAAAAAAAATGAGGCTGTGGGAGTGCTGGGAAAATGGGGGAGCTCTTGTTAATTGGTGTTAGAAATGGGAGAGAACTGGCCAGAGAAGCCTCTGCAGTGTGGAAGGTGGGAGGTGGAGAGGGTGGTAGCTGATAATAGGAAATAATCTATGATTACACCTTTTTTCAGCAAGTTAAAAATGCTCTAGTGATGTGACAGGAGCTATTAGCCTGTTCTGATCAAAGAGAAAGCAAGTTTTATGGATGACATTTGTTATCAGACCAGCATAGGTAAAAGCTTCTAATTATCAGGAGGACATGTACTTAGTTAAAACTTGGAGCAACTAGATTCGACTTAAACATAGACACTTCATTTAGGCTCCATGAGGCTCATTTTCTTCATCTTTAAAGCTTGCATAACAATACTCACCTAATCACATTATCTTGCAAGTTAAAGAAGATGAAATAATGCAGTGAAGGTGCTTGGGCTGGTATACATCCATAGGCAGAATTCAAAAATTAGAATTAAATGGCATTTTTTAGGACCCAAGCTAAGGAACATATAAGTTCCTGAAAATACTTCCCCCTTTCCTGGAACAGCCCATATTGAGTGCATATATTTGCGGGGGTGGGGGGTAGGTAAGAAACTCTGCAGCCTTGAATTAATAACTCATTTTGCTTCAGGATACCTATTTAATCACATATCTAGGCCTTAATTTCTCGACCATTTCAGGAACTTAATAGCACTAACTGTTCCTTTCTCACAGAGAAGCCACAAAGGTAGATATTATGAATCTATGCACTATTTCCACTGGACCAAAGAAGGGCATTTGAAGGAAACTGTAATGCATTTCCTCAAGAAGACCTGAGTGATCAATATGAGGTTTTCAGCTCACAATCAGATCTCCTGACTACATTATTACATTTATGCCTGACATACAACAGTTTTTATACCTTAAGAGAAGAAATCTCAAAATATGATAGAGACTTAGGGATATGGCAAAGGCTTTTTTTTTCTTTGAGTATAGGAATGAAGGAAGGAATGTTGGAGCTCTTTGTCCTTCTTGAATGCCTGATGGACACCACATAATGGCTAAGCTGCTCCTTCCTTGTCCGCTGAGTACCATGGGTGAAGGATATTGTAAACATGGTATTGGTCAAAATACTGGTCCTGGTAAATGTTTTTCAGATTTGATTTTTGAAAGATTTTCCAGTAGAAGGTTAAGTAGAATCATGAACAAGTATTCAGCCAGGAGCTAAGGATTGAAAAGTAGATACGACTAGTAATTGAGGAGACAATCATGCATAAATACTTTCAAGTAGCTGAGACCTGTATTGACGTAGATCTGCTCAAAATGGCTTGGAAACACTGCAGGATGGTGTGGGGGGTTGTAGGAAAGACTCTCCTCTTTGAAAAAGCTTTTGTGGCCATAGCATAACATGATACAATTCTATGTGATTTATTCATTAACAAAACAAACGTGCATTGAGCAACTTCTAGTCCTGGCACATTGTTGGTTTGTGGAAAATCAGCTGTGCATTCTGTCATCAAGGAGGTGATGGTCTAGCTTGGCAAGGAAGACCTACACATACACACTTAGTATGAGAATTAGCATAGGATCGCTTTGCCTTGACTGGTAGAGCACAGCTTAGCATCAGTGGGTGACAACCTACCACTCACCACCCATCACCACCAAGGCCTTGAATTTTTATTATATATATTAAAACATGCTTTCTTAGAGATTAGCTCACTTAAGCTTTGTAACAACCCTTTGAGGTTGACTTCCTGTTTTGTAACTATAAAAACTGACTCCAGAGTTTAAAGGATAGTTTTAAATTCACATAACATGTTATTATAGGTTCCAATACTTGAACCTAGATTTCCTGATTCTAGTATCTTGGAGCTAATTCCTTGATCACAGCTGGTGCCCACCCACTACTTTTTGTTCAGAGCCCTTGCCTGAGGACTATTTGGTGACTTTGTTCTGCATCTAGGGGCAACAGATAATGTTCACCCCCTAACACTTTGATTACCTCAACATTTATTTAAAACCCCCAATATCAAGAATTACCACTGTAAGAGATTCCTTAAGTAAATAATCTCTCTTGATTTGTTATATGCTATAGAAGTTTTGATTAAAAGATTTCACAAGTCGGGGGCCTGGCTGGCTCTGTCATTAGAGCATGTGACTCTTGATTTCTGGGTTGTGTTGGGTGTACACATTACTTAAAAAAAAATAGGGACACTTGGCTGGCTCCATTGACAGAGCATGTGACTCTTGATCTTGAGGTTGTAAGTTCGAGCCCCATGTTGGGTATGGAGATTACTTAAAATCTTAAAACTATAAAAATACTCCACAGGAAAAAGAATGGTGGAGAAACACTGAATTTTTTCTTGTGTTAATTCATGTTCCCTAGTGGACTTTAAAGCAGTTAATACCAAAAGTAGTAAAAACATCTAACTATAGCTTTAGCATATTCCATCATATTACATCTTTCTCTTGTTAGCGTATATCCTTGTTCTTCATAGTAAAGACTTAATGCTCTGGGATCTGGTAATGTTTTCATGATGGGTTAGACCACAACTGCTTTTTTCATTTTTATTTTTTACTTAATGAATTAAGCAAACATATACTGGTAGGCACATCTTTTGCCTGATGGCTATTGTAGAATGTGGTGTTTTGTGAGTATTTAAAGATCCATTGAGTTATTAAAAGAGGAAGCTGCCATTACAAGGAGATATATTGATGCTTTATTGTGGATTACTGCCAACCAGTTAATGGCTACATAAATTAAAACAAAACAAAGCAAGCAAATACTTCAGTGTTTGCTTTGTGATTCAGTACTGGACAAGGTAAAGCTGTTGAATTTTCTAAGTCTCTGTCTAAGGAATTAAGACAACAAGAATAAAATGAATAAGCAAACAAACAATAGAATCAGACCTATAAATACAGAGAAGAAGCTGGTGGTTGTCAGAGGGAAGGGGGATGAGGGAATGGGCAAAGTGGGTGGGGGGAGTGGAAGATTCTGGCTTCTGGTCATGGAAGAGATAAGTCACTGGAAATAAAGGGCAGAGCATAGGGAATATAGTCAATGGTATCATACTTGTGCCGTATGGAGACAAATGGGAGCCATACTCATGGTGAGCTAGCATAACATAGCATTGTGGAATCACTCTGTTGTACATCTGAAACTAATGTCCACTATACTCAAAAAAGAATAAAGTGAAAAAAGACAAGACAGGCCTCAAGTACATAGTGTTTAAATGAAGTTTTCCACTTAGGCAAAACTAGGGATTGAATCCATTATAAGATAGCAAAAGGAAGCTTGGGATTTGTATAATTAGACAAGATCTCCTCAAAAGAACACTTACCTTGCCCCATAGTTCAGAACAAACTTTCTGGTGAAGGAGCATGTACGTGTAGGGGTTTGGGGCATAGTCAGGGGAATGGTACCCACACAGGAATGAGCAGTCGTTGTTTCAAAGCTGTATGGAAAAGAGGTAGAGAAGGTTCTGTGAGTGCTGGCCTAGGAGGGCTGCCCACAAAGCAGGGGTTGGTGAATGATTTCTAGAGCCAGGAGTGGGCTGTCAGGATGAGAGGGAGGTTGATCCATGGTCACAAGCTGAGACGGACGGTGGAGTGGGTAGAAGATAAAATAAAGGACTATTTGCAAAAAAAAAAAAAAAAAAAAAAAAAACCTTTGAGAAAAGTGTGAGGCTTTTGATCTGAATGTGAAATGCCCTGGTAAGCAACCAGATGAACTCTATCCTTGTGTTTTTAATGGAAATTAAGATATGGTCTGAAAAGAATGATGGCATACTTATGGGAAAGGATGTGGGAAATAAAGACCATTCCAGGAAAATAAAAATTAAAATAGGCCTTATAGTCACTATCACCATAAAGCCCCTTGGTAAATAAAAGGGGGCAGAAGGGGAGGGAAATGATCTGTGCTCAGAAGCTCTGAACCAAGAATTTTCTTGAAGCACAGAAGGAAAAAAGTGACTTGTTTAAAGTCCAAGAAGTATTTGGTTGGCAAGATCAGTATGGGACCCACGTTTCCTCTCTGACTGGATCTTTCCAAGATATGTGACTTGTCCTGACTTGAGGAATAATGAGAAAGCATGAGAGATACAAAGCAAAGATTTGGGGGATGAAAGCCAACTTTCCCACAGGGGTTTAATGGCTCAGGTATGGTCATACCAAAAGCACATCAGAGAGGCAAACCAGAATTGTTGTCCTATCAGGCTGACCAAGCAGTGAACCAGGCAAAACAGAATGTGAAAATAATATTCGAGTTGTCAATTGTAGAATATAAGGTTTCTTTCAACGTGATGGCCCTGACAGTAGGTAACAGAACTTCCAAGAAACGAGTGAACAGATGACCTCTATTACAAAGAAGGTGTCAACCTCAGTTGACAATGTGGGAGAACTGAGAGACAATATAGTATCTGGAAAGAGGCCTATCCAGTTCATCTTGGGGGGGGTGGCGAATAAAAGGAAGACTGAAGAAAACAACCAACTAGAAAAAAAATACACTGTAAACCAAGAAATGCAGTTATTCTAGAAGGTAAGTTCCAGGAAGGCACAGATTTTTGTAAGCTCTATTCACTGCTGTGTCCTCAAACTTCAGATTAGTGCCAGACACATGGAAGAAATTCAGTATTTGTTGAATGTTTGGATGATAAGCACATCCCTCTAACACTTTTTTCCCCCCAATCCTTCCTTGCATATGAATGCTCACCCTGCATTAAAAGATCTGTTTTAAAAATACTTTTTATTTATGTTGAAAGAATTCCCTTTACAAGCTTAAGAGGCCCCTGCAGCTCTAAGAATGATGTGAAGGACATATCCTCTTTCTCTTAAATCAGAATAGTTAACCAGAGGCACTGAATGGTAATGACTAGAGACCACCAGAGTGATACTTAGACTCCATTTGCTTAGGGGCATGAATCATGAACTTGCCATATGTCCACACAACTGACAACGCAATGGTGTTATTTTGTGGGGCATGTATGTATGTATATGTGTACCATAGGATGTTTACATTCAGATGCAAATCCAGGAGATAAAACCAATTGTGGTTTTTTTCCCCCCTTTATTTTATTCACCCCTCTCCTGATGATTTCCCACAGTTCATTCTTTTTGATCCTTAGTATATGCCAAAACAAAACAAGAATTTTTGTTTGACCATGTTTTGTTTTGTTTTTAATCGTTTTCAGTTTTCCGGGCTACCTCGTTAGAACTCCAGAAGAGAATATTTCCCAGTGTTCAAACCCAGGAAAACAACTTTTGAGATGTGGACTATGGGAATATAGGGGGAAAGATCCTTCCAGATAGGACATATATGCTAATATTGTATGTAAATAATAATCATTGCTGTCATAGCAGAGATTGTGCCCACTAAATATTTCATGAGCTGCTGCTGCTTTTTTTTTTTTTTTTTTTCCAATGGTCTCCTGAAACTAGAGTAAAGCCATGGGACTAGTTCTGGCCACTGAACAGAAATGTGACGTGTTACTCTGGGGTGGAGGTCATTAAAAGCCAGTGTGATGCGTTGTCTCTCCCTTTTCTTGCTTCAGCAACCTTGAAGGCCACATGTTGAGGCGGTGGCATCACAAGATGGCAGTTATGGGTCCCTGAGTCTTGGATGGGGGTGGTCCCCTATTGACCTGCTTTGGATTTTATGTGAGCAAGGAATAACCCTTTACTGTATTAGGCCACTGAGATTTCATTGCTTGTTGCACTAGCTAAGCGAAATTATCCTGCCTAATAAAGTTTTATATAAGGTTTTAGTGAACTGAACCACTTTATAGTGGTGGAAAGCAGGCCCACCAGAGGAGTGAATCATAAAGATCTCCTTAGGTGGGTGGGGCTGATAATCGGAGCCTCAGTAGGTGAGATCCTTCATTATGTAAATCACTTAAATGCAGGGGATTGAATTGTGAGGAGGAAACAGCAGCTGAGATCACTGTCCTCCCAGAGGGTTCTGGGAGGCTTAACCTGTGCTTTTAACATTTGGGGAAATAGGAAAGAATATTCCAGGAGTAAGGGGAATGTTCTTTGCTTGTTTGCTTTTGCTTTTGCTTTGCTTGTGTTTTTCTTAAACTTGAACAAAAATGTTAAACAAGAAGGGTTTTAATTCAGAAATCCTTAATGCTGTCAGTGACCAGCAAAATGAGAACACCCCAGTGAGACTGTGAGGCAAGGAGGGCCGAGTCTGGGACTGCTGCCAGTCTATTTTTCTCCATCCTGCCTTTGTTTGCTATATATGCCTACACAGCAGTCACATTCAGACCCAAGAGGTGACTCAAAAGCAGCAACAACCACTCAGAAACTGGCCACCTTCTTCCCTGTGCTGGCTTTGTCCCAGGTCCCAGGACATGAACTTTGGGCAAGCCTTTCTTCTACACCTGGTCTGTAAGACCTTTAGCCTTCTAAAGTACTGCAAGCTTATCTTGTACCTCCAGCTCTGAGCAACCCTTCCCAGTGAGCCCCCAGCAGACCCAAGCAACCATAGCATAGGCCTGATCCCTGTGAACAGGTATGTGGCAGGAGAGGGGGGAAGGGAGGCCAATTTGGCACCTTCTTGGAGAATTATTTGTCCCAAATACATGTTTTGTATTTTGTTTCAACAAGAAGGTGGAGGCAAATTGGTCTGTATCCTAATTTCTTGTTCTGAAGTTTTTAAAAATAGATACATGCTCTTGTCACACCATGACCGTTAATACCCTGCCGCCCTTTGTGTTCTGAATATATGTGAAGAGCTGGCCATTCACACTTTAGTTGGAGAGGTATCATTTCTTCATACCCTTGAGCATCTGTTGATCATCAGCTGGCAGGTTCTAGCATCCTCACTGTCAACTTGATCTACAGAACATCCATTGGGTGCTTGGTCTGAAATAAATAGTTCAGTGACTAGATCCATGAAGACTCTTTGAGGACAGTGTTTTGTCATCGTTGTCTTTCCATCATGGAGCAGTACCTTGCGTACAGAGAGCCCTCAATGAATGTCCCTTGCATTGGTTTTAAGGTAATGCTGCTGTGTGAGAGTTGGAATAATTCTTTGTGGATTGGGCCTGCGTGCTGTCAACTCTCTATACTGGGTTAGGACCAGTGTCCCGGGATCACCTTTTAATAAGTCTCCTAATGACACTGCTGCAAACACCTGTTTTAAGAACCAGTGAGTTGGGTCAGGGACCCTTGCAAGAATGCTGGAGTAGCAGAACATCAGCCTTGAGGAACGGACACCTGGGCTGTAGGCCTGGCTCTGCTGTCACATTTCACCTCTCTGGGTATTGCTTTATTCATGTAACTCTAAAGGTGTGCTACTAAATGCCCACAAAGTTTTCTCCTAGTTCTACATTTTGAATTCTTTTATTCATATCTGCATTTCCCCAGGAGTGCAGTTTGGGTGTTGTGTATGAAAACTGATAAGGAGAAAGGGACATCTTTTGTGACAGAGAACATGAACGCTCTCTGGCCTTAACTTGGCCCTCACGATACAGGTTCAGAGCAGTAAGTGTCAGTCTTCAACACCACTACTGACAAATAGCTTTCTTAAGTTTATTTCCAAGCCAGGTTTCCCTTCTCTGTTGTTTCCTGCCCTGCCTTCTACAAGGCCATTTGTCCTAGATTAGCCTCAAGTGTAGTACAGACCTCTGTGGAGAATAAGACGGCCTCCCTCTACAGCCGTTCCTTCCTGTATATTTTTCTCCTCCAAACTCTGGCTAGGAAAAGAAATGAAGGATTATGCATATGTATCTTTTTATTTCTTTCAAGCTTCACAGCCCAGGGTCTGGAAGTTGAGTTGCGATGCTTTGATCACCCATTCTGGCATTAATACTGATTTCCATTCTGTTCTCTCCCTTTCTCTCTCTTCCCCCTTTTCTTGCTCCTGGAATTAGGCCCTTCTCTCCAATGTCTGCCTCTCATTCCTTCTGTGATCATTATAGCAGGGCATGCATTTGAATGTTTAGCAACAGCCATTGCATTTAGCAGGCAGTTAGCCCCCTTGTGGGTCCTTCTGTTTTATCTGATGTGCTGCACTTGAAAAGACCCTCCATCTAATCTTCTAAGGTAATTTTCTTTGTACTTTAAAAGATATTTGCCTGCTTTTGAGATTCATTTCACTTAATTTCGAAGTTATTCCAGGGTTTAGTTTTAATGCATTCAAAACTTAGAACATAGTCTTTTTCTTTCTCTCTCTTCGATTAGTTTAAGAATTTCATTTTCATTTTTTATAATAATTATCCCTACTGTACATATTGCTTACACAAGCCCAAGATTCATGATGGTATTTTACCTTCTTTTTCCCTTGTTTTGTTTTGTTTTGTTTTGTTCTGTCTCATCCATTACATATCATTTGGGTATTTACCTGTATGAGTATCAGCTTCTTTTCTCTTCACAAAGGATTTTATGATGCTCATTGTTGAAAGACGCCACTGCTAATGATGTTATTTTTTTTTTGCGCCAAAAGAAAATTCTTGAATTTGTGCATGTAGAGAAAATTTGAATCAAGCGCAAACTATTCTGACACCCGTTCCAAGACAATCGTGTGTGGCTATTAAGCAACACTGAAAGAAAAATAATAGTAAACACTAAAAACCAGCTACATCCAGAGTCTCCTGGACCAGAAACTTAATACTGCCTTATTATTCGGCATGTTCTAATTATTATTCTGCACATTCTACTAAATACTCATTAATCAACACTCAGTGGTTGCATATGGATACACAGAACAACTTCCAAAAAAATTACAAAAGTCCTACCATGTCTTGAATGCTTGCGAGTGATCACACAGACAACAGTAATGAACCACTTTGATGGTTTTTGATTATCAAAACTAGTGTCTTAAGTTGGAAGATACTCATTGAACACAATCATTGGTCCATAAAAGTAAATATTGATAAAGAATTTTTAATTCCATGCCAGGGCAATATTATCACTAATGAAGACGGATAAAAGGCCTTCTACTAATCAATGGATTATTTTATCTTAAGAAACTGCATGTAGATTTAGTCTGGAATGCTCTCCCTTTCCATTGCCCTTAGATATTGACACATCTTAGGCAGGCACTCAGAAGCTATCGTGAAAGAAGATAAAAATCCAAACTAATCAAATACAGATGTGTTGGCTACTTCAAAAGTTTTTTGAATTTTTATTTTGCCTATTTTGTTATGTGACAAACCTATGTGAGCCCCCTTGAGACAACCAACACAGTGACCTTAACTTAAATGTTATCATACTGACTTTGGTTCTTTGAAATTCGTGACCAAATGACTTTGAACTGGACTTGAACAGTCCATAGGGTAGAAGCACACATGTAACAGCTCTTTTTCCTTCAGTAGCTCTTACGGAAGTAAGTGACTTATTATTACAAAGCTGTAACCTTATACTCTAATATTATGATAAAAACATATAAGCGGACTTGGTTTTCAGTATTTCTTCTCACTAAGATTCGTATTTCAAAATCCTGTATTCTACCAACCTGCATGCTTTGTGCTAAAGTTACTCATGCATACAGGATCCAAATTTCGAGCAGAAGACCATGTTTTACCTACAGGCATATATCCATATCTGGAAGGAGAAATCAACACTGAGTTCTGATCCTTAATTTCAGTTTTATTTTAAATGTTGTTGAATCTCAGATCTGAAGCTGATAGTATTGAAATGTGTTAATAACATTAAACATTCTATGCTTTTTGATCAAGTGTGAGGTATCCAAGGAAGCAAAAAGTCAAGTACAACATTCTTTAACCTGCTTTTAATTAGATCATTAGGGATTTAAGGCTCGATTGGGTGAATTACACTGCAGTTCCTCACTCTTAGCTATTGAGTTTATTTAAATTACATTTCAAACTAGTCATTATAGAAGAAGGTTTTAGAAAATTTTCTGAGCAAAATAAAGGACGATTCTTTGGAGAGTATGATGTCTTTTTAGACTAAGAGACTTAAAGATATGTCATTTGTCTTGGAGCTCAGAAATAGGAAGGTAGTTTATAGCAACATCTTCAGTCCTGGATTGCTTCATTTTTGTGTCTCATCATACCTTTTGCTTTGAGGGGCTTTGAAGAGCATTTATTCCTACCTTTTGATGGTGTGGACACACATGGAACTAGTAAGTCTACTGTGTCTCACACATGGGGCAGAAAGTCACCTGGGACTTTGAATAAATTATTTGTTAAACTTTGAGAGGCTTTGATTCTTAATAAAGGTAAAGAATTACCTTTATTAGAGAAGAAGTACAAAGGAATTAAAATCAGTAATTATTGTTCTAAGCATCTGATTCCTGGGGCAAAAGTGATAATCCTGGGATTTGGGAGCCATCCATTAGCAATATATGCATTAAAATTTGGGGAATCCATCACTCTGTCCTTTGGGATACACTACTGACCTATTTCTATTTACCATGTGGTTCTAATGACTATACCATGATAACTACTATCACTTTAAGTTAGCAATGAAATGCTGAAAATCTATTCAAGATCATTTTAGTCTTCATTTATTGTGTTGTGTTTCAGTAATAAATTAGTGATTTAGATGTAGAATATTAAACATACAGTTTTTATTGATGACAGATTTTCCTATATTTGCTCTTCAATGTATGTGATTGCACTATCATAACACAATTCTTCCAAAGAATAGGGAAGCAGAAGTCATAAATAGCAATAGACACTAAAATTAAAAAAAAAAATAAGTTAAAAAAAGAAACTAAACACAACAGCCCTGAGGCATTTTAGAATATCTAGAAGAAAGGCTTTGTTTTATTAGAAGAGTTGTCAGCGACATTAAGAACTCACTATTATTTGTGAATTATTTTCTTTAGGAATTACAGGGATCTGACCTTTCTTCCTTAGGAGTTCCTGAAGTATCTTAAAGAGGTTCCTTAGTAGAGAAAGATGAAGACAAAATGTTTGTCATTGTTCAATTCTGGTTGGTATGGTTAAAAAAAAAAAAAAAAAAAAAATATATATATATATATATATATATATATATATATATATATATAATTGAGGTTCCCCTGTATATGAGGGTCTGTTCTAGCTTATTGGGATACATCAGTAATTAGAAGAGACACAGAGCTCTGTTCCAGGGCTTACATTATGGCGGGGGGCAGGGCGGACAAGAAATGTATAATGAACCTTATAACTAAGGGAATTCTATAGAAGACTAGTAGGTGATAGGAGCTGTGAGGGAAAAACAGAATAAGATAAAGGAAATTAGGAAAGGTTGGAGTAGTTAGCATGGTCCTTATTGAAAAGATGGCCTTTGAAATTAAAAAAGGGCAGTTATAAATGTAGATATTGCTGGGGCACTTGGGTGACTCAGTCAGTTGTGCATCTGACTTTGGCTCAGGTCATGATCTCACAGTCTGTGGGTTTAAGCCCTGTGTGGGGCTCTATGCTGAAAGCTCATGGCCTGGAGCCTGCTTCAGTCTGTGTTTCCTCTCTCTCTGCCCTTTCTCTTTCTTTCTCTCTCTCTCCTCTCTCTCCCCCGCCTCCTTCCCTCCCAAAAATAATAAACATTTAAAAATGTAGATATTGTTAGGGAGGAAAATTTTACTCTACCTTTCAAGATTCTTCTAGCTGGTCTAAGAATTAAATTGACTTGAAACAGATTAACAGGGAAAACAAAAACTTAACTGCACACATACGGAGGCCCAGTAATGAAGTTGGAACCCAAAGAAATGACTAAGGCATGCAGCTCTTACACATCTTAGATAAAGAAACATAAATCTGTAAGGAATTGATGGAACAATGAAATATTATGTTCAGAAGCTTCAGATAGTAAGGAAAAATAACAGTATTTACATGGGCTTCTTTGGACCTGAATTCCCTATTTCTGATAATAAGGATGTTTCTACTTCCTGGTTTAGGGAGGGTACTTTTGACATGGGAGATTTATTTCCAGCTTTCTGGAGACAGAGGAGTGTCAGAGTGTTCTTCCCCCATGGGCTGTTTCTTTAACTTTAATTCAAAAAAATCAATATGCCTACCTTGGGCCCCTACAATATCAGATAAGAACATTCCAGGCAGAGGGAAAAGCCCAAGCAGACCCTCTACAGTGGGAAAAGTCACTGGGTTTGAAGGAGAATCCATGTACATTTGACAAGGAAAATACTTGGGAATGAGTAGTCACCTGAGGGTTCTGATCAAAGCATGAAATGATGTGACTTATGATTTCCAAACCATCACTCTGGCTTCCATCAGATTTCTGGAGCCCAAGGAGAAAGTAGTTGTGAGGCTAGGAAATTATTTGTACCTGCAAGATACTGTGTTTGCTTTGATCCTTCTAGTAGCAGTGGCTGTAGTAAGAAACAGGTCTAATTTGAATATATCTTGGAGGGAGAGCCATCAAGATTTCTGGATAAGTTGAATTTGGGATGTGAGAAAAGTCTGTCAACAATGAGTCCAGTCCTCTTGATCTGGCTTCCTGTAATGATAAATTTGCCCTTAATTAAGGTTGAGGAGAATTTTTCTAGAATGGGTAGGGGGTAGGGATTGTGTGTAGTTGAAGAAGACAGTTAAGACTCGTAAGTGGAGTTGCATCTAAACGTCTGTCATTTGGGAGCTAAGTGAGAAACTGAAAAGGTAATAGGTTCTTCAAAGGGTCTGTGTCCTACACACTCTTAGTTGATACTGTAGATGAAATAATCATTGGTCAAACCAACTGACTTTATTTGCTTTTTAGCATGTAAAGCTGTACACATACTTTATCAAGCAAACATATCCTACCAGAGGAAAGACTTGACCTTTAACATTGAATAAAGTGCTCACAGCCCATCCAACAGGCAGAGGATTAGAGCGCAGAAGGCAGAAAGGTGATATCATTCCTGTTCTTATCAGTGCTGAGACAGCGTGTATTTGCTCTTAGTGGTGCAATTAGTGAATGGATAACAACCACAAAAAAAAAAAAAATAAGTAAAACCAAATCTCATCATATACAATGGATTTGTATTAGCTCTTTAACCGCCACATACCTAACATTTGATGACATATTTCTCTAGCATAAATACCCAAGTAATAAATACTCTTCACTGAGCATACTTTCTCTGAGTTCGGGTATAAGGGTTAGTCTTATAAAAAGTTTAATACTGAAAAAGGGTTAAAACAGCAGGTCTCTAAATCTCAAATTGCCCACAATCTCATAATCTCCTCAAGTCAGTGGTTTCATAAAAAAAAAAAATGTTACTTTCTAATTGTGGTCCATATGTGTATGTAATAATTGGATGTTATGCTAATATGGATAGAATTTGATATTTTTAATTTGCATTTAACTTTATAATATGCTGGATTCTAAAGAATCCAGTTGGGTTTTGTTTTTTGGTTTTTCGGTTTGGTTTTAAATATCCCATTCCAACACCCTCGAATTTTCTAGGTAACTGATATGAACAGCCTGATGATTAGCCCACTACACCTTTGTATGTGGTGTTTGTTATATATTAAAGAGGAAGTCAAAGGAATTTTCTGAAAAATTAGATTTGAAATGTGATAGAAATACACAGAGTATATATAATGTGTGTCCTTTTAGGATCCTACTCCCCACATTTCTCTGTAGCTAGACTGAATAGTGAATATCTCTCCAGGTCTATAGATACAGCTGTGATCATTGATTTTAAGATCCACACAATATTCTGTGTTATTAATTTATCATGATTTTTTTTAGTTTTTACTCTATAGATGGGCAATCATGATGGTTTTCTTTTTTTACTGACTCATTTTGTACTGACTTTTTTGTACTGCTCATTAGGCACTTTATGCAGTGTGTGGTACAGAGTAACCACACAGTATTACTGACAGATTTGACATACATGAGAAGTGCCAAAATCGGAGAACGTTTCTCTGTCTCCTAAGCCTGCACACTAACATGGTTACTAGAACTTACTCCCCCACCTCCTCCTCCTCTTTCTCCTCCTCACTCTCCATTCCTCCTTTGGTAACAACTATAATGCTACTAAGTCTTAAGCTCCTCCTTGAATTTGGGACCAATGTCTGACCTTATGATGGATATTTCCATACTTATAATATTTCACTCTAAACTATTGATTTGAAGCACAAATTTGAGTTGTTGTTCCAATGCTAGTTCTCCCCTACATTAAAAGATGATTGTATCAATATTCCAATATTCCTTTACTCATTTGTGCCTAGAACTTACCATCCTGTACCCTTTTAATGTACAGGATGTACCCTTCACCTCCACATTCAGTTAATCACATGAATATATGGATTGGATTCCTCTCATGTTCCTCAAATACCTTCTTTTCCCTATTTATCATCATTTTTATCCTAATTAAAATATTTATGTCTTCAAATCTAATTACATGCTTTTGTCTTTATCTTGTCAAATATACCAAATTAAGATGTTAGAACATGCTTTATATATATATATATATATATATATATATATATATATGTGTGTGTGTGTGTGTGTGTGTGGTGTGTGTGTGTGTGTGTGTGTGTGTGTTATATATATATATATATATATATTATATTATCACTTTATATATATATCACTTTCTATCTAAAATAAGCCAAAATGACCATTTTAATCTACAGATTGAAAGTCACTGAATCATGGCATTTTTGGAGGAAGAGACATTACTCTAGATCAAGGCATCTCTTCTGTGAAATTCCAGATAGCTGTGGTCTTTAAGTGGTGGTTTGGGTACATGTGACAGTGTGATCTGCACTTCTTCCCAAGGGAGATGTTTAAGTTTTAGATCACTTAGATTATGAGTATGTTCTTCCCAAACATTAGTTAAATATGCCTTTCATTGGTTTACACACATTTTTCTTAATTTTTCCTTTTGAAATTCCAGAATAAGTCTACTTTCTCTGAAATATAATTTTTGGGTCCATGCAGAATACTAGTATATCCTAATCCATTCTTGGATGCAACTTCTGACTTTTATGTTGCTGATATAACAAAATTTCTAGTTCCTTTGCCATTCTTGGTCAGGCCGTTCTGAACATAGTAAAAATCCTCTTAAAATATGGACTTTAGCATTGAAAACAGTTGTCTAAATGAGAAAAGAATTCATTAATTCACGAGTATCTGTTTGAATACTGTTAAAAAATTTAATTGAGATAATTTTAAAATCTTATTGGCTTTATTCAAAGATTTATGAATCAGGTAGCATCCAGTCTAGCAGATAGAAAGGCACTCTAAAAGAAAGACATGAGTTAGTAGGCAGAAGGGACTGTGAACAAGGAAATTACACTAGACAAGAAAGCTGATTTTCTATTTCAAGGTCACATTTCCTTAAGGGATAAGAGGGGTCTCTCAGGAAGATTACTTATGCTGATTAGGTGATTTTTATTTTATTTTTAAGTAGGCTCCATTCCTAGCATGGAGCCCACGGGAGCTTGAACTGAAGACCCTGAGGTCATGAGTCAGATGCTTATCTGACTGAGCCACTCAGGCATCCCTGAGTAGGTGGTTCTTGATTGACTGGTTTAAGATGCTATTTCTGGGAGAACCAAAACTAAGTCTCAGTTTGGTGACGTGGGGCTTAGCATAGTGACTCTATTTTGAGCCTGGTGTCTTGTATTTAACAGTACTTACTTTGTACAGATTCAGTATGTCAGATAAATAAAGAAACACAAGTACTAACCTTCTGAAGTTTAGGAGAGACCACAGAGATAGACATTAAATCTAAAAATGGATACAGTTTGCAAAGTAACTACAATTGTCATTAAAGAGATCCTTCCAGTTTTTTAGTGCTGCTGTTCAGTTCCACATGAAACACCGCTCAGTAGGACTTTTAGATCTTCGTGGACAGGCCTCCATATTTTAGATCCAAATGTTGACAGCACGAGGTGATACATGTCTTCTCTAATCAACTAAGTAGGTTAGAGAAGATTCCTTCTTCCTAAGTTCAGAATGACTTCTCACCACCAACTATTAGAACTGTCTACTGATGGTGGTGAATGGGAACAGAATTTGTCACCCTAAAAGATACCTCTTTGGCGTAAGATTCTTTTAGGCTGATTATTTTTTTAAGAAACAGGCAGCTCTGAAAATGGAAGAGTTACCTTTGTGTAACAGACATTTATGTTTAAAAGTGAAATCTCCATTTGTAAGGGTGTTTCCCTCTCTGTACCAGGAAGGCGAGGATGACATAAATCTCTAGAAACTCTTATCGAAGGAGAAGATAATTACTCTTGTTCACTGCGTTTTTCCTGGTAACCTCCCATAACTGTGTTCCCCCCAACTCCCAACATCTTTTTGTCTTTAACTAAAGATGTTGTTTATGGTGGTAGCTTGGGCCATTTTGGAGAGTTACTCAGTTTTCTTGAGTCCCTCCCATGTGTATAAGAGCTATACATGTCATTAAACTTGTGTTTTTTTTTTTCTTCCTGTTAATCATTTTATTACAGGGGTGTCTTAGTCAAGAACTTGGAACAGAAGAGCGAGTTATTTTTCTTCCCCCACAGTGGCCAGGTTAGGTGAATTTGTGTATCTGCCAAGTTGACTGGCCATAGATGGTTCAAGATACACAATCTGTATTCACCAGTCACCAATGGGGCATGTGTGAGAGATAGGTTGGTCACATTCTCTGCTGCCACCAGACTAGTCTTCTCTACTGCCACCAGACTAGTCTTCCTGAAGCACTGATTAGGTTGGGTATAAGGGTGGTTTACATGGAGCACAATTTGGCTGGAAAGGTGGAAACTTATCAAAGAATCTGAGCATTTTAATTTGTTTCACGTCTTTGTAGCAATATGTCTCTTCCTCCAATGTTGAACTCCCTATCAGAGCAACCCAAGAATTTATATTTCTCCATTATTATAACAGAGAGGTGTTAAAACACAAAACTAAGTGTTTTTTTTTTACCCACCCCCACCCCCCAACCTCCTTAGGCCCTAGAAGGTATTTATTCAAAAACACCACTCATAGGAGCCGTGGTTGAATTAATAAATTAGTGTAGGATGAGACAGAAGAACAGACAAAAACATTTTAATTATTTCCTTCTTTAGGCAGTCACTCAGACTGCTTTTCTGACATCCGAGGCTCAGAGCATAGTGAACACAGTGATGCTGGAAGTAGAGATTCAGGTGAGTTACACATGCTGCATCCAAATGGGAGAGAGGGTGGGGCTTGTGAACACTGGCCAATAGATCAGCTACCTCTAGAGACCTGGCTTTAGTTCACAATATAATCATATCTAGGTAATGACCCTTAAGGGAAAGGTAAGTTCCTTTATCTCTGCCTGTAATAAATTAAGTGTATTTATATTTAATCACCAAGACATCAATGTCAAGTTCCTTGTCAAATACCCAGTAAGGGGGAGGGGGGGAAGGAAAGGGGAAAAAAAAAAAAAAGGGTATCCCTGGCAACCCCACAGAACCTTTCTACTCTGTTTTTGTGTGAACCTTACCAAACAGCCAAAGTTTGGTATGGTCTAAGTTTCTGCTCACTGTCTAAGTTTCCCCTGGGCCGGCCAGCCTGCTTCTGAAGCCAAAATCTCCAGTTAGTCTTCATTTTCTTTTTCTAACTCTCCCTTGGTCTGTCATTAGAAAGGTGTGTTTGTTTTGTTTTGTTTTATCCCTAAAGTTTTATCATTTACAGTCCAAAATCTATTTCTGTTCCCTAATTTTCTCCATCCACACTACCAGTTTCTTGCGTTGGGCACCATTTTATGCTTCCTGTCCCTGAAATAGCTTCCTGACTGGTCTCCCAACACTCAGTCTGGCACATTGAATGGCATTCTTCACCTGGAAGAGTGATCTTCTTAGAACTAACTTGGAAGGCACCACTCTCCTGCTTAGACCTTCTGGTGGCTTCCTGCTGACCTTGCAGTGAGGTTAATACTACATTTTTCAGGGGACTTCAAGGGCTCCCTTTATGCCCTGTGACTCTTCTTAAGTTCTTCTTCCTTCTCACTTTGGTTGTCCGGTGCCTGGAATACACTGATCTCTGTCCTGACTCAGGAACAGAGCGTCCTTTTCTCTGCTTTGAATATCCTTCCCTAACTGTGCATAACAGTTTCCTTCTACGCTATGCTATTTTGCAGGTCTCAGATGAGAGGCCACCATTTCAGAGAGGTGGCCCTGACCAGCCTATTTAAAATAGGTCCTTCCAGTACTCTTGACCCTGTTTGCTTCTTTCTATATTGTTTGTTTCCTTCAGGCCATACATCACAAACTAATTATTTTTTTATCTACTTTTGTTTTGGTCTTTCTCCTGTGATAGAATATATATTTCATGAGATCAGGAACCATGCCAGTCTTGTTCGTTGTTGTTTTCCCAAGCAGCTAGCCTGGTGTCTGAGCACTGTTAGTGCCCAAAAAATAAATACTTATTGGTAATAAGTACCACTGAAGTAGTCTTTCTGTGCCCTTACCTGTAGGTTGGAGCCAGAGAGAAGACTGAATTTAATGGTATGTCCCTAAAAGAAAGCTGGGCTCTCTGGTGCAGTCCTAGTGTGGTTTCTTCTTCTTTTTTTTTTTTAATATTTTTCAAAATGTATTGATTTTTGAGAGAGAGAGAGAGAGAGAGAGAGAGAGACAGAGCATGACCCGGGGAGGGGCAGAGAGAGAGGGAGGCACAGAATCCAAAGCAGACTCCAGGCTTGGAGCTGTCAGCACAGAGCCCAACACGGGGCTCGAATTCGCAAACTGGGAGGTCATGACCTGAGCTGAAGTCAGATGTTTAGCCAATGGAGCCACCCAGGTGCCACCTCGGACAGTTTTTGATGCAGATGTCACATGCCGCATGTTCAGCCACAGTCTGCTCTGTGGTGCCAGTATGGCATGATGTGTGCAAGGACCATCCCAGTGGTCTTAAAGGTTTTCCTTGACGTAATTGATATGGATTCTAGCATTCCAAAAACAAAAGTATATCAAGGAGATACTCTGTGTGTTTCACCATGCCAAGTGCTTTGCCTGCTTTATAACAACCCTTTGGGAATGGTATTGTTATCACCATCTTCACTCAGGCTGACAGAGGTTGGGTAGCTTAACCAGTGTCGATGTAGCCAGCAGATCCTGGATTATATTCAGGTGTTCTGATGCCAGTTCTCAGTATCTTAACACTAATACATATATTTGCTATAAATAAACAGCCTCCCCTTTTATTTTATCTTATTCTATTTTTTTATTTTTTAAGTTTATTTATTTATGAGAGATGGCATGAGTGGGGGAGGGGCAGAGACAGACAGAGACAGAGACCGACAGAATCCAAAGTAGGCTCCAGGCTCTGAGCTATCAGCACAGGGCCCAGCTCGGGGCTCAGACTCAAAAACCATGAGATCATGACCTGAGCTGAGGTTGGACACTTAACCAACTGAGCCACCCACGTGCCCCAAGAGCCTTCCCTTTTAAATTGTTTTATTTTTACTGAGGCAAAGGTGTTGTGGTAGTAACATTCGAAGTCACCACACAATATTTCAATAATGTCATTGGGTCACTCTCCTCTGCGACAGAGAAATCCATACATCGGGAAGAGACAAACCCTGGGGCCGCTGGGTGGTTCAGTTGGTTAAGCGTCCGACTTCACCTCAGGTTATGATCTTACAGTTTACGAGTTCGAGCCCCATGTCAGGCTCTCATGCAGAGCCTGCTTCAGAGCCTCAGTCTCCCCCTCTCTCTGCCCTGTCCCTGCTGGCTCGCATGCTTGCTCGCTCTCAAAAATAAGCATTTAAGGAAAAAAAAAAAAAAGACAAACCCTGAGAAGGAGAATGCAGAGAAAACAGGCTAGGTGGGAAGGTAGGTAATGGCGTGATTGGTTAAAGTCTCATACCATCTACTTTACTGTTGGCCTTAATGTTCATTTTGTTGGTTATGAGCATGACAATAATAATTGCCCCTACATCCCTAGGACAGAGACAATATTTGTTTCCAGAATAGTTTCAAAATGACTTTCCTGAGAGGTGGACAAGATAGCTGGTATATATTTTCCTTAAATTTAGTACTATTTTCAGAATTGGGAGAAATGAGAAGCTTCTGGTGTATCACACTTTTACTAGGTGTGTGCTATACACTGTGACTTTATACAGAGAGCATCTCATTTAATCTCCATAATGTAAGGTAGGTAACTGTTACTCCATGATATGGTGGTGTGGTCTGATTCACCTAAAAATTTAGGCAATTTGACATTCCAGAGCTTACATTACTATCCAGCGTGGTAACCTGTTTGCCCTGCTGCTTTGTGGCGCTACCCATCAAAATACCGCTAATCTCCTCAGTAGCGCTGCGGTAGGGCCAGTGAAAAACAAAGGTGTTGAAGACCAACAGACTTGACTTGCTTGTCCTGGTTTGCCCTTTTACTAGCAGTGAGACCCTGAGCACAGTTTTACTTCTGCTGTGGCTGAGGGCTCTGATGTATAAAGGCGAGATGATCAGAATCTAAGAGCGGTTCCAAAAACCAAATGAAATAGCACCTGTAAAACCATGGTAGACACAGGAGAGGTGATCAGATGGTGTTTCCTCATCATGGGCTCCATTGTTGGCATTGATGTCTCAGGCAGGAGTTGCTCATGGCCTCCCCTGGCTCTGGTCCTTCCTGCTGCCGATGTCACTCATGCCTTTCTGCAGCTTGGGGATCTCACGGGAGGCCGGCTGACTATTTCTCAATGCTTTAAATGTCATTCTGCTGCTTTTTCTAGGCAGTAATTTACCTTTGACAGTGATGGATTATTATTCAGCTTTGATTCATAGCAGGGTTGCCTTATAAGGACAGAGTGGCATATCAATGAGGAGTGCTGCTGTTTTAAATATGGGAAATATTTTCAGTAATTTCCTAATTAGCATGAGTAGATAGAAAAGCCATTTGCTGAGCTCTGTGAGGAGCACGTTCTATGTCCTGTATGCATATGTGTGGTTAAATTTCCTCTGTGGTGGTGATGTATTCAGCACACACTGTCTAATGGGACCCATCCCCTAAACACATAACCTAGTGCCCAGGTTGAGGACAGTGAGCTACAAGTTCAACCTGGGTACAGATGCTGATTCTGAGTGTGGCCCAAAGAGACCTTTGAAATCTTTGTCTGAGCGTCTCTTTTTGATAAATATGAAAATGGTCTCTGACCTTTACTACCCCATGGAAAACTTACAAGGATTCGAATCTGAAAAAAATCTAAACTTAGAGTCAAAGTATAACATTATTCACTTGGTTTTATTTTAATCATCATTGACTGGTTTGCTACATGAGATCAAAGCCAGTTATAGTCAGAATGTCTGTGATTTGTCATGAGGGAATCAGGTAAGGAAATCTGATTAAATAATATGTCTATCTCTAAAGCTAGGAAAAAATGCAAACAGTAGGAAAAGAAGAAGAAATCCAACCCCTTACGTCAGTGAATTCAGTTTCATTATTCATATGCAGGTATCACACATTGCTGATTTGTCCGAGAGAGGGTGCCCTGAGTGTTGTCCTTATTTTCTAAGGAAGGGTTGTCCTTCTATCTAAGGGAGAATCCTTATCTTCTATTGTATCCTGTGACTGTGTGGTTAAGGGAACCAAGGCCAAGAGATGTGAAGTGACAAGTGACTTTCTCTGGGTCATACAACTAACTGTTCATAAGGTTGGATCCTGAGTCTTATCACTCCCAGCACAGGACTCTTGCTCAAACTAGACAGTGGCAGAATCCTAGGCCCTACTATGCAACTTCAGGTCATAATGTCATAACTGAGATTTAGTAGATGATTTTTATTATGCTCAATGCCTTAATTGGTTTTGGTCCAGTTATTCCTCTTATCCGAAGGTAAACATTTTCAGAGTCTGTGGAACCTCGCCGTTGCCGCAGCTCTTACAGTGGACCAATGCACGACACCTGATGCGTATACCTGATGAAACTAAAATGGTACTTAAGATTGTGAGTAATTTTATGGGTCAAAGTGGCTGGACCGTGGTGCCAGGATGCTGGTCAGACATTATTCTTGATATTTCAGTGAAGGTGTTTTTTGGAATGAGATTAATGTTTATTTTAAAAAATTAAGTTTATTTATTTATTTTGAGAGAGAGCGAGCGAGCACACACACAAGTTGACAAGGGGCAGAAAGAAGGAGACAGAATCCCAAGCAGGCTCTGTGCCATCAGCGTAGAGCCTGATGTAGGGCTTGAACTCACAAATTGTGAGATCATGACCTGAACCAAGATCAGGAGTCAGAGCTCAACCAAGTATGCCACCCAGGTGCTCCTGAGATTAACATTTAAACTGATGGATTTTGACTAAAGCATATTAACCACTGTAATGTGGGTGGACCTCATCAAATCATTTGAAGGCCTTCATTAAACTAAGCCTGTCCCCCAAGCACGAAAGAATTCTGCAGGCCTTTAGACTCGCACTCATCCCTGGGTCTCTAGTCTGCTGACCATCCCTGCAAATTTTGTATTTACCACACCTCCACAGCCATGGGAGCCAATGGTAAATCTCTCAATCCTACTCTCTCTTTGTATATAATGTATACCTCATGAAACTTAGTAGAGACCACATTATTGATTCTTTTTCTAATTGATCCCTGATTGATATAGATGATGATATTGGAAAGTGATTGTTGCTGTAACAAATGCCTAAAAATGTGGACGTGGCTTTGGAACCAGGTAATGGGCTGTGGCTGGAAGATTCTTGAAGTACTTGTTAACAACAACAACAAAAAAACCTAGATTGCTTTGGAGACCCAGTTGGTAGAAATATAGATGTTAAAGGTTTCGTGGTAGATAGAATTTGTAAGTAATGAAATTGGATATCTTGAGTGAATTTCTAAGCAAAATGTTGCAGGTATAGCTGGGTTTTTGCTTTTTGCTTAGATTACAATGCCAAAGCCGAGAGATAAATTAAAGGAGTTGTTAAAAAGAAACCAGAACTTGAACATTTGTAAAATTCTCACCCTATCCACATTTAAAAAAATGAGAAAATCTTTTCTGGAGAGAACTCCAAAGGTGGGCAGTCATTTAATAAAGAGATTTGGGGTGTGACTCATGGATCCAATCAACCGTGTCAGCAGAAGACAGGAATAGAGATGGGGTTTTACCAGCAGAAACACTGCCAGTTTGGAATAAAGGGAACAGAAATAGGACAAAATAAAAGAAGACTGTCAGATCTCTGGGCTTCTACGGGATGGAACAGTAGAGCTCTCAGGCAGTGAACATGCCTTGCCCTTCAAGGAAAGGGAAGAATGACCCAGAAGGTGATTGAGAGATTGGCGAAGCTGTCATCGCCACCTCGGCCTCAGAGGGCACTGGTTTGGGAGTCAAGAGAGCCTCCTCCTCAGTTTCAGAAGGCAGGTCACCTCCTAGGTCTCAGTGGGACAGGTTGCTGCTCAGGGCCATGAGGACAGCACTGCCGACCTAGTGGGAAGGCAGGGCCATCACCCCTCAAGGGTGCAGAGGACAAAGCATCAAACCAAAGTGGATTATTCTTGAGCCTCAGAGTCAAATGGACTTTGCCTTAGGTTGCAGACTCACTTGAAATCCATGATTCCTTTCTCGTTTCCTATTTCTCCCTTTTGAATGGAGACCATGTACCTGATGCCTGTCCCATCCATCACTGTATTTTGGAAGCATATAATGTGTCCAATTCACAAGTTCACAGACGGAGGGGAATCTTGTCTCAAAATAATTCATACCTCAGGTCACACCTGCACGTGATTTACATGAGATCTGGGACTTTCTGTTGATGCTGGTTTAAACTTTGGAAATTATTGGGAGGGGGGGTGAGTATGACAAGGACATGGATTTTGGGATGCCAGGGGATGGAGTGTTACGAGCTGAACCATGTCCCCCAAGGTTTCATATGTTGAAGCCCAAAAGCCCAGAACCTCAGAATGTGACTATATTTAGAGACAGGACCTTTAGAGAAGTAATTAAGTTAAAATGATGCCATTAGATTGGGCCCTACTCCAACCTGAGTAATGTCGTTATAAGAGGAAATTTCGCACACAAAGATGTCGGGGATGAACACATGCATAGAGAAAGGCCATGTGAGCACACAGTGAGAAGGTGGGCATCTGCAAGCCAAGGAGAGTCTCTGGATAAGGCAAACCTATCCATTCCTTGATCTTAGACTTACAGTCTTCACACCTGTGAGGAATTAAATTTCTGTGCTTTAAGCCAAGTACTCTGTGATACTTTGTTATAGCAGTCTTTTGGTTTTTTTTTTAATTTTTTAAGTTTATTTATTTATTTTGAAAGAGAGAGAGTGCATGCAAATGGGGTAGGGGCAGAGAGAGAGAATCACAAGCAGACTCCACACCACCAGCTCAGAGCCTGATGTGGGGCTCCATCTCATGAACCATGAGATCATGACTTGGGCCAAAATCAAGAGTCGAACACTTAACCTACTGAGCCACCCAGGTGCCCCTGTAATGGCAGTTTTAGCAAACAAATACACTTGGCATACTTTTCTAAGTATATCATTCTGAACTGTTCGCTTGTTATGGTCAGCTGTACTTGTGAGATTGCTTTTCATGGACATGATGATTTTGGGTTGGTTATTGTAAAAGTTAAACATTGCAACCCAACGTATTCCATCTATTCTGCAATCCCAAGGCACCGTCCAACAAAGATTTATACTGAATCACAATTACATTCAGCTTTAATTGTATGCATATGTTGTTCATGTCGAAGATCATTTTTCAGTTTCCACAGGTAGTAAGTATTGCCCATTTAAAAATGAGAGCTAATCACTATTCATACACAAACCTTGACTTCACTTACGTAAAGCCCCAGTGGGAAGGATACATTATAAACCTAGTATATTTATTACAATATATTTTCTTCTCAAAATTGTGTGTTATTTGCCACTAGATCTTTCCTTATTTAGCAATCCCATTTTCTCTCTTTTGGCAGCCATTAGAAACAGCAGTCCAGAATTGCCTTATTTATTTGGCTATATGAAGGATTCCAGAGGCTTATGGAAGGGAAATGTCTAGATAACCAAAGTTGTCTTTTAGGTACCCAGACTGAAACAGACACCCTAGTAATTTTAGATGGAGATGTATTTAAGCACATTATATGATGCCTTAGCTTGGTATATCAGATAGAGTGGACTTGCATTAAGTATTTTTGATTTAGGATTTTTGTTATGAACATCATTAGTCTTCTGACTTCTGGGAGACAGGGGAACTCAAGAGATACTAAAGAATTTGGTGCTGGTTTCGTTTCACCAAATGGCTTTAGGTTCCTCTGTGCCTTGAGCTCTTGGGGATAGTTTTAGAATTTTTACTTTTTTATCAAATCTTTCATAACTGTATCTGGTGGTTACAATTTCTTCCTTTTCATGCATTTGTCTATGGCATTCCTTTTCCCCGTTCCTTATTTTCTTTTTAAAAAACCACTGTGCATTTACATAATTGAATTGGCTACAGTTGTTTGCAAAAGTAAGCACAGACAGGCTGTGATTATAGGCCTAATTTATAGTGCTTGAACTTCGCAGTATTAACATTCATCTTTAAGAGATTACCAATGCTTTCCATTTGCTTGTTTACATTCAGGTAGTTGAGGCTGCTGAGTAGAGCTTTAGGGAGAGAAAGAATTTTTATAACAGGTAACATCAAGCAAGGACATCTTTCAGAAAGTATCTCTTCATGCTGTTTTAAGTTTTTGTGCAAGTGAAATATAAATGCTTTGTTTCAGAGAACGTATCATTTATTTACCTTGTAGTAACTTTTCACAACAACATTAATGGAGTTATGAAGATCTTGGCTTTTAATGTAACTGTTAATATGACAGACCCAAGTCTTTAAACAATAGGCCTATATTTGATAAATTAGACTCCACTTGACTTACATCAGAGATGTCCTTATTTAAGGGTACCATAATACGAGATCACTACATTACCATTTACTTTAACTGATTTTTACTAACTAGATGTTTTACATGGTTCGTTTCTATAAAATGAAGAACCCAAACATTATTATCCGTGGTAGCTAACAACATACTAAAAAATAAAGCTCAAGAAGAAAGCAGTACTTTAGAAATTGTTTCCCTATGGGAGGAGACACACAACTCAAAATAATTCTTTTTTTTTTCTTTCAGCTTCTAGGAACTGTCTTTAGGGATTGATAAAATGGTACCTTGTGACACGTGTATCTTTTTCGTTTGATTTACTTTTCCCATCCCCTGCCGAATGCTTCTAACATTGAAACTGCATTTTCTTATTTATTCTCTGCTCTCACCTTGATCTGCCAGAAACTATCAACTATGTGTATTACTGTAATTATTTTTTGTAGGAATACTTAACCAGATCACTTAGTTTTGTTGTCTTCATGTTTTTGTCTTGAGAGAGGGTTGTTTTTGTTTTTGGTTTTCTCCGTTCTTCTCTCTCCTAAGAGGACCAGTGCACCCTTCAACTTGGGTAGACCGTGTTGCATGAGGCATGCATTTGATAAACAATAATTAACTCATCTCAAATATTTCACTACCTAATTTTCTTTCTTTTCCATTGCTTCCTGAATGCTGCACTTTCCCATCCCCCAACCCCCTTTCCTAGAGTCTCAATGTTAGTCTGCATTTCTTGCCATCATTTCCTTAAGCAAAGAATGAGCTTCAAGTTTTGGTCAAATGAAACAGATAGCTAGGTTATGCCTCAGTTTTCAGAGCTTACCAACTTACTTTTCTTCTCTTTCTATCTTAACTATGACATGATGTGAGTCAGATGAAAGAACTCTGTCAGTGGGGACTGCAGCTTCATCACTGTGCAAAAGGCAGGGAACTAGAAAGTGACTACTAGGAAGTGGTAGAGTTAGCCATCAGTGGTTGAGAATGGGTCCCAGAAGCTGTCACATGCATTATGACACTGAACATTCCCTCGTATCTGTACTTTAATTTTATTAATAATTAAGATTTGCTTCAATGAAGCCTGTGACAAAAACCGCTTGACTTTGTAGTTAAGCATCTGTTTCTAGTCTTGAAAATAGGCAGCCTGTTATCCGCCTTGCTGAGAGGGAGTGTCAAGGTTATATGTGTTTTGAAATGTTGTGTCACAGAGGGTCTGGAAGCCAGTTGTCTTAAAACTCCATTGTGTTTACGTATGGTGTTGGTCCTATGTTGATAAATACTAAATTTACTTTTCCACTCGGCACATAATATAAAGGAAGCTTTAGGTTGTTTGGATCATGGAATAAAAAAAAATGAACCATCAAAAAAAATCCAAACCCAGAAATGGTATTAAAATAACAAAAATAGTCACTGTTATAGATATGAAAGAAAATGAATCTAATATTGAGTATTTGGAATTATTTGAATTAAAGAGGATATTGAGGTTTTTGATGTAAAGTTTGGTTTGTAGCATGTTTTATAATGGGTTTTAATGGATATTTTATGTTCTTTCTTTGGAGCAGGATACCTTGCATTTCTAGGCTTTACTAGAGTATGTCCAAGAGAAGTTACTGAAATTGATAGGTGGATTCTTCTCTTAAGCAAACAGAATGTCTTTGAAAATATGTTTAAAGTAATTTTATTTTTCATAATTTTGAGATGACTAACATTTGAGTACACAGAGAGAGGGCTTAAACCATCTTTTACTAGTGGATAGATCCCTTTGATAAAATGGATGCCAACTTAGGAGTCAAATTCTCAACATGACCTTTCTCATTTTCCTGTCATGCTTGTCTCTTCTTTTTTTTTTTTAAGTTTATTTATTTATTTTTGAGAGAGAGAGAGAAGAGAGATAGAGAGTGAGCAAGCACAAGCTGGGTAGGGGCAGAGAGAAAGGGAGACACAGAATCCAAAGAAGGCTCCAGGCTCTGAGCTGTAAGAGCATAGCCCAGTGTGGGGCTTGAACCAATGATTCATGAGATCAGTACCTGAGCTGAAGTTGGATGCTTAACTGACTAAGCCACTCAGGTGCCCCTTTGCTTGTCGCTTCTAAATGTTTACCCATCATGCTGTCTTTTCTAAATGTTTACAGTTTCCTTTTAGTTGGCTCTCCTTGTCCCAAACACTATGAAAATACACAAACTACCTTCTCTGTGAGATTATTGGCACTTAGTGCTTTAGTTAAACTGCATCACTTTATCTTTAACTTGCAATAACGGAGTGTCTGATTAAATCTTTGCCATCTCTGCAGAACAGTTCCTAAGTGCGTAGTCCAAAATGTTTCTGAAGAAAATGAAATAATGTGTGAAACAGTGTTTTGCATTATAATGAACTTCTGGGGCATCTTTGGATAATTTACCCTAATGACAGAAGTATGACAATATAATAATGTCTTTCCTAAACCTCTAGAAACTTTACTTTTACTACAGTATTTTTGTTATTCTTTAAGAAAATGCTGTGTGTGAAAGCCAAATATTATTATACTCATGTTACAGATGGAAAATCTATAATCTCTAGAAAGAATTGATTTCCTAAGAATTATAGATAGATGGTGACTGTTGATGAAAAGCACTACTCTCCATTCAACTGTTTGCTATTCAAACTATTTTCACACATTGGTAGAATTCTAATTTTTAAAGTGTGTGCCTTGCATACATTGAGTCAAATGTTTGCAATATTCAGATGCAATTGTCCAGAATAATTGTGACTGATCAGAATTTTGTCCCCATCCACATCAAAATTTGCCAGTTATCATTTTTGTGATTTTAGTTCAAGTGCACTTTCATTCTGCTTTACATATATATTTTTAATATTTTAATATTTTTTTTCCAATAGTCTCTACACTCAACATGGGACTTGAACTAACAATCCCAAGATCAAGAGTCCCATGGCTCTATTGACTGAGCCAGCCAGGTACCCCAATTGTGTTTTATAAAAAAGGACTTTGCCCTGTTGTAGAAATCTCCTTTTAACACTTTTTTTTTTTTTTTTTTTTTTTTTTTTTACAGACAGTGTCAAATTTCTTTCCCCTCTGCATGGTCTTTAGGGCCCTGGGATTGGATTAAGGAACAATACGCAGGAGATGGGCTCTCATGAGGCTCAGGACTTCCAAAGGAGTGATGGGGTTGGGACTGGACACCTGACAGCTAACCTTATTGCCAATTGATGGTTGGCAGCTTATTTTTAATCACAGGAAAAAGCCAGAGAGGCTGAGGAATCTAGTCCATAGGTGCTGTCATAGCTCCGAATAAAGGCACAGGGAGAAGTCAGTGTATGCAGAGATAAGGAGAGGATGTCAAAACATGTTTTTTTCCCTAGCAGAATTTTGGAGGAGTGTGAACATTTCTATTTGGCTGGCAGAGGCTCTTTCTATTCAATAGGAGAAAAAGCAGTGATTTTGAAACAAGCTTTGAAGTAATTTCTGCCTGATCCTTAAGGAGGTGGAGATTTGCCGTGTTTGCATTCTGGCTGCTCCTCCGGGCCTCTCTGAGACCAGCCAGCTTGTTCATTTCAGTCCTCAGTTTACCTGGGTACAATGGAGGAAAGGAAACGAGGTTATTTCACAGGTATATTAAAGACTGTGTGTGTGTGTGTGTGTGTGTGTGTATGTGAAAATTTAATACTAAATAATAGCAGCAATCCCATATCCTTTGGCCCATCAAGAAAGGAATTTCATATTCCTTAATAAAAGCCATTGCTATTAACTTGCCAGCAGAGAAGTTATTCTTCGAACAGTTGTTTATTTATTATTTTTTTAAGTTTGTTTACTTTTGACAGAGAAATAGAGAAAGCACTGGGGAGGGGCAGAGAGAGAGCAGGTTCTGCACTGTCAGTGAAGAGCTTGAAGTGGGATTCCATCTCACGAACGGTGAGATGGTGATCTGAGCCGAAATCAAGCGTCACTTGCGTAATCGATTGAGCCACCCGGGCACCCCTGAACAATTATTTACAGTCCAGTACTGGCCCAGCTGCTGCAGATGGACCAAAGTTCAGAAGCACATGCACTCTCTGCTTTCATGCAACTTACATGAGTGGAGGGAAGGGTGGATATTAACCTGAGTCATCATGGTGGTGAAGGTTTAGTTACAAACTGAGATTTCTGAAGGCAAGAATTGTGGTTCTATGCGACCAATAACCAATGGGGCAGATTTAGACTGAGAGGTCAGGGTCATTCACCTCAAGCTAATTCTTGGCCTGCCACCCAGGGAGTAGAAATGGAGCAGGTGAAGATGGGGTGGAAGAGGGATGTAGGCGAAAATGCCACTGACCCAGGAGAGGTGTGGGGAGGGGAGGATGGGTGAGGGGGGTCAGCAGACCCATCATACTGGGTCTTTTAGATAAATTTAGGAATGTGGGATTGATGTAAAGACTTTCGAAGGCCAGTTAAGGATTTTTAAGCAGAAAAGATTCTGGCTGAAGTATAGAGAACAGTATGTTGTGGATACCAGGGCTGATGGGAGACACTGGTGAGAGCTATTGCTTTCCAGAAAGATGTTGCTATTTTATTTATTTATTTTTTTAATGTTTGTTTATTTTTGAGAGAGAATGCAGGGGAGAGGCAGAGAGACAGGGAGACCAAGGATCTCAAGTAGGCTCCATGTAGTCAGTGTAGAGCCTGATGCGGGGCTCGAACTCCCAAATGGTGAGATCATGACCTGAGCCGAAGTTGGATGTTTAACCAGCTGAGCCATCCAGGTGCCCAAGACGACACTACTTTAAAGTAGAGCAAAAAAAAAAAAAAAAAAAAAAAAAAGGATGAATTGAGAAATATTTTGGGAGTCTTATTGGTGGCATTTAGGAATAGGTTGAAACTAGAGATGAGAGAGAAGAGGGAATCAGCATGACTCCTATCCATGTGATTTTTGAAAACTACTTCATTGAGATACAATTTACACACCACAGAATTCACCCATTTTTAAGTGTACAACTCTGTAGATTTTAGTATAGTTGTAGAGTTCCATTGCCAAAATCACAGCATAATTTTTAAAACTTGAGTATAGTTGATATGCAATGTCACATTAGTTTCAGGTATACAACAGAGATTCAGTTTGTCTGTATGTTAAGCTAGGCTCACCACATTGTAGCTGTCATCCACTGCCATACAGCACTATGACAGTCCTATTGACTACATTCCCTATGCTATGCCTTTTTTTCCCATGACTTACTCATTCCATAACTGGAAGCCTGTATCTCCCTTTCCCCTTCACCTATTTTGCCCACCCCCCAACTTCCCACTCTTCTTTGGCAACTCTCATTTTATTCAGTCTAATTTTAAAACATTTCTATCAGCCTAAAAAGAGAACTCAGGCCCATTTTTAGTCCCTCCCCATTCCCATCTCTGGGCCTAGGCAACAGCTAATCTTTTTTTTTTTTTTTTTGGATGTTTATTTATTTTGAGAGAGAGAAAGGGAGAGAAAGAGAGAGAGAGACAGAGAGAGACAGAGAGAGAGAATGAGCAGGAGAGGGGCAGAGAGAGCAAGAGAGAGAATCCCAAGCAGGCTCCCCACTGCCAGCGTGAAGCCTGATGTGGGGCTTGAACTCAAAAACTGTGAGATCATGACTTGAGCTGAAAGCAAGAGTCAGATGCTTAACCAACTGAGCCACCCAGGTGCCCCAAGGCAACAGCTAATCTACTTTCGTTCTCTATAGATTTACCTTTTCTGGACATTTCATATAATGTGGAACAGCACAATGCGTTTTCTGTCTGGCTTTTTTCACTCAGCAATATATTTGAGGTGCATCCATGTTGTCCTTAACCTAGGCAATTTGAAACCTAGTGGGTCCTTTCTTTTTTAGAGGTAGAGCCAGAGGAGAGATAGGATTGGCAATGAAGAAGGGAGAGGTGATGAATTCAGTTTTAGATATGTCAAGAGTGAGGTGTCTCTTAGATATCCAATGGGATTATCTAATTTATAGATGGTAATGGAAGCTCTGAGCATGGATTAAGAAGCAAAAGAAGAATGAAAAAAGTGGCCTAGGACTGGACCTTGGGGAATCCAGCATGTTAATAGTTGAGTATAGGATGGATTTGAAAGAAACCAAGAGGAAATATCCTTTGAGATAAGAAGACAAACAAGAGCAAAATGGTGAGAACATTTCTAGGACAAAAGAGTTGTTAAATGTGTCAAATGATATAAGTACATCACTTAAGCTGGGTGCTGAAAATTTCCATTTTGATTGGAATTTTCCCAATTATCCTGATTGATTGTCAGGAAAGCCATTGGTGATATTGGTGAGAGTTATGTGGATTGGATGATTTTGGTTTGAGTAGGTTAAAGGTGGGGTTGTAGAAATAATGAGTGCAGGGCCACCTTTCATGAAGGAGAAGAAAGGTAGTGGAATATAGATCTGAATACTGTTTTTGGTAACATGATAGGGTTTTTAGTACAACTAAATATCTACCAGGAGGATCAGTGCAGGAAAACTGAAAAGCTATCTATAAGAAAGAAAGGCAACATGGTAGGCAAGCATCCTGGGAAAGTACAGAATAGGATCAAAGGCATACTTGCAGGAATGGGAAGGTGGATGGCCCTCCAACACACCAGGAAGAAAATAGGACTGGGGGTAGAGATGTGAGTAGATTTATGGTTGGTTTTAGGACATGTGTTGCCACCTGTTGATACCTTTGCGTTGATATGGCTGGCCTGTTTCCCTAGAGGTTGGTGGCTGGATTTTGCCATGAAGCATGATCATGTAGCCATGTGTATAGAGGAGCCACAAACCTGGCTTCATTAGATTGAAACTCAACATCACTAAAAACGTGTAAACCCCATATAGTTGACCAAAAGGGAGTTTTTCAGAACTTACCCTCTATATTTTCATGACTTTCCATCCTACGCCTTCTTTCTTTCCCTGGGTCGATCCTGCTCCCTCACACTGGCTTTCAAGCATTCAGCAATTTTTTGAAATTTCTTTGCTCCATAACAGGAACTCTACCAGCTTTGTCTAAAGCAGGATGCGAATAACACTGCAGTAAGCACCTCTAACATTTGAATCAGCAGTTGGCTCCTTCGAATCTCTTTACTTTAATCACAACAATTGATCTGCAAATCAAGTTGAGGGAAGAGCTTGGGGATTGGTTCAGACCAATAGCTTCAGTAAATGAAATGTTTCTCCAGCTAAGAATACACAGCACGCCTCAGGTGTAATTATGACAGGGAGTGGGATTCAGTTTCATTTATCCCTGTCCTTCTGCCAGATTGTAAGTCTATGCATTAGCAAACAGTTCCAACCAGAGACCTCATAAGCATCTACCTTAGGTCAGTAATTGCACTTGGGAGGAATCTCGGTTTATTTAGTCCCCTCCTTTGTGCAAGATGGAGTGGTAGCCCTGCTCTCGGTTAGTCCTCCCTCATGGACATTTGTCTCTTTGATTCATTATAATCTAACTGACCAAAATGGCAGAAATCTTCCCACCAGACAGATCACATGTGATTCAGTGACTGCATAAGATTCAGTTGTTGAGAAAACTTTGTTCTCTGGGGGGGGGGGGGGGT
>CM053567.1:30557291-31119577 GCA_028646485.1 Cryptoprocta ferox
ATAAAAAAAGGCCCATCTTTATTCCCAAGCAGGGCATGATTAATATGTGACAGTTAATGCCCAATCTTGCTTCTTGGCTGTTGATCATTAGTTGGAACATTGCATGATACCAAAAAACCTCCGTGAATCATGTGCACTCAAACATCTTACCACCCACCTCGATGCTACATTAATGCTTATGCTAGAAATGCAAAACATCAGATATTCTCATCAGGTTTTCCGCACACGAAAATATCAAATTGGGAATGGGTAGACGTTACCTTATCCCCACTCAAACCCCAGGCAGCGTCCAGCAGCAACAAAAACCAATTGGTTCCATCACCTTTCGTTTCAGATAATTTCTTTCATATTTTAATGGCATTAAGTCATGGATTCTATTACTTTTACTTAGTTCTCAAGATTTGTTTTCACCTCTTTTACTGACTCTGCTAGGCTTGTAAGATGTTAAATGCTCCTGTTAACTCCCTATGTGTCTAGTTCAGCTGTGTGTATGTGAGCTGTTGACTTAATATTTCCTCCTCTGGGAAGCCCTTCTTGATGTCTCTTAGCTTGCTGTTGTAGTACACATCAAATCATGCTCCCTGGGCACATTTCCACCTTGCCTACTGAAGACTATGAAAATCTTGAGGGCTGCTTCTTCTCGGGTTCAGCACAAATCTTGAAAGACAGGGATGATCAGTAAGGAGTTGGGGAGTAATTGGATGCATGTGAATGAATATTAGAGCAAAGGATCAGGCCAGATCATTGTGTAATTCACCAGATGATGTCCACCCTGAGGGGTGGATGTGGGTAAATGTGACATTTAAGAAATTGCTTAAGGGGCACCTGGTTGGCTCAGTTGGTTGAACTCAAGTCATGATCTCACAGTTTGTGAGTTCAAGCTGCGCTCAGCGCAGAACCTGCTTGGGATGTCTTTCTCCCTCTTTTTCTGCCCCTCCCTGGCTTGCGCACGCTCTCTCTCTCTCTCTCTCTCAAAAAATAAATAAATAAACATTATTTTTTAATTGGTTAAAAGTATAACCAAAAAATTCTGTAATAGGGGTTCATAAAACTGTTAAAATTATAATTATGAAGTAAAATTATAATGCAGTAATTGAAGAAAAAATAGCAAGAAAGGTTTCTTTAGGCATTTAGAATACCATAGTGCTTAGCAGTGACACTCCGGGTACACCGTGAGCCTGTTGACGTCAGGGAACGTGCCCCTGTTATGCATCACTACATGGCATGTTACCTGGTATATAGTAGGTGCTCAGGAAAAATGTGATGTCAGATGATCAAAAACAGTCAAACAGTCAGCCATGAGAGGGCTCTGTGGAAGGGTTCACACAGGTCATGCAACGTGATCACCAGGGCAGTCGGTAGAAGCCCATCTATATAGATGGGCTTAGTGTCAGAAATAAATTCTCGTAAGAACTTCATCAGTTCCAGGTGCTTCTTGGCAGAGGTTCAAGGCAAAAAGAGACTAAAGTGGCCAGCCTAGAGCGTGCTAGTCCTTTAGTCTGGTTTTGTGCTGGTGGCTGCTTCCTATTAGGTTTCTGTACAAAGGATCCTCAGAAAGCAGGAAGAGAGCTCTCATGTGCAGATCACTGGGACCCCAGTCAGTGCGGAGAGGGAGAGAAAAGGCCTCTGGGAAATGTTCTCAGGTTACCCAGAGCCCAAGCCTAACTTTGGCATCTGTCTTCCTGGGGTTGTTGATACCTTGTTGATAACAAGGGCATGTGGACAGATTCTGTAAAACAGGCATGCCAGGAAGCCTCTCTAGTGCTGAGTAGCTTCCATCTTAAAAAAAAAAAAAAAAAAAAAAAAAAAAAGACAAGAAGGAAGGAAGAAACAAAAGTTTAAAATCAGTGCTCTTCTCATTCAGAATTGAAGTAATTATTTAGATTAGGTTACCCCACACTTAGTAATTACCCCCATTCAATTACCCATCTTGCCATCATGAGATCATATTTAATAAATATAGATTTCCTTGAGCCTTACATACTTCCTGCTCTGGCGTTTTACCTGTGAGCAAATAACTATCTTCTGCTTTATTTGATGTATTAACAAATAAAGCTTTGTGTGTGTTTGAGGAACTCATTCATGTTTATTGAATGTGGTTTCCTTTCTTTTATATATATATATATATATATATATATATATATATTTTTACATTTTATTTATTTTTGAGAGACAGAGAGAGAGCATGAACAGAGGAGGGGCAGAGAGAAAAAGAGACACAGAATCTGAAGCAGGCTCCAGGCTCTGAGCTAGCTGTCAGCAGAGAGCCCGACGTGGGACTTGAACCCATGAACCATGAGATATGACCTGAGCTGAAGTTGGACGCTCAACTGACTGAGCCACCCAGGCGCCCCACTTTATTTTTTAACTTTAGTTATTTTGAGAGAGATTGAGACAGCATGAGTTGGGGAGGGACAGAGAGAGAGGGAGAGAGAAAATCCCAAGCAGGCTGCACGCCACCAACACAGCCTTATGCAGGGCTTGAACTCACAAAACCGTGAGATCTTGACGTGAGCTGAAACCAAGAGTCGGTTGCCCAACCGACTGAGCCACCCAGGCAGCCCACATGTGGTTTCCTTTCTTAATCTCTGCATTAAATAAATGTGGGAGGTGTTATTATAACTTGCATTCTACTTAATACTTAAAATTTCAGTGTGTGTGGTGTGTGTGTATATATATTTATATGCAAAAATGAGGATATGAAATGTGGAAGAGACTGCAATGTGATGATGATACTTTTCAGCTACCACTAGTTTTTATGAACATTTTAATTAATCCTCACTGGTAGTGATGAATGTGTTTGTCTCCCATAGCGAGTGATCAACATGGTTTACGGGAAGTTACCCCCTCTTAATTTCTGCACAGTCTCACTAGGGCTCTCACCCAGGCAGAGCTTACCTAAAGCACACAGAGAACAGGGTGAGGTGAACTTAGCGATGATGAGGGCTGTCCATCCAGTTACCTTCCTACCAGCCAGAGTCCTCTCTAACATAGCAGGTGCTATTCGGAACCAAGCAGAGTTGTCCTGGCTGTGTGAGAGCAGGCTCAGATGTCAGGGCTGTCCTTACTACCCTGGATGAAAGCTCCCTGAGCTTCAGTCCTGATATTTAATATCTAGATTTCATTTAGATAGAGTATCTCAAAGGGCCCGCTAGTGCTTTCTAAGACAGTGCACTAAGTACTTTATAGGGATTTTCTCATTTAATCTTCACCAAGACTCTGTGAGGCAAATACTGCTATTTTTTTTAGATACTGCTATTTTCAATTTATTTCTTAACAGACAAGGAAACCATGCCTTTTGAAGTGTGGTCGTAAGCCACGAGCCTCAGTGTCACTTTCGGAATTTGTTAGAAATACAGTATGTCATACCTTTTCCCAGAATGACTTAATTTTAACAACGTTCCCAGGTGGGACGCCTGTGTGGTACAGTAGGTTAATCATCCAACTCTTAATTCTTTCTCAGGTTACGATCTCAGGGTTCATGAGATCGAGCCCCGTGTCGGGCTCTGTGCTGACAGTGGAGCCTGCTTGGGATTCTCTTCCTGTCTGTCTGTCTGTCTCTCAAAATAAATACACATTAAAAAAAAAAAAAACACAACATTCTCCAATGATTTGCATTTGCAGCATTGCCTACGTTTGCACAGATAATACCATAGCAAATCCAGGGCTCAGGCATAACTGGCTCCAGCCTTCACAACCAGGTAAAATGACTTGACCAAGATCACAAGCCGGCAAGTGTCAGATATGATTTGCCCCTACCCAAGACTCTGCATAGTTCACTCTCTGTGCTACCGTTGTGTTCACTTATGGAGAAATTAAGAGTAATGAGAGCATAAGTTTTTGTTAATTAAAATGCTTAAAAGCTGTGCAGGAAGTTTTCTTAATAGGGAGGGAGTTAGAATTTTAATTCCCAGTCTCACTCCTGGTGTTCCTCCCTCTGAATCATCACTCTGGAAGAGTGCATATTAAAAGTGCCTCCTTGTGTCTCGTGCTATCTTAAGATCTAAAGAAAGCGAGTGGGACAGTGAGAAGAACGTTAAATATAGCTACCTGCTATGCATGCTAGCTCTGTGCCGTCCCAGTGCTTAGTAGCATTTACATGTAATTTAAATTTCAAGAAACGTATAAAGTAGGGAATATGATCTATGATTTTAACCCATGAACTGGTTGCCATGTTTAGCTGACCTTAATTAACAGTGGTTCTTATTTTTTTAATGTTTTATTTATTTTTGAGGGGGAGAGAGAGAGCGTGAGCAGGGGAGGGTCAGAGAGAGAGGGAGACACAGAATCCGAAGACAGGCCCCAGGCTCTGAGCTAGCTGTCAGCATAGCGCCCGATGCGGGGCTTGAACCCATGAACCGTGAGATCGTGACCTGAGCCGAAGTCAGATGCTTAACCGACTGAACCACCCAGGTGCCCCAACAGTGGTTCTTAAAGGCTGGGTGAGAGGCTGGAAGATAAGAAGGTATGAGGGTATTCCAGGCAAGGAAAGTGGGAGATTCACTTTAGAGAAAGGGAGTGTCACATTCATGGAACTTTCTGGCTGGAGTGAGGCAATAGTTACTGATAAACTATCGCTTCGTTCTGGCATTGAAGTACTGTTGTTAAAGGCTACTGATTTCTGGAACTACATTGCCAGGATCAAATCTTGGATCAGACGTGATCAACTGTGCGACCTGGGGCACATGGTGCAACCTTTCTGGTTTTATCTTTGCAATGTGGAAGAACAGGGACACAGCATTGTTAGAGAGTTCATACACACGAGTGCTTAGACATTGCGCATCATGAGTGTCTTATCAGTATCCGCTCTTGTGTTCAAGCCACTTGAAAGAAGTATTAGATAGAGTCCCTGTGAATACAACTAGGGAACTAACAGTCTACTTGTGAAAGAGTACACAAATGTCTCAGTGGGATGTAATTGATTCATTGCATGAGAACAAAAGAAGAGAAGGAAGGCACCTTTACCCCAGAGCAAAGAGCCAACAAAGTAGAGTGTTTACATACCATTCAAACCCTCTACTTTGTTGGCTCTTTGTTCTTTCTGGCCATTATGATAGCGTCTCATATTTTAATGTGCATCAGAATGTTCCGGGGGTTGGTTTTAAATGAATATGCTTGAGCCATGTCTCTAAAAACCTTGTGTTAAGTCTGGTGTAGGAATCACACATCTGAGTTCTAATAAGTCACTCATTTGGTAATGGTGGTTTGATGATGGCTTTTTCCCTTACAGTAAAACAGAATCCATCTTCCCTTCTCGCTGCCCAACAGCCTGTCTCTACCCTCAGTTTCCCTCTATAGATGGAGTAACAACTAGGGCAGACCTCCACACATGCCTTAAAAGATAAAGGAACCGTTTTTCTGGACTGGGTACGCATGCGAAGATACGAGCTTGTTGAGGATGATTTGGATCAAATTACTTGGGAACAATGGATAAGGATGTCATAAAGTTACAGGAACACTTTGAAGATCAGAAAAGAAAAATGGATCCCAGTACAACTGAATGTCAGAAGCGACTCTGATAGGCTGGCTTAAAGAAATGGAATGGGGTGTTGAAGAAATAACATGGGAGTATAAGGAGCAGGATGCAGCATTGGAAGGTGGCAACAGAAGGGAAGTTAGCCTTGAGAATCAGGTGTTAAAGTGGTGCTAATTTGAGACCAGCTGTAGGAAAGCTGTAGGAAAGCATCCATATACCATTGGGTGGTTTGTGGTGAGGGTCAGTGTGGATAATAAACTCAAAAATACAGATCCTAAGGGGACAAGTGTGTGCAGTTGCAGTGGGGAAGGAGATGCCTGGTATTATATGATGTGTATGGAACACATTGTTGTTTTTACAAAATTAGCATATTTGAAATATTTTACATTATGAATGGTCTAGGTGGCTTTATTTTTATTTTTTTTTAATGTTTATTTATTTTTGAGAGAGAAAGAGAGACAGAGCACCAGCCAGGAAGGAGCAGAGAGAGAGAGGGAGACACAGAATCTGAAGCAGGCTCTGGGCTCCAAGCTGTCAGCACAGAGCCTGATGCAGGGCTCAAACTGACAAACCGTGAGATCATGACCTGAGCCAAAATTGGACACTTAACCAACTGAGCCACCCAGGCTCCCTGTGGTCTAGGTGACTTTATTTTTAAAAGTAAACCTGTAACCCCTTATGGGATAGTGTATATAAGTAAGGAAAGAGGTTTTCATGGTATTGGCTCTGGACCCAGACCTGTCTGTGCTCAAATTCCTAATTTTCTGCTCCCCCATTGGGTGCATGGAACAGGTTATGTAACATGTCCTCACAGATTCAGAGGACCGTTGTGATAACTAAGTAAGTTAATATACTGAAGTGTTTCAAATAATACTTGACATTGTGAAATTTCTTGATGTTAGTGTTATTATCTTTATTTAATATGCTTTCTTTCAGCTTCAAGTAGTAGAGAAAAAGCCCTAGCTCAGGTTATTTAAATTATAAGGATGTTTATTATTTGATGCAACATAAGGCATTACTTAAGCAGTTCAATAAAAATATCAGACAACCAAGTTCTTTTGAATTTTATACTCTGTAATCCCCAGTGAGTTGAGTGTATCCTCAGGCTGATTCCACTATTGGTAACAAGATCACTATAATAGTTCTAGCCATCACATTCAGACACAGCATTGTCTAGTAGAAGAAAAAATGTCCTTTCTTCTTGGGTGTAGTTTTTTAAGTCCTCAAGTCCCCCAACACACTGTTAATTCACATTTCAATGGTCGAAATTGCTTCCTGTGCCTCTTACTGGCAAGGCAAATGGATTAGAATTTTCCTAATTGATGTAAGAAATTGCAGGGCCTCATTAAGGGGAGTACTAGACAGGGGTTTTCTTCAAAAGGAGGAAGACATCAGTAAACAGTAATATCCATTAGAGATACAGGTATAATCATTTAGCATCAGAAACAAAGAATCTGAGATTCAAAAACTTAATTAGTTTGCCAAAGATCACACAGTTAGAACATGATGAACCAGTTTTTGAACTAGAGTGTTGACTATAAAGCTCAAAATTTAAAAACTCTTGCTTACAACATGATTCATAGATCTATTTGCTTTGAGTAGCACATGCATCTTTTTGGAGTCTGAGAGCACCGATTAAGTCATTGCAGGGGACAATATGGAATGGAAGATTCAGAACAGAGCAGCTGTGTGTCCATCATGGGCTAGTGACTCTGTAGGCATCTAAGGATTGTGAGTTGGAAGTGACCTGTGAATCCAGAATGGGGCACATATGACTTTGTGGGTCAGGGATCTTGGAAAAGAGCTGTTCACCATCCGGGACTAAATGAGATGGACCATATTGCTTTAATTGATTTATTTAGTGTCATCCTGGCTTTTCAGAGTCATGCTTGACACATTAATTCATACCCTTTGAAGGTGTTTTTGTAGGGGTGAGTCTTTGGGGCGCATCTCTATCATGGCTTCCCTTCTCATCAATCCCTGTTGACAGACCCACAGTATGGGTGAAATACTGTGGTTATTGGTTCCGTTAAAGGAAGTCTACCCTTCACTCTTTGTAATTAAGAATGGCTTCGGGGCGCCTGGGTGGCTCAGTTGGTTGAGAGTCCAACTTCAGCTCAGGTCATGATCTCACGGATCGTGGGTTTGAGCCCCGCGTCGGACTCTGTGCTAACTGCTAGCTCAGACCCTGGAGCCTGCTTCAGATTCTGTGTCTCTTTCTCTCTCTGCCCCTCCCTTTTTCATGCTCTGTCTCTCTCTGTCTCTCAAAAATAAATAAATGTAAAAGAAAATGGCTTCATGGCGAAGGCACTGGAGGACAGTGATGATATAATATAGTAGATGGAGTCATTGTCAGTGGTTCTTGGTCACTGATAAAAGAGGAGTCCAGAAAAATCATAGAAACCTTGCTCTCAGAACTGAGAAGGTTGCAAAAGCTCTGGTTTAATGGAATAATGCTGGACATAGAGTCAGAATCCCTTGTTCTGTCACTCCCTGGTCCTGATTCAACTCCCAGAGCTCTTCTTAGAAATGAAATGGTTGAACGCATGTAGGAACACTTTGAAAGTTAGAAACTGCCACCTAGGAACCTCCTGTCATTCAGACACTCTGTCACCTCACTGGGACACCAGTGCATTCTCAGTGCAGTGACTTTGGAGGGTCTTTTGTCCGTTCTATTTAAATTTTCAGATGCAGCTGGGAAGAAAAGTTAAAACTCTGACCTCGGTCTAGATCATTTCCATTTTTTTAGGTATCCTTATTTGCTGAGAGCCTGACATTTTGACCTTGTCAGAGCACCAGGAGTTTTCTAATGAAAAAAATTGCATTTCTCTTTGGAGACCAGTGGGAAACAAAGACAGGGGTGGTTGGCACCAGGCTGATACATTTGGGTCTCCTCTTTTCATGACGAAATAGGCAAGTCCAGAGTGAGGCCTCCAAAAAGGCAAACCTCAGCCTCTTTGAGGTACTACTGGGAAGCAGAGACCGGCTTCATATCCTTTCCTACTTTCTCCTCAGAAAGAGGATTCTAGAGAAGAAACTGACACAATGGCAGAAAACCAATTTTGAAAGAAGGTCAGGTAACGGGAGGGTAGGGGCTGTGTCTCTCAGAACACTGTTGAAGCACTAAGCCTCTTAATTACACATGCTGGTGATAAGCTTAAGCGGAGCCAAGAGGGGGAGCATTGGAAAATAAAGATGGAGGGGTCTGTCTGCAGTCTAGGAATGAGCTGGAGGTATTTGGCAGAATCCTATTGCCTTCAGAAAATGGAAGTGAGCAGGGTGCATACCTCAGGTGTGATTTCATGGCCTATTTTCAAAACTTAAAACAATTGTTTGAATTTATTATTAATAGCTAATGTCTAATGAAAATGTAAAACTCGTTTATCTTCTGGGAGCCTGGCTGCCAATCCTCAAGGTAGATAGTATAAATCGCATCTTAATAGGTAAGCCTCTCAGAAGCCTACCTGTCTTCCTTAAAAGCTGATACTGGGCACATTCAGGTGTGGCTGGCATCCAGCACATGCTGTCTTCCCATGGTTTCTGCTGTGTCATAGGGTAAAGGTCTATACTCTGAAATTGTGTAGACACTGGAAGTAGTTCATGGTGGATGGAGTTTGGGGCAGGAGGGAGGAGCAGAATGACAGGAGGAGCACCTTGTTTTGTGTCCTGTGACTCCATCAAGGAGAGCGCATGTATTATCACATCAAGGTAGTAGGAATAAGGGCGAGAGGCCTGGTCTCAGCCCTTCCTAAGAGGGGCACCAGGGCCAAGAAGTGAGAAGGGAGGTCCAGGAACGGGGACTGATTCCTAGGGTCCCTGAAATCAGGATGGGAACCCAAGGCCCACATAGATCCCATTTGAAGATCTTCAGCTCAGGAGCACCTGAATGGCTCAGTTGGTTAAGTGTCCCACTTCAGCTCAGGTCATGATCTTGCGGTTCATGAGTTCAAGCCCCACATCAGGCTCTGTGCTGACAGCTCAGAGCCTGGCGCCTGCTTCAGATTCTGTGTGTGTGTGTCTCTCTCTGCCCCTCCCTAACTCACACTCTGTCTCTCTCTCTCTCAAAAAAAAAAAAAAAAGTTAAAAAAATAAAGATCTTCGGCTTGTTGGGGGTAACCTTTTTGTTTTTTTGTTTTGTTTTTGTTTTTGTTTTTGTTTTTTGTGGCTTACATAGGTACCATGAAAGTTCTCCTGATCACCTTACCTACTCTGTGCTTTTGTCACTGTGAAGAACTTAACAGGAAAATTGATGTGTACTCAAGATGCTAAAGATGACAAGCATAAATCAATGTCTGGTATTTATATAATGTCACACTTAAATTATTAATTTATTCTTGACAGTAACAAATGTATGGTAAAATTTACTAATTTAGACTAATTGAGGGAAAGGCCAATTATGGAGCAAAGCCTCCATTAACTGGAACCCAACGAACAAGACCAAATCAATCAATTCTGGGTCTTTCTGCATTTGTAAGAGAATTCACAACTCTTAGGAAAATCAAGCTTTCAGGGCCCTTCCCCCTCAAAAATCATTTCTAGAATATATCTTAGGGTCAATGCCAGAGCCGTGGCTCTTTCACTGAAATTCGATCTCACCCTCTACTTATCTACGTGAAGTCTACAAAATTCTGATATGCCAAGAAAATACTGAATTGAGGTCTTGTATAATTCTGATTAACATGATCTCTGGCTAGCCCTCCATAGCTCAGGACCAGTGTGCAGAACCACGTTCATGACAATAATAACAACGATGCAGGTTTCAATATAGTTAACTCAATAACCAGCATTTTGTGTGGTTTAAATCTTAATTTTCACAACTACCTGAGGAAGGGAGTTCTGTGTTTGTCCCTATTTTACATATAAGAAAGTGGAGGTTCAGAGGGGTTGAGTTAATTACTAAAGGTCATACTTGTAATTGGTAGCAGGGATCTGAATCCATGCTATCTGACCCCAGCGCAGGTTTGCTTAGCCAATGCCAGAACCTTCTGAGCATCAGGCTGTTGGAAAGAGAGAAAGATGGTCTTTACAGGCAGTGATGGGCTGCGTCATCAGATGTGCTCCCGCAGGAGATGGGTGATTTGTCACTGAGAGTTCAAACATCTAAGTATATTGATATGAGAGGTGCCTGAGTGGCTCAGTAGGTTGAGAATTACGACTTCGGCTCAAGTTATGATCTCAGGTTTGTGGGTTTGAGCCCATCAGCCTGTCTGTGCTGACAGCTTGGAGCTGAGAGCTTGCTTTGGATTCTGTGTCCCCCCTTCTCTCTGCTTCTCCCCCACTCACACTCTGTCTCAGAAATAAATATTAAAAAATAATCAAGTATACTGAGATGAGATTATATTTAGATCTTATTCCAGCTCTGAGATACTGTAATTCTAACCAGGAAATATACCTGGCCAAAGCACCTTATCCCCATAGGATCTTAACTAATGGATATCAACTATGGTATGACACATAGGTGATATGATACATATGTCATATATGTTTATATATGTAAATATATAAAGTATAAATTTAAAAATTTGGTAAATTTCCCGTTCATAGAGTCATGCAGGTAACGAGTTCTCCAACTAGATTACTAAGTGGAGATACTTGGACTCCATGTGGAACGGAGGCTTCTGAAGTCCTTGAAAAACACAAATCTTTTCACTAGTTTCCAATTTTTTCTTCTCCCAGTCTTATTAACATTTTTAATTGACTTGGTGACCTCTCCTTTTATAGAGAATGTAGAGGAGTATCAGGATAAAAGATCATCATTTCAATCTTTTTTTAAAATTTTTATTTATTTTTGAGAGAGGGAGTGAGTGAGCACAAGCAAGGGAGGGGCAGAGAGAGAGGGAGACAGATGATCCAAAGCAGGATCCATCTACATTGTCAGCACAGAGCCCAACGTGGGGCTCATACCTGTGAACCGTGAGATCATGACCTGAGCCAGAAGTCAGATGCATAACCTACTGAGTGACCCAGGTACCCCAAAAGATCATCATTTAAAATTAGGGTATAAATTAAGGATACTTTACTATAAAATGTTTATAGTCATTAAATTACTGAACTTGAGGCCAGGTTGCAGAGGTCTTTGTTACACTGTACCATGATTTCAAATGCATTCTGAGGTCTATTACTCAAAGACACACACATAGAAAAAAAAATGAATATGAGAAGAAGTCTGTCTTCACATATTAAGACACTTAAACGAGCAATCTGGCCTGCGGTTGGCTTCATTAGTTACCTGACTTCATTCTCGTTAGTTCTTGTAAAGTTTTACCATTATCTATAAGAAAACTAATTAGATTTACTAAGAAGAATTTAAATTATATTTCTTCCCTTGCCAATTATTAGATAGGATTCTAATAATCTGACAAAGAGCAATTTCTTGAGGGTGTAACAATCTTGAAGAGAAACACTGGCAAATATTTTAGTTAGCTTCTCACGGCGACTCATTCCAGGTGAGGACTCTCTGCCTCCTTCTGCCCTTTCTCTTCTACACCCTAAACCTGGGTGATAAATAACTATTCTTTTTAGTGCCCACTTCCTGACCACTTTCCCTTTAGTATTCAAGATACAGAAGTTGTTTAAGAGCTGTTCTTAAATCATTCTTAGCATATTAAAGACCTACTTGGATCAATCAGAACAACTGACAGGATTCACCACCTTACTGAGCACCTATTGAGTGCCCAGGACTCGTGTAGGTGCTCGGGATTCATCTGTGAACCAACTGCATACAAGTCCCTGCTTTGGTATATCGGATAGTTCTAGTAAAGGAGACCAGAGTAAACCACATACATTATAAATCAGAAAGAGATCTAAGATGTTAGAAGGGGAAAAGCATCATGGGATAAGAAGTGAGTATTTTAGAGCATTAAACATTGAGATTGAAGACTGGCACAGGTTGCGTATTAAATAGGGTTGTCAATATAGGTCTCAGAGAAAAAGTAACATCTGAGCTGATGCAAAGGAAGTGAGATCATGACTCCTCTGTTGAGAAACTCCAAAGGTTTGCCACCTTTGCCACTCAGACTCAAATTCCCTTATCCTAAAAGGCCCCATGTGTGTGCTTGCCTTCTCCCCTTTATTTTCATCTCCTCCTCATCCCATGCACACCTGGTTCCACATTTGCTTCCTTTGATTCTTCTGGTATTGCAGCCATGTTCCCACCTCATGACCTTTGCACTTGCTATTTTGAATACTTGAAATATATTTGGCTAAATATCCATATGCTTTCTTACCTCTTTTGCTTTCCTAAACCCTCCTTAACTACCCTATCTTAAGTTGCCATTCCCTCTCACCCAAGAGCTTTAAGCCCTCTTAACTGCTCTATTTTTCTCATTAGTACTTTATCATCGTCTAACATGCTATACATTTAAAATCAGTAAAAATGTGTATGTTGTCCATCTCCTCCCAAGAATGTCTACCTGAAGGGGAAGGATTTCGACTTCTTTGATCACTGAATATTCCACTCATAGCACAGTGTCTGGCACTGAGAAGGCATCAGAGATACTGGTTTGGAATGACAGAATTGCATGTGTATGACAGTTGTTGACTTATTAAATAGGTTCTTTCAAAATCTAGGAAAAGAGTTGCATTTTAAAACCAAATAAATGCATTAAACTGGTCATTTTGTTTACATCCTTTAACATGTTTATGCTATTATAAAAATACACTTCATGAGTGGATTGCATAAAACTCCCAACTAAGTAAATTGGAATCCATTGGTTATCATTACAAACACAAGCCACGTAAAAAAGCTATTGGTAGAAAGTCAGAGGAGGGGGATGTCTTCCAAATAAAAGAAAATAGATTAAATGAAGTTGTTCAGTACAATGTTTTAATAGTAGAATCCTTATTGCCCTACTGTTCTCCAACTGGATCCATTTTCTCTCTCAGCACCACGTGAACTGGCAGGCACGAGCGCCACACAGTAAAGCACGGTCGAATGGTTCATGTGCAAGACTGAAGACACAGCATGCTCGAGTGCAATCCTCTCTCTAGCATTAACTTGCTGCAAACCTGTTTAGCCTCCCCATGCCATCACATATCCATCTGCCAGGCTCTTCTATAGTTAGGGAGTGAGCAAATGAGGGCTTTTGAGAGAAATCTTTAAAAGAAACATCAGGATGCTTGTGATCTATCTCTGCATCCCAGAGCAGATGGAAGTCACTGTAACCAACCAGGAAGAGTCAGAGCCCAATATATATTTGCAGGTTGGTTTGTGTACAGCGTTCTAATCTGAAGGGATAATCCCACAGTTTCTAGGAATGAGGTGACGGCAGAAAATGGTCCTTTTGTCCTTGCATCTGGACCTCAGAGATGCCATGAACCCCTTACAGCTTTCAACATGGCTTTACTTTGTTTGAATTTAGCATTTCTTTGGCTCTTTGTGTCTGAAAATATTCTCTCTTTCCTTAGTGGCAATTCAAACACAAAGAGAAATCAACATTTAAAAAATTCCGATAAGCAGGAGTTAGTTTACAGTTAGAGATTGTGAGCACACTGCTTTTGTGTGATAATATTTGAAATTTATTTCCACAAGATATTGCACATTCATTTCTGGAGTTTTCATTGCAGAAAATTGCCAGAAGGAATGGATTTTGTCTTCTTCAGCTGGCAGAACAATTTTCCACCTGTCGCCCAAATATTTGATGAGAAGGATTATGTTGCCGGCTCTGAAAGTTTATACTGTGGATCCTTTGGAAGTGAGAGGTCCCTAATGAAACTACTAAACCTGATATCAGGGTCCAGCTTGCTAAGGCATCTATGAAGCTGTGGAGGGATTTCTGGTGGTTAGGGCAATTTCCAAAAGACCAGTTTCAGGGACAGAAACGTATGTGTGTTTGTGCGCACGAGCACACACGTGCACACACATACACTTCTCAACTTGCTGCATGGCAGTTGATGTTTTTCTTCTTCTTGTGTGCTGTATTCTTGTATTCAGCAAAACTCCTGTGGCCTTGCCAAAGATCAGAATTAATTGCCTGAAATTATTGTTCATCTTCCTGGTAGATGGAACCAAAGAGAAGCAGGGGGTGCCTCGGTATAAATGAAATTGTCATCTGATTTCAGGTTCATGTAATTGACTGTCTCCATTGAGTTTTATATTCCCGTGTAGTTTGTTAGGTATATAGCCAGCATAGTCTGTACAATCAACAAAAACAGATTTCAAAAATCCATGCATAATGGCAGCAACCTTTTAAACTGTCAGAGTAAATATAAAACTGTTTTTCCCTTGTTTCTTCAAACACTTTATGGACATCATAAGTAATAATAATATCGCTGCTGTCAGAAGAATTTTTCTCAAGCATGGATTTTACCGTGCTGTACCAGGATTCTTCAGTTAGCTCAGAGGAAGGGCTAACATTCGTGGGCTGGCTGTCCCTGGATAATGAGAGCATGACTTGGACTTTCTATCTGATTTCCCCCTATCCTCTGTACCCTACAAGCCTGCCAAACCCAACTGTTGTTTCCTGCATGTATCTTGCACATGACCTAAATCGTCATGCTTTAATGCGTGTTGTTTCTCATCCTATTTATCAAATTTAAGTTTTAACTACCCATTATGATTTAACACAAATTCTCCTCTCTCCAAAAATACTTCTATGAAGCATGCAGCTGGAAATAATGCCTTACTTTGTGAACTCTGATCACTTCATAGGCCTTGTTTGTGGAATCTTTCTGCTTCTATTTTTTTTATTCACATCGATTACATACAAGTCTACATTAAGACAGATTCTATCATTAAGAGCATTTCATTAGGTTGTTTACATGCACATGATAGCTTCAACTGAGTTGTGTGTATTTTCTTCTGAAAATCTGCTCCTGGTTTGTACTGGGTGTTTATACTTCCCATAGCTCATTATTGTCACCTTGCTTGTCATTTGGTGTTGGTCCACCACTAACTGACCCATCCCCGGTGTGCTGAGGGCTTCAACAATCTGCTAGAAGCTGGTGCTGATCATAATCTGCCCTTGTATCATGTTGCCGGCTCATGGGAGCACAATATTCACACTGGGTGTATCCAAGACACGGAATAGAAGAGCTGACCATACACCCTTAGTTGTCCTTCTCTCTGTGTTCCCTCCCAGGTGTACCTTCCCAGACTCTTCCTTACAGGCTCACCTCTGAGCTCCTCCTTCCTTCTCTGGGCACAAATCCCGCAAGTATCTTTGCTTCCCTACTTTGTGCTTCTCAAGGAGAGCTATATCATGCTGGGCACAGACAGTGTGCAAATGTATCAGGAATCCACATGCAACATCTTTTTGGAGTATTAATTTTACTTGAAAATATGGGGTCATTTTTTTTTGTTTTCATTAACTAGATATGCCATAAAATTCAAAATTTACCTTAATGTGAAGATGAAATAGTTGATAGCAGCAAGACATGACCACACAAATGTCTTGTGTGTGGTCAAACTATACCCCTCGCTGATGCTCATAAGAGATCTATGTTCTTCTTTGCCTTTAGGATTATTTCAGTACAATAGTTTTAAACCATTAGGATTAGAATGTTTGTAGTTGATAGATTTTGTTCCCTGTCATTACCTTCTTTTTCAAGACTTTCCCTTCTCTTCTCCCCCAAAACCAATGGTTTCTGCCCCATCATCAGGAATGTGCCTCTCTTTGATTTCTCTGACCAAGACAGCTGGAAGGTTGATTGAACATCTAGACTGTCATGCAGTCTTACTCAAAGAATTTGGGAACCAGATGTATGGATGGAAAAGAATGGAAAGGTAGGAACTGTTTCCCTCCAGTGGCATGGGAATTCTTCAACAAAGCAAATCTTAATATGGAGGGTTAATTTAAAATAGGTGGTGTTTTTGTTCTTTCCCTCTATTTTTATTTTATTTTTTAATGTTTATGTATTTATTTTGAAAGACAGCAGGGGAGGGGCAGAGAGAGAGAGGGAGAGAGAGTATCCCAAGCAGGCTTCATTCTGTGAGTGCCAAGCATGATGTGGGGCTTGAACTCATGAACCATGAGATCATGACCTGAGCTGAAATCAGGAGTCAGAGGTTTAACCCACTGAGCCATCCAGGTGCTCCTGTTTCCTTTCATTTGTAAAGGGAGGGAAATGAGATTGGGAAGGTCTTCTTACTCTTATGTATACCTGTGTTGTTCCAGGACTGCAAAATATTTCAGCGAGCCCTCACCATCTCCTTGATTTAAACCTAGGATGCAACAGGGTTGCAGAGGAGTTGGGGAAAGCACACTATTTCCAACGTCTCACAAAACCTAATGAAAAAATGTGCATTTATTCACAACACATTTTTCTGTTTTGGGTTGGAAGTTTTGAAATTCAGTTGGGTTATATTGGAAATAATGGATTAATCAGAGATTCTTATTATTTGTTGTCTGAGAATTTAAAAAGTACAGTAAAAAACATGTATACTTATCTTTAACCCTGGTTATTTTTAATTATTATTTATTATGAAGTGATATTATTTTTCTCCATCTACTCAGTATTTTTTTTTGAGAGAGTGAGAATGCATGAGTGGGGGAGAGAGCAGAAGGAGAGAGTGAGACAGAGAGACTCTTAAGCAGACCGCATGCTCAGCGTGGAGCCAGATGTGGGGCTTGATCTCACAACCCTGGGATCGTGACCTGAGCTGAAATCAAGAGTCAGACACTCAACCATCTGAGCCACCCAGGCACCCCTTCTTGATATATTTTTAACACAAAAAATAAACAGTGTATATAAAATCAAAGTCTTTTTCTTTCACACCTCTTTCCATCATCTTTCCCATTTTTCCCAATTGCAGATCCTCTTGGTAATTTAATATCCTTATATTTTATTTTTATATCTTAGCATACATTTATGTACTTGTGAGGAATATTTATTACCTTGCTTTATGACTGTGTTTTATAAAATTTTATGAAAGTGTAATCCTACAGATATTTTCTTCTGTAATGTGTTCTTTTTCTTATAAGTTGAGATTTATCCATGTTGGTAGATAGATCGATGGTCCCTTCTTATTGCAGTATAGTATTCTATTCCACAAGTGTTTTACTTGATTTATTAGTTCTATTCATAGTAGACAAGGATATTGATTTTACTTTTTGTCTAGAAAACATCTAGAACATATTTATGCATGCTTATTATGGCTTATGTCCTGGTGGAAATTTCTACGTGTCTCTAATTAAAAAGCAGTGGGTTATATTATTACTTAACAAATACTGGTTGGTAGGCAGAATCTTCTAAATGATATACTCCAAAGGAAGGAGTGCTCAAAGGCATCAAATGTCATTGGTATAATGTAACCCTCTCTCTATGAACAAGGTTAAATTTAGATCATCTTAGAAATTTTCTTTTTACCCTTTGAAAAAATACCAGACTATGATGCTGGATGGGCTAAAGCCCCATGAGGGGAGGCCTCAATGACCTTCACCAAGAGGGGAGACCTCATGTCCCTTGCCAAGAAGGTTCTTAGCTTTCTATGAGAAAGAATTCAAGAGGAAGCCATTTGAGAAAGGGACAAAGATTTATTAAGTAGAGAAGTAAGAAAGGAGCTACTTCATAGACAAAGTAGCAGTGTCTCTTCTCAGATGGGGAGGAGAACCCCTGTTCTTTACCTCTAATGAAGGATTTTACAAGTTTTTTGTTGTTGTTGTTGTTTTGTTTGTTTTTTAAGCTAACTGTATAGGAATACCCAGCCTATATGGCCTTTACTGCCTGAGGAAGTAAGTTCTTGTTGTTTTCCCTGAGACAGATCTTGTGACTCCTTGTACGAACTGCTGACCTTCAGGTTAAGGGTCAGCCTAAAACCAAAATGGCTTTACTTTGGTCAAATTGTCTCCCTTTTCTCCCTTCCCTCCTACCACAGTAGGAGTCCACAAATCCCTTAGTTACATATTTTAGTACCTCAAAACACTAGAGTTGGGAATTTTTTCATAATATTTGACCTAAAATCTTACTTCTCTAATTAAAGTCCCATTCTCTCTTGCTTTTCTCCGGAAGTAATGAAGGCCAGCTTTACCTCTATCCATAAAATAACAATGTGTTCTCATATGTTGACTGGAAGTCTTTTGTTTTTTGTTTTTTTCCTTCAGCCTGCATAAGTACAGTCTCTTAAGTTGTTCTCCTAGGATTTCTTGCCTTAGGTCATGTGTGTAGTTCTAATCAAGGATTTTTCAGATTGATCCATATCTTACTTAGTTTACAGGGCTCAAAACTAAAAAAACAAAAAAAAGTCTTATGATTGCCTTGAACAGGGATGATTCTATTCCCTCATAGATTTTATATATGACTTTCTGTATTTATACTTATGTGTAGATATGTATATATCTGTCCATTTATTCAGGAAAATATATATCATGTTCCTTTTTAGCAAGCTTTTAAAATTTATAACAAATGTATATATACTCAGCACACATCATGCACTAACTGTCCTGGGTAGCTGGATTATATTTAGCATGTAGCCTGTTATATTGACCAGTTTTTCCTTTTGATATGTTACACAGAGGCAGTTTTTATTATTAGACATTTATTTAGTTGATAAGAGATGGAAAATGTGATTATTTAGCATATACCAGAAGATATGTAAAGAAAGTTCATAGCAGGATTGTTTTCCATAGAAGAACAAAAAAATACAAAATAAAATGGCTGTTGATAAGAGTATGGATAAGTAAATCATGGTATATTCAAACAATAGAATACTGCAGCAGAATGTATGAACTCCAACCATGTGACAAGGTTGAGTTTTAAAAACAATGTTGAGTGCAGAAAGCAATCAGAAGATGAGAAATGGCCAATAAACATATGAAAAGATGCTCAAAGTCAGTAGCCATTAGGGAAATACAAATCAAAGCCTTAATGAGATACTACTTCACTCTCACACTAGGATGTCTATAATTAAAAAAAAAAAAGATCATAAGTTTTGAAGAGAATTTGGAGAAATTTGAACCTTTGAACATGGTTGGTGGGAATGTGAAATGGTCTAGGCAATATGCAAGAGTTGGCTCTTTCTCAAAGAGTTAAGCATAATTACCATATGACCCATCAATTTTATTCCTAGATGTATACCCAAAAGAACTTGTATATCCACAGAAAATAACAGTGTTTGTGAATATCCATAGTAATGTTATTCATATTAGTGAAAGTGTCCCCAATGCCCATGAACTGATGAATGGATAAGCAAACCATGGTATGTTACTTGATAATATTACTTGATAATAAAAAGGAAGGAAGCCCTGAGATATGCTACAATGTAGATGAACCTTGAAGACATTCTGCTGAGAGAAGCCAGTTACAATCCATGTTATATGATTTCATTTATATGGAATGTTCAGAATAGGCCAATCTGTAGAGACAGAAGTATATTAATGGTTGCTAGAGGCAGAGGTGGGGGAAGGGAGACTAACTGCTAATGGATACAAAATTTCTTTTTGGGGTGATGAAAATGTTCTAAACTTAGATTTTGGGGGTGCCTGGCTGGCTCCATCAGAAGAGTATATGACTCTTTATCTCAGGGTCATGAGTTCGAGCCCCATGTTGGGCATGAAGCCTAGTTAAAAAAAAAAATAAAGCTTAGATTGTAGTGATAATTACATAACTCTCTGAATATGCTAAAACCATTGAATTAGATACTTGAAGTGGGGGGATTTTATGGCATAGAATTGTATCTCAAAAATACATATTTTTAAAAGCAATTGGAAGAAAACATGTAGTCTATTGCAATTTTTATAAAGTTCAAAAACAATCAACTAAACAATATGTTGTCTACAGTTATAGACCCATAGGGTGAAACCTTAAATACAAAGGAGGAAGTGATCTTAAAAGAAGAAAGGAAGAAGAAGTAAAAATATAGCATAGAATGGTGGTTGTTAACAGTGGGTTCCAGACAGGACATCCTATCAGAGGGAACCACAGAGCCATGGTGTTGGGAATGTACTGTTCCCTAAGGGTGAGTGAAGTGTTCCTTGTGTTACCATGCTTCATTCCTTATATTTACATTATGTACATTGTTTTAACATTGCTTACTACAAAAATGTTTGTAAGCATCAAGAGCTTTATAATAAAAATCTGAATGCAGCCTTCTCTACCTTTTGAAGGCGATGGTGCCCCTGAAGGAGATAGAGCTGTAGATGTTTATACTATTTCTAGACCCTAAGACAAAGCATGAGACAAAGGGTGACATCCAGGAGAGGTGGCCCATTGCTTAGCCAGCATGTTAATGAGTTTCCACTTGTGCAAATCTGAATTGCTTTGAATTAGAAAATGGAGGAAATACATTTTTTTTCCTAAAAGGAAGGTTTTGTCTTCTTTGGTTTGGTTGTTTGTTTTACTCTTTGAGAGAGAGAGTAGCACAGAAGGAATAGGTGAGGGTGAGAGGTGAGGTAGTAGGAAAAGGATGAAACTACTCTGGGAAGCGGACAAATTCCTTTTATGAAAATGATGATCGGAAACCAATTGTGATTGTTTTCCTGTCACAGAAGAGGAATTGCATCAGTGACATAGAGACAGTAGATAAACTGAACTAGTTTAGAAAGGGAGAAAAATATAGGCGCTAAGAAATGCTCTGTTTGCCAGACTTCTCCCTTTGACTCCTTGCAGAGATTAGGAAGAGTTGACCCTAATGCTGTCATTTCCAACCCCATGAATGGTTTGGTTGGTGAGAAATTCATTTGAAATCCCATTTGAATCTTAAAATATAAATAAATACATATATGTTCATCCTTGGGTTGTAAGATTATTCTACCCTTTGAACCATCCCTATTGACTTTTTAAAATGTCTTTCTCCTTGTGTATATGTCCATTTTTCAAAATTATAAAAGTAATCTGGTATTTTTTAAGCAGCTGCTCTAAGTTTGTTACACACTTATCTAAATTGGGTTTCATCAGCACCTTAATGAACAAACTCTCTATCCCAGCTTTAATCAAAAAAAAATTTTTTTAATTAAAGCAATGAGCAGCTCTATGTGCTTCCCTTAGTATTAAACTTGAGATGCCTTGAGGAACAATCCACACGATTGTTTGAATATCCTAAGTCTGAGGTTTCACGAGCTCATAATACCCAGCCCCCCAAACATTGCACATGGCACCCTTTACTAATCCTCATATCCTCATGTAATATCTGTTAATTCTAAAAATGAACATTTAAATATGTTTACTTTGCTCTAAGACTATTTTTGGAATGAATTCTGTGACAATGCTTTAGAGAAGGGGCATCACACTTGGATGTCTAAAATCAGATTTTAGAAATCATTTTTCTAATCAGTTGTGCACCCACTTGGCAGTAATCTGATCTAAACTCAATTCTCTTAGTCTTTGATGAGCTCTCATGTGGAGCTAAATCTAAATTCCCTCAAAGAGCATGTTTCACTTGCCCTTTTTCTGATCAGTGGAGCCCTCCCAGAACTCCACGAGCTTGCTAAGATGATTACAATGAGCTCTGCGATTTCAACCAATTCCTGAAATGCCTTGGCATATTTTTACCCTGCAAGGTTTTTATGCAAAGAGAGGAAGTTTCGTCTAGGAGAAAAGAAATACTTCAAGGTAACTTTGGGTTTAAATGTCAGATTTTTTTTCACTTGAATCTTGGTTTCATCTGGCAGAAAGAACTCTATGAAGAAATGTGTTTCTAGTTCCCTTGTCTTGACTCCATCATTAGCTAGTTGAGTAAACTTGGCCAAGTCACTTAGGTTCTATGATTGGCACTTTTCTCGTCTGTGAAATGAGTTAAACTGATGATTTCAATAGTACCTGCTATTATGAGCACACAAAGATTCCAAAGGTGGATTTGGACCACTCTGACCCTTTCCGCCTTTTGCAAACCCAAATGTCTATATAAAGTATTTTTTCTTAAGCACATATCTTCAAAATACAGCATAATATGGACTTTTACTCTTGCTTCGAATACTTGCTTTGGAAACCTGATGAATAGTGTTTACCAATTAATGATTATCTTTGCTATCTACTAACTTTATTTAAAACAGATCTCTATCAAACAGATCAGGCTAAACAGATCTAGAGTTATTTCCTTCTTTAAGTCCTTTGGTGATTTAAGACCTATATTTACTCCTAACTGCAATGGCATTGTTGTGTAGGCTTATCTAAAAATATTAATTCACAATCCAAAAACAACTATGAAGAGATACTGCTCTGTCAGTAGATAATATTTAAGAAACGACAGATTTGATTATTCACTTGGACAGTCACATGGATAAAATTAGAGTTTCAGAGCAACTTAAAATTCCTTTTAGAACCTCTGAAATTAAGAATGCACTCTTTTGACTCTTTAATTTTTTTTTGTTTTAATTGGGCAGAAAAGCAATGTGTTAGTTCAAAGATATTCAGTCATAGTAAAAATCCAGTGCAGCTATTAAAAAGAAAATCTTCTTTTCTCTCCCTGCCCTAGAGTGTTCATAAAGAGTCTACAAATATGGTCTGTTATTTTGTGTGTGTCCCAAATATAACTGGCATAATTATCTTCATATTTGGCTCATTAAGCATTACATTCTTCCGTGAATCACCGCAGTGTGACAATGGCCCAGGAGTGAAATGGTTTCCTGTGAGACAAAGGGGGAAGAAAGCATGATTCTGTTCTCGTAGTTTTACCTTTAAGTCTACTGTTGTCAATTGAGAACATTGCTTTGATGTATAATTAATCTAACTGAAGTCTAGTGTTCTCCGCTTACTAATAGAAAACCAGTAATCTGCATTTGCGACAAGCCCAGACCTTCAACCAAACCCGGAGCCCACATTTATCTTGCAGATTTGTTTTGTTCCCTGCAGTCATAGGGAGAGCAACACATTCTTCAGAAAGTAGCTCCTTGAGTCCTTGGACACCAGAGTTCTAATAAGAGTGAGAGCTTGCCTCATCAATCTCAACTGGGTCTGTAACACACACACAGCCTCGGAAGCATGGAGTTCCTTGGAAGCCAAGTAGATTCCCACATCTCCTCCATTTTTGTGGTTGTCATTGTGGTTTCATCTGGGGTCAGTGGGAGGTGCGACTACGGATGTAGGGTAAAATGGAAGACTAGTGAATTGTTTTGTTCTTTGCAATGCCAACATTTTGATCTCTACAGGATTATGTCCAAGAACTTTAAATGTTGAGAGATGAAGGTTTATTTATTTTTTTCCCATATGAAGAAAATCCAGTTTCTGCCATCCAAGAAAAGGGCATTATCCAAGAGGGATAAATGCTTTTGTCAACCATACTGGTTTCCTTGGAGTATTCAAGTGTCCCCTATTCCCCAATAATTTCTAATGACCTGTGAATGCCCATTGTGCTCTGTTAAGTGCCTGTTGGCATTTCTGATCTTTCAATAGCCTCCATAATGACATTTGTTCAGGCCCCATAACCAGGCACACTTCCTGTGTATGGGCAAATGATTACTCATATTTATTATGGGTCAAAATATTGTGTGCCTTCACTTCTGTTTTTATCGCATTTTATTGTGGGCTTCTTTCTGTAATGAAAAGTCACTTGGACAAAAGATAATTAAAGAAATAAAAACACCTTATAAATTGCTCTCTGAGACATTAAAGAGTGAAATTGTAGGATTCTTGGTTGCTTTTTTCCTCTTTGTTCTAAATTGAGATTTTCAGGATCTTCTCTTATCCTTTTGCCCAAAGGACACTTGTCTTGCCAGTGGCATTACCTACAGCAGATAAACAAGAAGGTGTTGTTTTGATTGGAATCCCTTGTATGTGTTGGTAATCATTGTGCTCCAGAGGCTCCTTCCAGAAAGACGGACAATGTCCAGTCAGATTTACTGTGACTTCTAAAATGAACCGGTCATTTTTATAGACAGCGTAATATACTATCATCCATCCAGTGGGAAAAGGCATTTCTAAGTCTCAGTTTACTTCTGTAGTTTGCATCTTAGGGATTATATAATAGAGATGGAAAGGTAATACAACATGTATCTAGGGTTTTTTTTTTTTTTTTTTTAGTGAGCAGATTCTAATGCCATTCTTGTTAGTTTTCTCCAGGACTGTCGTGGCATTTTGTAGACCTCATATTGTCAACTTTAAGTACTATTTTACACTGATTTTTAATGCTTTGACTTTGTTTTCTTCTGATAAAAGTATTTAGTGTGCTTTCTGTCCATTTTGCAGTGATGGTGTTAAATTTTAATTCTAATCAACTATAAACTCTGGTGTTGACTTCCTGTTTGAGGGCCTTTAGGTTGATGATTCTAGAGTTACCTAAAGATTGATTCTAAACAAGTGTAAGTTAAACTATTTAGATAAAATTGTATCTGAAGAGTATGCAGTTCTAATTTTAAGGTAAGGATACCAGAAAAGATTTCCTTCCCCAGATTTTGCAATGCCATTGCTTCTCTAAGTTAATATTTGAAATAGTCACAGAAACTGTATTTGACTAGGTGAGTATTATAGTCCAGCTTGCTTTCATGTTTAGTTTAGCTTCAAAACAGACTCTGAGACAGGAGAAGTAAAAGATTGATAATGTAGTGATATCAACATTGATTGTTTCTTTTCTTCACCTACCTAACAAGAGCATTTTGATCCTTTCCTAGACTCCCCACATCTTTGCCCTGGAAGTTACCTCTAAATGTTAGGAAGTGTTTCATTCCTTGAAGTGCACACGAACCCATTTGATTTATGGTTTAATATCTCCCCCCAAAGTACCAACTAGCATTGGTTGTTTCTTTTAATTCAAAACCTGTTCAATAGTAACACAGGCCATTACTGATCTCCCGACCCAGACCCTAGGTGCCAAAACATTAAATACTTGCTATAAGCCAAGGATAGCTCCAAGGTGTCAACTTACTGATGGCAGATAGCAACTGGAATGGTGATATGTATGTGTCACCTGATTCATATTCATTTATATATGGAGGTGGGGTGCTGAGATAGCTAAATAATTCAATCACATCATGTAATTAAACTTACTCTGTTAGAGTGCTCTCTTTCCTTCCATTGTTCTTGCTGACAGCATGCATACCAGGTTTCACCCCAGTGCAATTAAGCTGATTAGGTAATACTAAGCTGCTCAAGTATGTAGTAGGCTTTTCTGTTGTTGCTTTTTTTTTTTTTTTCCCTTAAGCTCCATAAGTCAAAGCCAGATTCTCAACGTACAACTTCGGGTTTTCAAATGATGTACATAAAGCTCTTTACCAAACACATTACAACAAAGGCTAGTAGCCTTAATCCTCAGAGAACATTCATGTCCCCTGAATTGGTCACTGGGTTGTGATCTTAGACATTGTTTTCTTCTTCTCTTTCTTTTTTTTTTTTAAATTTATTTTGAGAGAGAGAGAGAGAGAGAGAGAGAGAGAGAGAGAGAAGGGGCAGAGAGAGAGAGAGGGTGGGGAGAGAGAAAATCCCAAGCAGGCTCCACGCTGTCAGCACAGAGCCTGATGTGGGGCTCAAACTCACAAACCTTGAGATCATGACCTGAGCCGAAATCAAGAGTCAGATGCTTAACTGACTGAGCCACCCAGGCTCCCTGATACTGTTTTCTTAAGGAAGGAAAACTTTTCCTTCTTCTGTCTAGGTTCTTTGGCTGGTCTAATAATTAAACTGATTAAGGCAGGGTTACAGGAGGGAAAAAAAAAAACACATAGAAATTTAATTGTATACATATGAGAATCCCAACGGTCTGGGGTTACCAGAAAGGTAGGCACTTGAGGCTTATGTCATTCTGAGCTAAGGAGAAGAAGGGTTGGGGTCTGGAACTTCAAGGAGGGGGAGATAGATAATTCATAGGAAGATGGGAAGAACAAGTGTCTGATTAAAAAAATCATATATTAATATTCATAATCATATATATGATATATATGATTTTTAATATGTATATTTCTTTCCACAGGGATAAGTGTTTCTGATATAAAAAATTATCTATGGTATTAGTTCTCTTAATGGTATAGGCTCTCTATCCAAATTCTTTTAGGCAGTTCAGGAAGAGGTGTAAAAAAGAAGAACAAAAACCTCTCACTTAGTCTGTTAGGTCTTGATTGCCTTCAGTTCACAATAATCCACATGTCAAAGGGTCATATTTTGGGTTCATGTATTCTGCCCCCCCCCCATGAATCCCACCTTGGAAACTTCCCCAGGAAATTTCACAGTCTAGAAGTTGAGTCAGTAGATTGCTCTCTTTGACCAGTCTCTTCGTCCTGATAGTAGGTCGGGCCAGTTAAAATCATTTCAAGCAAGCAGTTTATTAGGAGGCAGTTCTATAGAAACAGAAGAAAACCAGCAGTTAATGATTGGAGCAGACTCTAGTTCTGGTCTCTGAATTATGAGGAGAGCCAATCAAGAAAGAAGATTTCTAGCTGTCACATTCAAGCCATCTTCAGATAGAATGAGGGTGGGCAGTGGCAATCAGACAGATTTTCTGGGTTTGCAATTTGAGTGTCTCGGGCGAGCTGAGTGGCCCACACAGCTGTAGACACAATTGTCTATACATAACTTGTTGTGATTTCTTTGAAGTATACACCACATTGTCCAACTTTAGCTTGCATGGCTTCAGTAAAAGAATAGTGTTATTTTTCAAGGATTTCACATCAGAAGGTTGGAGAAAAATTGGAGGGGTCAGTTTGCAGAGTTGTAACCAAAAATTGGAGAAAACTACAATAGTTTAGGATACAACTCTGCTTACAGGTGGAAATAAAACCTCAAAGACAATTAATAGAGCTAGAATCTAATTTCCATAAGTGTGTATTGTACTGAAACATAATTTTTCTATGATCACCCCCATTTCTATTGAAGATAACCATAGTAAGACTGATTTGTTTACTGGTTAAGTCTAGTTTCAATGAAGTTGGCTTGATGATTTACATAAGGTAAGCAAGAATAGTGATTGACCATAGAGAATCTTTTAATGTGTAGTGCTGGAACTTTTTATAAGGAATCTCGGATTAGACTTAAAAGCATTTCCAGGCTTTCAGATCTCCTGGGCATCTTGTGCCCATCACCTGTCTGGACGTGACCTTCCTTACTCACCTGGTAAGACTGTTGGGAACCCTGTAAGCAAAGTGGCAGGCCAAGGTTCTAAGGGACCTTATTGGCTCTATAAAGTCAACTGAAGTTCCTTAAAGTTCTCTGCTTGTATCAGACTCTGCACATGACTCACACAAACATGGCATTCTAATCAAAGCCTTGGATAACTAATGTTTTCATTTGTGTCCTGTTACAAGGAAAATAGATTCTTAAAGAACTTATGTAAATTATATTACCATGGTAATTACTTATATCACCATGAAAATAAAAATATAAAGAGTTTCTGAATTCTGGAGGGATCAGGTCCAGGAGAAAAAGACATTTCAATCCTGCATATATTATAAAGGTATATTTTACCAAACTGCTGTCGCTGTTCATTTAGGAGGAAAGGTTTCATTATATCTGGAAAACAAAATATTAACCAATATTTCAAACAAAAAAGGCATAATAATTATCCTCATCACCTTTCTCAGTCCCTTGTAATTCTTGTTGATCATGATATTTGGCTAGCAATTTTATGAAGCCATCAGTATTTTTTTTCATTAAAGTTCTGTAATTTCTTATCCAGTTCGTTGATAGAACCTGAAAGTCCTTAGAAACCTGTGTCTTAGAATACTTGTCACAGTCCTTTCCATGAATCTCTCTAAGAATGAAAGTGAATCTGGCAGGAACACTGTTGCAAAAGTATCAGGGTAAAACAGCAAACTTCCTGTGAATGACAAAAAAAACTTAAAAATCATAGTCACTGAAGATCAGGGAATTGTTCATCATTGATAAGGAAATTTGGCTATTTCTGTGATGCACAGCATTTAAGATAATAACTAGAACTCTAAGAGAGAACATTATACCAGGACCTACCAGATTTGTAGAAATTTCATGCAATTTTTAGAACATTTGTATTAATAAGATTATCCCCTACAAACCTAAGAAGTTTTTAAGCTTTAATTTATTTAAGTAATTTCTTCCCCCAAAATGTGGCTCGAACTCATGACCCTGAGATCAACAGTCAGATGCTCTTCAGACTAAGCTGGCCAGGAACCCCACATATAACCTAAGAAGACTTATTACTATTTGTTTGACAATTTTTCCCATGGGATTAATATACCAAATAAGCCTAATTAGTGTAACTTACCTCTTTCTCTTTCTCCCTCCCCCCTTTTTCAATATGCAGAGAAAACAAATCTTTCGAGACATTCCAGGGGTTCCTAGAAGTTAGTTTGAGGCCCAAAAAAATTCATTTAGAAATTGAATTTTGGGAATTTTGTGTAAAGTACCAAAAAGCTTTAGACATTTTACTATGATTACTGATAATTATGAAACAATACATAATTATCCATTTAACCAAACTGACAAAAAGATTTCAAAGACAAGTATAGAAGGGTACTTAATCTAAGCCAAACTCTACTCCTTTAATACCAGGATACTTGGGTTTACTTAAGTAATCAAAAAACCTGCTGATAAGAAAATATGAAGCACAGGAAATTAATTTGATAAAACATTAAATATTTGTTTCTAGGTGAATTACTTAAAAAGTAAAATTTTTTCACAAATCTTACCAAAAGCAGACCAATAGTCCAAGAGACTTTGTCCTTCCAGTAGATTTAGATTTATATAAGCACACTATTGGTATTAAAGCTGAATTTTAAAACTCTTATAATAACAATTACATTTTTAGCCAATTCGACCATACAAGATTACTTTTTTTTCTAACTCCCTGGTCAACTTTTCTTTGCCCGTAGTTGTTTCTTCATTTTCTTCCTTCCCATTCTGAAATAACTATTTAAGCAAAATCACTTTCATTTTCTTTTTTTTTTTTTATGATTATTTATTCTTAAGAGACAGACAGAACCCTAGCAGAGGAAGGGCGAAGAGAGGGAGGCACAGAATCCAAAGCAGGTTCCAGGCTCTAAGCTGTCAGCACAGAGCCTTATGTGCCAGCTCGAACCAATGAACTGCAATATTATGACGTGAGCCAAAGTCACACTCTTTTTTTTTTTTTTTTTAAGTTTTTAAGGTTTATTTTTGAGAGAGAGACAGACAGTGTGAGCAGGGGAGGGGCAGAGAGAGAGGGAGACACAGAATCTGAAGCAGGCTCCAGGCTCTGAGCTGTCAGCACAGAGCCCAATGTGGGGCTCAAACTCACAAACTGCAAGATCATGACCTGAGCCGGTCAGATGCTTAACCGACTGAGCCACCCAAGTGCCCCTCACTTTCATTTTCCTCCACAAAAATGCATCTTTGTACCTCATACCTTTTCTAACAACAACAAGAAACCCCAAATTTTCCTTGCATATAGAGATTTTTGCCTTATTATTTCTAGTAGCTTTTATATTATACATTAGAATTCTGAACCCTTAGAAACCTTAATTTGTAGTGAAAACCAAGCCCTTGTGAACTATTTGTCATACCAACATTCTTTAAATTGACAAATTTGGGGGGGTACCTGGGTGGCTTAGTCAGTTATGTATCCGACTTAGGCTGAGGTCACGATCTCGAAGTTCGTGGGTTCGAGCCCAGCATCCGAGTCTGTGCTGACAGCTCAGAGCCTGGAGCCTGCTTCAGATTCTGTGTCTCCCTCTCTCTCTGCCCCTCCCCTACTTGCACTATGTCTCTCTCTCTCTCTCTCTCAAAAATAAATATGCATTAAAAAAATTGGTAAATTTGTGAATGTATTTCAAAATTTCTTAGAAGCATACAGTTTCTCATAGTATGGTTTATTTTGTATGTGGCACCAGACATGTTTACTGCTAGATCAAAATATCTTTAATTTCTCTGTAATAAGCCAAAAGTGGATAAACTTGTGCTCGATAACCAGTGTTTCTGTATTTTATTTGGAAATGATCTAGATAGCCCACAAAATGCCATTTTTTTAACCTATCACAACTTTTACCAGTGGAAGTCAAAAGAAATTTAGCTATTTTTAAGTAGAAATGTCATAAAACAATTATTGTTGAAAAGTTTCCCTAAAAACTCTCATCCTACTTATATCTATCTAATACACCTTTTTAGCAACAATTTTTAGACTCCTTATGAAGATCACATGAAACATTAAAGCAGTTAGCCATCTTCTTAAGTTTTCCTTAAGTTATCTTAAGTTACCTTGACAAGTTTTGTAACAGAGATAGCTTGAGTTTGACTTTTAGTAAACACATTTAAAATTTAAGTGTTATACTTAATGCTGATAACTCTGAAAGATATATCTGTGTTATTAAACCAACATCATCAGGGGCACTTGGGTGGCTCAGTCAGTTGAACCTCAGACTTCGGCTCAGGTCATGATATCAAGGTTTATGAGTGCATGCCCATATTGGGCTCACTGCTGTCAGTGCAGAGCCATTTTCCTATCCTCTGTGCCTCTCTTTCTCTGCCTCTTCCCCGTTTGTGCTCATCCTCTCTCTCAAAAATAAATAAAACATTGGGGCGCCTGGGTGCCTCAGTCGATTAAGTGTCTGACTTCGGCTCAGGTCATGATCTCATGGTTTGTGAGTTTAAGCCCCACATCAGGCTCTGTGCTGACAGCTCAGAGCCTAGAGCCTGCTTCGGATACTGTGTCGCCCTCTCTTTCTGTCCCTTCCCCACTCATACTCTGTGTATCTCTGTCTCTCAAAAATAATTATAAATAAATAATAAATAAATCATTAAAAAATAAATCAAGAAAATTAAACTAGCTTATATTTACCAAAAAATTATATGAGATCTTATGAACTTTACATTTGAGTTAATTTCCATTATATTTCTGAGATTTAGAAATACTGAATATGATAAGCATTTATTTGTCTTTTAGCCAATTAAATAGAGCTCTTCACAAATTAATTTTGTCAATAACATCTGGAGGTAGAAAATGTCATGTATACATAACGTACATCCATAAACAAACATCAAAAGGCAGACACAGAGACTCCATAACTTCTGTTATAAAATTTTAGCTATAAGTCAGGTGCAATACAAAACTCACTAGTTTATGAATCCTGGTGTCTCCGGCAGATGGAACAAGATAAAGTTACCCATTTAAATGGTTCAGGTTTCTTACTGATATTTGTGGAGAAGCCTTTTTTTTTTTAATGTTTATTTTTCAGAGAGAGAGAAAGTGTGGAGGAGGGGCAGAGAGAGGGGGAGACCAAGGATCCAAAGCAGACTCTGCACTGAAAGCAGAGATCCCCAAGTGGGGTTGTGAGATAATGACCTGAGCCAAAGTCAGGTGTTTAACCAACTGAGCCATCCAGGCACCTCTGTGGAGAAATCTTTCAAGACTTGTATTTGCCCTTGACCAGTCATCTTATGAAGGCTGTGGACCAGATTTGGGCAAAAGAGCTTTTATAACAATCTCTCTTTTTTTTTTAGTCTCAGGGTATAGTTTTACTTCCTTCTGGGGTGTTTATACTTCAAAGACAGGGTTAGATTTACATCTTCAAGGGGCCAATAAGAATGCAGGTTTTCTCCTAGGATGTTTGGAGTGTGTTTGCCTATCAGAAATCTAGGGTAATTTTCCCTTTTTCTTAATGCATGACAGTTGTACTTCCAATGTCCTGATTGTTTTACAGTATCTTCACACGTATGAAGGCAAACAGGAAAGAAAGGGTGGGTGGATTCAAGTTGTAGATCACAGATTGTTGATTCTAACTCTTCTTTGCTTGTTTATCTTGTTTTGGTTTGTTTTACATTCCTGCAAGCTATGTTGAAAGAATTGAGTGGCCTTTTCCATTGTAAAAATCCATTATTATAGAGTTTGCCAGCCCACCCAAGCACACAGTTTTGAATTTGCCTTTTTATATCAGGGAGAGTAGTATCTATTAATACATAAATTACAAGGCTTTTGTGTTCTGGAGCTTCCAGACTGAGAGCAGTATGCCTTTGAAAGGTCTGTATTAAGCATCCAGCAAAGACCTTCGGATGTTCTCCTGCTCTTTGAGTGCCAAATTTAACCTTCGATCATTCACCTTAGTGTGAAAAGCCTCTACTTATGTTTCTGTTAGCCCTTGAACATCAGACTCTACCTGAACCATTTCCTGGTTATGTGTAGGAGGGCCCGAGGAGTTTCTGGCCATCTGTTGCCTCTGGAAGGACTGTTTTATGGGGGGGTGGGGGGGGATGCTGGCTTGTGTGGTAACTTTAGTATTATCATGGGTTTGAAGAGCAACCATTAGTAGCCAAACAAGTTCCCCTGTGAGTGTGGTTGTGAATGACCATTAATATTGTTTTTTAAATATTTTGGGCAATTTTTTAAAATTTTTTGAGTTTATTTATTTTGAGAGAGAGAGAGAGAGAGAGAGAGAGAGAGAGAATGTACAAGAAGGGGAGGGGCAGAGAGAAGGAGAGACAGAATCCCAAGGAGGCTCCACACCATCAGCACAGAGCCTGATGCAGGGCTCAAATTCATGAACTATGAGATCATGACCTGAGCTGAGACCAAGAGTCAGATGCCCAACTGACTGAGCCACCCAGGCACCCCTGACCATTAATCTTTTTAATTCCTCTTTAAATTGCGTAGGATCTTCTAAAACTAGGGGTAAAGGCCTCTATAATTTACATCTGCTGCTGTTCAAGGGACTTGAGTTCTTTGAGTGGAAGACCATGATATATCCACAAAAGCCATTGCTTAGGAAGCCCTGAAGCTGGTCGAGGCTGATTATAGAGCCCAGCAAAAAGAGCCTTACTGTTTATCCCAGATACTTCTGATAAATTTACTTCCTGGTCTTCTGCATTTATGTGAGTAACTTCTAAATTTTGGGCCTAGAGATGAGGCTTGGGTGCTCTGTGAATCTTGTAGGAAAAGGGAAGCTGAAACAGGCAGCTGAGTGTTTATCCCATTTTGGGAGAACATAGAGGTGTTTGGGAGGTAAGGGAATTTGGGGGAGGCAATAGGGCCAGGTCTACAAAAGGGAAATTTATATTGGATGTGGACTTTAGTTTTTATTATAAGTCTAGTTTCTTTCATCTTATTATGGGAGGCTAGCCATTACATTCCTTTGTATCTACTTTTTAATTTGGTCTTTCCATAGGAACCAGTAAGACAATTTCTTTAGGATGAGAGCTCTCTAATTTTTTTTTTCCAAATGTAGCTTTCGTAATTCAAAGAATCTGGCTATTGATTAGTAAGATCTCTTATTCTTCATAGCTACTCAAATCAGTAAGCCTCTTTATGGCTTAACCAAAGATGTAAGAGACATCCTAAAGAAGAGTGCAAATAAGGCAGCTCTTATCCAGAGAGTTCACTCCAGAGTTAGCCTAAGAAAGCAGAGACCTTCAGTTCATGGGTGGTAAGAATGGTGTAGTGGAAACTCTGTCTGTGGTCTCTCACAGGATCATGAGACACCTCTAGTCACAGACCCACCAATCTGTGACACCAGGAAGGCACTACTAGAATGAGACTTTTCCAGCACTAACAAGGCAATGGAGATTGAGATGACGAAGGCCCTTAATAGACTGGGACCCGTATGAAAAAAAAAATTTTTCACTGGGGGCCGTCATGGCCAGAAACAAGAGTGCTCTTGTGAACCTCAGTCTTGGATCATCAGTCTACTCAACTGGCCTCATAATACACACCTGCACTTGCCCCTTTCCACTGGAAGAAACCTGAGAGAATATTCATTACCGGTCACAAAACCAGGCTCTCAGGACATAAAACAAGATGAAAGGAAAACCTATCTGTTTTTTTTTTTTTACATAGGAGACCCACAGCAAAGTTTAAACAGACACCAGTCCGGTAAGAACCCTGAACTCACCAGTCTGTGAGGCCAGCTGGAAATGTAGGCTAATAGCACCTATGCCTGTGTTCTACCCTCTTATGACAATGACACAAAAGACTAAGATAGGGATTGATAGGAAACAAGGGTACTCTTAAGAGATTTTTACCAGAGTCACTATACCAAAGGGACTAGTTCGCACAAATATTTTCTCCTGCTAATCTGAATTCAGAAAAAAAGAAAAGGACTTTCACCACTTTTATTTCCACCAGATTCTATAGGCACAGATCCTGATGACTTTCATGGGAATAATTCTTACCTTCTCCTGGCCCCTGTCAGAAGTTCCAGGATCTCTCAGCTGTAGAACCCCTGGGGTGAGCAGGGTCCAGGGAGTGGAGGACTCCATGTTGGTGCATGAAATCTTCAGAGGAAGAACACTTTTCCCTTCTCCCCCCTAAGTTCTTTGGCTGGACTCATAATTAAATTGGTATAAGACTGGTTAACAGGGGAAAAAATAATAATTTTCTGCATAGGGGAACCCCAGAGAGTGAGGCTCTCAGACAGGCAGTTGGGGCTTATATGCCATCCTGAGCTCAGGAGAAGAGGTGGGTCTACGGCACTTCAAAGGGGAGGAAGATAATTCATGGGAAGGTGGGAGAAGCAAATGCTCCATAAGCAAATGTTTGCCATGTCATGCAAATCAGTCCTTGTGATGTGAAAAATTATCTCTGGTATTAACTCTGCTCCTGGTCCAGACTCTCTATTGAAATTCTTTTAGACAGTTAAGGGAGAAGTAGAAAGCTCTTCTTGAGGCTGTTGGCCTGATTGTCTTTATCTTAAAATAATCCACATGTCAACGTGGTGTATTTTTGGGTCATGTATTCTTCTCCCCCTCACTTTGTAAGGAAAAAAATACATAAAATTCTTAGGCATTTTTTGAAGGGCTGAGTACTCGGGGTTCTTGTGGTGGCCATCTTTTTTTCTCACACACAAAATAATCTATTGGTGGAAGTCCACGTTAGTCTTTTTCCCACCCTTCTATCTCTGAATTTTCATTTAATAATTAATAATACGCTACTGATTCTAGGATGTATTGAGTGCTTATTTTATGCCATATAATAACTTGGTAAACTTACACTGACCTTCGTGTAGGTAATATACAACGATTTTGTAGTACTATAGTATTCTTTTTCTATGTGGAAGAGTTTAGAGGAGGAAGTTGGTTAGATATCTTGCCTAAGGTCTTATAACTAATTGTGAGAAAGACTCAGTTTGAATCAAGCTCTAACTCCAAGCCCACATTTGTTCTCTTGTCTCAAACTACCTCTTGATAAAAGATAGCAGGAGGAACAGTGTTTTGTGTTTCTAATACAACTTGGTATAAATCTGTTTCTGACCGTGTCTGACAGCCTCTCGAAGGAGGATAAGGAAATTAAGCCCCTCTATTGTATATGTCCCACCTCCCAATCAGATGACTGTCACATCAAATCAGGACACGGCCTGTGTTGCCGGTCACTAGTGCTATGTGGTGCATTGTCAGTCTTTACTAAATACCACATCTCAGCAGGCTCAACTAAATCTGTGTATTAGGAAAGATAACAAAGGAATTAAAGGATTTCATATGAGCATCAAAACTTCATCCTCATATCAACATCTTACGTGATTTCCAGACGAAGGACTTTGGTGTGCAAAGAAGGTCATCTCATTAAGAAAGGGAAGATAAATCTTGTTCCTTTTACTTTTCTTTATGAATCCTCCTCATAAAATATTGATTTTTTTAAAGATGTAAGTCCTTCCCTACAGCAAAAGACCTTTTTTTGTCTAGAGCTAACAATTTTAGTCAAAATTCTTTTACTTATGGAATAGCATAACTCATCTTTTGATTCCTGTAATTCCAAATTGGTGATAAATGGAGGAATTAATGGGTTGGAAGAAATAATGTATAATTAAGGTGTAATTGGTATGATTAGGCACTTGATACTGAAACAATGGAATCTATGCATTTAAGTTACATTGTACTTATTTTTAGAGATCTATAGCTACATTTTTCTTAAAACTGTAAAACCATCAAAATGGTAAAAATATGAATATACAGTTTGTAAAAGGGTAAATATTTAGAAAACAGCTGATAAACATGCTTTAATATTTAGCTTGGCTGGCAACCAAGAAGTGTATGTTAATTAATATTCATTTTACCCATCAATGAACAAATATCACAGAATGTTTAATGCTAGTCAGCATGAGGAAAATTGGTAAAGTTCTAGAATGCTGGTGGCAATGTTGATTTGCAAAGCCTTTTTGAACATAAATGTAGCCGCACATCATACGTGTTTAATACATATTTGTTATAAAGAGAATGGTCACGGAGTTTTATCAGGGCTTGATTTGTCTGTTTATTTAGATTTTCTTGTTCTTTACCTTCATGGAACCTCCCATCTAAAGGAAGGTGCATTGATGAAAGATGTGGTGAATGAATGATAGGGCAATACAAAGGATAATGGAAGGACACAGAAGAGGAATGTATCCCAGAATTTTTGTCATTCCAGTAAGACTTCACGTATCACGTGTCAACTTAACAGAGCCTGAGGGATGAGAACAGGCTCTCTGCACAACAGGGAGAAATTAATCATATAGGCGAAGAAAAGGCATGGTGATATAGGTCCCAGGTGAAGAGCACTGGATCCCTGGAAGAATTGACAGTCCCTGTAGCCTCCTGGTGGTGACGTGATTAGGTGTGAGGGGAAACAAGCAGATGAAGACTGAATCAGTGGTAGTAATTCAGATAACAGTGGTGATGGCTAGGCGCAGGGCAGTAGGAATAGGGATGAAAAGCAGTTAGTGAATTAGGAAGATATTTAGGAGACAGAACCAGTAGGGCTTAGTGATAAATTGGATGTGGGGGCTGAACAGAAGAAAAGTAGGTAATGCCCAGCCCTGAGAAACTTGGGGAATCCAGTGACTGCTAAGGTCACTCTTTCATATAGGGAACTTAGACCAAAGAACAGATCTGAGGGACCAAGTAATAGACTGTGTTTTAGGCATAAGAAGTTTGAGGAAACTGTGGGGACATTTATGTGAATATATCTGTAGGTGTTTTCTTGTACATATTTGAGTGTCCAGAGAGAGATACACATTTGAGTCTAATCAGAATATAGTTGAGTAGAGCATTATAATATCAATATAAAATTAAAGTTTGGAAATAACTTTTATATAGTAAGGAAATGGCAAGATCAAAACTGATGTATCTACTCTTAATCATTAAAAATATGGATTAAAGTTCATGTTAATGAAAAGTAATACTATGGCAAAATGAAATAACCTCTCACAAATATTCATAGAAAACCCAAATACTCAATATACGTCTGATAAAGAAAGATATGGGAATGAAATATAACAAACTATGAATAGTCATAGTCTTTGGGAATTTGGTGACAGGGGATAACAACGTTTTCAGGAAAGTTTATAAATATATAAAAAATATTTATATATTTGTGTTTTTTCTGTAATTTAGCATCTCATAATAAGACATAATTTGCAATAGAAAACACACCATGAAATGTTAAAGACTATGTTTTTTGTTGTATTTGATTTTACTACAACATTGTCAAGTTACAGGGTCATCATAAAAGAGATTTTACAAGATTTCATTCTGGGTAAAATTTCTCAGTAGATGATAACACAAGACTTAGTTGTAAATTTTGTCCTCTGTATCCTGTCCAAATGAAAGCAGCATAGCATAATGGGGAAAATATTATTGTAGATGTCAACAGAGAGATTTCAACCAAAGTTTGTTCCTTGTAGCTCTTTGACAAGTTGTTTCACCTCTGTGGGCCCGAGATAAGAGTTGGCCCAGATTTTATCTAAGATGAACTCCCACTGTGTTTTGCCTGAGTCCAGATCACATACAAAAAATGTATCAAACCATGTAGCAGTCAAATTGGCCCATATTAAAATTTTGAGATCTGTGATTTATGGGTCACCATCTGAGTTTTTCAAATGTGACCTGACATGTAATGGAAGTGTGTTTATTTCAAAGGGAATTTAGTGTTTGTTCCTTATGCTTTTGTTTCCCACCTTTTGTTTCTTCCTTTTGTCATAAAAAGATTGAAAGTCCCTGCTGTATTCGTGTGCAGAACATAAAACACGAAGCTCTTCCTGAAAGGTAATTTTCCAAGAATGAAAAATATGAGAATAGTGTTTGATTGTTTGGTTTTCTGTCATTCAATGTTGCATTAAAACAACCATTTTTCCATAACTATGAATGGCCTCACTCTTGAAAACTGTCAGTTACAAATGAAAAGCGATAACACTTTGAAAAGCAAAACCTTTCCCAAATCCCACTAGGTTTTCAGAAGAATTTGAAAACTAGTCAGTGGTATACTTTCATACACAAATGTATCCATTGTCTGGGGGAAAACTTAAGAAACAATTTCTAAGCTTCATCTTATCTACTGTTTTCAGCAAAATATTACTACACTTTAGAATGAATAATTTTTAGAAATCTTATAATCTAATTCTTTACATTTTTTCCTAGGAACAGATTTGTTAGTTTTTCCCTGATTCATGAATTTTAATACAGTACAAGTTAGACACTATGAAGGAAAATCTGGAAGTTGCCATAGTTTACAGAGCCTTTTATGTTCCTTCACTGTAACAAAGAATTGTTTATGTATATATTCACACACATACAACACGCATGTATACATATGTATGTAGGTATATAACTTTCTGTTTTTAATGCTTTAGAGCACATTTAAAAATATAATGAAAGAAAACAATAAAAATTTAAATCCTCAATAATCTCTTCACACATGTAGACTCATCGGACCACATTTGGCCTCTTATTTCCCTTTGGAAAAACTATTATGGGAACAAGTGTCTCATGCTGAATATGACTGTACATTATGTGTTTCTATTAAGGAATAAGGCCTGCTATCAGGAATACTATAAAATCTCTTGACTTAGACCCAATGTCATCAGTCTATTTTGCATATGAGTCAAGTGAGAACCCAAAGGGTGGTCATTTTTAAAAACAAAAACAAAATCTTTCCCCGTGGCCTTGGGAGATTTGCCACTTTTGTTGGTGTGGCTGAAGGAAGGACTCCATCCCATGTATCAGAGTAAAAGTGATTTCTCCCTCATCCATAGTATACACAAAGAATTACTTTAACCCAGCTTCAGGGCTCGTGTTGTTAAGAATGCTATCCTTCTGTAATTTTGTGGTTACTCTGTGTCTACATCTCAGAATGCTGAGAAACAGACACAGAAACAGAGATGTTAGAGCCAGTTAGGGCCAATGATTTAGTACAGATGTCAAAGTAAACTCTTCAAAATGTGAGTTCTTTTTTAAAAAAATGTTTTAATGTTTATTTTTATTTTTTTAAGTTTACTTTATTTATGTTGAGAGAGAGAGCGAGAAGGGGAGGCGCAGAGAGAGTGGGAAGGAGAGAATCCCAAGCAGTATCAGCGTGGAACCCGATGTAGGGCTGCAACTCACAAACCATGAGATCATGACCTGAGCCCAAATGAAGTCATATGCTTAACTGACTGAGCCACAAGGCACCCCTTTAATGTTTATTTTTGAGAGAGAGACAGAGAGAAAGAGAGAGAGAGAGAGAGAGAGAGAGAGAGAGAGAGAGAAACAAGCAGGAGAGGGGCAGAGAGAGAGGGAGACACAGAATCCGAAGCAGGCTCCAGGCTCTGAGCTGTCAGTACAGAACCCAACATGAGGCTCGAACTCACAAGCAATGTGATCATGATTGAGCCGAAGTCAGACACTTAAGACTGAGCCATCCAGATGCCCCTAAAATGTAAGTTCTAATGAAGATATATTCAGCTGTCCCTAAGTTTCCAACTTGCATTCCATGGTACATATCATGACCTCAGTTGGAATGCCTTCTCCCTGCTTAAGTCTATGTCCCAACTGTGCTGAAATGTTTTCTTCCTTATGATGTTTGCCATGAACCCTCACAAGGAAAGGTGGGCTGTCTTTCCACAGTGCTCCTGTGACATTGTGGGTATATTTCCAATATACTGTTTGCATATTGTTGCTCTGTCATTTTTTGTCTCCAATTTAGTGTGTGAGCTCCTTGCATAAATTAACTGTGTCCTGTTCATCTTTGAGTCTCCAGAAAACAATGACTGACCTTAGTAGGCATGGACACATGTCAATTTAAAAAAAATTAATATATTAAGGTAAATTGTGAAACTTTGGGGAATAATGAGTGTGCTTTTCTAAGCTCTCCGGAAACCTAAAGTTTCTTGTTTGAGGAACCAAGAATGGCTCTTCATGTTTCCTTGACTGTGTTGTCAGCATGGTATACCATCTTCCACTCTGCAAAATTTAAGATCTGCTCAATGCAATAATGTCTTAGACTGACAATATAGAAGAGCGACACAGGTGAGGTGAACTATGCAAATGCAACGATATATAAAACATTTCCATTTTTATTAGATGTTGGGAAAAAGGCAGAATAGTTTGAGTTTAAAAAAAGAAATCTGTTCTTGAAGCCTAGGGAAAGAGTCTGTGTTTCATAAATCGCATTAAATATTTGGTATGTAAAATTCTGGCTGTTAGACTGCACTCCGTGGGTGCCGTGCATCCCCTATCTAATTAAATAACCATATGGAGACAAGCCACATTTCTGTAAACAAAAGCAAAGAACCCAGCTCTATTGTGTTGTCTTAGATTATGTAACTTGGTTTCCCCCGTATGGCTTTCTGCTCCGACTTGCATATTGCCGTGGACCAATATGTTCACAGACGTCGAGTGGAATTTAAAGAGCGATTTCTAAGGTGCCTTGCTTCATTTAAATATTGCAGTGAGAGGGGCTATGCTATGAAATATCCTATTTTTAATAACTGCTTGCCTCTTAAAAGGCAATGGTTTTGGGATCTGGCCAGCAGAAGATCTGCTGTGTATTATCTTGTTGATTTGCTGGCCAACCATGTGCCTGGTATACGATATAGGCATTTGCTACATGTTTATTGAATAAATAAATGCTTCATGGCATGTTTTCATGGGTTTTGACCTAACAGAGTTATGCTACCATACATATGGGTAGCAAATAGTAAAAACATGTTACAACCAACAGTTCCTATCATGAGGGCTCCAGGATGGAAGTAATGGTCGTCATCACAAGGCTGAAATATGAATATTAGTACAAATATTAGGATACCAAGCTTGGGAATGGAAATTATAGAGATTGTAATTATAAATATGTTTCTTTTTTGTAAAAGTTTATTTATTTTGAGAGACATAGAGGGAGAGAGACAGCTTGGGGGAAGGGCAGAGAGAGAGATGGAGAGAGAGAATCCCAAGCAGGCTCTGGCTATCAGGGCAGAGCCAGACACGGTGCTCGATCTCATGAACTGTGAGATCATGACCTGAGCTGAAATCAAGGGTCAAAAACTTAACCAACTGAGCCACCCAGGTGCCCCATAAATGTCTTCCTTTTGTTTGCTGTTCTTTATCCAGGCAATGATGTTAATGGTGGTGGTAGTTGTGGCACATTGTATTTATATAACATTCAGTCATTTACTGTGCTTTTTACATATATTATCTCACTTTTAACATCACAAAACACTAATAATTTTTTTCACTAATAAATTTTAATCAGTAATTTAAAAAAAAAGTTTGTTTTTGAGAGAGAGAGGGAGGGAGGGAAGATGTGGGGGAGAGGCAGAGAGAGACTCTTAAGCAGCCTCCACACTCAGTGTGGAGCTTGACTCAGGGCTGGATCCCACTACATTGAGATCACGACCTGAGCCAAAATCAAGAGTCGGATATTTAACTGACTGAGCCACCCAGGTGCCCCCCTGATCACTCATTTTTATTAGTAAGACAAATAGAACCTCCTAATTAAGTTATTTACCCAAGGTCACAGAGGTAACTCAGAGTTTACATCAGATTATTTGATTCTCAAGTTCCTCACTTTTACCAGATGTAATCTTTGTTTTATGGTAGGATTATTGTTTGGACATTGAAACAAATATGAATGTTTTGTACCAGTGAGAATACAAGCATACTTTTGAGATAGAAGAGGAAAAAACGAATGAAGCGCATTGCAAATTACTCTTGCGGAAAAAGTACGAAAATAATTTAGAATTTCTCAAAATCTGTTAAAGCTCACCTTCATGGATACTCTAACCCATGCAATGCCAGCATCCTTTGATGATAGTTCAGGGTCTTACAAGTCCCCCTTTGGAATGACTCTGGCCTCCAGTGTGTCCAGTCCTGTTACAGATGAAAAGATCACCCAGTAGACTATTGACAGTTTTGTAGGGTTAAACATGATAGAATGGCAATACCCTGACCCCAGTCTCTTTTTCTTTCTGAGGTTCACTGTCTCCTGTTACACTCCTTGTTATTTTAATTGGAGTTTTAGTGGTTAAATATTCCTGCTTAGAGATGAAACTATTTCCAAATGAAACATTGAAAAAGCTTTCTCATTACTTTATTCTCTAGCACTTTCTCTTTGACTTCTTTGTTTTCTGAGCTTAGTGAGGATGCCTTGTCATTTGATTATAATTAGTTAAGCACTTGCTGTGCTATTCTCTCAAAAATATTTTTCTTGGGATACCTGGGTGGCTCAGTCAGTTAAGTATCCAACTTTGGCTCAGGTCATGATCTCATGGTTTGTGAGTTCAAGCCCCACATCAGGCTCTGTGCTGGTGGTGCAGAGCCTGCTTCAGATTCTCTCTCTCTCTGCCCCTACCTACCCTGCTCATGTGCTCTCTCTCTCTCTCTTTCTCTCTCTCTGAAAAATATATAAACATTAAAAAAATTAAAATATTTCTTTTCTCAAGACCTTTTCTAGACTGTGTCCATAATATACCCTTTCTGACCTGGAATCATGCGGCACCTGTGTGGATCAGTAGTTTGAATGACTTTGGCTCAGGTCATGATCTCACAGTTGATGAGTTCGAGCCCCACATTGGGCTCTGTGCTGACAGCTTAGAGCCTGGAGCCTGCTTCGGATTCTGTGTCTCCCTCTCTCTCTGCCCCTCCCCCACTCACACTGTCTGCCTCTGTCTCAAAAATAAAAAAACATTTAAAAAAATCACAATCCAGCTAACAGGATAACTGTGAGTTATCTTTAAGTTGTATATTATATTTAAAGCTGTGAGTTACCACACAGATAATATACAACTTTATATCTGCTTTTGGTTTTATGAACTGCACACTGTTCCCATAAGGCACTCAATGAACATATACGACTTCTAAGGGTCCATCATCTGAACTAAAATGGAATTGTGAGTTTATTGGGGTCCGAGACCTGAGTTCAAATGCAGAGCCCCATTTACTAGCCGTGCGACCTTAGATGAGGCACATAATTGAAGCATTTTCTCAAATGCAAAACCAGATATTTACTGTACCCAACACAGAGAGTTTGTATGAAGCTTAAGTGACCTAATCCCTGTAGAAGGCAAATCACAATAACCTCCAATCATTAGGAAATGGCAGCTCTTATTTTTGCTCTCTGCTATCCTAGCTTCCATGTTTTTTAGTTCTCCAAAATTCTTTTTGTTTTTAAGTTTATTTATTTTGAGAGAGAGAGAGAGAGAGAGCACAAGCAGGGAAATGACAGAGAGAGAGAGAGAGAGAGAGAGAGCAAGAGAGAGAATCCCAGGCAACCTCCAGGCTGTCAGCACAGAGCCTGATGCAGGGTTCGATCTCACGAACCCTGAGATCATTACTTGAGCCTAAATGAAGAGTTGTAACTTAACCCATTGAGCCACTCAGATACCCCCGTCCCAAATTTTTTAACCCAGAGAGTGTTGGAATTTAATAAGTGAAGCTTGGAGCTCTGGCTTTGTTTAAAACGGAAGATCTAGTTGTAGCTATGAGGATTATTTTCTGCAAAAACAACAGAAAATCCGACCATCAGTAGCTTAAATAAGTAAATGGTTTAAATTTTTTTTTTTCTGGAAGTGGATGCCTCATGGTGTTATTTCAGCCTGTAGGTTTTCAGAGCTGGTACCTCTCTGCTCCTCTGGGACTTTTTTTTCCTCTTGATCTTCCCTAGTTAAGGCAGGGACAAAAGGGAGAAGGGACAGTACCCAGCATTCCTATTTCTTTTATTAGGAAAATAAAAGCTTTCTCAGATATTTTTCTGTTTATGCCTCATTGCTAGTAGGTTGTTACATGACCATTCCTACTTGCAAAGAAGTAAACTGAGTTTAGGATTTCTCCAGCCTCTACTGTAAAAGCAGTATGGGAAAAGGCAGTTAACTGGGTCATACAGTCACCAATATTTGTCACACCAGGTTGAAAACATTTCTCTGAATTAGGAGGCAGTGGCAGATGTATTGAGATTATAGGAACATTGACCATGGAGCCCAAAAGTATTGGTGCAGTCTTCTATAAAACCATTTATGAAAGTAAGTTGCTGCTTCCCACCCCCTTCAAAGAACAGGTGCTGTCAGCAACTTCCAAGCGCCCAAAAAGTACCCACTTCACTTTTTTTTTCTTCCCATCACATCCCTTTGGCTAAATGAATCCCCTGAGAATTTCCTGAGCAATTCAATTCTAAGCCGCTAGGTGAGGTTGAGGATGGGGGGTATCCCCAGGGCAAGAGGGAGGTTGGTGACTTCCAGCCTTGTGGGGTAAGGAAGGGGTGTCTTCCTGGGGGTCAGCCTGCTGAGTGAATGCAGCCTTTTAGCAGCATAGAAGCAATCTAAAGAGCAGGAATTTGATCCTGAGACCATTGAGGAACTGGGGGGAGGGGAAGTGGGGCTCGAGAACAGTGTTAGGTAAACACCACTCTCAACACTTCACTATACAAAGCAAAATAAATAAATAAATAAATAATCACTTATTTCTTTGTTGGAAGGATACAAATAAATGGTGGTACGTATGCAAATATACCTATCTTCTCACCTTCCTACTGCCACCCTTTTTTTAATTTCTTGTTTTCATGGATCCTGGCCCTTTTCCTATACATATGTGACTTTGACATGGCTTCAGTAATAATTAAGATGTAATGTTACAGTCTGCCCTTTATTTTTTCCCCCTCCTCTGAACGTTAAGATTGATCGATTCTTAATGGAGATAGCCAGGACACTTACCTACATACTTTTCGATTCCACTCTTCTGCTCTGTTTCAGATAAATGCCGAACTTGTTACTTTATTTCAAGGGTATTTATTAAAATAGCGGGAGAGTAACCTACTTGCGTTCAGATCTCTCTTTTGTGAATTGGATAGTTTGGACTTGATGTATTGTATGATCTAGTGCCTTTGTCATTTTATTTATTCTGAATAAAGGTGGCCTTACTGTTTAGAGATATTTATGATGCTCCCTGCCCCCATTTTAGGAGTTACTTTGGAATTTCATGCATTGTTACTAGTTAAGTAAAAATGCATCATTCAAAATGTATGCCTGTGGCTGTCCGTTAGGGCACCCACCATAAGGTTTGGATATTCCTTATCAGGTGACTCTTTTCTGCAGCAATGAATTACTTTGGACAGAACTCAAGGCCCTGATGGGAGTGGGAGCTGTTTGATGTCCATATAAAATCTTTTAATACCTTTGTCATTTCCTCTAATGCATGGATTTACAAAAGCCTGAGGGGACTTAGTATTTATTGAAGATGGAAATTGGCATGGGCAGTCAGTAACAAAATGAATTAATATATGATCTATTTTATGAAGCCCATTGTAAATGTAATTTAAAACTTCAAGAAAAAAGTACACCTCTCAGATCCTGTCCTGACCCTTCTTATTCCGTATGGCATATACACATTTCATTTTCTGAGTGACTTCACTGTACTTTTAAGACATAAACTGTTCTCTTGCTATTTTGGGTACATGCTTTACGATGACTTTTTGGTTTTTCCAGTTACACATGAGCTGGCTTTTCTGTTGCAAATGCATTTTATTTATTTATTTTTTAAAAGTTTTTTTTAATGTTTATTTTTATTTTTGAGACAGAGAGAGAATGAATGTGAGCAGGGAAGGAGCAGAGAGAGAGAGAGAGAGAGAGGGAGACACAGAATCCAAAGCAGGCTCTAGGCTCTGCACTGTCAGCACAGAGCCCGACGTGGGGCTCGAACTCACGAAACGTGAGATCATGACCTGAGCTGAAGTAGGATGCCCAACCGACTGAGCCACCCAGGCGCCCCTACAAATGAATTTTAAAGCTCCTAGTATTTTAAACTCTTTGTTGTGTGAAGTTTTTCTCCCCTGAAGTTCATGTATTTAGTGGAGAAAAATAATTTGGAGAATCAAACTCTTGTTTTAATTCATTATGGTGGCACACATAGTGTTTGTTCCCATTGGGAAGACATATTTCTCACAACTCAGTGTCTTTTATTTTCTTCCTCACACAGAAATATAATTATAGGTAATAACACCTCCCATGTCCTAGCCCCTCACCCTTTATTTGCATTTCAGAATGCCTTCTAAATCTTAAAATATTACCCCCTTAATATTGTGGCTCCTGTTTGTCTTTGAGAGTGCTTACTGAGGTAGGTTATGGACTGGAGCACAAATAGTAAGAGTTGCTCTTTGTTGCCCTGTGTCTGAAGGCGCACAGAGAGCCAGGTTAGGTCACTGGATGCACCCTGCCTCGGAGGCTCCCTCCGAACTGGATTATTCTTCCAATGCCATTGCTAGATCTCTTTCCAGCTTCATCCTAGAGACTGATTTGCTTTGAATGTGAATAACCCTTTCCAGGGTACAGTTGATCTAAGTACTGAAATTCTTGCTTTCTTCATTCTTTATCTGGAATGGCCAACACGGAAGGCACGTGTGTTCCTCCTGGTCATTTCCACAGTGCTTGGTGTTCAGATCTTGCTTCTGTTGACGTTGTGCTAGTTTCCTGGGACTTAAGTTCTTGAGAAGTGTAGTGGAGAGGGAGTGAATCAAAATTGTGGCTTCTGCTTTTCCCCTTTTTATTTTGCTTCTGTCTCCTCATCAGTTCCCTAAATTTAGGGAAGAGTCATGTCCATGTTTTTTGTCTTTGAAAAAATGTAATTATAAGTCCAAAAGTAAAAGCTCCTGACTATTTTACTGATTTGTTTAGTTTGTATCCTTGAAAGTAAGATTCACAGTATATGGAGAGAGGTGTTGAGGGCAGAGAATTTTTTACCCATGGGCAAGCAGAACAAAAGTTCATTCCTTTTAGAAGGTTGAGTAAATCGGTTAGGTTTTGGAGAAAACCGTATCTAAGATAGAATGCCAGCCAATCTCCAGTTTCATAGGTAGAGAAACCATTTGGATTTTTTTTTTCCATGTCTAATGACTGAGTATCCTCCAACAACATTGTCATTATCCACACTTACTTATTGGAGAATAAAAGTTATTTCTACCATTATTTCTAAGTTTGGAGGCAGCTTGGGGCCCACGTTGAGGTATGCACTCACCGGACTGGAGTTAAGAATCAGTCTCTCACCCCACAGATACCTGACTCTGTTCTTGCAGCAAAGACCTGCAGACTCACAACTCTGGTTTGAGAGAATCTCCTACTTCTTATTTTTACTTGTCTAGTGACCCTGAAGGTATGTCCACCTAAAGGTACCATAATATATAGTTCAGCCTCTAGACAAGGAGTCATCTGCCCAGGCTTTACAAGCATGCTGTATTCATATGATGGAGTGTTTCTCAGGACAGATTCTCAGAGCCTATGTGTGCTGTCAATATAGGCACTGTTCTAATGGCCTCTTCGATTTTGCAGGAACTGACAACGGTGAAGTCCTTCCTGAGTCCATCCCCTCAGCTCCTGGGACACTGCCTCATTTCATAGAGGAGCCAGATGATGCTTATATCATCAAGAGCAACCCCATCGCACTGAGGTGCAAGGCGAGGCCGGCCATGCAGATATTCTTCAAATGCAATGGTGAATGGGTCCATCAAAATGAGCATGTCTCTGAGGAGAGTCTGGATGAGAGTTCAGGTAAGAATGGGAGGTAATCCACAGATCCTCACATTGTGACATTGCTGGGGAAGAGTGTGAAAACCACCCATCTGTTCTTTATTTGAATGAGGTCATATTAACATCATCCAGGAATATAAGATAAGGTGCAATCGTATGTTTACATGACTCCACAGCTCCTTGGCTAGTCTTCTCCACTATGGAACATGGGTGTCTTAACACCCAATTTTGGATGGAAGTGAATAATATTCTCACTGGGAATGCAGCCAATCAGTCACTGCTTTCATTGTATTAAGTCTAAATATTTTTGAAGGCAGATATTCCACCGAACACCTTTTTAAACTGCATGATTTCAGTTTCTCTGATCTTCCCTCCTGGATATCATTTTCCATGCCTGGTGATTTCTGAGTCTTCCTTAAGTTCTTTTGATAACTGGTAGAGCCCACATGTGGTTACCAGATTTGAATGGGATCTCCAGTATGAAATAATCTAGGGACCTTCTTTATTCAGCTACTATGGCTGATAAGTGGTGATGATAAGAATAATGATCCTTACTAGCTGGTGTTTATTGAGCACTCAAAAGAAGCAGAAGGGAGGGTGCTATTGATGTAAGTGATTACATTAGCAAGGAGAAAAGGCTGAGATCATTGGACAAGCTGAATTTGAAATACTTAATGAGAGATAATGAAGAGCTGTAGATCTGGAGTTCGTCGAGTTCAGAGTTAGAACAGTAGATGTGGTAGTCATCCAGAAATCATGAAGCCATGGAGATGAGTTGTCCAGAGACAATGGAGAATATGAAAAGGAAATGGATCCTGAGAGTGACACCCTTAGGAGTCAGGAAGAGGCTAACAAAGAAGCAAGCAGATTCCAAAGCAAAAAGTGAAACTTAGTTCTGAAAGATCTTCAGGTAATATTCTATTGCTGCCTGGGAATCAATAAAGAAGAAGGCAGAGAAGTATATATATATATATATATATATATATATATATATATATATATATATATTCAGTATTAAACATTATACAATTCTGAACTCATTTGGGATTGCAGTATAAATGCATAACTTCAAAAGGTAGAGAAACACCTTAAACCTTATCACAATTCTGTCTTGCAGTTTGGAACCAATATGAGGGAGGGGAAAAAATGTGCTTGCTTTAGATATGTTGTTCTTTTGCCCAAAAGCATGCTTAGAATTCTGGAATCTAGATTGGAGAACTGGAAGGGACCTTCATGATAACCTAGCAGCCCTATTTTATAAAATAAAAAATCTTCCGTTCCAAGAGCTACAACTAGTTTATGACTTAGCTATTTCTAGATCCCAGATCTCCTGTTTTCTGCTTCAGATATATTTCCTCCTCACTATGAACCATCTCTACATAGATATCCCTGTGCTCTCCTTCCTCATCAGAATTTTCACAGATTCCCTTACTGACATAAGGATGGCTTTTAGCCCCTGGCTCATCATTTTCCATCGTGAAGCTGCTTCATATTTCTATTTCCCAAGTTTATAATCCCATAGTTATTCCTTTGGGATTTCTTTATCCCTCATCATTTCTGCTGTCTCTGTGAAAGTCAATCCTTTTTCCTCTGTCATGTTTCTGGTGCTGTTAGACAAGAGTTTATAGCAACTGAATATATAGAGACATTTCTAGGATTGTAGGTATATAGTATCTTTCTTTTTTTTTTTTTAAACACTTATTTATTTTTGGGAGGCGGAGAGAGACAGAGTGTGAGCAGGGGAGGGGCAGAGAGACAGGGAGACACAGAATCCAAAGCAGGCTCCAGGCTCTGAGCTATCAGCACAGAGCCCGATGCAGGGCTCGAACTCAAGCGCTGTGAGATCATGACCTGAGCTGAAGTCGGACGCTTGACCGACTGAGCCACCCAGGCACTCCTAGTATCTTTCTTAAAACAATTTAGCATAATCCAGGAAAAGAGGAAGACAAATTCAATTGGTGTCAGCAAAATGTCTTCATTTGTGCTCCCAGGTTGGGATCTTGGATACTCCTTGCATTGGGAGAGACTGAGTCATGAACAAAGCAGCGCCATTTATCTTGGTGTGAACACTTCAAAGGAGGACTTTGAAATCTGGGAGAGGGCAACAAACGGAGCAGCATTTGCCACATGAGCAAAATCCTGTAAAACAATGGGAGAATGTGAAAGGCTTATATATCATATATTCAATTAGTCCAACTGGAAAGGACTCAAATACCAGTGGCTCAGTGAAGCTCTGTTTTATTGTCCGATGTTTCTGGCCTAGATTTTGTCCAGTAATGAACTCACAATAGCAGAATCCCATTGGGTAAACTGTTCCAAATGAAAGATAGGAAGAACATTGACAAATGGCCAGGTATTTTTTTTTATACCAGTCCTAGAAAATCCTATATCCATTCTCATTGAAAGACCTCTTTATAAGTATTGCAAGCCAATTTAACACTGCACCCTCTTGTAATTTCACAACATTCTGTTATTGCTTCCCCCTTTTAATTCCCCTAGCATTGCTAGGCAACTCCATGTCTTGCAGATAGCAGCGTTGATTACATTTTCTGTTTCCATGTAAAGTCTCCCCTATCCACTTAAAGAAAAAAAGGAAAAAAAAAAGACCAATAAAAAGTCACAAATTTCAAAGAAACTGGGAAGAACAAAAAAATTTCATAAATGACAAAACCTGAAGAGATTATATACCAATTTTTTATTGAGAAAGAATTTGAATTTTAACAGCTACCTTTTTGAAAAGAATTTAATAAGTACAACCTTTCCTTCCAAGTCATTTTGATTGAATCAATAGGAAAAAAAAAATGTCTCTCCCTAAACAGTTTTCTTCTGTGTAGTTAATGAAAATTGCTGTCTACTGCACACTGCAATTATGTTTCCTAAGCTCTGTATTAATAGCAGAATAGTGGAAACCAGAGCAAGATGAGTGGAGATGGTGTATGCCGAACCAATACATAAGTGCAGTTAAGGTTGGGAGCAAAATGTCCTCAGGTATTGAAAAATAGATGCATTACTTCCCTTGGGTTCTTCATTGCGGAGCTCCAGCACAGGGCTTGGCTACCTTTACAGACTTGATGGCTTTTGATTGTGTCTGTAAGACAATTCCTGCTGGTCCAGGAAGAGGGAAGGACAGCCAAGAGGCCAAGGAAGTAGGACCACATTTGAGCAGAAGTAGAGAATTGTCTGTGTTCTTTCAAGAAGTTGGTAGTAACTGCTTATCTATCTTTGGCCAACATAGTCTCCATTTGAACACTCCCAGAGAACCTTGATATTCTCTTTACTTAAGATTGTCTTTCTTCAAAGTCCTAATGGGAAATGCATAAGACCTAGGAGTGTTTGGAGTAGACACAGAATCTTTTGTATTTTCCAAATTGGAAGCAATAAGTCCTTTCAGTTGTTAAAGCCTGCAAACTGCCTTTGGTCTTTCTGGTAATTTGGCCCCGTCATCTAAGAGTTCAAATAAGAAGAAAAAGGATTGTGTGTTTTCACACAATTTAGCTCAGAAAACCCAGAGCTAGAGTTCTTTCCTGCAAAAGGCACAATTTATTTGACATGAGTTACTGTGTTTGCACAGACATGGCTATACCTCTTAGTAATGTACACTTTCAGTTCTCTGCACAAGCCAAGGGGTCCTCTTTCATTTGTTTTGCCTCATTTCGTTTGGAAATATGGGAACTCTTCTTCCCTGTGATTTTCCTCTGTTGACATCTGGAGTTGAGGGGTAATCCCTACCTAGGAATCACGCCCCTGAGAAACGGGCAGAGTGCTTTGTAGCAGAGAAAGTAGGAGATTTAATGTAATAAACAGGCAGACATACACACACACACACACACAGAAAAGAAACAAGAACCAGCAAAACCCATCCTTGGCAATCAAGGTAATGTAGCCTGTGGGAAGCTTGAGTTATCAATAAGCTAAACCACTTCTTTATTGTTCAATAAAAACAGAAGTTCCCTTAACAATGCTCCGTGGTTCTTATCTTATTCTACCTTGGAGATATTGAACTCTAATGAGTGAAATAATGTGTATTCCAATGTGTTATGGGAAAAGTCTCAACTCCGGTAAACTAATATTTTTCTTCTTAAAGAATATCATTTCAGGGCTTTCACTGTGTGTGATTTCCTTTTTAAACAACTGGAGTCACTCTCTGGGGATAAAAGGTTAATGGATTGTGTTGAGAAAAGGGAGAAGAGTAGAAATAAAAATGTATTAAATCTTTAAAGTTTGTATCTAAGAACTTTGCTGTGCTGGTGATGGGGATTTGAATATAGTTTTTTCCAGAAAACCATTAATTTGAAGTTGCCTTCAATGATTCACAAATCACCAAGGTACATTTGGGAAGCGTATATTTTAGTCCACATAACAGAAAAAAACCATCTCTCAAGTGTTCCATTGACAGTTTGTGGGTTTAAAACTCACTTTTATAGAAATGTTCTCCCATCCCACCCCGGATTTCATCTTGCTCAATACTGTGCTTCTCAGAGAGGACTGACATATTCTTAAAAGGTTTTCATGAAAATACTATGCATTCTTTCCATAACCTTGTGACAGAGTATAGAAGACTTTGTCTCTTGTGTCCAGTTGAACCTTACCTACAAAAAACTGGCGACCATTTACACTCACTCCATCCTTAGCAGAGAGAGAAAGCAGCTCACCATTAATGTAATTTAATAACAATTCCTGATAGGGACCAGAGTTTGTTGTAAACACTAAATTCTGTACCCAATGCCTTTGGACATTTTCAACTTTTTTTGTTCATACAACAATCAGAAGCATATTTATTTGAAGTAGGAATTATAAGAATCTAAAAGAAACCCTGAAGACCATGTAGTGGTTAAGAGCATGAGTGTCGGTGTTAGATAATACCATGTTGGTTTGAAATCTGGCCCTCACTATTCAAGCTTTTAGGTACATATGTTACCTAGCCTCCTTCTACCTCTGTTTCCCCAGCTATAAAATAGCAATAATTATATCTATCACATAGAACTGCTGTGGGGAGTACAGAGTCCCAGGGCCTAGTGTATATACAGCAAGTGCTCAATCCAGGTTAGCCTTCAAAAGGATAAATCTGAAATTGCTCATTATTATTCTTCTTTTAATGGGGCAAGTGGCTGTTGATTACTCTTCCAAAAACAATAGAAATTTGTGAAGTTTTATAATTTCAAACAGACAAAAGGACCGGTCTTATTATCATGACAGTAACTGTCTTGCATCGAATAACTTTTTACTGGCTTGCGATTCATTCCTTCTGTTTACATTCAGGCTTCATGTTCTCCTCCGAGCCAGTGGTAGCAGTGTGGTCGGTAGATGTATGATGTATGCCCTGCCCTCAGGGCATGATCTACCCCCCAGAGGTAATTTGAGTGACCGCAGGAAACAGAAGTCGCTTATCCAGGCAACTGGGTTGGACATCACGACTGTTGCCCACCATGCTATGAGTGTGATGTCCCAGTGAGTCATTCTCAGGGTGCTGTCCTCTAAATAACCCTACCTTGTCTACTCCTGGCTCTAGAGTTTCCTTCTCTCTGCTATCAGACAACACTATCCAGTTAATTTGCTTTCCTCTGCTAGACACCTCTGTACTGATTAATTCTAATCTCTGGTGTGGAAGAAACTGGAGAGCTTGAGTGTATTCTTAGTTTCTGTACTTAACTCTGAACTTGTGCTTCTGAGGAATACGTGGAGTGGTTGCTATCTAGGGGAAACTAAAGAGTATTCATTAGGCATTGCACACATTCAAAGGATGACTATCTTTTTTATCAAAATACATTTTAATCTTGTTGCTAGGATGAAGTGGCAAAAGACATTTAGCCCTAATTAAGCATCTGCCTGGAAAATGAAATACAGTTCTACCTTTTAATTATCTACATTTAACTTACTATTTTCAATAGCATGTTGGCCTGAAGATATCTAAGGTCCCCAAAGAAATGGAGGCACACTTCCATGAAAATGCTTCCCTACTATGTCAGACTTCTGAAACTTTAAATATGTGTCCAATTCCTGTGTCTTTCCCAGAGCCTTGCTTTTAGACGTCAAAGAAGAGAGCCTTCATGTTCCAGGTAGAATGGCATCCACCCCCAGAACCTCTTGCTGCTATGGAGGGGTGAGCAGCCCCCCTCGTGTGGTCCCGTGGCACTTCTCCTGTCATGACAGTTCCCATGCTGCCTTGTCAGGGCAGGTTGAAATGTCCCCCGCATTTAGCATGTAAGCTCCTTGAGGGCAAGAATCTTGATCATCTACTTTGTCACAGTATCATCAACACTTGGTGTAGTGGCAGGCGCAACATGATGCACTCAGTTATTTTTTTTTTCAAATAACGTACATTGCCAACTGTATAACATCTCTGATGTATTTCCTATGATATGGGATCTGTGACAAGGTAAGCATAGAAACAATAACATGATGTTAAGATGAAATAAGTCAAGACATGTGATGACCTTAATAAAAGTAAAGGGCTGTAAAAGGGTATAATAATCAACAATGATGATAATAATGCTTTTTAAAAATATGGGGAAGCTTCTCGTTTTTAAATGTTTATTTATTTATTTTGAGAGAGAGACAGAGAGAAAGCACAAGTGAGCGACAGGCAAAGGGAGAGGAAAGGAGAGAATCCCAAGCAGGGTTCATGCTCAGTATGGAGCCCAATGCAGGGTTCGATCTCAGGACCGTGAGATCATGACCTAAGCCAAAATCAGGAGTCAGACTCTCAACCGACTGAGCCACCCAAGCACCCTGAAGCATATTTTCTAGGCTCTCTAGCCCTGGACTAGTAAGAGGCACATGAAAAAATATTCCTTTGTAGAAGTGGTGGACTTCCTTCCTCCAGATGAATGGGTTGTTTTCTGTCTTCTCTGGAGACCATGGGTAAGGAATGGACTAGCTTACAGCCAAATGCAGGCCTCAGAGGGGACTGAGATACCTAGGTAGATGATGGTTTATTAGAGAAGGCTCTTGAATATGAGGCTGTTGCTTTTCAAAGGAGTTTGATTTTTCCTTTTTCTCTCCCAAAGAATTGAGGAGGGCCCTGTGCCACTCATGAAGTTGTATTGGAAATAGTTCTTTGGAGCTTTGTCTTTGGAGACCAGTTTACTCATTCTCTTGGTTAATCCCCAGTCCTGAACCATTACAATGTGGAAAATGAAGCACGAGAGTGGTGAAACACAGATCTGAGCTGCCCGAAGGAAAGGGCACAGAGCAAAAGTTGGGAAGACAATTCACCGAAACCTAGTTTTCTGGTTTCTTACTTCTTCTGTGTGGTTTTTGGACATGAAAAACACTCCAAGGAGGAAGAGGGATCCTTGACCTCCCTTTTTGAAACTTAGTAATTCAGTTTAGTAAAGCCAAGCATCCTGCTACAGAGAACTTCCAAATGATTGAGGGACATGAAGCTAGGAGGGGTGGGAAGCATCGGGGAATGATGTCAAATTCCTCCCTAGGTGCCCATCACCAGGTGTATCCGAGAGCAGACTGGCAACAATAACCATGGAAGGATGCTACTGATGGGTTTTGTGGAAGTGTGATAATGAGCAGTAGATAAAAGGTGTGGGACAGCTATTAGGCACTGGGCTGCAGTGGGCATGGTGCTGAATGTTAAATACTATTCCAGACTTCTTTCTTTGCTACGGAACAAGTCAAGACTAAGACTTAGAGCCCATTTTTTTTTTTTTTTCAACATTGGCCAGGAATAAATGATTTGCCTTCTTTTTCTCTCACCATTGCCTTCCCACTGTCTTCTGTATTTCTCTTCCTGGAACACTAACACAGTATACCTTCAATTAGTTTGAAAATTCTGTAACTTTTAGTCTCCCAACAGGATTAGACCTGCTAAGAGTAACTAGTGTTTTCTATCTGATAAATAAGGAGATTACAGCAATAACTGCTGTCAGCATTTTTCTCATTTAAACAAATAAAGCTGACAAATGATGAAGGTCTGTGCTGCTCTGTTATGTTTAGAACATGCAGAGCAATTATTCATCTGCTGCCAACATTAGTCTCCGTACAACTGAACCATCCAACAGCGTAGAAAGCTTATTAGCATATCAGTCCCATAGTCATATTTTTATATTCTGTAAGACACTAGTCCATAACAAAGGCTGATGGTTATAATTTACACAATAATTTAAAGGGTTGGACTTTTTTGTGCTTATTAGAGTTACACAAGTTATCAGGTGCAGTGCTGCTTTTATTTATGAGATGTCACCTTATGTTTGCCTGGGATTTCTGCTCTTCTGTCGCATTTCCCATGAACAAGTTAGCTGCTGTCTCTTAAGATGTCGAAGTAGATGGCCATCCCTGCAGCGCTATTGGATGAACTTCAGCAGAGGGGAGTGGGAAGAGGTTTCCTTAAATAGAGCTGCTTTCCATGGATATTTGTCACGCACACACTTATGTGTGTGTGTGTGTGTGTGTGTGTGTGTGTGTGTGTGTATCACTAGACAGAGCTATAATGGAGATTTGAGAGAGAATATACTATTTAAAACTTTTTTATTCAATATAATTATTTCTTGTTATGGTAGAGGTAAGTATAATAGATACAAAATGTTCATGATTTTCCAAGAGTTCTCCTAGAGGGAATGATTTGACAAGACCGAAGACTTCATGTTAGAAAAAAGGTCTAATCCAGACAGTGTATTTGACTGGGTGGGGGTGGAGGTCATTTATGACTTATGGCCTTTTATTTTTATTTTTTTTAAGTTTATTTTTTTAATGTCTATTTATTTTTGAGACAGAGAGAGACAGAGCATGAGTGGGGGGAAAGGCAGAGAGCGAGAGAGGGAGACACAGAATCTGAAGCAGGCTCCAGGCTCTGAGCTGTCAGCACAGAGCCCGACGCAGGGGTCGAACCCACAGACATGAAATCATGACCTGAGTTGAATTCAGGCGCTCAACCGACTGAGCCACCCAGGCACCCCATTTTTATTTTTTAAGTCTATATATTTATTTTGAGAGAGATAAAGAGCATGCATGTGTAGGTGCAAGTGGAGGAGAAGCAGAGAGAGAGGTAGAGAGAGAATCCCAAGCAGGCTCCATGCTATCAGCGCTGAGCATGACGCGGGGCTTCATCTCACGGACCATAAGATCATGACCTGAACCGAAATCAGAAGTCAGATCCTTAACTGACTGAGTCACCCAGGCGCCCCACTTGTGTCCTTCTCAAGGAGCCTGCTACCTTGATACAGCCTACAGGAAAATTACACTGTGTTTGGAAATAGTTGGTTTATATTCATTTGGCTGCTTCAATCCGATAGGAAAGCCCCTGTGAAGGACTTCTAACTGAGCTGTCCTAATGTTGCAATTGTGACTTTAGCATTGTGCTTTCACCTGCAGTTAGTCTGAAGGAGGGGTTGCAGACTTCTCGACATAGGATAAGATATGGTCGGACCTTCATGGTGACTGTCTGTGGCCTGTGGTTTATGCTTCCCCCAAACAAACATGCAGCTGTCTGTCCATGTGTCCATGTTTATTTTCTGTATGTGACTCTCTGACATGTTGGGGTCTTGTCACCCTGGAAGGACATCCTGCCAGAGGGCTCCCTAATTCCTGGAGAGAGCAGACAACTTGCCTGTGAGAGTGACTTCTATATGCAAACCAACCATCCAGAGCCCAGACCCCTAGCCACTTCTTTTATTAAGGTCTTTACTCCAGGGCAATATTCCCCTGTCCTCATCTCAGGACCAGCTGACAACTGGGGACAGCCATGTCCCTGAGTCCACTGAAATGATTCAAACTAGACAATTCTACACCTGTTTACTGGTTCCTGAGTCTTCCCATGGAAACCACTAAAGGCTCTTTTTTGCCCCCATTTTCCAGTGCCCCTTCAGCCTCATAGCTTTCCCAGGTGGCCCTGCATGGTGTGTTTTGCCTCTTACTTCTGTGGATTTGTGAGAGTAAATGTCTGCTTTTGTGACAGTCATTTCCATTGTGTGTGTGTGTGTGTGTGTGTGTGTGTGTGTGTGTGTGTCTTAACCAGACCTCATTAGAACAAATCCTAGGTCCTTTTAAAACACAGTGGTGCCTAGACTAAATCATAGCAAGTTTTGACATTTGGATGGATGTTTCTAAAACAGGGAGTTTTAGAAACATGATAATCCTGAACCATTTTGAGATGGTGATTGTCTTCATTTCCACCTAAAGGAAACTGATGACATAGATATTTTAATGAAATGGGGAAAGTGAAAGAAGAAAAAAAGGAATAGTAATTGTTCCCCATTAGCTTGAGCCCATTTCTGACCTCTCAAGAGGCCAGAATACTTCTCTGATGAGACCCCTGATTCCTAAATGGTGGGTGTATTCGGTCTCCACACGTCTCTGCACTGTGACAGAGGATCTCTGACCTCTGGGTGCATTGATTTGATGTCCTCTCTCATCCCTTTCACTTTTCAAAGTAGGATCACCTACCATTTGCTTCAAATCAAAGAGAAAATATAACCCAAGCCCTCGTCCCTGCAGTCTCATTCCTTAGTTTTTTTTTTTTTTATTTCACATTATTTTCAAATCCCCAGCATGGGTGGCCATACTCCGCTCTGCTTTCTGTCCTAACCATCCTGTTTTGTTCTACTGCTTCATTTTTATTCTCCTTTTCTCTTCACCTCCCAACTCCACCTCCTCCTCACCCTCATCCTTCCACTCACACTTTTTGTTTCTTTAAGTGCAAAGACAAAAACAGCACCATCAATAAAAACACCTGTAGGGCTTCTTTCGTATTCCGTGCAGGACTCCGCTTTTGAGACCCTTATATCTCTGCCAGGGGAAAAAAAAGTATACTTTTTCACTTTGCACAAACAGGGAAACATGGATTCTCAACTGTCATCAAGATGATTTTCTATGTGTGGTACCTCCTAAAATTTGAGGAAGTATAACTCCGATTGTATGTGGTGATTTATGTGGTCATAAAACTATCTCTCATCACACACCGTCAATAACATGTTATTGATCGGGTAAAAAGGAATGTCTCCCCAGCCTTGACGGATGGCACACCTCCATTCTTGTTCCTTCAATCCTACCATCACCCAAGATATAATCACATTCCACCTCCTCCATCAAGAGCCCCTGGCTCATTGGATTGTACTGATGATTCTGTTCCATGAATTCCTTTGAATTTAAAGGAAAAAGCATAATTATGCACGTATTGTTTCTTTAAAGGTTCCCTGTGTTAGTCTTATTTCCATAATTAAGTACAAGCACCTAAAATACAGGGACAGAATTTTAATTTTTGAGAAGGATGTACACGCAGTGATGATTTTGCTGGAAGACAGATGTAGGTTCCAACTCCAGAACTTCCATTAAGAGACTGTTACCACAGACAGATGACTTAGTCTAAGATAGTTCTTTTGTCTGCATAGTGTAGATGCCCAAGTTTGTAGTGCATCAGTGTGTTGTGAACATGTAGTGAGTGAGTAGGTTGAGGGCTTCTGTGATGCTACGTACATAAGTGGAATTCAACAGGCATGGTTTCTTTGTCTCCCACACTGCCTATCCCAGAGAAAGCACAGCCTCAGCATGGCTGGTGAACAGAGAGCTTGCTGACCGTTAGGGCTTTTGTCCTGCCTGTGATGATTGAACTGATGTGGCTAGTGATACATGTCCCCTTTTGTCCTTGACACTCTATGCAAGGTGACTGTTCTTCCCAAAAAAAGAAAAGCCGTTTGTCCTTGGTCAGAGGTTTGGAAGAAACTCACACTCCCTCAGTAAAAAGTACCAAGCACATTGTCTAACTCGAGGGAGGATGCAAGGTAATTAATAATGATAATAATAATAATAAACATTGAGAGGAGGCTGTCTTAGTTTTGTCTTATTTTGCAGGTGTAGCCTTAGCTCCTTTTTCAATAAGAGCCTCCCCATCCTTTCCCTCCTCATGCCATTGCTACAGTGGCCTTGCTGGGCTCTCTTCTCAGGGCTTTGAGACTAACATAGTTCAAATTGTCTGCATTGTTTGTTGTCTGAAGCCTTTGAAGCCGAGGCTAGGCCTTTCTCTGGTGTCCCAGCCTGTTCACACACATTCACTGTTCCCTCTTTCTCCCGAGCCACACTGCTAGATCCTTGCCCACTGCCATGCCCAGGGATAGGGAACCACCTGGAACTACATTTCTGCAGTCTGTGTGCTGAGGCCCCTTCAGATTCTAGAATCCCAGAAGTTAATTGTGGTACTGCATTCCTCACAGTAGGCTTCACACCAAGAAAGACCAAGAAAAAGCACTAAGTCGAGGTAGTACGAAAATTATCCTATGGTATTGGAGCCACGTTGGTTGGTAATACTTCACACTCATTCTTTCTAGCTTACTCAGCTGTTGGAATTTAATTAGCAGCAATATATTATTGTCAGAGTAATTAAAACCTCGCCTTGATTAAAAACAGAATTGTTTAATTAACAAGAGAAGGTTTGGCTATCCTTAACTTTCTGTTTGAAAAATACAGGAGCCTCAGTGGATTTGCTCTGTCTCCCCATCAGGCTTGAAGGTCCGGGAGGTGTTTATCAACGTCACCAGGCAGCAGGTAGAGGACTTCCATGGGCCAGAGGACTACTGGTGCCAGTGTGTGGCATGGAGCCACCTGGGGACCTCCAAAAGCAGGAAGGCCTCCGTGCGCATAGCTTGTGAGTACATTCTGGGTGATGTTCTTGTCCAGTACAGACACGGGGGCTGACGTGCGGGTTTTGGATGTGCTGGGTGCTTCTGCAGAATATTCATCAGAGGACATCTGGGAAGCATCACAACTATCTGTCTCCCTACCACATTTACTCTTTAAAGTTGTATTTTAAATGTTTGATCCTTGCCTCTGGAGTACAATCAGAAAATCAGTTTGGCTCAGAGATTCTGCCGAGATTGGCAGACTGCAGGTGTCTCGACAATGCCTCGAAAAATACGGTTCCCGAAAGAAAGAAACCCACATAAATGGGTTCTGCTGTTTGTTATCAGTGACGAAGTTCAAGGGGGCATGGATGGGAAAAGGTGAGCAGTGACTGTTTGCTGCACTTTCCAGCAGACCTGCAAAAATCAGACATTAGAGATTAAGGGATTTGTATAGCCTGTTCTTTAGCCTCTTGCTTCTGTATCTTAAAACATAGAAACAGGTTTTAAAATTGCATTTGTTTGAGCCACTTAGAACTCCAAGAAAGAAAAAAAGGGGTGGGAGAAGAAGATGAAAATTGCTTTTCAGGAGAGTCCAAGATTTCCTTACCATATTTCAGTATCAGTGTTTTTATCGTCTCAGACATACTTAGAAGGACAGAAACTTCCTTTCTCCTCCCTTAAAATGTCTTCATTCCCCTACTGCCATTATCCCACCCCGATGGGTCCCCATAAAATCTCCTTTGTGAGCCCAGGAGTGTAAAAGCTCCTTCAGAAAGAAATTGAGAGGAGGAGGACAGACTTGGTTATTGTTGTTTTATTCAAATGCTCTCTTCTGAGAGTGTCATAAAGAATACGGGACAAGGGGGATTTATTTGAGGACTCAAGGAATTCATAGCAGATGTCGATGGTTTTAGGGATTGAGAATAGGAATGAATTGCTATTTGCAGAGACAGTTATGTTTCTTGGGAAATGAAATCTGCTTCTCAAAGTATGCATTTCACCTTCACTCTACTGGCAATTGGGGAGGCCCTCTCCTGAATGTTGACTGGGCCCTAGTAGGCCAAGGAGAAGAGGTCATTTTGTAAGCTGTGCTCTTTGATGTAAGAGCCATGGGAAACCGTTGTCCTGTAGTTATTTAGTTAATTTTAGCCGACAAATACTTTATGACTCTAAAGTAGCAAGCCAGCTGAGAGAGGGAATATGTTTGATTTTACCCTCCCTTAACACAACCAGCTCTGTGATCCCTGCACAGCTTCAGCTAGGCTAGTCGGTGTATTTGACCCTTGTCAGGGTGAAGCATATAATTTCCCAGTCTCTCTCTGGGGGCGGGGGGGAAAGAGACCAAACAGCATGGGGGATTTCAACGTGGCCTCCCTCAATTTGTGGCTTCTCTACATCACTTTTCCTGTTCCTCCTCTTCCTCTGGGTCTCTGAGGTCCAGATGACCTATTCTGTGATTTACTATAAATAGCATCACACTGATCTGTCACCTCCAGTCTCTCTCACCTCCATACTTGCTCATTTAATTTCTGATTGTCACCTGCTTGCTAGAAAGCTCCAGGGAGTTTCCCCTGGCTTATAAAGTTTGGCAAAGTATGGCTCCCAACTCCCCTTTGTTAATTTCCCATAACCTTTGATCATGTACGCTATGTGCTTCCAAGCAGCTGCTGGCTGTTCTGCAAATCAGCCTCGCTTCTCTGACATGTGCCTTTGCTCCTGCGGTTTCCACTTCCACAATGTGGACCATGGTGGTTAAGACCCCAGCAGACACCGCAGTCCTGCTGGTTACTGGTTCTAGCTCCACTCCTTAGTTTTGTGATGGTGGACAATTTATGCCTCTCTCTGTGTCTTAATGTCCCCAGTGAGGAAAGGGTGCCTACTGCATAGAATTATTGCAAGAGTTATGGGTACAGGTAACTAGAAAGTATTTCAAATTGTACCTGGCACAAAGTCAGGCTTATCAGTCATGAGCTATTTGAGCCTCCCCAGCATCACTCTTTAGGAGGTGTGTTAATACTTACTACAACTAATTGCACTGAATTAAAATTGTAGTGCCTTAGTAAATTTTCTGCAGGTTATGGCTAGTATGGACTCTTAAAAATCCATGCTAGGGCAGCCCTAGGATCTAACTCTTCCAAGCATGGTAGGATCAAAGGATGTTACAAGTGAAAGAGCCCTTTTCTATCATTTCTTGCCTTTTTTAAAGTCATGTGATACTTTTCTGGTAATAATCACACCAATCTCTTCAGGGATTAAAACATCATTTTGACATTCTTGCATATGATATGCACATATGAATATGGTAAAGATGTGATTTTTAAGTAAAAAAGTTACCATTAATCCATGTATTATGCAATTAATGTTATCTCCTGTACTTACAACATATTTTTAATTTCTTCCTATGTAGCAAGTGACAGATTTTTTAATTTATTTAAAATTATTTATGCAAGTCAAGACATGATTTGTCATTAAATATTGCATTTGACTTGGGGAACAGTGTACATTAAAATGTAAATTGAAATTTAACTATGTTTAATGCCATTAAGCATCAAAAGTGGAGGGGAAAAACTGCCTTTAGGACCTTGCTTGAAATTCTTTTCATTTGCTTGTAGGAAGAAAAAAAAGCACTTTTTTTTAATAGCTTTCATGTTTTGTTGAAATAAGATTTCTGGCTGCTATTTGCAAGTACTTCCCAGCAAATAACACATTGCACATGAGGATAGTCTTTATTCCCAATAAATGAAAAGCCAAATTGGATATAATTGTCACTATGTTTCTTCTTTTTAAGATTGGTTTTTGAAGTGCTAAAGACATCTTAATGTGCTAAATAAGGATTTTGATAGATGAATGTAGTTTATGAATCTGATGACAATTGTCTTGAGGGGACTTTGCAAAATTAGTATCATTTTTATATTATTCATTAAATTATTGTAGTGCAACATCAGAGCTCCTTATGCTTCCTACAATTTAGCCAGTGATGCATGAAGAATTTAACAATTTTGAAACCACAGCAAGCAAAACTTTCCTGGCCTTTGGTGCATCCAGCCAAGCGATGGATTTATTGACTGGAGCATCTTGACAGGTCACACTAGGTCATTACTGGCATGATACCACCTAAACGTTCAATTTTAAAGGGAAACAGGATAAATACAATGATTTTATTTATTTAACTCGTATTTTTCTCGACACGGACCCACCTGAGTTTTCAGTTAAATATACAGACACCTGGCTTCCACCCCAACCCTGTTGGATCAGATTTTGGAGAAGGGATCAGGGAAGCTGTGTTTGTACGAAGTTTTCCAGGTGATTCTGGGATCAGGGAACCTTGGGACATCCTGCCCAGTGGCGGTGCTTCTCAAACTCTAACATTCATGAAAATCAGTTGGGATCCTATTAAAATACAGGTGATTCCATTAAAATGACTCGGTATGTCCGGTCTCAGATTCTATTATTTGCAAGAGTTCCTAGATGATGCAGATGCCACCAGTCGGTCTGTGGACCATACATGGAGTGGCAAGACCATAGAAACAAACGAATGAATAGACAAAAATCCCTTTATGAGGCACTAATTGGGAAATGTTGATTTAACCCATTCCTCCAACTTCATCGTTTAATAGCTGAATAAATGATGCTCAGAAAAGTTAGGTGGCTTGACCAAAGGTCACCCAGCAGGTGGTAGACACAGAGTCAGAGATTACACCCTTGGACCCCTCCTTGGTGCTTTGCTACCAAGCCTTGTCGACTCCTTTCTATCAAATGGACTTCGAGAACCACCCACAGCAAGTACAAGTTCACGTGCACTTACGTGTTTCCTTGTGGGAAACAGTGATTGCTTTTCCATTCTGTTTATGAGTAAATGCCTCCTCACGGTAACATTACTCCATATATTGAATATATTTCAATGCATATAAGTTATACGCATTATATATGTACATAAAGTCAAACACAATGTGTCCAGAAAACAGTACAAGCTTTGTTTGAGTAGCCAGAGTGGCTGCCATCTTAAACTATTGTGTTCTCCTTAATAATTCCACAGTGCGTCAGAGAGATGCTGGCCGCCTTCCAAATGCCTGGGGCTGGAAATAGCCGAGGCCCTGTTTCAAAAGTGATTTTCTAAAGGTAAAAATAAATAAATAAAGCCAACCCACATGTACCCCCACCAGGTTGGCAGAAGCCCATCTCCAGGGAGGGACTCCCACAGGCCTCCTCGCATTTGTCTGATTTCATCCAGTTGGAGGTAGTCGAACCGTTGTCGCATCTGTTCCTTCTGCTGCTGGACAGTTGTCAAAACCAGGAATATTCAATTATTCGGAGTTGTTTATTTTCATGTGTGAACATTTGGCTGCTTAACTATTGCTTTTTCTTTCCCGCTTTTCTCCCTCTTCTTTGTCTGCTTATAAAATGTTTTGCCTGTATTGTTAACACTTGGTCAGTCACTTGCTTCTTGAGACTTGGGTCTTTTTTCCCCGATAGAAGAGCTGGGGCTGGAGAGACAGGTAGCCTCTGCCTGGGAGGGTCACATAGCAAGGTGGCCGCTTGGAATGAAACCCAGCAGGAAACCACTGTTTGCTTGATTTATTTTATTTTTTAATTTTTTAATGTTTATTTATTTTTGAGAGAGAAACAGAGAGAGAAAGAGACAGAGACAGAGAGAGGGAAACACAAAGGAGGCTCCAGACTCTGAGCTGTCAGCACAGAGCCCGACATGGGGCTTGAACTCACAGACCGTGAGATCTTGACCTGAGCTGAAGCCGGCCGCTCAACTGACTGAACCACCCAGGCACCCCTTTGTTGATTTTTTTAAAAGAAAAGATCTATAAAATATACATCCTGAATATCATTTAAATAGGCTGCTTTTTTGAGGCACTCCTAAAATACCTATGCAGTTGTGCCAAGAATGAGTAAAGAGTTTAAAGGAGAACCTCATTTAAAAGCTATGATATTCTCTCCCTCATTTCCAAGCACACATGAAAACAATATTATTTTTATTTATTTCTCTTTTGGAGGGTAGTGGTATCTTTTTGAAAACTATAGAAGAGAGACATCCAATTAAATCTCAATTATAGATCTCAGCTCCGTGGCTCTGAGAAATAATTTCTCCTGCTAAAAATTGTCAATAACCCCCTCCTGACAGCAAATTAAATAATAAGAATAAGCATGGGCACATCTGCGTGATATTCAAATGCAGCCTTAACCTACTTTTCTAGTTTTGTCTCCCACTACATCCCCGAAAGTGTGCTGAAATCCCACTAAGTTAGAGCAGCTCAGACTCTGGGATGTGAGAATAACTCTTCCCCTCTGATGTGCTCAGAGTCTTTCTCATATTCTTTCTCTTCCTTGGAGCGTATTCTCAGCCCCACCATGCACCATCTTGTGTCTTCCCACCTAATTCCTACATCCGAGGCCTGTCTTGTATGCTGTCTTCTTCATGAAACCTAGTTGAACAAATCCCTTAATACTAATTGACCTCAGCAGCTGACACACCAACTGAGCCCTTGACACGATACCTCCCATGTAGAATCCCCTGCTTCAAAACTGACAAAATCTAAATATCCACTTCTGAGCTCTCATAGCACTTATTTAGCACTGGTCCCATGATATGTATCATAATTTGCATAGTCAGTTATTTTGAAGTTACTTGTGGACATGTTCCCTTTCTTAGAATGTAATCTGATTTAAGATCCAACTGTATTATCCTCATTTTCTTGACCCTTGAGCCTACTATAGAGACTTCTGTATCACCCTTGTATTAGGAATGTTTGGTTTGAAAAGGCAACCTTATCAATGCCTGATAGGATTCTCTGAAAGGGCATTTGTTAATTGTCTTGATTGGGCCATGGTCTCACCATGGTATCTGGCTTCTTAGCGAATCCATAGCTTACCAGGACATTTTTGTAAGGATCATATTTGCCCTCCTGCCTTGTGCACTACTCCTAATAATCATCACTGCCATAAAGAGAGGGTCAAAAGGGATTTGGGAGCAGGCGAATCATTACAACCATACAGCTCTGTGATACACAGTATATGGCACTGAAGGGGACCTTGGCCACCAGCTCCACCTGCACTATTTCCTTCCCCCCTTTTCAGAACATGGAATTTACTCACAGGTTATGCAAAAAAAAAAAAAAATTGTCAAGACCTCTCTGTACTTGGTAGACATTGCACAAAATCTTGAAACTCTCTTTCCTTGCCCTCTTCATGGAAGATGTGGCCAAAGTGAAGATAAGATATTATTTTATTCGGTCAAAGGTCAATCCCTCTTCTTTAGATTGAAATTAATTTGTAGTTGGCCCTTGAACAATGTGGGAGTTAGGAGCGCTGACCTCCCCCCACGCAGTCAGAAATCAACCTTATATAATTTTTGACTCACAGTGACTTAACTGCTAATACCCTATTGTTGAATGGAAGCCTTACCTATAACACTATCGATTAACAAATATTTTATATGTTATGTGTATTATATACAGTACTCTTAAAGCAAGCTAGAGAAAAGGGAATGCTATTAAGAAAATCATAAGGAAGATGGGACACCTGGGTGGCTCAGTTGATTAAGTATTTGACTTGGTTTCACCTCAAGTCATGATCTCACAGTTTGAGTTTGAGCCCCTCATGCTCTCTCTTTCTCAAAATGAATTAATTAATTAAAAAAAGACAAAATCATAAGGAAGAGAAAATACATGTTCCATACTGTCCTGTTACGTATAGAAAAAAATCCACACATAAGTGTACCTACGCAGTTCAAACTTGTGTTGTCCAAGGGTCAACTGTATGTAAATATTACTGAAAGATATGAGAGTCCTGGCCTCCAGACAAAACTGTGCACTGTCTCAGGGTGTCTAGCCACAGAAGGGAATGGTGAGGCTGAGAAGCAGCCCACACCCCAGCAGCCAGGATGTGGACCTGGGACATGGTTGCAACCATCGAGGGAAGCGGCTGGTTTTTCTTGGCACAGAGGTGATATTTTCAAGCCCGGTGTTCGCGTATGTCTGATTTACACAAAGATGCCACATAGGTTTGTGGCTGCAGGACTAGGTACATAATTTGTGGTACCAAGTGCAAAATAACAATGTGGGGCCCTTTGTTCAAAAATTAAGAATTTGAAGCCATCGAGCAATTAAGCACAGGGCCCTGGGGAACCCCATGCTCATGAAACTGGCTGTGAGTGGCCATCTTGATGGTTCAGGAAATCACCCCCTACATCTAATGCTCTTATAAAAAGGGAAGAATTGGGGCACCTACGTGGCTTAGTCAGTTAAGCGTCTGACTTCGACTCAGGTCATGATCTCACGGTTTGTGAGTTTGAGCCCTGCGTCGGCCTCTGCACTGACAGCTCAGAGCCTGGAACCTGCTTCGGATTCTGTGTCTCTCTCTCACTCTGCAACCCCTACCCCCACTCATGCTCTCTCTCTCAAAAATAAATAAACATTTAAAAAAAATTTTTTTAAATGAAGAATTGGCCCAGAAAGATCAGGGACTCATTCAAACTGAATCCATGAAGAATTGAGAACAGGATTATTCTGTCAGAATAATCAGGGGTAGCATCATAGGATCTGAGTTTTAAAATGCATGTTTGGGGTCGTACTGACAACTAGAAATACCCATTGGCACAACATTATTCTTTTGGCCACGTTCTCCTCTAAACTGTGCCTAGGCAAGCAGGGGTTACACGTCTGTTGGGTATTCTCTAGAAGGAATGATTGCATTACGTGAGCAGGTGAAATACACACTAATAGGGGGTTGAATTTTTTTTAATTTTGACATAATTTCAGACTTCAGGAATATTGCAGTGTGTAGTACAAAGAATTCCCATAACTCTTTTACTGAGGATCGTCAGATGTTGCTTTGGTGTTCTCTCTCTTTCTGTGTTTATATATGTTTTTGTATGTAGACTATTGTGATTTGTTTTCTGACATGTTTAAGATTAACCTGCAGACAGGATGTCCCCTTTCCCTTAAATACTCCATCGTGTATGCTTTTTAAAGAACAAAGATTTTTTTAACATAACTAGTAGTATAATTATGAAGCAATTAACACTGATACAGTACTATTATCTAATCCTGAGACCTTATTCATATTTCATCCATTGTTTGGTAATCTCCTTTATAAACAATCACAACAAAAATCCTAGATCCTGGGTTACCTTCAGCTGAGACGTCACTTTAGCTTTCTTTAATCCAATAATTCCTCAGTCTTCTTTTGTCACTCATGACATTGAGTTTTTGAAGTGTAAATGTCAGTTATTTTGTATAATGTCCTTCAATTTGAACATGTAAAAGGAAACATCAGCCACCTAGAAAAGACTCTCATTGGTCACATCTGGGACAATTTGAGTATCAAAATAATTGAGAATAATGGATTATAACTCAGTAAATAAGAATCCAAAAATCCATACTCATATTTTGAAAAAAATGAATGAACATATAAATAATGGAAGGCAAAGGGAGAGCCCTCCCTCATGGTAGAGTAAATGGATAAATGTAAAAGAAATGATGGAAATGGGAAATCATAGTAGCATCATTAGAATATTAATTGATTCAGACAAGTATCAGCATATTTAAACTAGAGGGTAAAAGTTTCAGGAGTAATAGGATGTTTGTATACTCTCAAAGTATCTCTCCACAAGATACTTAATTACCAACGGGAAATGAGTAGATTTTCAGTGGAAAATCCAGCCATATACCATCATAATCAAGTGATCAGTGTTGACGTCACCAGCAGTGGGACCTGTTGGCAGTGTATGTCTCCAAATGTGATGGACAGAGCAGACTGAATCACTTAGTGATGTTTCTTCCAAAAATGTCTAATCTATATTTAACCGTAGGAAAACATTGGACAAGCCTAAATTGAGGAGTGTTTTACATAATAGGTCATTTTTAACTTCACATGTCTCTCAAAATGTCAGCCCGGTGTGTAAAACCACAGGGATGTTCTGGGGATAGAAGAAACCTCAAGATAGACATGTTACATCTTTCTGTAGCATCAGTTATAATTCTCCTTTTAGGTCAGTCAAGTATAAACATGGATACAAAGGGTAGAAGGCAAAATGTTCTTAAATTGTGAAAACGCAACTTGACTCTCTGAAGCCATTCTGTGTGGGGCGCCTGAGTGGCTTAGTCAATTAAATGTCCAACTCTTGATTTCGGCTCAGGTCATGATCTCACAGGTTCATGGGTATGAGCCCCACGTTGGGCTCTGCACTGACAGAGAGGAGCCTGCTTGGATGGGATTCTCCCTCTCTCTTTCTGCCCCTACCTACCCTCTCTCTCAAAAAACAAAAACAAATGGGTGATGGGCATGGAGGAGTGCACTTGTTGGGATGAGCACTGGGTGTTATAAGGAAACCAACTAGACAATAAGCTGTATTAAAAAATATATGTAAATAAATAAAAATAAATTAAAAACAGAAACAAAAACAGAAAAAGAACAGTTTGTGCATGTCAGGTCTTCTGAGGCTCCTCCCATAAATGCAGTGGAGATAAGAATTTGTTCTCTTCTGCCAGTAGGGGGCACTTCAGTAGAAAGTGAGAAATACTGAATAAGAGATTGTGATTCTATGAGCAGAGTAGAATGAGTTGTATGGAATTGACATAAATTGTGCTATTTTTGCTTCACATGTGTATAAGTGAGCACACCCACCTTAAAGATGGGAATTCCTAGTTAGCCCATTGCTTTACAACATAACCCACTGTGGATGATGGGGGGAAAAAAAAAACCTCCCCAAATAATATTCTTTCCTGCTACTTATTGCCAACCATTATTTGACCAAGAAGAATTTGCAAAAAATATGGCCTCCACCTTTGGGGAAGTAAAGGCTTAATTCAATCTGCTGTTCTTGTAGTAAAAGTAAACCTTAAACTTCCAAGAAAATGGCCATGTCTATAAACTCTTCAGTGACCATTTATCAGGGAAGAGGATACAGGTTTTATTTCATCCCTCATTTTCTCTACTTAAGAAACCTTCTGACAGAGAAGCAAAACAAAAATAAAACTTTGTTAATCTTTGAGGACTCTGAGCTTAGTGCTAGTACTCTTAAATTAGTTTTACATCTGTCTACCAGAATAAGGACATTCTAGAAATTTGAGAAGTAGCAAAGGAATGCTAACTTAGATGTGATGCGGCAGTGTTAGCTATTCATGAGTAATTAAGTACTTAAGTATCTACCATGTTCTAGATAGCACAACCATATATAAAATTCTTTCCCTTCCTTTGAAAAGTTTACAGTCTAGGGAAGAGCCGTACTTATAAACAAGTATTTTCAATGGTTCATGTGGTTAGTGGTAAAACTCAGTGTGTTTTAGGAGCTCATAGGAGGGACAGTTTGCTGCTTCTCAAGATCTACGGTACACTTCCTCAGTTAATATCTGAGCTAATTTTGAAGGAAGAAGGAACATTAATAATTTAAAGAACAGATCTTCAGGTTAAAGACAGAGTGTGGGTAAAAGCACAGAAAGTGGAACAATATGAAGTACATGGGAAGCAAGGAGATGCGACTATCAGCTAGAAGTAGACAGGTCACATGATGGAGGGCGTTTGAATTCTCTGCTGACTTTAGATTCATCCAGGATGTGGTCTGGTGCCATTGAAGTATCATAAGAGGAAGGCGATGTGGCCTTATTTTCTAGATCCACTGTCCTCCCATTCACTAGAGAGAGAGAGAGTTAAGGGGAACAAGACCAGAGCAGCAGTCCAGGAGTAAAATTATGTAAATGGTTAAGGGGTGAACAGAGGAAGAGCCATGAAGAAGACTGAGGATGGGAAAGAAAAGTTGAAGAGGCCCTGGGAGACCCAAGAGGGAGTACAGATGTGTATGAAGGGACACATGGTCATTAGTGTCCATGCAATCCAAAGATTAAGAAGTGAGAAGGGTGAATGAGATTTGTTAGTATAAAGGTCTCCATGGATCTGGGCAAAGCAGTATAATGAGAAGAGATGTCAGGAGATTGTGGTGGATCTAGGAATCCATAGGAGCTGAGAAAGCAGAGGTTGTATGAACATCTCATTCCAAAAATTTGACCAAAGAGAGAAGCTAGAGAAAGAGTTAGAGTTAACCATTTAAAGAATAGATTGCAATTTAATACAAGCATGAAGATTAGAAGAGGTCATATTCTAAAAGCTCATCAAGAGGGAACAGGAACAGCAAAAAGCATGAAGAAGGAGAGGCCAGAAGAGATGGGTTTGCATTCTGACTCAATTGACCGGCTTTATGCTCTTGCATAGAGTCTCCCAAAACCACTGCATGTGAGAGTCACATGAGAAGCACTTCAGGATTAAGATGACTGGACCTCACTCGAGACTTATGGAATCAGAAACCCTGGGAGCGGGGCCCATGCTTGCTTTTTGTGACTTTTGCTGTCTTGTCTTCTTCTCCTTGTCCACAACTCAGTTTCTTCTGCAAGTTTCTCCTCTTCCCACCTCTAACTATTGTAGTGTTTTATCCCTCCCTCTTGAAATCTCTTCCCTCCTTAAACCACAGACTCTACTCCATGGTCCTGTCTGTTGACTGCTGATGATCCTCAGCCCTCCTGACCTTGCACCTCATCTCCTGACTTCTTTACTCACCCCTGATAGATCATGGAATCTATCTAGTAGGCATCTTAAACATATGCCCACGAAAATTCTCTTGGTTTTTGCTCCATCAACACTGCTGCAAATCTGTGTTTATTCTCCAGTTGTTCCTGGTTCAGTAACGGTCCCTCAAGTGCTCCCGACAAGGCCTAGGAGTCATCTTTGTCTCCTCTGTTTCTTCCAATCACATCCTATCTGGTAGCAGCTTTATCTCCAGAACATACCCTGATTCTATCCACTTGTGTCAATTGGTAGTAACAATTGTTATTTGTTTTTTTATTTTTTTAATGTTTATTTATTTTTGAGCGACAGAGACCTAGCATGAGTGGGGGAGGGGCAGAGAAAGAGAGGGAGACACAGAATCTGAAGCAGGCTCCAGGCTCCAAGCTGTCAGCACAGAGCCTGACGCAGGGCTTGAACTCAGGAACCATGAGATCATGACCTGAGTGAAAGTCGGATGCTTAACCACTGAGCCACCCAGGCACCCCATCCATTATTATTTCTTTACTGTTATAATCTCCTCCCTGCTTCTTCTCTTAACATCTTAAAACCCATTCTCCACACTGAAGCCAGAATGCTTATCAAAAAAAAAAAAAAAATGCAGGGGGGCCTGGGTGGCTCAGTCAGTTAAAGCGTCTGACTCTTGGTTTCCGCTCAGGTCATGATCTCCGGGCTAGTGAGTTTGAGCCCCAAGTTGGGCTCTGTACTGGCAGTACTGAGCCTGCTTCAGATTCGCTCTCTCTTTCCCTCTCTGCCCTTCCCCTGCTCACGCTGTCTCTATGTCTCTCAAAATAATAAACTTAAAAAATAATATAACACAGATCATGTTGTTCCCTTGGCCATACTTCCACTGGCTTTCCAAACTGATTTGGCTCCTGGGGAATTAACTGACCTCTCTTTCTTTCCCTATACCACAATGCTTCCCTTCACTGTTTCAGCCACTGTGACTATGTTTCTTCTTCAGATATCCATGATTGCCCCTATTTCATTGAATTTTGTCATTCACTTTTCCTGAAAAACATCCCCCAGACCTCCAAGGGGTCCGCTCTTTGTTGTCAACTTTAGCCCCGCCCCATTCTTTGTTAGGTCTCTTTATAAGACTTTTTTTTTAAATTTTTTAACGTTTATTTATTATTGAGGGACAGAGAGAGATAGAGCATGAACAGGGGAAGGGCGGAGAGAGAGGGAGACACAGAATTCCAAGGAGGCTCCAGGCTCTGAGCTGTCAGCACAGAGCCCGACACGGGGCTCAAACTCACAAACCGTGAGATCGTGACCTGAGCCGAAGTCGGCCGCTTAACTGACCTAATCTACCAAAATAGTGAACAACTTCTGGCTGATGTGATCTCTTAGATCCTTTCTGTTCTGACAAGATTGATTTAAGGTAAAGCAACATACAGTTTTCCTTCCTTCCATTCAGTTGCTCTATGGGGCCAAGCAGGAGGCAGGGGTACTAGATGTCTGGTGGTGTTTATACGCTCCAGACACTGGCAGCATCCTGTCCTGATCGACCTTCCCAGCCTTAGGGAGACCTGGAGTGGGGGCAGAATCAAAGAGCAAACATTGCAGGTTAAAAAAAAGATGTCTTCTTCCCACAGCTAGGTTGGCTTTTTCATTTTGACTCTCTTCCCCTCTTCTTTTATCCACCCCCACCCCCATCTTAGCAGTACTAGTAGTGAATTATAATGGGATGGTGAGTATTGAAAGCTTAAGGTTATTTTTAGGTCATTTCTTTTTACCCTCATTGCTCATTCACATCCTTCTAATCTGTGGAGGACTGCGAGGTCGCTGAGAAAGTCAGGAATGATTCTTCATGTCTTTGTTGTTCTTAAAACTCTCGTCAACCATGGAGTTCGTTTTGCATTAGCTGTAAGTGAACAGTGGTGCGGCTTTGTGGGGTGGGGGTGAGGGGAAGTGTGGCTAAGCGACATTGTGGACAGGGAATCCAGACAGTAGAAAGATGAGCAGTGTGACCTTTCATTACACTTCTTCAGAGCTGGGCATCCTAGTCTAGTCACTGATTCCTCCGACTGCACTTTTTCTTTTTTTCATCCATCAAAAGCACTTTGACTCGGTGTCTCTTTCTGTGTTCATCTAAGACTCAGTGTCCCCATTTGCACAGCGAGTAGAGCAGTCATATTCTTAAACCCATAGGATATGGAGCTTCATAGGTATTTTGTACCTAGAGCATTCGATGGAACATGATATAAAGATATGATGTGTGAGTTACTAGCTTTACTTTAACTTGATTTAATGTCTTAAAAAGAAGGGAGCAGAGAGTTTCTATATTTTCACCTAATAACTTTTCCCTATTGAATATTGGTAAGATCTGCTATTTAGGTCAAACTTCAGCCATCCTTTACGTATTGATACAGCCAAATCAATATAATCGATACACAGAAAGTGCCTTTACTGGAACTTGGAGTCATAGCAAACCTCAGAAAGCCTTCTGTAGGCATGGTACCTTGTACAGAGTCCTACCCATAGTCCTTTGCTGTGAGAAACGGTGTTGGTAAGCCTAGGTGGCCATGCTATGTATCTGTCACGTCCATTGGATGAAGAATGCACGCCTGTTTGCTGCAGAGGAGTGAATTCAGTCTGAGAGACCCTCTCAAGAAGGATTAAAGTGATTATGTACTTCTAGATTCTCACTCTTCTGCGTATGACTTGATCCTGAAAGAGAATCACTTGTTGGCAGAGGCAACAGAAGAGGGCAGACAAAGAAGCACAGTGTGGTGACCCTGAGACATGAGAAGGAGTGAGTGAGTGCAAGCAATGGATAAGTAGAGGCCATTAAGATCATAGACAGGAGGCCGGCAGAAGTGACAGGCAGCCTATGTGGTAAGAGGACTATGCAGTCCCCTAGTTAGTAGAATACCACTGAATCTCCACATCCCCTTGCTGGGCCTTCTCTCAAGCCTGGTTTTCAGTCTTTCTTGGGTCCAATCAGTCCTGGACTCAAAATTAAGATTCTTGTCCTTCTAATTTTCAGTGAATGCTCAATTTTTGATGGACTCTGAATGTCTTTTGCATCCTTGTAAACAAAAGAGGCCAAATGCAATGGAATGTATTGCGTGGGGAATAGCTCAATAGAGAGCAGGTTAAATTAGTGCTCAAAGCACTTTGTAAAACTGCAGCTGTTTGACTCCACCATAATGTGTCCCTACTGCTGAATGCTGCCTTCGCAGCACCACTGTTTGCCTGGCAGACTGTGTCGCTTGGTGTGCAAGGGGTAGTGACACACAGTACTACTTATAAAGTGATTTATTGATAAAAGCAATTAGACAGCAGAGGGATTGCAGAGCACAGAGGATGTAGCAAAGGTCCCAGAGTTTTTCATTGGCCCTGAAAAACAGCCTTGAGGAGTCTCTGCCTGACGACCCCGGCATCAGCCAAATGCCTCATTGTCCCAATCAAGAGAGCCTGCTCATTGCTTCGCACCGGGGTGGGATCAGGAACAATGCGGAGAGGCCCATGCGATTCAACTATGGCCAGAGGGATCGCCCCTTTGCTATTGCTGCAAGCTCTACTCAGCAGGAGGTAAGCCTACCAGATCCCAAAATTTTAGGAAAGAGAAACCCACGTGTGGAATTGTGCTTTGATGCTGGTTATCCTTCAAGGAGACATGGGAAAATCAGAACTAAAAGATCCAGAGCGAAGACATGAAGTGAAAGATTGGAACAGCCCGGCATCAGTAAGGAACAGTGGTCAAGAAATGGGCAGAATTCATTGATCTCAACAAGGCAGAGGGCTTAAGACAGGCTGGCAAGGGAAGCATCTACAGAGCAAGGAATTGACCTGACAGGAAGCCTTTTAAATACTTCCTCTGGGAACTAGAGTTGGTAGCTGACTTCTCAGGCCATAAGCATCTAGGGCTGGAGGACTGAGGCAGAACCAAATGGGGGCACCGGGCCTTGACTTTCATGTTGCTGGCATCCATCTGTTCTGCATTCGAACCAGCTTTTTTATACCAACAAATGATCTGTATTTGGCTAAGTTACAAATTACTTTTTATGTATGACAAACAGGGTTTGTTGTTCCTTCAGAAAAGTATGGGTGGGAAAGATTCAGAGCCGATTTGCATACCAGTGTCGTTGGACACTAATGGGACATTGTACCATCCTCCTGCAATCTTAACAAATGACTAGGACTATGACTATTAAAAAAATGACTATGATTTTTCACTGCCTGATTTGGTTTGAATGAGTAAATTATTTTTATTTCATTGCATTAACTGCCAGAACATTGAATGAGCCGATAACTCCCTGGTGTTGCTGAGCCGCAAAGAACTATTATTCGGAATTGAATTTTTATTGATTTTCTTGTGCTACAATGACTTTTCTAACATAGTAGCATGAAAGGAAAATGAGAAAAAGGCAAAGTAGGGCACAGGGTGAGGAAGGGGAGGCTGTCACTTCCCATGGCCTCACCCCGACGGGCTACTTATTGGCAGGCACCGCTGACTCAGGATGATCCTGTGGCTGATGAGATGATTTACAGGTGAGCCAAGCACCTGGCTTCATCACCTCGCCCTCCTCTTCCCTTCTGCTGTCTTTGTTTCTAGTCACTTTGGGCCTTGTTGGCATTCTGCTGTAGAAACGAACAGGGCAGCGGGGTGAAGAAGGAGCAGAAGCAGATAGGGTAATGTTCCATACCGGTGAGGGCTGATGTTTGGTCGCATCTCAACGTGTGCACGCGTGCACACAGGGAACATGATTAAGTGTTACTTTAACATCATTATAGTACATTCATCTATTCGTGGTTTTGCTTTTTCTAGTTATCTTAACTACTGGAGACATGGTTGTTATATTCATTTATAATAATCATTCATGGGAGTTGAAATGGAAACACATTCATTCATTCAACAGATATTTATTGATGGCTCCTATGTCTTCCAGGTACTAGAGGCAAGGCGGTGAACAAAACAAATGAAAAATGTTGTCCTTGTGCACAGATTCCTATGAGTAAAATTAAAAAATAATATTTTAGAATTCACGGAAGATTGAAAAAAACAGTTCTTTTTGCTTCCTTTTTTTTTTAAGTTTATTTTGAAAGAGGCAGAGACAGTGCAAGTCAGGGAGGGGCACAGAGAGAGAGAGAGAGGGAGAGAATCCCAAGCAGACTCTGCACTGCCAGAGCAGAGTCCGATGCAGGCTCGAACCCACGAAGTCATGAGATCATGACCTGAGCTGAAACCAAGAGTCGGTCGCTTAACCAACTGAGCCACCAGGCACCCCCTAGGAGCCCCCCAGGTGCCTCACTTCTTTCTTTAATAGACATGATAGGAGAGAAACTTGCTACAATAAAATGAAACAAAATGTACTTCTTCTCTGGTTTCTGATCTAGTTTAGAGAATCTTAACTCCTAGGAAAGAGTGGCTTTTTTTGTACATTATTTTTTCTGCCTATAAAAATAATCCATGCTCATTATGGAAACTTTAGAAAATGCAGAAACAAATGAAGTAAAGAATTAGTATACCCATACTCACCCAGTAGCAAGTCTTTGAAATGTTGAGTTACTTCTCTGTAGGGCTTTTCCTATAACATATATAGTAATCCCACACCAGTTGCTATTTTAAAATTTTAAAACCTTCAGTCTTGATGTGTATGTATGCGGTTTGGTTCAGTTCCCTTATACAAAATAATGTGAAAATTATTATTTTTCTTCTTCCCAGAGACCATGTGAGCATGATTGTAAGTGAGATCAGAAGGTGGAAATCTATTTATATTCCACCCTCTCAATATATATGAATAGAAGACCAAGTCTAATAAAAGAGTGTCCTTATGTGATGTGATAACTTCTGGAAAGAGAGGTAGCTAGGCAGGCATTTTGCAGAGATTTGCAAGAAAGGAACAAGAGCATATGCATGCAAGAAAAATGTTGTAAGCCAGTAAAGCCTGATTGAAATAGTAAAAGTGGTACAGTGTGTATTATGTAGGCTGTGTGATGCTCTACCTCTGTTTAGACCTATAACTTTTCTGAGAAACTTTCTTGGAATCACTAGATTAAGTTGGGTCCCACTGTGATAGATTTTTACTGAACTTACTACTTCTCTATCTCATCATTCACATTTTTAATGTTTATTTATTTACTTAGAGAGCACAAGCAGGGGAGGAGCACAGAGAGAGGGAGAGAGAGAATTGAACCAGTGTCTGCACTGCCAGTACAGAGCCCGGCGTGGAGCTCAAACTCAGGAATAGTGAGATCATGACCTGAGCCAAAATTAAGAGTCTGACACTCAACCAACTGAGCCATCCAGGCATCCCCATTAATCTGAATCTCTTGTTTAATGTCTGTTCTTCCTGTTAGCATGTATGCTATGGGAGGGTTGGAATGGTCTGTGTCAGGTTCACTAATGTACCCCACTGCCCATGGTCAAAAGCATGAATGAATGAAGGAAGCTATTGCACATATACTGAAAACCTGAAGGCAAATTAGGAGAAGGCCTCCCTACCAAAGCAGGTTTTGAATGCAGATGTACCTACTTTTATTTGGAAGTAGATGCATTCTATAAAAAATTTATTACATTTTGAGGAGGCCAGTTCTCACATATTAAAACATATATATAAAGATAGACACCATTCACTTCATGCTATTTTATCTTATGTAGCCATTTATTCTCATTTACTTGCAATTTTAAATATTCTTTGAGCTTTTTAATGTCTGTATAGTATTCCTTTATAGGAATCCACCAAAAGATATTAGCCATTATTGTATTACTGGATATTTAGATTGTTAGCAACTGTTCAGCATTATAAGTGGTGAATTGAGCAATAACACCATTCCACATTTTTATAGGTAGCTGTCTAATCATTTCCTTAGAAAATTTTAGAAATAGGTTTCTTGAATTATATAAATGAATTCTTTTAAATAATAGCTTTATTGAGATATAATCCATAATACCCTGCAGCCAATTCATCTGTTTAAAGTATACAATTTATTAGGTCTCTTAAAAATTCATTTATTTATTTATTTGCTTAGTTTTAGAGATAGCATGAGTAGGGGGAAAGGGGCAGAGGGAGAGAGAGAGAGAATCTTAAGCAGGCTCCATGCTCAGTGTGGAGCCCAATGCAGAGCTCAGTGCCAGTACCCTGGGATCGTGACCTGAGCTGAAATCAATATTCAGATGCTCAACCAACTGAGTCACCCAGGAGCCCCTACAATTTAATAGTTTTTAGTACATTCTCAGAGTTGTGCAACCATTTTCAGAGCCTATGTTAGAACACTTCCATCACTCCAAAAAATAAAACTGTTCCCATGACCCGTAACGTCTCCCTCACCCCTTGCCCTGACACTTGTAGTGCTCGACCATTACTAATCTTTCTGGCTGTATGGATTTGCCTATTCAGGACATTTCATATACCTGGGATCATACAGTATATAGTCTTTTGTGTCTGGCCTCTTGCTGAGCATATTATTTTCAAAATTCATCTGTGTTGCAATATGTATTCCAGTATTTTATATCTTTGTATTGTCAAATAACCCATGGTATGGATAGACCACATATTGTGTATTTATTCATTAGAAAGTGAACATATAAATGAATTTTTTTTAATGTTTTATTTTTATTTTTGAGAGAGAGAGAGACAGTGTGAACAGGGAAAGGTCAGAGAGAGAGGGAGACACAGAATATGAAGACAGGCCCCAGGCGCTGAGCTAACTGTCAGCACAGAGACCAACGTGGGGCTCGAACCCACGAACCATGAGATCATGACCTGAGCTGAAGTCAGACGCTTAACCGACTGAGACACCCAGGTGCCCTATAAATGAACTTTTAAAGTAATTTTGACACATCTTCTAGCTTGCCCTTCATGTTGACCCATTTCACTCCATCTGTCAGTGTTTAAGACTGTGTAGTTTTCCATCCTCTTTCCAACACTGGGAATTAGTACTTAAAGAAACTAATAGGTGTGCCTGGGTGGCTCAGTCAGTTAAGCGTCAGCCTTTGGCTCAGGTCATGATCTTGTGGTTTGTGGGTTCAAGCCCTGCCTCAGGCTCTGCGTTGACACCTCAGAGCCTGGAGGCTGCTTCAGATTCTGTGTCTCCCTCACTCTCCTACCCTCCCCCACTCACGCTCTGTCTCTCTGGCTCTCAAAAATGAATAAACGTTAAAAAAATTAAAAAAAAAGAAACTAATAAAACCAAGCCTCTCTGGAAAAGTAAAGAGACATACTGATGCTTTGTAAATGGGCATTTGTTTAAGAATTGGGGCTATTGGGCCTTCTGATTATCTCTATTAGTTGTTTATCACTTATGAATTTTGTTTAAACACAATTTTGCCATTTTATTATAGGGTATTTATCTTTCTCACTTTGTTTCAATAGTGCCCTTTATGTATTAAGGCTGTCCAGCCTCTGCCTATAATCTTGTTTATAATGTTTGAGATTGAGATCACTTTTTTTCCTTCCAAGATTTTATTTAAATTCAAGTTAGTTAGCATATGGTGTAGTATTGGTTTTAGGAGCATAATTTATTGATTCATCATTTACATATAACGCCCAGTGCTCATCACAAGTGTCCTCCTAAATGCCCACCACTCATTTAGCCCATCCCCGGCCCACCTCCCCTCCAACAACCCTCAGTTTGTTCTCTATAGTTAATAGTCTCTTATGGTTTGCCTCCTTCTCTGTTTTTATCTTATTTGCTTTTCCTTCCCTTCCCCTGTGTTCATCTGTTTTGTTGCTTAAATTCCATGTGAGTGAAATCATGTGATATTTGTCTGTCTCTGACTGACTTACTCCACTTAGCATAATACACTCTATCCATCCACATCTTTGCAAATGGCAAGATTTCATTCATTTCGATGGCTGAGTAATATTCGATTGTGTGTGTGCATATGTTTGTATATATATGTATGTATGTATATATACCACACCTTCTTTGTCCATTCATCAATTGATGGACATTTGGGCTCTTTCCATTATTTGGCTATGTTGATAGTGCTTCTCTAAACATTGGGGTGCACGTGCCCCTTCAAGATTGAAACAGTTTTTAATTTGACAGTATCTACCAAACGTTATCTACCAATCATTTCCTTAAGCATTCTTCTTTTAATTTTGTTTAGAAGGGCTTTCCCTATCCTAAGATCCAAGTAAGTATTATTTTGTGACTGCTATGGTTTTGTCATATATTTATACTTTTCATTTGAGAGTCTTTGAAAAATTTCCTGGTTTATCATTACTATGTATATCTGATTTATGAAAAAGCCACCCCCTTGTAACCATTGCAGCCTTATAATAGGATTTAGTAATTGTGACCTTTATTAAGCCATGTTATGTAGCTGGTGCTCTTAAGACTATTTTACATGCATTAGCATTTAATGCTCACAAAAACTATATGTAACAGAAATTATTATCCTCACTTTACAAATGAGGAATCTGAGGCAAAGGGAGATAAAAATATTTATTGAATCAAGGTTCTAGTAGGTGGCAGACCCACAATTCAAATGGATGCTCAATCTCCAACCCCACCTTCTTCAACAGTGCAGTCTTAACTAGTGGAGTTCTAGAACAAATGACCTAGGACTTTAAATCCTTATCATTACTTATCATGCATGTCTAGGAGGTGTTATGCATTTTTCTTTCCTGAGTTTTTAGATAATTACATGAATATTCCTGGCTATATTATAAAAAAAGATAGATTTGAACATTTTCAAGTGTTTTTTACTGCCCACTGCCAATTTTTTGAAACCACAACTTCCAAATACTTACTAATTCATTACTTTGAGCCTCATTTTTAGAAAGGTAATTTTTTTCAGGAAGAGGGTGCAGCTGATAACAACCTGTCTTGTCTCTGTCATGTCTGAGACTATATTGTTGTTAGTTTGCTCACATATAATAGCTTGTTTGGGAAGAAATCATAAGTACCTATGCTTTGCTTTTTTTCCCCTCAGAAACAAAAACATAGATGTGATTAATTATACTCTGGTATATGCTAATATAGGAAAGAGCTCTAATCCTAGCCTGATTTTTGTTTCATTGTCAATTACTTCTTTTTAAAAAAAAATATTTATGTAGCTTTATTGAGACATACCAAACAAATAACATTGTGTAACTTACAATGTGCGACGATTTGGTATCCGTTTTTATTGTGGAATGATTATCACGATAAAGTTAGTCAACAATTCCATCACCTCACATAGCTACATTTTTTTCTTTTTTACTCTCTCAGAAACTTTTAGGTATACAGTACAGTATTGTCAACTTTTTTCACCATGCTGTATGTTAGGTCCGCAGAACTTACTCATGTTGTAAGTTGGAAGTTGTACATTCTGACTGCCATCTTCCATTTCCCTCACTCGCCAGCTCCTGGCAACCAATAATCTTCTCCTTGTTTGTGAGTTCAGCTTTTTTATATTCTACATTTAAGTGAGATCATACAGTATTTGTCTGACTTGTTTCACTTAGCTTAATGACTTCAAAGTCCCATCTGTGTTGTCTCAAATGGCAGAATTTGGTTATTTATTTTTATTTTATTTTTTAAGTGTTTGTTTATTTTGAGAGAGAGGGAGAAAGAGAGCATGAGCAGGGGAGGGGCAGAGAGTGGGAGAGACAGAGAATCCCCAGCAGAGCCCAGTGCAGGGCTAGATCTCACGGTTAGTGAGGTCATGAGCTGAGCCAAAATCAAGAGATAGATGCTTAAGTGACTGAGCCACCTGGATGCCCCTGGATTTTTTTATTTATTTTTTTAAGGCTGAATAACACTCCATTTTGTATGTGTGTGCGTGTGTGTGTGTGTGTGTATTCACCACTCCATTCATCCATTCATGCATTGATGTACACTTAGGTTGTGTCCATGTTTTTCTGACTAATGTTGCAATGAGCAGAGAATATAGACATCTTTTCGAGATAGTGATTTTTTTCCCTTTAGGTATATACCCATGAATGGGATTGCTGCATCCTATGGTAGTTCTGTATTTAATTTGGAGGGGGGGGAGGACCTTCATACTGTTTTTCATAGTGGATACTCCAATTTACAGTCCCTCCAACAGTGCACAAGGCTTCCTTTTTATCCACATTGCCATCCACATTTATCTCTTGTCTTTTTGATGATAGCAATTCTAAAAGCAAGTAGTATCTCACTGTGGATTGGATTTGCATTTATCTGATGATTAATGATGTTGAGCACCTTTTCATGTACCTGGGGGACATCTGTGTGTCTTCTTTGGAATAATGTTTATCTGGGTCCTTCGCACATTTTTTTTAATGGATTATTTGTTCTTTTGCTGTTGAGTTGAACGGATTCCTTGAATATGTTGAAGATTCACCCCTTATTAGAAATATGTTTTGCAGATATCTTCTCCCATTCCTTAAGTTGCCTTTTCACTTTGTTGACCATTTCTTTTGCTCCACAAGAACTTTTTGACATAGCCCTAATTGTTTATTTCTGCTTTTGTTGCTTGTGTTTTTTGTTGTCATATCCAAAATGTTGTTGTCAAGGCCAACATCAAGAAACTTTTTCCCTAGAGTTTCTTTTAATCTTTTTAGGATTTCAGGTCATACAGTTAGGTCTTTAATCCATTTTGAGATAATTTTTGTGTTACAAGGTAGTGGTCCAATTTAATTCCTTTGCATGTGGTTATACAATTTTCCCACCACCATTTATTGAAGAGATACCCTTTCCTCATTTAGAATAATTGGATTCCTTGTCAAATATTAGTTACCTGTATATGTGAGGTTTTATTTCTGGGGTCTCCATTCTGCTCCACTGATCTGTGTGTCTGTTTCTATGCTGATACTATATTATAGTCTTGGTTACTGTAGCTTTGTAGTGTAGTTTGAAATCAGAAAGTATGAGGTGTCTAGTTTTGTTCTTATTTTTCATGGTTGCTTTCACTTTCAATGTCTTTTGTGGTTCCCTGTGAATTTTAGATTTTTTTTTTATTATTTCATTGAAAAATGTCACTGAAATTTGTGTAGAGAGTGCCCTGAATCTATTGATGGCTTTGGATAGTATAGAAATTTTAACAATATCAATTATTCTAGTCCATGAAGTTGTTAGTTACATCAGTTTGTTTGCTCCAGAGATACTCATAAAATCATTATGTTTCTAATTTTCTTAATTTTGTTAAAACTATGTCATATTTAGCATCTTTTTTTTCATTCTAATACTATTTTGCCTTGTGTCCAGTGAGCTCTTTTGCAAACTCAAGTTGTTTTTCACCTCAGAGAAGAATTATGATCATTCTTAAATAGGTTATCATTTATTTTCTTTCAGCTTGTTGTTTCCTTCTAAAATTCCTTTTCTGTTTAATACTATATTTCTCTATCTCAACATTATCTTTTGTTATTTATTTTTTCCTTTTGCTGGAGAATTTAGTGTCATTTTATCATTTTCCTCTTAGCTCATGCATTCAATATTTATTTACTAAGGACATGCTCTGTATCAGGTGTTCAGTCACCCTGGGAGTATGAGAGTAACTGTCTCAGAAATAAAGCCCCTCATTCATAGAACTGATGATCTAGTGAGGAAAACAGATAAGGAGTGAGCAGTTATAAGAGCTCTACCCAAGGAAGCTTCATAAACTGAGTTTTGTTGGTTATGTAGCTGTTGTCTCTTGCCTCTAAGACCACTGGTCTATAGTTTGTAAAGCTGGGGCTGGTACTTCTTTGCCTGTAAGTCTCCACCAGTAGCAGGCAATGGAGGAAATGGAACAGTAGAAGAGGGAGGAAGTCTACTTGTTAATTTTCTGTCCCTGTCAGCATCACCCTAGTAGAGTTTCTTCATCCTGGAAGTGTCAGTTGCTTCTTGTTTCCAGCTTATTATTTTGTTTCAAATACTTCCAGAACCAACTTTGTTAGGACCCACAGAGATTCCAGCACCAGGCTGATGGGCAGTCTTTGTTCAAAGGTCTTGGTCTTGAACTCTCTTCCAAGTTTCTGGGGTGGCAGCACTCATGCTCAGTGCTTCACAGCTCAGTAACCCCAACCTCTTCCTTCGGCCCCCTTGTGCTCCTCTGCTTTTTTCCTTTTCCTGCCTAGATCCTGACTGGATCCTCACTGATTTAATTTTCTGCAATATTCAGGATGCTGTTTACAGTCTCTATGGTATGTATATTTCTAATTCAGCACTTATGTTGTTTTTTTCTTCCCCCTGCATAGTGACAGTTTTCTTGATCTCAGATGTTATCCTATTTATAACTCCCTACTCTAGATTCTCAGTTGCTATTTCCTTTTGACTTAAAAAAAATCTCAAATTAGAAGTTCTCTAAAAATGCCTCTTGTTTCTTGTCTTAGAGGAAGCCATTGAATCTCATTTCTATGGTTTGCCTCCTTTATTTGTAGAAGAGTTCTTTTTATATGTCTGGATGTTTTCTCTACTACTGGAATTTGCATGGGTTCCTATCTGAATCTTTCAAGCCTTGAAACTAACATAAGTGATCAAAGTATGTAGTTTTGCCAATTAAGAAATTAATTAGGGTAAGTGATCTATGGTGGGAATCAGAGGTAGAGTTAGAAGTATATATCTCTGTGTCTTAGAGTTGATTTACATGATTTTTAGTACATTTCATAGCCAGCTGGAATTTGTCTGGTCTCTTTGCCCTCCTCAGGAATCAGAAATAACCAGAGTTCTGCCATTAGCCTCAGGTACAGGGCAGGACTCAGTGATGCTTGCATTTCTCACTTGGTGTCATATCTGATGCGTGGTCAGCTGTCCGTTATGAGTTGGATCCTGATACATGACATATACTTTTTCCCTGACTCCCTACTCCATTGCTGATTAGTCTTTAATGTTTGTCTCTCCATACAAAGGAGTGTTAATATGCTTCTTGTTGGAACCCTGCCAGTGATTTCCAGTGTCCATTGGGGAAAAGCAAGTGGTTGGATAGCTCCTTCCCTTAGTTTGATCCTGGCTGGATGAGACCTACTAGGCATCTCTTCTTTATAGACAGTACCCTTTCCTACATCCCAGTGGGAATGTAGGGCTTCCTTTTTTAGCTCCATGTTTACCTATTTTATGGAACTGTTGGGAATGGGTAGAGATATTGGGAATGGGGAGGGAAGATGTCATTACCCCAACTTTCCTTTAATCTGCTAATGTATTAAAGTAGTGGAGCCCTGAGCTAACCATAAACTATGCATTTGGTTATGTTTTCCATTTCTCCTGAGCAAAGAAAGGAAGTAGAAGTGGGAGATAAAACAGAAAGTCCCACTCTCCATTTTCTCTGCTTCCTCTGGTTGAATACAGATTCTGTGGTGTTGTCAAAGCAGCAATCATTATTCAGCATCACCAAGTGAGGCTTCATTTGGAAAACAAAGCAATCAGGAAAAACAAAATGGCAAACAAACCAAACAAAAATAGCCACAAAAGCCTCTCCCTTAGCAAACTGAGTGTTCGCAAAACTTGTGTTAGAATCACGCTCACACTCTGTGCTAGACTGGTTTCAGTACATTCCTGAAGAATGAATGAATCAGATGGAGGAAAGATTTTTGACTCACAGCTCCCTTGTGGGAGAGAGCAAAGGAAACTTTGTGGTCAAATGGTGCAGGAAACTGGAGATTTTTCATTCTAGGGTTTTTTCAGAGTTTTTCACTCACAGGTTTATCAGCAGTCAGGTGACCCTCATCACACTTGCAATCAGAAATTCTGAATCAGACACTTAAATACAGAGAACTAACTGAGGTTTTAGGAGGGCACTTGTTGGGATGAGCACTGGGTGTTGTATGTAAGCGATGAATCATGGGAATCTATTCCTGAAGCCAAGTCTACACTGGATGTTAACTAACTTGAGAATAAATTTTAAAAAAGAAAAGAAAAATAATAAAATAAAACAACAACAATGGAAAAGAAATTCTGAATCATAAGGGCTATGGCAGTTTATGGATCTGGGATAGAAGGAATCTGGCTTAATAATTTGGGGGGGCAGAAGAGAAATGAGAAGAAGGATTCTGCCCCCTGCCTGCAGTGCAAGTCCTTTTAAGATCTGTTGCCTCATATATTCTCCCGAAGTTCCCTGAATATATAGCACTACTGACAAAAGGCGTCAGTTGCCTCTGGGAGGGAACACATTAAGACTAGAATTCGGAAGAAAGTGAATACATGGATGGCTCAGCTTGTTATTCATCCAGTGTTTCTGACTTGCTAAAAGCAAGTTTAATGTATTTATACAATTTGTAAAGATGTAACTGATTCTGGAGCTCTGCTCTTTACAGGGAACATATTTCATGTTAGTGTAAGCACTAAGGAAAATTAAATCAATAAATCCGCAGCCTGTAATTTGAGATACTCCAATTGAAGAAAAATACGTTGTCTGGGAGGGAGGGGGAACCGTTCACACTGAGAAAGACTTGTAAAAGCCGCCTTAGCCTTACAAACCCAGGATTTCAAGTGACAGCATGAGTTAAGCCTGTGCTGTAAAATCTTGAAGGTGTTGTTGTGACACCTCCCAAGTTGCGGAGGCCCACTCACACTTTGGTTCTTGAAGCACAAGTTCAAGTGGAAAGCCACTCAAGCTGCACTTTCTCTCTGAACTCTTCTGTGTCCTTCTCCCTGCGAAAGTTTTTGCTGGCTATAGCCGGCAGAGACTGGATGTCAGGAAACACCGTGCGTTTTTTTTCCCCCGTCACTGGCATTGATGTTCACCGTGACCACTGGCAAGCCAATTAACCTCCCCGGGCACCACCCTTCCATGTGTGAAAGGTTAATAGTGCAGCTTGTTTGCGAAGTGCCTCGAGCCTTCCATGAAGGGCACCACACAGATACCCAGCCTCGCTGTTTGACTGGAGGGTGTTGTATTTTTTAATTATATGTTTGGTTGGATGGGTTATAGATTTTGTGGTGGTTGAGTGTTGCCCCGTTCTCCCTGGTTACACATAAAGACTAATAGGTAATCTCACTCTATTACCATCTTCTAGAGCTCTCTAGAGGGTTAAGGAAAAGGCAGAGGTTACAGATTAATAATGCATTCTTTAGTTAATAAAAAAAAAAATCACGTGCATCTCAACTGCATAATGGCTGTGGATGGCAACTTATTAGGCCAAGTGCTTCGTCAGATGCTAAGCAGATTATGTTGGCAAAGACTCAGGAAACGATGTGTTGTTTTTTGTTTGTTTTCTTTCTGCGCCCCAGATAAATCTTTCCTCCTTCTCATCAGCACAGAGCATAGGAAGTCCTGTTAGGGTTTATTTCACATGTGCTTGTGAATATTTGGGAAAACGATTTTCTTATTTCCGGAACTCCTAAAACCAGTTGACTTTTCTGTGTCGACCCAGTTTGTGACATTAAGCTCACTATTTTATTGTATTTGGAACCCATGGAAAGAATACTGGCCCTAGAGCCAATTGTCATGTACCTCACGCTTTTTCTTTTTCTTTTTTGTTTTGTTTTTTTTTGTTTTTTTGCAGATTTACGGAAAAACTTTGAACAAGATCCACAGGGAAGGGAGGTGCCCATCGAAGGCATGATAGTGCTACATTGCCGGCCACCCGAGGGAGTCCCTGCTGCCGAGGTAAGAGACCAGCCCTCGTCCCAGGAGGGAGAGCTGAGTCCTGTGTGGTCATATGTGAAATGAGCCTGTGTCTGGCACTCTTGCTGTCTGGACCCAGTTGCTAAAGATGATGAAGATATCATGAAGGAAATAAGTTGTAAGAGGAAGTTGTCTCTCGCCTACTTTGTTGTTGACTTGAAGCTCTTGCGAGGTAGCCTGAGTAGGATTTGGTCTGCGTTCTTGGTTTTGGTGACCTCGGATCACACAGGTGGCATCCTCTGTGTCGGCAGTCAGTCATGTGGGACACTCTGGCATGCACCTTGGGTCATGGCTCAACCTGCCACGTGAAAAAGTGCCCAGGGAAGGAGATGAGCCCCTACTGCCAAGTTTCACTAATGTTTATACTGAGTCTTTGTTTACTTACAGAACAAACATCCACTGAGCATTTATTATGGTATAGGCACTCTGCTGGGCATGGGAGATATAAAAAGTGCTGAAGCCACAGGTCTCCTTCACAGTGGGAGTCTAGAATCCAGGGTCCCTCTTGGTTTTACTCCTTTCGTGTTTTCTAGAACTCCTACCATACTGTTAGAATATACTTGTCAATGATGGCACACTGTGGTCATAACGAAGGCTTCCTATCTTTCAGTCACTCTTAAAAGATTCTGATAGATGAGTACTATAGTCATGAAGGCAATATTGAGGGCGAGCCAGGGAGCTAACACATATAAGGAAGGCTTTATAGAATGATAAGTTTATAAATGAAGGCCTGACCTGAGTAGTAGATAGTTCAGTTGTGGCTCTTCTGTGGGAAGGTAGGAAAGTGTCCTTAGAGCTATGGTTTGTTTATTCACTGAGAAATAGAGATTTTAAAAAGAAGAAGAAGAAGAAGCCTTTGCCTCACATTTTCGCTAAAATTGCTGTGGGATTTTGTAATTGGAAGGACAAAGGAATCGAGAAAATAAAAAGGAGCAGAAAAACACACACACTTGCATGTTTAGACAGGAAGCATGCTGGGTGGACACTATTCAAAGCTCAAGTGGTTCACAGAAATGAAGCAAACGGACTTGAAAATTAAAGTGAACATTCCATGCATGATAGGAAATGATTAGAAAGGAAAATGCTTATTTTTAGATTTGTATTTAATGTGAAACAGAAAGGTTTTTGGTCCTTCTCTTGCTACCTTTCCGTTCCTTGCAGAGTGGGGTGTAGTTTCCGGAGCAGGACAAGAGGCCGCAGGGCGTTCAGTGCACAGGGGAAGGCATCAGTCTTGTTCAGGACACCCCACTGCTCCCAGGAGTCTAGCTTGGACATCAGCAGTTTGCTACAGGCACCACCTACCTCTCAAAACCCTCATTTACAGATGTCCTTGTGAGGGGCTCCTGGGTGACTCAGTCGGTTAAGCAGCCGACTTCAGCTCAAGGTTTGTGAGTTTGAGCCCCGTGTCAGTGTCTGTGCTGACAGCTTAGAGCCTGGAGCCTGCTTTGGATTTTCTCTGCCCCTTCCCTGCTCGCACCTCCCCCCCCCCCGCCGACAAAAAAAATAAATAAACCTTAAAAACAAACAGCCAATGAACCAAACAAAAAAACCCCAAATGTCTGTGTGGACAGGAAATCTTGCGGGGTTCTTGAAGGTGCCTGTTCAACTCCGTGCACCTTCCTATTCTCCCTTTGACAACACATGACACTTTATTTTAATCATGTTTATGTTATTAGGAATAAACCTCAGAGTCAGGCTGGCTGATATTAAATAGAGGGTCATCCCAAGGAGTAGCCAGGGCTACTGGATGGTTGAAAACAGATGTTCTGAGCTGAGAATGAGGGAGAGCTGTGGTTTCTATATTTTGTGTTATAGGATGGATCTGGAGAGTGTTTTGTGGGCTAATGGCCTATTGTGGAGCCCTGACAAGCATTTATAGCATCATCTCAATGCAAGAAAGCATCCCAGTTCCCACCACCAGGGTTACCTTGGAATTTATGAGTTGGGTACTACCTATATCTGCGCACCAATATTTATACCTCTCTTAGCATGCAATAGCTTACATGATCATTATTACCTTTGGCATCTGTGTTTTTGCTGATAGGAGGGCAGAATGACAGAAGAAAGCTGAGAGAGAGGACAAGGATAGAGAAGGAAAGGGAAAACATACATTCCCTTCCCGGGTCGGGGTTCTCCCATGGTGGAGATGTCCACAGTGCCTGTCACATGGTCTCCAGATCTGCAGGAGTGCACCGCTATGCTTTCTGACTTCACAGTCAAGGAAGGATCCTATAGTTAGTTAATGACTTTCCAGTGTGGCAATGATTGGAACTGTGTTTAGAACTTGATCAGTGATGTAATTGTCACTGTAAAACACCATCCATTATCTTCCTTGAGCAGGAATGTCCCTCCTTCTCCACCACATGGTTCCCTTGCTGCCTACCTCCCATGGGGCCATGGGGTCATCACAGGAAGAGGTTGTGACCAGCAGGGCCACTGGTATCTCAGCTAATTTTGCCCTACAGTGGTCTAGGAGGTCTCCTCCTTGGCACACTGAGAGGCATCTTGGGGGCAAGTCCAAGTCTTGTTTTCATAAGACATGTACAATTGTCCTCTCTCTGTAAGGTAGGACTTCCCTGGCAACTAATTCATCTGTTGACCACAAAAGGTGGTTTGTGTAATCACAGGAAGGGGCATTTATAGAATGCCCCGATGTGCCAGGTACTGTGTTAAGTGGCTTCTCTATTATTTTTCTTTTTTTTTTGTTTATTTATTTATTTTTGAGAGAGAAAAAGAGGCTGAGAGAGAGAAGAGACTGAGAATCCCAAACAGTCTCCACTCTGTCAGCGAGGAGCCTGACATGGGACTCAAACTCCTGAACCGTGTGATTGTGACCCGAGTCAAAATCAAGAGTCAGAAGCTTAATAGACTAAGCCATCCAGGCATCCCTTCTCTATGTTATTTCCCTTGATTTGCAAAAGAGATGCTAGAAAGCTATAGGTATTTTCATGTCCATCTTAAAGGAACTTGTCCAAGCTCTTGGATCAGTATTCATTTATTTTTTATAAGTCTGTGGGTTCACTTAGTTTTCCCCCAAGCTTTTTGAAGCTTGAGAGCCCATAGGCCAGTGGTAACATATCTGTTTGCTATGCTCCAGATGTTCCACCATTAGAAATAGTGATTCACATTTCTTCTAGCGAATATGCCAATCCTAAACTTTCTGTAAATTCTGTGTTCCTTTGTTTGAAATAAGTAATCTGCTGGTGAAACAAAAAATAGAGCAGGGAAGAAAATGGAGGTGTTGGGAGCTCAGGAGGACAAGGAGCTTGGGCTGGGGAATCTTTAGAGCCTCTTTGCTCCCAAGGGCCAGGAGCCTGGTTTTGATGCTGTCCTAGGAGATAGGAAGGTACAGGATTTCCAGAGTTACAGGGAGGAGGCCATGGAGGAGGAGAAAAGGGGGCATATGAAAGGGGAGAGGAGACACCCCAGGGTAATCTCCACCCTCGCTACAATTTTTCCTACATCTGGTTGTGGCCATGACAGAGCTCATTGTCATGAAGGGTCAAATGCTGACTAGCACTACCCAGTGCTGTGACCGACAGCAATTTACTAACCACCCTGAACCTCTGATTCCTCATTAGGAAATAGGAACAATACTTTCCTTGTAGGATTGCTGTGAGACAAAGAAGGGAAAAAAAACCAAGAATGTGCAAAACAGTCTTTAGTACCAAATAAATAGTAGAGATTATTTGTAGTTTTTCTTCTTCTTTTTTATTACAGTCTTTTATAAAGCTTCACAAACCTTTAATTCTTAGCAAAGATGGAGGGCTGCCTGGTGGTTGGAGAACCAGATTAAAACAGAGACTCTTGTGATATCTGACCCATTTTCAGCCCTATGAAAAAATAGTTTGCTGCTCAGACCATCCCTCCTCACCCCAGACTGTACATGAGCTTTGCCTCTGCAAGCCTGGGTCCCCTGTTCTCACTTCACATGCTCCTCAAAAGACAAAGACACCTATCAAAACCTCTCTGCTTCCCTCTCTTTTAATCTATCACATGGAAGACATAAATGGTTATTGACAGAAGCTGTTAAGTATCTGTGTTTCTGCACCTTGCTTACCCCATTGAAGAATCTTATGAATGGTAGTAGTAAAAACACGTTCCGAAAAGTAGCATATGAATTTGAAGATTTGTACCAGACTCCTTTGCACATTGGTTTGGATGAAATAACAGGTCACACACTCTTTCCAAAATACCTACAGTGTGAACAGATGATAACTGAACCCTTCCTAAACTCCATGAGCTCATCTTATAGCTGGATATATTAGAGCATTCTGTCATTGCAGTTACTTTTAACCTTAACCTTGGGACAGTTCTAACTAAAGATAGCAACTTTAGTGTTTGACACTTGTTGTTTAGTTAAAACCAATTGGCTCTTTTCAAAACAATTCATTATCCCACACTGCACTTTTTTATACTCCCCAATTAAATGGAAAATCTATCTTTCATAAAAGTTAGAAATTATGTCCAATGAAAATCCGACATTTTAATGGTTTTCCACAGATTAAAATTGTAGAGTTCTCAATAAACCCTGATTTACTGATGTTGGCTATAAAATGGTTATTGCTGTTAATAAAGCCTGTAAATCTTAACAGGTTATATTTGCCTTGGACAATAAAACTTGCCATAAAGGCTTAGTGTCTAAGGCTAATTCTGCTCACATCAAGGTAAACAGCCTACTCAAAATAATTCAATGTCTTTGAGAATTAAGGCCCCAAAGCTAAGCAACTGACAGATTCCAGCCTTGAGCCATTGCAGGCCAGGCAGTATTCTTGTTTTAATCTCACCAAAGAGTCATAACCTGCTAGAATTAGAAAACTCAAGAAGGTCAGAGGCCTTAGTCAATGCACTGTGGGTAAGGAGAAGGTTCCCTTCTTTCTGCTGGACACCAAATCAGTTTTGTCATTGACTGATCACTAGGTTGGAATGCTTGTATAACAAGGGAGGATCCAAGAGTGGAATGAGGGAATGTTATTTTCTGTTCAGGGGTTGGGGGGAAGGAGATCCTTTCCAGATGCCCAGGTGGAAATCAAAGGTTTTTTGAGAAGCTCTAATTAATTTTGGTACACCTGGTGGACCATTTGACGTTCTTTCTAATATTTGTGGGTTTTTTTAAATTTTTTATGTCTCCCTTTTCTAAGGTAAAAGCCAAAAAAAAAAAAAAAAGATTGTTTAGTCTTCTTTGTGGTTAAGCCCCGGTAGCCTGGTGTTCTTGCATAGATGGGGTGGAGAAGTGAGCAGTGTCATGTTTTTTGAACTGACAGGGTATTGCCAAGTGATTGTCCCTTTCCCCATGGCATGGTTGAACATTGTCCCTGGCTGCTTGCCAGCCTGGCTTGGCTCTTGGTCTTCCTGGAGGTTTTGGCTACTACTAATATTTTTTAATAAAGTCCTTTCCTGCATGAACAAGTCAGAGCAGAGTTTATTATTTGCATTCAAGGATCCCGACATGCATCCACCATGTCTTACTACTTTAAGAATGCCTTTGAACAATACCTCAATGTGGCCTTTGGAACAAAGCAAGTCACTCTGGGCTGACATTATGGGATGTTCATATCTTTTTTCTTTATCTGTAGAATAAGGAGGGGCACTAGAAAACCCCTAAGACCCCTTTCATATCTCTAATTATCCCTGATGTATAAACAGTAGAATCCGCATACTGTCTCCAACTCCTGTTAATAATTCTGCCCAGACTGGTGCCAGACAGTTTTTAAGTCAGAAACCCTTTACCCTTATCCCCTGTGAGGGTATTCTTAATGAAAGGTTCATTTGTTTCGAATGTGTTCATTGCCATAAAACCCAGGAGAGAATCTTATGACATTGAACTGTTTAATACAAGAATCACTAGACTATTGTGTTTAACCTCAATCAAACAGACTATGAAATGAGGACTTTATTTTAAAAATAAGACTCTTAATAATTCACAAGAGAAATGTTAAGTGAGGTGCCCAAGTTCTGAAGCAATGGACCTCAGGTATAAATAATTGATCTAATTTGGTGCAGCCAAAGCAGAGAGAATGTCTAATAGTCCAGATAAACTTTGCTTTGAGGAGACTGACAATGAGGACCTTTGCAGAAAGCCACATTTGATTAGAATGTATAATATTGTAATAGAAACCTAATGGACTCTTAAGAAAAGAGAATGTTGAATTGGTTAAATACTAGTAATTAAGTGCCAGTAAATTACTTCTCTAAAAACATTTCTACCAAAAAAAAAAAAAAATGCTGTCATAAGAGAGATGGGGAAATGAAGTTAATCTAAGTTATTTAAAAAGTGACCATCTACAGCCCGAAATCCCTCATTATTAATACTGGCCCTTAAGTAAATCTTATCAATGTACTGACTTTCACCTTATCCTTATCTGGGAAGCTCTGTTTCCTTTCTGAGGATGAAAATGATAGAAGATACCTGAAGCTCCTGATTTGTATTTATTTTCTTGTTTCTTCTTGCTTTCTATTCCTTGGAGGGGTAGAACATGGAAGTTAGAATTACATTGCTCAAAGCCAAGGGCAGGGGCCCAAGATGAGATTACAAAGGTTGTTTAGCTGCTGGGTTTTTTTTTTTTTTCTTCGTTTTCCCTCTTCATCTCCCATGTTAGCTCCACACACTCAATGCCATTCTTTCCAAGGACTAGCCTCTGTTATTTCCATTCCTAGCTCTGTGTCCCCCCAGTTTCCCCTTGCCTGGAATGCCCTTGACCTCCTGCATCTATCTACCTATAGCATGCACAGTCTTAGAGGATCCATTTTCACCCAGCGGGTTTCCCCACTTCTACCTTGGCCATCCCAGCTGATGCTAGTCTCTCTTTCTTAGAGACCCCTAATCTAACTGGTGTGGACTGCTTGAGGAAGGATGGCATTTTCTCCCTCCCCTGAAGACTTTCATAGCACATTGCTCAGAATGTTTTTTTTTTTTGTTGTTGTTGTTGTTGTTTTTCTCCCCCCTTCCTCTTGTGTTTAACTTTTCATGATTGTATGTCCTATTTCCTCAAGGTAATTCACCTCACAGTAGCAAATGCAAATTATACTTTTCAGTGTCCTTTCCCACCCCCCTCAGCAGATAACACAAATCACACAAATCACTTGGGAATATAGTAGATACCTGGCAACCATTTGTGACTTGATGAATATTCACACAACTGCCATGTGGTACACATTAAGAGTAATAAACTTTAAATTTATCACTTTAAAATTTACATAGGTTTTCATATATATTGACTCATTGGATTCTTAAAGCTACAATTTGTAGGTCGGCAAATAAAGCAATATCTGTTATTTATTTATTATTGAACTGTAGTTGGCCTATGATATTGTATTGGTTTCAAGTATACAACATAGTGATTCAACATTTATATACATTAGGAAGTGATCGCTACCATAAATCTAGCTGCCATCTGTCACCATACAAAGGTGTTATGTATTATTAACTAAATTCCCTACGCTGTACACTGTATCCCTGTGCCTTATTCATTTTACAACTGGAAGTTTATATCCTTTAATCCCCTTCCTCTATTTTGCCCTTCCCCCCAACCCCATCCCCTCTGGCAAGCACCAGACTATTCTCTGTATCTATGAGTCTGTTTCTGTTTTGTTTGTTCATTTGGGGTTTTATTTGTTCATTTTAGATTTCACATATCAGGGAAATCATACAGTATTAGTCCTTCTCTATCTGACTTATCTCGCTTAGTGTAATACCTTCTGGGTTCCATCTATGTTATTACAGATCATAAGGTTTCATTTAATGGCTAAGTAATATTCCATTGGATATATATACCACATCTTATGTATCCATTTATCTATTGGTAGACAGGTAGGTTGCCACCTTATCATGGCTACTGTGAATAATGCTGAACATAGAAGTGCACATAGAAGTGCATATATTTTTTTGATTTTTTTTTCATTTTCTTTGGAAAAATACCTACAAGTAGAATTGCTGGATGCTATGGTAGTTCTATTTTTAATTATTTGAGGAACCCCCATACTGTTTTTCCTTGTCGTTGCACCATATTGCCTTCCTACAAACAGTAGGTGAGGGTTGTCTTTTCTCTACGTCTTCACCAATACTTGTTATTTCTTATCTTTGTAAAGAATATCCTTTCTAAGAGGGATGAGGTGATACCTCATTGTGGTTTTGATTTGCATTGATTAGTGGTGGGGGTCATCTGTTCATGTGCCTGTTGGCCAACTGTGTCTCCTTTGAAGAAGGTCCTGCGTATGCAGGTCCTCTTGTCAATTTTTTAAAATTGGATTACGTTTTTGGGTTTTATTTTGCTTTCTTTGATGTTGAATTGTGTGAGTTCTTTATATATTTTGGATATTAACCCCTTATCGGCTATATTGTTTGCAAACATGTTCTCTCATTCAGTAGGTTGTCTTTTCATTTTGCTCACAGTTTCCTTTGTCATGCAGAAGCTTTTGAGTTTGATGTAGTCTCATTTGTTTGTTTTTGCTTTTTTTTTTTTTGTTGCTTAAGGAGACAGATCCAAAAAAATATTGCTTATATTGATGTCCAAGAGCTTGATGCCTAGTTTTTATTCTAGGAGTTTTATGGCTTTTGGTCTTTAATCCATTTTGAGTTGATATTTGTGCATGGTATATGACAGTGGTCCAGTTACATTCTTTTGCATGTAGTTGTCCAGTTTTCTCCACATCATTTATTGAAAAGACTGTCTTTTTCCTATTGTATATCTTTTGGTGAAGATTGACCATGTAAGCTTGAGTTCATTTTTGGACTCCATTCCATTGATCTGTGTGTCTGTTTTTGTGCTAGTTTAGATTACTATAACTTTGTAGTATAGTTTGAAATCTTGACGTGCAATGCCTTCAACTTCATTTTTCTTCCTCGAGATTGCTTTGGCTATTTGAGGACTTTTGGGGTTCCATACAAATTGTAGGATTATATATTCTAGCTCTGTGAAAAATGCCATTGGTATTTCAATAGGGATTGCAGTGAATATAGATTGATTTGAGTAGTATGGACATATTAACAATATTCTTCCAATCCATGAGCATGGTATAGTTTCCATTTATTTGTGTCATCTTCAGTTTCTTTCGTCAGTGTCATAGTTATCAGAGTACAGGTCTTCCCCCTCGTTGGTTAAGTTTACTTCAAGCCATTATACTTTTTTTTAATTCAATGACAAATGAGGCTGTTTTCTTAATTTCTCTTTTTGAGAGTTCATAATGCAATGAGTCTATTTGTAGAGTCATTTATTCCATATATAAAGTAATGCAGAAACTACAATACAGCTAACACTTCTGGCATATGCACTCAATGCCAGGCACTGTTCAATGAATCCTTTCAACAGATCTCTGATGTCGATGCTAATTACCTGTCAGTTTTATAAATAAGGCACCTGATGTTCTCTTAAAATGCACCTGATGAAGCTTCTTTATTGTCAGATTCAGCATGCTGAGTATCAACTGTGACATACATGCCTGTCGTGAACTAGTCCACCATCTTATTTCATGCATATACAGCTAAAAGTATTAAAGTAAGATAATGGCTTTTATAAATATACAGGACTGTGTGTGCACATATGCAAGCCTACTGCTTGTCCTCCATTTTGTTGCTCATGTCTGCGATTACAGGTCTAAGCCTTATTGCTCCCCACTTGCAATTAAACCCCATCACTTGATGGCATTGGAATCTGTACTGTGTTCAAGTTTAGAGATGGTTTTGCAGGGTAGCTCAGTGCCAGTGACAACTTGGAGGAGACTTTGATGGGATACAGAAACACTGCTGACAGACTAGCTCTTGAACCTGCTCTCCATTTTTTTTTCCTGACAGGAAATGACATCCTTTATCCTTTTAAAAAAAATAGAATGAAATTTGCATATTGTGTTTAAGGTTTCTCAAATCAAGAGAGGAAGCAAATGGATCATGAGGGAAAGCAGTTTGGAGAAACAAATCAGAAGGCTAGCAATCAATCAATCAGTAGTAAAAAATTTAAAGAAAAACACATAAGGCATGGAAATGTATGATTTCTAAATTAACCTAATGAAGACATAGAGCTATTTCTCTGTCCTGGGCCTTTTTTCACAGTTTAGCAGCAATAAACAGTCTTTATATCTTGAATTATGCAGAAGCAAAAGCAGTCTGGGAGGCGTCCACATAAAGAGCTCCAGTTCTGTAATTCAGCAGTAATGCTCCATGGGCATGAATCAAGAACTCCATCCCGATCCTGCTGAGACAGCACGGATTTTAATGTTTCTGTGAAGCACACCACACAACCTCCTGATTCACTTAGCAAATGCCTTTGTTTTGTAAGCAGACCTTATTAAAACAGAAACAGCCGACCACCACGGTAACAGCTTGTCCCAGTAATCTTTTGCAATGACACCCAAATCCTAACCGCTGTCCATATAGTCTGTTGGGGAAGAAAATGCCACCTTCTGGAATGCCTTTTGTTTGTAGTTAACTGTGGGTGACTAGAAGGTGCATCACGGGCAATTTTTCACGTAACTGCTAGGAAAATAGAGCGTGCCCATTTCAGCTTCATGGGGTAAAGACCTGCAGACTAAGCACCTGCCTGCAGGTACTATTGAGAGCCACCCAGCTGATTTTATTGCAATTTAGCTTCAGTTCCAGACTCTGTGCCTGGTGAAGGAATCCTAGATAGGCCTCTTTCATTGCACCGCCCGGCTCTCGAACTTCTCCAGTTTGTAAAATCGAAAGGAGCTGTGATCTCTCCCGTGGAGCCACCTTAGGGTCAGTGCAGTAAGTACACTAAGTGAGAGAGTGACTTACTGAAACTCCCAGAGCTTCGGTGTGTGTGAATTGCAGCGGCTGGCACACCGCAGATTACAGGCGCACCGCCCTGGCTTAGCAGCTGCACAGCTGAAATCCACACAGAACTCAGATCCACTTGGTTATAGCAGTTAAGCTTCCAGGAAAAAAGAAGAAAGAAAGAAAGAGAAGGAGGGAGGGAGGGAGAGAAAGAGAGAGAGAGAGACAGACAGACAGAAAGAAAGAAAGAAAGAAGAAAGAAAGAGAAAGAAAGAAAGAGAGAGAGAGAGACAGACAGAAAGAAAGAAAGAAAGAAAGAAAGAAAGAAAGAAAGAAAGAAAGAAAGAAAAAGAAAGAAAGAGGTGGGAGGGAAGGAAGAAAGAAGGAGAGAAGGAGAAAGAAACTCTCCTGCCATGGTAAATTCTGGTTTAAATATGACTGAGCTGGTGCGCCTGGGTGGCTCAGTCAGTTAAGCGTCAGACTTCGGCTCAGGTCATGATCTCACAGTCCGTGGGTTTGAGCCCCACATCAGGTTTTGTGCTGACAGCTCAGAGCCTGGAGCCTGCTAAGCATTCTGTGTCTCCCTCTCTCTCTGCCCCTCCCCTGCTCACTCTCTTGTCTCTCTCTCTCTCTGTCTCTCTCTCTCTCTCTCTCTCTCTCTCTCTCAAAATAAAATAAAGACATAAAAAGTAAAAAAAAATATTAAAAAAAAATATGACTGAGTCTTTCTTGACTCTGCTTTAGCTACATTAGGACTGTTCTTTTAATTGTCAATTCAGTATTGACCTAGAGATCTGGCCGTCAGTGCTTGCAACACAATGTCTATAGACGTGTTTATGAATTGGATGCAATATTCCTCACTCCTGCATGCACAACCAGCGCTGGATCCTCATAGTTAGTTACAAGTGATGGTTTAAACCTTGATTTTGGTGTGCAGGGAAGTGTCAGACTGACGATTCATGTGCTGGCTCCACAGTGTCATTTGGACATCACCTTCAGGAGGCAGCTCTAGCATGCCACAGTGGGGAGACTAAAGAACAGATCTGCGTAATCCCCCCCATATTTGATAGGCCCGGTCACTCTGGTGCATCAGTTGTGTATGAGGCTAGGTGGTCCATTTAATCTTTCCTTTTAACATTGTCGTCTATGCACTGCCTGAAATACTGCCAGCAAATATGGGTATGTTTATAAGGAGTAAAGTGGTATGTGGTAATGGACATTGTATATTTCCCTGGAAGAATTTTGTCTCTTTCTTGATGGCCAGGGGACTCATGTTCTCATTTTTATTTGTTTTTATTTATTTATTTTTTAAGTTTATTTTGAGAGAGAGAGACAGCATGCATGAGCAGGGGAGGGGCAGAGAGAGATGGAGAGAGAATCCCAAGCAGGCTTTGCACTATCAGCGCGGAGCCCGACTCGAGGCTCGATCTCAGGAACCGAGAGATCATGACTTGAGCTGAAAGAATCGGATGCTTCACCGACTGAGCCACCCAGGTTCCCCCACATTCTAATTTTTAATTAAATCATTCAAATAATAGGCAGCATGAAGTGGTGCTCTACAGGGATAAAAGTAAAAAAGGATAGCAAAGCTAATGGGAAAAGAAACCTCAAAATAGAAATGGGAGTTGGAAAAGGACGGATTGTGTTCATAAAGCTGTTTTGTTCAGTCTTTGATTTTCCAAGATAATAGACTCCCCATATATGGTCATTGTCGTTAGTTATCATATATTGAGGACCACATGCCAGGCTGTAAACACTTACCGTATATCATCCTATTTCATTCTCTCAGCTGAATTATCATTTCCATTTTACACGTGTGGGAACTGAGGCTTACATGAAGTAAATTCCCCAAAGTCCTTCAGGAAGTGAGAGGCCTAGCTCTCTTTGGTTTCAAAGCCCAAATTTTAAGATAACCCAATAGCGTCTCTTGTTATTTACCATATACCACGCACTTGGGAAGCAAGGAAATAGAGACTCCAGCTGGGATATATCTGATTCCAATGTTGAGTCCTTTCTGTTCCATCACAGTACCTGCTCATCGGTGCTGGGTCAGCTTTGTTGTATCAGATATCAGAGCATGACTTAAAGATGATTCTTGATGGTCTCTTGGGTGGTCTAATACAGCATTAATCTCATTACTTTAATAGATGGCATACAGCAATACGTGAGAGATGGTCTTTATTCCTGACTGGCTCAAGCATCCAATAAATGAAATATATATGTAAATAACTATCTAAGACAGTGTGCTACCTATAATACTAATAACAATAAAATAAAAGGTGTATAATTATTTCTGTTGGCCAGAGTGGTTAACCAGGACTTTGCAAACTACAATTTCCACACAGGTTTTTGAAGGACGAGAAAAAGAGCATTGCAGTGGAATGCCCACAGAACTCTCAGGGTGCAGCATGGTCAAAAGCACACAGCTATGAAACAGCATGGTGGGCCAGGAATCAGTTATTTTTGTTTTGAAAGAGGCTAAGGAACAAGTAGAATAATCACCGGTGTGGAAACTGTAGGTAGTAGGCAGAGGTCGGATCTGAGGAAGCCTTGTTTGCCGTGGTGAAAACCTGATTTTTTTGCTCGTAAGTGGTAGGGAGCCACTGAAGGATTGGAATTGGAGAAGGGAGATACCAGATTGATTTGTTTGTCTGTTTCTTCAGTGTCCATATTGTTTTTTAGTTCAGACTCAGTAATGAGATTGTGAGAGGGAAGCCTGGAGGAAGTTTTCAATACATATATGTTTATGTCATTGTTGGCACTAACTTTTTGAAAAACCCCTTATTTCTAAATAATTGTGAACTTACAGAAAAGTCTCGAGAATGAGACTAGGAAATCCACAGCAGACGTCTGCTTCCGACAGTGCCATACCACACACCCTGACCACTGTCCCTGCCTCCATCGCCCCAGCAAAAAGCAGAACAGTCTTTCCAAGCCCTCTTGTCATTTCTGCTGACAGGAAGATGTGTTGGAAATGCAGACGTCTGTGTTCTTCAGCCTTGATGCTGGGGTCTCCAAGCATGATAGCCTCGACTCACTTCATTCTCGCTACACGGCTTTCCTAAGTGGTGCCCTCCCCTTCCCTGATTGAGAACAAAAGTAGCCGCTGAAGAGAGGGGTCAAGGATCTTGATATCAGTAGATGCCCAGGCACTAGCCCTTCACCTCTGTATTCAGCATGGGCTTCCCAAACTCTTTGACACAAAGCCTTTGAGGTGGCCTTTACCTCCTCTGTACTTCCTCCACATTTTCCTTGAAACGTGCTGAGATCCTTCCATTTGCCAGTGACTTTGAGCCCATTAGATGCATGTGCAAAGCTCCGGCTTTTCAAGCTGTACCACACTGTTACGGTATTTCACTAAAGCCTGGGTCCCTGGGTCCAGGGCAGACAAAGGACAGTGGAGTGTTGTCATTATTGTTTCCAGGAGGCAGGATCTTTTCATCCAGATACTGTGGATATCCTCTCAAAGGTTCTTTGGAACCACAGTCATGGAAAGAGCTTTTGTTTTCTCTCAGATTACCTCTGCAACTCATCATGTGAAGTGAGTTTCTCCTCACATCCTACCCTTTCCCTATTGTCTCAATTACCCTTTGCATTTAATTTCACCCTGTACGCATTTGTTCAGTTGGGCATATGTAGTCAAGTCTCCTTGTGCTATTTTGATTTGCCTTACCTCCTGCATTTAGACTGCAGGGACCATTATTCCTTTGATTTACCTGCTTTAAAGTCTAAAATCTGCCTCGCATTCACTTCTGTACCTGGACCTAATCACGCTCTTATTACTGTGTTTTCATCCCTGAGTTTTCCTGGTTTCTATTGACTTTCTGGCTCCTGGAAGCCACGATAGATCCCCGAGGCAATTGAGGACAGCTTCTATCAGAGAGAATTCTCTTTTCTGGTGCTGGTCACTCAGTACTTAACTCTGACTCGGACCCAGAGGAGTATAGAACAGAGCAGGGTTCTGAGCCTAATCACTATTCACATTTGGGGCCTCATACTCCTTTGCCGGGGGGCCACCCAGCTCTGTGCGGGATGTTTAGGGGCATTCTGGGCCTCCACCCATTCGAACCTAGCAGCACCTCCACCCTCACACCCCCTTTTGTGACAACCAAAAGCGTCTCCAGATATTGCCAAATTTCTCTCCTACTCAAGAATACTTGAGACACAGGGTCCTTGGTGTAGTTTAGAATCTCCCTAAAATGCTATGCAATGTCTAATACACTGGCTGCCATAGAGCAGGTGCTCAATAATTTTTTGTTGGATTGAGGCCCGCATCAACAGATAGCTGTTAACATATGCCTGCTGGCCTGTGATTACATTTAGGCAGTGGAAACCATGCCATATTCATCTCTTTATAGCCAGCCCCTAGCACAGAACCTGGCATGTAATAGGCACTCAGAAAATATATGTCAAGGGAATGCTTAAATGAAAGGAGTAGGCAGAAAGCCCCAGTGAAAATGATTGTAGATTTTGCTGATTAATCAAGGAGTTACATGTATTGGGTGGGCACGAGCTGGACTATGAAGGATGAGATGAATATGTGCAAGAAGAGGCAGATGAAGAGAAAATTGGTATGAGAAACGCAGTGAGTCAGGCAGGTATAAGTTCTGTGCCCTACAGAGTGGTCTTTGTCTCTACTCTGCCTTTACTCCTCAGATGGTCCAGTTTGCTTCACATGAAAAAAAGAAAAAAAGCCACATCACACAACTGTAGACTGCGTCCATGGTCAAAAATGTACACCATGGATGAATCCCATTGGGGCACCAACCTGCAGAAAGAAGTCAGCTCAAAGCAGAGAGTCTGCTGACAACCCCAAAAAGTGGACAGTGGAGAGAACAACATAATCCTGGAGTGGGTTCCTTCAAAACCCAAGGTGCCCACACTCACTCATAGCTCCACTTGCCATGACTATAGAGGAAATGTGACCCGTTGAAGCAGGAGACCTGGGTCTCTCCCAGATCCCCCTTCTCAACCTCATAACTAGGAAAGTTGAAGTCTTTTGGAGTTTTTTTTTTTTTTTAAATAGAGCTATTACCTTTCCTACTTGAAAGGCAAGGTGTAAAAAAAAAAGTCTTTTGAAGGTCTCTTAAAATACAAGGGCAGCATTATTTACTATCAGTGTGTTACTAAAAACATGTATCTTGGAATAATAAGTCAGGCTGATGTGGTTCAATCCATGCCACTCCTCTTCTTAGCTGCATGATCTGAGCTAATTCTGTAACCTTTCTGAACTTCAGGGCCCTCATATGCAAAATGGGATGATAATGCCTCATAAAGATGCTGTGAAGATTGACTTGAATTAGATGATATCTTTTTTTTAATGTTTATTTATTTATTTTGAGAGAGAGAGCGAAAGAAGGAGCCTGAGTGGGGGAGGAGCAGAGAGGGGGAAAGAGAGAGAATCCTAAGCAGGCAACGTGCCTTCAGTGCAGAGCCCTAGGCAGGGCTCAATCCCACAAACCATGAGACCATGACCTGAGCCAAAACCAAGAGTCATAGGCTTAACCAACTGAGCCACCCAGGAGCCCACAATTAGTTAATATCTTATAGCATTTACTTTAATTCTGAACACATAGCACAGTAAATGGCTATTGTTATTAGTTATTGGCTATTGTAGGATTAGACAATGGGATCTATTAATGCTTTATTATTTGTTTTTGTTTTTCCTCTTTGTCCATAGGATACCACTAGCAAGTTTGAGGAACTAGCTGTGGCTCCGTGTTACTCTCCCATTGTATGTAAAATGTTGTGGACATAAGGTCATGTTGGGGTTTGCCTCCATTATTCCCTCTTCCTAAATCCGTGCATGTGGTTCAAATTCATCCCCACCCTCCTTAACTGTAAGAGCTCATCATATTCCAGTCAGGACTAATGCATTCTTTCTAAGCGATCACGATCTCTCTCGATTTTAGGGATGCAGCAAACATTGGAACCATGTTTTCTCAGTGACAAATCCATTTACTTTCAAAGTAGAACAGTGAAGAATGTGAACAACTTGATTTTGTCGTTGGAAATGCTCTGTACCAGTCAAGGTGGAAGATCCAGAATCAATATGACTAATGGATCCAAGCTCTAAGTGATAGAGTCAGCAAAAAGGATAAATTATCACTTCCCCTATGCCTCCTGGATGGTAATTTCTTCTCACTGCCTGCGCTGTGATAGCCAGCTCTGTGTTCTCCATAGTGGCTGTCAGACCAATCACAAGCCAAGACTGGGAAGCACTTGGTCAATACATCCAGTGTGTCAAGCTCTGAGTCATTTTTATGTTTGTTTGTTCCCCTTATTACTTTTCTTTGGCTGAGTAAAATCTCTATTACTTTGGGCTCAGGAACGGAGAATGTGCTGTGAACACCCAAGGCATACATTTTATTTTATTTTTATTATTTTTTTGTGATGACTTCATTATTCCCTCATGCCTGAGTTTTTCCAAAATTGTTTTTCTCCCTTCGTCTCTCAGCATCCTCTTCTTTGCTTTCCCTTTATTCATTTGAGTTGCACGGTAGTGAGCTCATCCCATTCCTTGGCCTTTCTCCTTCAGAACAGTGAATGGCTCCCAGACTTCCTAAGTTCACAGACTTAGTGAAATTACTCCCCTTACCCCTCCCTAAGAAGAGGGACTGACTGATTGCTGCCAACTTTTAACTGTTTTTTTATTTTGTTTTGTTTTGTTTTGGTCAGGGAAGGATGTGAAAATGTAATAACAGCCATTTTCCGTAACCATTATTCCACTGGGAAAAGGACATTTAAAACCAACACACAATCTAAGAATTGCACATTTTAAATAAACATTGCTTTATAATAAATTCATATTATTCTCATTTTGAGAACTAAAAAAAGAATAAGTCATTGTGGGGGATGCATTTTGTGAATGAACGATATAGGTCACCATCTTCACCAAACACTGGTGGAGAAGAGTGGTGCAGACCATCTACAGTGGACGCAGAAGTTGAAGATTCCTTTAGTTCTTTGACCAGTTCCTATGCGTTACTCTCACTTTCAGGAATACCTCTCTCAACATTTTGTTGACATGCTTGAAATGAAATCATCACTGCTCAGGAGAGAAATAATTTTATATTTCCATTAAAAGCTGCACATCAAAATTTGTGTAGATATCCACAAGAACGTCACGTGGAGCAGAGCCCACGAACGTGTTCAAGCCTTTATTTCATGAGTGAACTGTGATTTGCCTTTAAGATTGATATTGTGTATCAGTCATTCACGACATGCATGACCCATGATGTTTGTTTTACTTTTGCATATGACGTAGAAGGTCTGAGCCTTTGGGATCAACAGACAAGAATTCAAATCCTCTTTCTGACATTCGCTGGCTCTGTGATGTTGGACAAATTCCTTTCCCTAAGCTGATGTCTTCACTGGCAGGAATGAAAGTAGTGATGATGCCCGCGTCTGGATTGTTCTAGGATTTGAATGAAAGGAAGTATGTAAGAGTGACTGGGACACTGCTTGGCACCTAGTTTTATGGGATAAACACGCATTCCCTTATTAACGGCAAGCACGTTTCTTTAAGGGAAAACCTGGGCGTCTAAAAACCATTCACAGTATCTCCAAATTAACTAATTGCTGCGGTTCCTCCCACTCCACAGTCAGCCAGCTGTTTTGAGTCACATTCCATATATGTATTTGACTGCATTAAACCTCCTTGTTAATTTATTCTTTAAAATAGGGCCTTTTCAATTACAGGAATGTTAATTATTATTTATCACTCTTTAATTATTGTAATCAACTCCACACTTATTTTGAGTACGTGAGTGTGTTTCAAGCCAGCAATCTGTGAACTTCAGTCTCTGGTAGTCTTCTATTTTCTACCATCACCGTCTCCTTTCCCGTCCTGATGCGTGCTGTACAGCAGCTTTACCGACACACATAAACTTCTCTTGATTTTTGAGTGTTCTGCAGAGGTTGGTACAGTCTTATAAAATATCTTTAAAACTCTATCACTTGAAAAAAAATGTGAGGAATGTGCCTTTCAGATACTCTTTTATCAAATGTTTAACACAGGATTTGGCACTTTAATGGGCTCTCCTCGGTGTTCTAGTGGATATCTACATAAACTCTGATGGTTTATTTACTACTGTAGCTTTTAATGGAAATGTAAAATAATTTCTCTTCTGGGCAGTACCGATTTCATTGCAAACACATCAACAAAATGTGAAATCCACATAAAAAAGCAAAGTTGGAAGTATCACTAAAGCAGGGAGAGTCATTGGTGCATATTTTAGATGGGCTAGTATATTTATGGTTCTCCTACACATACTGTAAAATGTAATGTGGCAAGATTGCTATATTGTAATAAAACAATGTGGTGCTTGCTGGAGGAAAAAAAAGGGGGGGTGGTGAATTATAGCAGTCATTGTACCTTGTTTCCCGTTATTGAAAATGGAGTATGATTATTGAATGCGTGCAGTGTGCATTTTACACACTTAGTTATAGATCTTGGTTTTTATGTGTGCCTGGAATATCAATATTTGCTTTACTTTTAAGGAACATTAGTTACAAATACAATAAGTGTGTTTCATTTTTCATTGAAGACATACCAGCTTCACTTCTCAAGTCAGCGTGTGCAATATATGTCTCAATGATTATTGATCTAAAAGCCCCGTTGAAAGTAAGCAAAACTCGTTTTGTAATAAGCAAACACGAGTGCTGCTGCTATTCTCTGAAACCCATGAAGCTGGAGTGAGTGGCAATAAATAAGAGTTTAATTAAATTGCTCCTTGGTAGATAGCAGGGCTGTCTTTCAGCTGTGGTTTAGAACCTGTGGGGTCTCTTTTTCCTCTTGATGTATGTGTGGCATTCTCATTAATACTAATGGGAACCATACGCAGTAAGGGGGCAACTGACCCCATGTTCCACTGTGTCTGTGAAATACCACATGGAATTTCTTCCCTTGGGCTACTCAGATGAAAAAAAAATGCAAAGAAGGAAATCTCCATGTTTAAGAAAGTCTCAAGGCATAAACTCTAGGCATTACTCTCAGTAGCATACAGGTGCCAAAATAATAATCATAATATCTTAGAAATCCCTAAAAAATGTCCATTTGTGTTTTGCATAGGACTTACTTTCAAATTGTAATTATAACCAAAAGATTAAAATAGAGCCTCACATTGGAATTTAACTCTGATTAGCTATATGCATATATGTGATTATGGTGCTTGGTAAACCATGGAAACCATGCTTCTAGGCTAGAAATGAATGAAAATGATTAATTAGATTCTGTAAGGTGTTGCGTTTATAGCAGGGCACATGTAGCCTTCAGCGCATTTGGGTTCAAAGCCATCAGAAAGATAGGAGTGCTTGAAAATGATTAAAGCAGAGCTAGCAAGGTACAATTTCCACTTGCTGTGCTATTACTTTCCCTAGAGCACCAACTACGAATATGTATCATCCAGACATCCTCAGTGTGCTAGCAAGAGATATTTCATTATTTCTCTGTATGAGTTCAAATGCTTTCAGGATAATACTATCAGGCAAACCTACATATACATGTAGAGCCCAGATCTGTATATGAAACTGCCTTGCTGGTTTGTAATTGCTTGTGTGTTTGCCCAAACATCTGACCTGTTAGTACTAGAGATATAACTCACATAGTAAGATTCTGCAGACCAGCTCTTAGCATGTTGGTGAATGCTCAGTGCTCATAACCTAGTGTGGGCTAACTCTCTATCCATATAAACTGATACCCCACTCCCATTTACCCTCCAACACCCATCCACCAGGAAATGGTTAGAAAGACCATAACAATGTTCATCTTTCTCAATTAAGCACAGGTGTGAACAAATTTATTCTGGTATCTTTAAACCCAAAATAAAAAGAAGTGAAAAAAGCTCTCCATAAGTTCTATCTTACTAGCCTCTTCCTCCCTAATTCGTCTTCCCAGCTTTATACACACCCTCTAGAGTAAAACCCAATGACCTTTAAGATAGAGTTACGAGTTCCGAACAATAATGTTCAGACATAATCACCTGGCTTAATTAATCTAGTAATTTCTGCCATAATTTGTTTGATTCATCATCTTTCAGTGACAGAGGAGTAAGGGGGCTGAGATTCTTAGTGTACCCGGGCATCTTTATTGTATTAAATTGATCAGCATGCCCCTCCTAGCATTCATGCAGTCTTTTGCCCTGGTGAATAATTTATAGTATGTGGCGTGGATCTTCTTCTGCCTGAGGAAGCAGACATCTTTACCTAGCAAAATCCAGCCCTTTTGTTTCTGTGGAAAATAACTCAAGATTTTCAAATCATCATCATTGAAGGAAATTGCAAATTCCATTCTCCAGTTGATAGTATTTTATAAAAATAATACACTCTCCTTTTGCATTTACTGTCACTCTCTTTTTTTTAAGAAAAGTATGCATTTGGTCTTTATGTGACAGGTGATACCATATTTCATAGACTTTAAGATGACATCAATTGTGAGAAGAACCATCACTTTACCACTGAAAAAAGGCCACGTTTTAATTTTAAGATGTTGTCAACTATAAAACCTGTTCTGATTTCAAGGTATGAAAATGAAAAGTGTATTTGTACAGTCTAGAATCAGAGAGATGTGTACTGTGTCTGCTCTTTGACTTTTCTTCTTTCCCTTGGTACAGAAGCTTAGAAACTTTGCAGCTCAACAAATAATTGTATTGAAAACAAAAAACAAAACTCTGTCCTTAGTATTCTTGGAAATGGATTAGGTATTAAAATACTAGGTACTACATAACCCTAGAGTAGTAAGTTTTATAGGTTCCAAAATAAGTTAGGTTTATGAAGGGAATAAGGAACAAGCTTGTTATCGTAAGCACCACGAGAGCTGGCTTAACGCTTTATCACAGTATGAGCCTCATTCTTGGTGATAGAATAATTAGAAATTTCCAACAGTGTTGCCCCTTCTAGAGATTATCTGTATATCTCTTAGAATTGGGGATTTTCAAATCTGGTTAGAATTATAATAATTATCCAGAGTTGTCCAACCCCCAGTCTACAGATGAGGAAATCAATCTCAGATGCAAACACTGTCAAGTTACTTTCTGGTGCTCTGTTCTCCAGGTGAGTATTCTTCGGGGTCTCTTGGGTACAGAGATAGGGAGCAGATCTGTGGTACAGTTTACATCCAGAGCTTCTAACCTGTGCCTTTTGTGTTTGCCATTTTTCTCCCAAACTCCCAGGACCCTTTCAATAGCGAACCATTTTTTTTTCTACTAAATAATGGTGGCAGTGTTTTCTGTTGTTTTAAATCAAAGAGTAGAAAGAATGCTACTTGAACAGGAGCACTTTCCTGCATTTTGAGTTGCTCATTCTTCCCATAATTCGAAAAAGGGAACACTTTAGTTTCACAAAAGTGAATACAAATTCTAGCACACAGCGTTGACCTCTGTGCTCTAATGGATTGTACATTTATCACAATCTTCAGTTAGCTCCCCTCTGAGTTGTAAAAGTATTGAGATCATTATAAATGAGGTAATCGTATGATGCCTAGGCCCAGAGTTGTATTGTCTTTTGGGGTAACCATAAGCTATTTGTTTTTCCCTTCCTTTTCATTTCCTTTTTAAAATTGAATTATTTATTTAGAATCTTTTCTTACCTGTTAACCTTTTTTTTTTTTTTCTATTACAAAAAGGAGGTGTCTGTGTGGCTCAGTCAGTTAAGCATCCGACTTCAGCTCAGGTCATGATCTCAGGGTTCGTGAGTTCGAGGCCCACCTTGGGCTCTGTGCTGACAGCTCAGAGCCTGGAGCCTGCTTTGGCTTCTGTGTCTCCCTCTCTCTCTGCCCCTCCCCTGCTTACACTATGTCTATCTCTGTCTCTCAAAAATGAATAAATGTTTTAAAAAATTAAGAAAATACACATGTAACGGATATTTATATGTGGAAAGGCCTTAATTTGGTCTTTTATTTTCTGGATTGAAATTGATTAATCCAATTAAATAAGTTTAATAAATTGCTTCCCTGACGATAGATGAACTCTGAACTTTTTATACTAGACTTTACCTACTTCACACAGGAAATGCTTTTTTATGAAAATGGATTTGGTGATTAAGATTTTATTTCAGCAACTTGGACCATATGCAGACACTCTTACATTTTTTGATTTGCAGATTTTATTTTTCCCCTACTTGCAGTTGCTTTGTTAAATTTTTTTAATGTTTATTTTTGTGAGAGAGAGAGAGAGAAAGAGAGAGAGAGAGAGAGAGAGAGACAGAGTGTAAGTGGGGGAGGAACAGAAGGAGAGGGAGACACAGAATCTGAAGCAGGCTCCAAGCTCAGAGCTCTCAGTACAGAGCCCGATGCAAGGCTTGAACCCACAAACCGCAAGATCATGACCTGAGCTGAAGTTGGACGCTTAACTGACTGAGCCGCCCAGTTGCTTTTTATGTCAGTGTATGATCAGGGATTAGTAGTCACTCACACACATTCTGAGTGGCCCTGGTCTGAGAAAATAAGACTTACTTCATGGATAGCATTATGTTCCTTTGACATTGACTTGAACTGCCCAGTCTGGCTATACCTGGAGCAAAGGACAAGGCAAAGCTAAGTCATGTTAACACGCAAAAAACAGCGATGTCTTTTTTCTGTTTCTCTGTTATTCAACCAGGAATATTAGGGCACTTAAGTGTGTTTGACAGTGGTCTGGCTCTCTTTCAAGGGGCCACATTGCAAATTTTTGTCTTATGTAATTTCCTGGGATTCTCGTTAGAATTTTAGGACTGTGCCATCTAATCCAATTTCTCGCTCTCTCTCCTCTGGTTGTTCCTAGAGAATAAAAAAAGGTGGTTAGTTAAGTCTCTCCCATCTAATTCAGTTAACTGGTTTAAAGTGCTACCAAAGCTATTAGGATTAATTCAGAGCCAGAATGGTTGGCTGGGGGTGGAAATCTTCTAGAAGTTTGCAAACTTCATCCCTAATATAAGGTAGGCTTCACCCAAGGGCATAATTGTGGGTCTCAGAGATTTAAGACAGTGTACTGGTGTCTGGATGAACAGCCATCATTTGTGAATGAAAGCAGTTTCTCTGGATGAGAGTCTGTGACCTCTGCTTTGTGGAAACATGGAATAATTTGAGCTGGAAGGAGTCTTTGAGATCCTTTGACTACACTGCCTCATCTTATGGAAGGTGAAATGAGATCCAGAGAGACCTGATGACTTACTCAAAGTCACACAGTTGGTCGGTGTCATGGCTGCCTCTCAACATGGCTCCCGTGGTTCCTGGCTGAATACCCGTTCAGCTGGACCATGCACTGTCAGTCGCTGTCCGTGGGGACAGTGGACCGTGGCTGTCCCTGTCCATTCTTGTTGACTCAGTTCCCTCAGATCATTAGGTGGCAACCCTCATGTGTCTTTGTTGCTACAGCACATTCATGGACTAGGGGAATTATAGTTTTTTGGAGCACAAAAGTGCCTAAGATGTTCACTTCCACAGCAAGTTAGTCTGAACAGAGTAGGTGAAGAAAGAACTCCCTCTCATTCTGCTTAGAGCTCTTAGGTAATGTATTTTGCCTCCCGGCGCCTCAGTTCCATGCTTATAATATGAGGATATTGGCCATGGTAACCAAACCTTATGTGATTATATATATGGATTATTTACAGTGGTCCTTGAGCTTTGGGATCCATGTTCTGTCAGTCTTGCCCTTTCTCTAGGGTCTGTTTTAACATGACTGACTAACATATTTTCATATTCGTTATGATCTTATATTAGCCAAACAATTCCTATGCATCATTTATCCAATACTTTAAGGACAAGATGAATTCCTAACCAGGGTCTGTACAGGAATTTGCACTCTGCATGTGCCTGGCCTCGCTCACTTCCTGTCAGGCTCAGCCCTGCCGCACTTTCCAGATGTAGGCACAGAAATCGGCTGCGTTCCCACAGAGCCACCAGGACCTTCTTACTCATAAGACCAGGAACCAGCCAGAACCAAAGTGTTGGTCTGATCCGTGCCTGCGTGAGATGGGACCAGTGGCAAATCTGTAACCCTGCTGCCCCTGGATCAGCATTCATACTGGAAAGGTTTTCCATTTCTCCTGTTTGGGGTGAAATTCAGCCCTTTGTCTGCTAATGCTTCCTTGTCAAGATGTGAGTGAGGAAATCCTACATTATTTGGAGAATGGATCTCTTTCCCATGGCATTGATTCCCTCCATGGCCTGGAACTGAAAACCTAGCTCCTTTTATTTGTCTTGCTATACAGGATGACATAGCCATGTCTTCCTTGTGACAACAGTGACCACCATGATCAGGAAGGCTGAGGAAGGGGGCCTGGGATCCCTGAAGTCGGAGGGTCATTTGACCTCAGATCCATGTGATTGTCCTCTAGTACAGGTCCCCTCTAATCCAAGGGCATGAAAGAACTTTCCACCAGATGGGACTTCGTCCCTGTGCTGCTGTGGCTGCTGTATTTGCAGGTAAGAGGGGAAATGGAATTCTTTGAAGATCACATTCCTGAAGTCAGGGCTTGCCCCTCTTTTTGTCGTCTTGTCCACCGCAGGACAGGACACGTGGTCCGTGCAAGGTCACGCCACACAAGGCCATTCCGCTCCTCCCAGTGGTTAGGTTCATTTCCTCCTTTGCCCTTTGCCACCAGGGGGTGTGTGGTCCAGCCAGTTCCAATAGTCCTCTGTTTCTCATCTACTGACTATGGTTTCTTTGGGGCCCCTTTCCTAGTCTCAAACTATTCCTTGACAGCCCACATCACCACAAACTGCCTTCTGATAGATTTCCACCTCCTTTGTTTGGACTCTACTTTTAATAATTCGATGCATCCTTACAGAAGAGAAGTTGATACGGACTTGCAGATCCAAAAGTCTGGGTCTCAGGTAACTCTCACCAAGTCAGTGGGCTTGGGGTCTGTTCTGAAAGGCTCTCTGCCTTCCTCCAACAGTCGTGTTGACAGCAGAGACTGCAGACACGCTGCCTTGGATAGTTCCTGCACTTGAGATCCTGTGCTCCCCAGGGGATAAGATTTAGCATGCAAAATGTTAGGATCACAGCTCTGCTGTGTTTAGATAAATTGGTGGCTTTTTACATTCTTGTTAACTTGCCACGTGATTGAAACCCTAAATGCTTCCTTGCAGGTGAACCTCTGTGTCCCACCTGTTCCTGATTTATAAACACTTGTTCTAAACCACAGTGGATAATTTTAGGGGTATATGTACCGTCCAGTCCAATACTGAGCAATTTCTTTTAACCTGTCTTTGTTCTGTGGGATAAAGAAATAATTATTCTCTGTTTGGATCCCAGGTGCACCCTCTAAAATATCTGGTCAGAATGACTAGATCTGCAGTTTCTTTTGCTTCTTTTTTAAAAAAATTTTTTAAATATTTATTTATGAGAGAGAGAGAGAGAGAGAGAGAGAGAGAGAGAGAGAATGGGAATGGGGTAGAGAGAGAGGAAGACACAGAATACAAAGCCGACTCCAGGCTCTGAGCTGTCAGCCCAGAGCCCAATGTGGGGCCTGAACCCATGAACTGCGAGATTATGACCCAAGCCAAAGATGGACACTTAACCAACTGAGCCACCCAGGGGCCCTTAGGTCTGCAATTTCTATAATCCAATACAAACTTCCAGTCATGCAGAGACCCAGATCAGTGTGATTCAGGGATGATGTGGTGTCACAGAGCCTGGGTTAGGCATGAGGTAGAAAGTCACTTACCTGGAGCTGAGAATGGTCATGCGGAAGGTAGAATCTTGGCAAGAAGCCAGATCAGGGCCTAGAAATTGTTCCAAACCAGTCACAGTCACACATTAGAGTTTACAAAGAAGTACACAGGCTTTTTTTTTTGTAAAACAAAACAAACCAAAAACTGGCCTTTGAATTTTAACTCAACTACTCATTAACCTATGTGATCTTAGGGTTTCTGAATCTCAGTCCAGATAATAATGTCTATATCCCTTGGTTGTTGGTAAAACATAAAATCAGAATTATTTGAAAAATGCTTTATAAACTCATTGCACATTTTCCCAGAATCACGTAGAATTTCCATTCCATCAAGGCAAGATGGTGCTCCTAAGAACCAAGAAGCTGGCACATTTTTGTTTCTGTGTTAAACTGTAAACTAAACAAGGCAGAGCATAAAGGAGTAACAAAGGTTACAGAAATGAAATGCTGGAGCAAACATAGCCCCACTAATGGGAGCACTCAAATGAGAAAGATTTGCATCACGATGTCCTCTGGCCCTGACTAGATAACTCCTGTTAGAGCTGTGTGAATTCATTTCCTGGGCCCAGGGTGACCTAAATGGATCTGTTTGATAGAATTAAGAGCATTAGAAGAAGTCTACTGAGTTCCAGGGTACAGAGAGACAAGTTATTTAGTTCTGAAAGGTTACAAACACTGATGTAGGGGAAGAAAAATAGATGATGTGATGGTGCATATTGATTTTGAAGTGCTGGTTGGATGTTTATAACGCAAATAAAGGAACAGTTCTTATGGTGTTTTTTTTTTCCTCTCTCTGATTTTTCTACAGTTACACAAAACAGATACAGAGTTCTTAGAAGGGTCCACTAGGGTTTTACTCCTCTCCTTACCCCCACCCCCGCTACCCTTTGGAACCATCATCCCCATCCTGTTGAGAGGAGAATGTACCTCCATTTTCCCTCCTGATTCCCATCCCTGCCCTAGCTCAGGTGTCTTGTGTTAAATATTTGCATCCAAGCATTTCCTTTGGGTTACAGTGATAAACCTGTGGCATGATGCCTTGGGTTGCTGTCACATAGCACGTCCATACACAACAAAATCTTGACTTTGAAAGGGATGTACAATTTATCTTAACCCCTTAAGTGACTCTCTTCTGCTTTTCCTGTCACTCATCCAAGGTCTCCTCACCTCCCCAGGAAACCAGCTCTGGCTCTGAGGCAGTTCAGCTCTTAATAAGAAGTTGAACAGGAGTTATAATAACTCATTGCCTTGCCTGCTTGGAAAACATGATAATGCTCCTTAGTTGTAAGAAATCATTTTAACAACACTGACTGGTGGCAGTTCATTGATGAAGGCTATGTGAAACCTGCTATAAATAGCACATGATGCATGTAGTAAAGGGTTCTTCTGTGTGGCATTTATTTATTTGTAATTTATACCCTGCCTACTTTCACAAAAGGATTTGAGCTGGCTGACAATAAAAGACACATATACAATAAGATTGTTATGTATGTAGAAATGGAAGATCAAAAATCATATGGAATGGAGAAAGGAAAAGAGTTATGTTTGTAGTGTTTTCCTCCTCATCAAGGCAGAAGATGATTGTGGTCTCAGCCTGGCCTCTCCCAGACTCACTGAGGTGCACTGAAGAGGAGCTGTGTAATTCACCCCTCAAAGAAATAAAACAAGTAAAATTACTATGGTGGATGTTGGGGAGGAAACTATATTTAGAAAGAAGAAAGTAGAAATCTTGAAGATCTTATTTTTGGCTGAGAGGAGGTATAGCGGTGAAGGCAAAACTACGTAGTGATTATATTTTTACTAATCATTTGGAGTTCTGATTACCTCCTGCCTGGTTCTATGTTGCACTTGCCCAGCATTATGCAGGAGCTATTGATTTGTTCTGTACTCATTTGTGTAAATCAATCTCATAGATGGGGGGATAAAGCAAACAGTCTAACAGTAGTTTTGATACCTACAAGGAATCATTTTTAGTAACTGGGCATCCATCACAAAGGAGATGGTGAATGACCTAGAATTAAATAAGTAAAGGATACATTCTTTGGATTTAGATCAGGCAGTGTTGGCATTCGGGGTCCTTATCATGGGGGCTGGCCTGTGACTTGTAGGAAGTTTAGTGGCATCCCTGGGCTCCACCCATTTGATGCCCAGAGAATCCCTAACCTGCCTCAGTTGTGTCAATCAGAAATGGTTCTAGACATTGCCCATGCCCCTGCTGAGTGGGGGCCAAATTGCCATCAGTGTAACCATTGGTTTAGGTAAAGACCTGTGTACAGAATGCTTCACGGAATAGGTGACACTAAAGAATCTTTCCCTGGTTCTCTCATCCCCAGTGAGGGAATTCATCTGCCCAGGAAATGCCTACTGGTGTGGAAATTCCCCCTGGGTCTCCTAGAAGCATATCCTTCCCTCCTGTTCTCATGAGGTCCTTGTGTATCTTGCCTATGCAAAAATTTTGGAAACTCTGCATTCCTGCATGCTCAGCAGATACAAGGAACTCCAGTACCATGCAAAATAACCATTTCTGTGTTTACTGACAGTGGATAAATCACAAGTCAGTGTCACAGGTTTGTTCCCACGTGGGAGCAGTTCTTCATTTCTGCCTGAGGTCTGTCGTTGCACTCATTCTGACTTACTATGGAGAAAATGCTAATAAACCCTCTTCTAATTCAACCGATAAGAAATGTTGGAAACCTAGAAAGTTGAACTGCAATATGATCATGTGCCCCAGAACGTAGTGAAATTAATTGCTATTAGTTTTCTAAGTGGAGAGCCAATTGCCAATTTCCTAAAGTGGTTCCCAATTAAGAGCACACATTGTTTATATGTCAAGTCCATAGATAGATTTGTGCTCTGAAGAGTTTTACCTCTTTTGTCTTTTTTTTTTATCATCACACCTTTTCTTTGTGATTGAGTCACAAATATACTTTAGCTCAACTGAGGTTCAGTGGTCACACCAATAGAATATACTGTCTTATTTGGATGTCATGTGGAAGTCAAGCTTCCCACATACAGAGAACAAATTATCTCAATCTAGTTCTCTTCTATTTTCCATCTAAAGTCTTCAAAGCACTGTGGAGTATCTTTACAATTATCCTTACAAATCCATCTATGAAATGGTGAGGGAGCCAGGGATGATGAGCCCATTTCCGGGATGGATAGGATTAGAATTCACATTTTCATAGGCCTCTCTAAATGGTCTGGGGTAGTCTGGGGTTGGACAGTATATCCATATATTAAACCCTGATGATGAAATAAACACATGGTGGTAATATCTGAACACAATTCAGCCTACTCAGTTGGCATTGATGTCTCTTGGAGCTAATTGGGATTTTTCATGAGTTTAAATCAAAGGGGTAAAACGGTGTGCTCCATTTCCTAGGAGAAGGTTTCTTCATTCCTGCCTGGAAATGAGGCTGCTTGCACAAGAGACACTTGCCCTCTGATATTATTCAAGAGCCGCTTTTTGAACCATGGGTTTTGCTGACCCTGCTCTTTAGTCTCCATGTACCAGCCATCCAGTGTACAATATGATAGATCATGTCCCTTTATTATGTTTCTAATTTGGGCCCAGCTGTCACTTCTGGCCCTCCCACCGTCGAGACTATCTCTAAGACAAGGTTTCTGGGTCTTGTGAAGGATGGAAAGGAAAAAATGAACACGTCTACAGACACCGTCACGTGTCTTCTTTTCTTCACGTTTTTATTCTAAGAAATACGTGTATAATAGTTAAAGGTATTTCACACTTTTTCCTCTGTAAGGAAAGGCAGTTATTTGCTGTTTAACACAAAACAGTGAAAAAACGGTATTTCATATACATTTCCTGCACATATTTTTGTTATGAGAATAAACACTTGTATCATACTGATTAAACCATAAGGCATCGGAGCTTAGATGCTTGGCTTTGAGAAGGATGATAATGAGAGCCAATGAAAATAGGTCCAGTGTATGCATGTGAAGACTGGTTTAGGTTCAGAAAGAATTCCCTGAATAAAACTTTAGTGCCTGCAAATAGTGCCTGGCACATAATAGATTTAGTTTGACTCAATGAATGATTTTATTTTCCAGTTAACATTTGTTAAGTCTCCTGTAGGTCAGATTCAGGAACGATGCTATAGATATCATGATAAATATACCTTTCTCTCTTTGAATTACTGAGGCAGGTAACCGTAATTGAAACTGGGGTATAGGGAGATTGAGAAACCATGTCTCAAAGAAGAGAGTGAAACTATAGGTTATCTAATTTATCTCTATCATTAATCTGTGTATATTGAGAGACTTACAGGTTTTTGGAGATTTGGATGAAGAGTCGCCTCCATCGAATATTAATGAAATTATTAACTCCAGGAGGTTAAAAAGAAGGTGTCATAAAAGAAAAGCAATCAGAGTAAACTAAGTTATTTAAATGCGGACAATGCTAAATAGTCACAACACTGTAAACTTTGAATATTAATTTAATCGCAAGTATAAAATATTTATTATATTGGGATGATTAAGAAACATGCTGCTGAGAGGTAGTGTAATATTAAATCCTCATCTTCAATATTGAGAGGCAAATAGGTAAATTTGGAGTCTAAAATCTTATTAAGAAGCTGGGGTACCTAGACAACTCAGTCAGTTAAGCATCTGACTTCAGCTCAGGTCATGATCTCATGGTTCATGAGTTCGAGGCCCACATTGGGCTCTGTGCTGACAGTTTGGAGCCTGGAGCCTGCTTCGGATTTGTGTCTCCCTCTCTCTGTGCCCCTCCCCTGCTCACACTCTGTCTCTGTCTCTGTCTCAAAAATAAACATTAAAAAAATTTAGTTCTTAATAACCGGAAGCGCACATCATTTAAAAAATATTAATATAAATACTAAAAGATAAAACTCATAGGCAGCAAGGAGTGGGGAGGGAAACTACTCTTTTTCATTTAAGTTGTATAAATCTGGCTTTTAAAGTTATGTGCATGGATCTTTTTATTCTTTTGAAAAATACTTAAGATATCTCCTATAGACCTTCATAAAATGTAAAAAAAAATTCTAAAGAAAGTGAAAATGGTGTTTTCTACCAATTATAAAAGCTCACACTTTTATTCCTACTTTATGTGTCACAAGGTTAAACTCAAACTAGGTCGAATACGTTTCAGCTCTCAAAGTTCCTTGCTTATACAAACTTGAGGGTTCGTTCACTCCCTACCCTTAAACTTTCATATCCTGATCAAAATGTATCCCTGCACAGAGGATTATGGAACAAAACGCACAGCCCTTCAAGAGTTCACATGAACCCAGAAGAATGCAACTCACAGTAAGCATGTGGTCAACACTACTTTTTTTTTTTTTTTTCTTGATGTGATGCTCAATGGACTGAGTAGTTTTATTTCAGGCTCTGAGGTTTGAGCATTAGACAATGATAAAGCTCCCATGAGTGACTCAACACAAGCAAGAGGCCCCGTGTTAGGAATCTCTGGCATCTTCCATTATCACGGACCTGCCTGCGGAAGATAACCTAGAAGAATACTGTAGTCAGAAGTGGTTAAACTACACATTCTGCCCTGATTCCAAATAACTGTATCTTCTACAATCTAAACTCCCTGGAACCTCAGAGATGTTTTCACTTTTGTCACCTGTCAGGTTTTTTGAATTCTTATCTACCGGGCAGTTCCTATTTAATAGATGACATATTTTAAAATATGCCAGAGTCTCTCTATGTGAGCAAGGGAATACTTCGGTGGAATTGATTTTTTAGAATTTTTAATTTTTTTTACATTTATTTATTTTTAATTTTTTAAAAATGTTTTATTTATTTTTGAGAGAGAGAGAGAGACAGGGGAGGGTCAGAGAGAGAGGGAGACACAGAATCTGAAGACAGGCTCCAGGCTCTGAGCTACCTGTCAGCACAGAGCCCGACACGGGGCTCTAACCCACAAACCGAGAGATCATGACCTGAGCCGAAGTCGGATGCTTAACCGACTGAGCGACCCAGGTGCCCCTACATTTATTTATTTATGAGAGACAGAGTGAGACAGAGAATGAGTGAGGGAGGAGCAGAGAGAGAAGGAGACACGGAATCTGAAGCAGGCTCTAGGCTCTGAGCAGGTTGTCAGCACAGAGCCTGATGTGGTGCTCGAACCCACAAACCATGAGATCATGACCTGAGTCAAAGTCGGATGCTCAACCAACTAAGCCACCCAGGCGCCCCTGATTTTTTAGAATTTTTGTCCAGTTTTTCTTTCAATCCAACTCTCTGACCCCACCCCTCATCTCTATCTCCTTTACTCTGTTCTCTCCAATCATTCTCTGGGTGCAACTTTTAACACACAAGAGCATGTCCTTCTTCAGTGTCTTTACACTTGCAAGGTAGCCTTTTGAGATATGAAAGTAGATTCGATTTGGGCCCAATCGAAGCCTAGAAGTATAATTTGCTTAACATAGATGTTCACCAAATATGGATGAGGGTCAGGAAATTTTCTCCAAGAGACAAATATCTCACATTTCTCTGACCTATATAGACTACTGTGCGGATTTTTGTTTTTTTCCATGTTCATATTCATCTTATTTGATATGAAAGTAAAGTGTACTAAGCGATATTTTACAGCTGCCCAAAGTTCCTAAGCATCCACTGTTTTCTCAGTTTTCGGCCAGCAGGAGAATGGCTGTATAACACCCCTTTACTGCCAACCAGGAAGGGAAAAGGATTCTATAGCATTTGGGGAGGCAGAGGCCCCTAGATGGTGGGCCTGATGAGATCTCTGTCAGCTGCTGACTTAAAGTCGATGGCCTGTGAGGCCCTAATTACCTTTCCCATCTGTGAGAACACATCTAGCCTTCATTTCACAAGTAATGCTGTAATGCTCGTCTTCATTACAAATTAAGTCGTATTTTCCAGTTTGTAATATTTTATGACAGTAGGATATATTCTGTAGCATTTGCCAGACAGAAAGAAAGGAAAGCAGAAACGGGGACTCAGGTTCTTGGCCTCCATTCACAGAGCCTGTGCAAAATACTGCTGTTTCAAGGTCACTAGGGGAAATAGGAGTGCAGGACCTCTAAGTAAATAGACCTTGAGAACAGTATCATTTATCTGAAACTCTGGGCTCAGAGGTCTCAATTGCAAATGCTATCTGAGACTTTTATAATCTAAATTTAAGGGCTGGCACAATATCACAGAGACCTTATTTCCCCAGGTCATATACCCTGAAAATACTCCCAGACACTCCAAGACATCGGTTAAGAGCAAGGAGCTGAAATGTCTCTGTAAAGCCTGTTGCTGCTGTCTGTTTACATTTTCAGTCTGAGATTCTGAACTGTCCCTTGGCTCACTGGCCTCAGGAGTGCCCTCTCCTCTGAGTGACACTCTCCCAATGCTCTTCCTACACTTGATTTTACTCTTGCATGTGTACCGATAGGGCAGGTCTTAACGCAATAATCTCACATTGATGTAAGAATTGACAGGAGTTCTCTTGTTCTCACCTCATCTCATTGCTGTAAATTAAGCATATGATCTGTGGGACCTGAGTGTTAATGGAAGTAGTATTAGATCCCAGGTCCTGGGATCGAGAGATTTTTCTTTTACTGCATCTTTCCTTTGTCCTTATTTTATATTTTGCTTATTCTTTTTTTTTTTTTTTGAGAGAGAGAGAGAGAGAGAGAGAGAGAGAGCAAGTGAGCCAAGGACACAGTGAGAATCCCAGGAGGGGCAGAGGGAGGGAGGGAGAGAGAGAGAGGAGAGAGAAAGAGAGAGAGAGAGAGAGAGAGAGAGAGAGAAAGAGAGAAGCGGGACTTGTGCTCACCGATGTGGGACTCAAACTCATGAACCGTGAGATCATGACCTGAGCCAAAGTCAGATGTTTAATGACTGAGCCACCCAGGCACCCCGTATTTTATTAATAGTATAGTATACCCTATTCCTGAGTTTTTACAGGTCTCTTCTCACAAAAGGATGGAAACAACAGGAGAAAGTATGTTTTCATTTAGAAATTTTCCAGTCTTCTCTCTTACCTCATATCTTTCCCTGGGCAAGCTATTGTTGTATGTCTAGCTGTATACTCAGGCTTTAACCAATGGGTGTATATTTTCCCTGATAAGCCACATGTCACTGGCTAATGGCACTCCTCTGAACCCTACCGAGTGCAAGACAGTGCAGTCTACTTATCAAACCAGGTGAGAGAGGAAGCATATCAACAGATTGCTCCCCTAGCTGGCTTCTTGGCTAATCTCAGAGCATTTGCTAAATTTAATTAGTACATACTCCAAAGATTACTAGAAAGTACTGTTTTTTGGCAGGTACAGATTTAATTTTAATGAGGCATTAAGCACCTATAAGACATTTTAAAGATGCACTAAGCTCAGAGAAGGTACATTTTTGCATAATTACATATTACTTTTCCCCCCCATCTTTAGTTCCAAAAATTGTTTTCCTCTTCACCCTGTCCCACTCTAAATCTGGCTAAACATGTGTCCTTTGTCAAATAGTTAACACCCACTGAGTGGTTTATTATCTCCGGCTTAGAAACATGCCAGCAAATCATCCCTAGTGAAAGGGACAAAATATCTTCTGGTAATCCTGCTAATTCTGTCTCCAGGAAAGTCAAAGTTATTAATCTCCCTAAATCAGGGACATTTGGGGCCAGATAACCCTTTGTTGTGAGGGCCTATCCTGTGCACAGTAGGATGTGTAATAGCATCCCTGGCTTCTACCCACTAGAAGCCATTTGGACCTCTCTCCAGTTGTGACCACTAAAAGTGCCTTCAGACATTACCAAATATCCCTGGAATGGGGTGCAGGCAAGAATCAACCCTCAGTTGAGAGCCACTGCTCTGATTCTTTCTTTATCTCCCAAGTCTCCTTCATGTAGACCATCTCTGTTTTAAAAGCTCTACCATTGAGGTTTACAAAGAAGATCAGTCCTTCACAACTTTGACATCATTTAGTGGTTTCTAAATGTCTAAAAATGTTTCAGAATGCTAATTGGTCAGGAAAGACAATGGAGAAGGGAATGAGATCTGGAGAGGTGGTTTTACCATTTTAATTAAGTTCTATCAGCAAAATTGAAATAGGATAAAGAATAAAGCCTCAGTCTTCATCAGGCTAATAACCCAAGACTGTCCTCATTCCCCAGCTTCACGTGCAGCCCATCATTTCTCTCCTACCCACAAGTCACAAGGGGAGAACAATAAAGGTGTTGCAGGTGTTGGGCCATCAGCTATGTATCTCACCAGTATCAAGATTCACTTCTGCTCATGGTTTCCCTGGGCACATTCCACATTTGCCCCTCCACAAAATTAGAAATTGTAGTGTATCACGGGTCCTTGTCATTGTTAACAAATAGTCAAAAATCCAGGGTCTTCTCGGTTGAAACTGAGGCTTCTGTGGAGTCAAGGTTTTTGATCTGATCCTTTTTAGCAAGAATAGATTGGAAAGAAAGGATTGGACTATTAGTGGTTAACAGAGAAAGGGAGAATGGGATTTCCCTTGACCTATGAGAGACATGTCCATGGCCACACTTTGAGTATTTAAAGAAAACCCTGATTTCTCACGAGTACCACTGGTATTAGTAATCCATTAACAGGGGACCAAGAAGCCTGTCTTCACTGTAGCTGTGTTGATTTGTGCTGATTCCACATCTTCTCTCTCCCTCCATCACCCCAGATACTTGTAAGATCTTGACTGCAGGCCTCAGAAGGGAAAGTTTCTCATCACACTCCGTTCTTGGGGCTACAACCTACCATGCTTTTGAGCATCTTCAAAGCTCTCTGGACTAATTGTATCAGACTGAAAATAACTAAGTGAGCACTAAGCATGGTCCTGCTGTAACCTTCACCCAGGTTGTCCTTCTGTTACTGCTTATTTCTGCCCTAATTGATAAAGAACATCTCAGATTCTATTTGAAGACTGCATAGCGTTTTCTCCCTTCACAAGAAAATTCTCTGGTCATCTTGAAGGGTTATGCTTAATCACATCTGGGCCTAGCTGGGAGACATACATGCAAACCCTAAGATTCCTTGAACCCACTTGCAACATTTCCCATCCCTTCAAAACCACATATTTTTAAGTGAACTTTGACTTGTTTCTAGTATTTCCACTCTTGTTTTCATCATACGTAATCCAAATGAGGTGAAATCACTAAGAGATGTTTTAGAACCGGAATTTCTTTTTTTGTTTTTGTTTTTGTTTATGTTTATTTGTGAGAGAGAAAGAGAGAGTGCGAGCAGGGGAGGGACAAGGGGGTGACAGAGGATTCAAAGCGGGCTCCGTGCCGACAGCAGATAGCCCTTTGCGAGGCTCGAACTCATGAACCACAAGATCATGACCTGAGTCAAAGTCAGACACTTTTCCGACTGAGACACTCAGGTGCCCCTAGAACTGGAATTTCAGCTGACATAGAAACACATTGAACAGTGAGATTTGGAGCAATGACAAGTGGAATTCTGGGATTGATTCTTTTCAAAATAGCTGATATAAATGTAATAATATCTAGGGATTCTAAAGGTCTTTGTATCTCCATCCCACAGATCTGTTTTCTCTTGGACAAAGGGTAGCTGCAGTATTCCATGTTTATCTGGCAATTTGAGAGCACGCACGCACACACACATGCGCACACACACGCTCTGCAACCTGCCCACTACCCACCTCTTCGTTCTGTACAAATCCGATTTTGTTGTCTTGATATAAATGTCACTTTGATGCACCCTGGAAATCTTGCACGAGCTTCCCTAAGCTAGCTACATAGAGGAATTTCCTCTGGATGGGTGGCAGAACCCTTATTTGGCTAATATACTGCTTTTGAGGAAGCTGAAGCAGCCGCCTGGTCTCCTAATTAATCAATTTTTGAGTCCATGGGGCATGCATTTTTTTCTGTTCGGAAGATGCACACAGGCTGTCTGGTTTGCAGTTTTAGCCTCCAGGTGACCCTTTACCAGAACAATGCAAGAAACTGGAGGAAAAGATGCATGTAAACCAAAAGATCCTTTTACCCACTTGCAACATTTCTCCATCCAAAAAAATATATACATATTATGTATTATTATTTATTATCATATTATATTAAATTAAATACATAATAATATAATATATTATAATTAAATTACATATATATTATAATTATTTATTATATATGTGTGTATCTTTTATTATAATTTAATTATAATAAATACATTATACACTATATATTATATATTATAATTATATTATTATTCTTACATAATATGTATTTTTGAAGTGAATTATCACTTGTTTCTAGTACTTCCACTCTCTTTTTCAGCAAATGTAATCTAAGTGAGGTGTTTTTTCCTGGGCAGAAAACCTGGAACCTTGCTTTCTTGCAGTAGCATATATGAACTAGGACACATTCAAGTAGAAGTGTGTGTTCTTCAGAAAACCGATAATGATGAGGCAAAGGAATGACATTATAATGTTGAGAGTTTTGTTCTCTTTTCTGCCTTCCTAGACTCTTGGGGGTCAGGTCAAGACAAATGAGATATTTAAGTCAGAGAATGATGACTTACACCCAACTTCCTTTTGTCGTTAGCATATTTATCGGTCCTTGATAAGAGTGAGGTCTGTATTCTTTTAGGGCTTAAATTCTCCAAAAACATTTCATTTTAAGTTTTGTTTTTAAGAGATATATAAATACATCTCCAAGACTCAAGAGATTGTCCAGAATTAAACCAATACCAGAAATAACTCCAAATTCCCAAATAAAATGAATAATAACTTTTTATCATTTTTTAAAATTTTATTTTAGAGAGCGAGAGAGTGTGAGTGGGTGAGGGGGCAGAGGGAGAGAGAGAGAATCTTAAGTAGGATCCACATTCAGTGTGGAGCCTGATGTAGGCTTGAGCCATGACCTTGGGATCATGACCTGAGCCGAAATCAAGAGTCAGACACTAACCTACTGAGCCACTTAGGCACCCCCCAAACCAATAATAATTTCTGTCTGTTGAGTTCAGCAGAGACTATTGACCCATGGAGTAAAATGTGACATGAGAACATCTGGAAAGAAAAAAAAGAGTAATATTAAATAAAATTTTTATTTAATGCAGGGCACTGGCATAGAGTTGAGCACGTTTAACATATTCTGAGCACTTAAAATGTGTCAGGTGTTATGCTGGGTCTGGATGAGGCAGATGAAACACAATCTGTGCTTTAAATGTGTAGATAATTAGGGAATAAGTGAAGTTGAGAAACAAGAGTTACCTATTTAGATGTAGAAAAATCAAAGAGAAGCACACTTCACTTTCTTCTTTAGAGACAAAACATTTTTTTTAAAAACAGTAGTAACATGTCAGAAGCCATTGGAGTCAAAGACTTTGGAATGGAGCAGAGAGAGCTCTGGGAAGAACACTGGAAAGTGGTCGTGAGCCCATGAAAATCAGCTCCCCATTATCTGTCTCTGTTCCGTATGTTGTCTTTAGTGTGGACGTTATTACCACTACCCTGCTTCAACGTGGTCATTGAAACACTTAGGATTGTAAATTATGGACATTGGTGTCATGATTGGTATTTGTCAGTAATGTGCTGGGAGAGCTGGAAATTAAATGACAGTATTGTCGTACTTAAAGATTTGTGCCTCTGTATGTCCATATACCTCTCCCACTGCTCCAAATAGGAGTATGTGTATACATATAAATCAGCTGTGCATCTACAATATAAGACAGATAGCAAAGACACCAAATTATAACTGTTTATCACTGAATGATGGGATCGTTGATGAGTATTTGTTCTTTGTTTTCTACAATTTTTATAATAAATGTGTTATCAGCGAAAAAGAACTGTGTTAATTTTAAAACAGTAACTCTGACTTGATAAATATATTTAACATAATATAAATGTGTATTTGCTTAGGTGAAAATGGGATGTTGCCATTGATGTACTTTATTTTTTTAGCATAACAGACCCTGTACTTGCTCGTAATTAGTATTCATCCAGCCATACCACCTAAATGTAACACATTTGTTAACCAATAATTGTATTTCTTCAAACATAGAGGCAGCATTGAATTCAAACACTTATTCCCAGTGCAAATAGGAGGATGATTCATTAGCAGATCTTAATGATGTTTCTATCTGTCTGCCTTCACCTGCATCTTATAAACAAACGAAAAATGTACTCTTTGAAAGCAACTGTTTATCAAGAGAAAATGTCTTATATCTGCGGCCTTCCTGGTTAACTATAACTCTAAACATAATCACATGTAGACTCTATTGCTTTTATACACAGTGCAGAAATATTCAAGTCGCAGCTATAATCAAAAACAAGGACCACACAAGCCAGCAGTGGAACATAATTTATTTTTTTCTGACCATGGTACATTTATCAAGATGCTTCATTAGCACTAAAAAATCCTAGTTTTGAGCTCCTGTGTGGTGTGTGTGTGTGTGTGTGTGTATCTGAGAGAGAGAGAATGTTGTGTGTGTACCTGACCATTTATGTGCGTTGATTATGTTTCTTTTGGAACCTCCAACATTATACAAATATTACATTTTTTGAGTAAATTTTACTCAGTCTTTTTAATATTTAATCTTCATGTTAAGGAACAGGAGATACACAAGAAGTTTTTCGATTTATTGCATTAGTTTTCTATAATTTCCAGATGCTGATCTTTGAAATGAGTGCTTATAGACAAATGCTCTCCTAGTAGATTATGCAAAAATACAATTGCAGCAGTCTTATCTGTAGTTGTCTTTTTGCACAGTTAATCTATTGGCAATGTGCAGGCACTTCCTGGTTAATTATAAATGAAGACAAACTAGAAATAAGTATAGACAATGGCTTTGGACTTCTTTTATCTGTTGATCTAGATTTGAGAAATCTGCTTACATAGCATTGTAGAAAGCAAGATTTTGTGTTTCTCTCCATCTTTACTCCCCAGGTTAGCAAGATAAAGTACTATCCCAAAGACAACTCACATAATTGCTGTTCTCATTCCCATGAACAATAGTCAAGGGATCCAGAGTTTCAGCAATAGTTAGGTCATTTATTTCTTACTAGAGAGTAATGGAAGTCAACTGATACCTATGTTGTGTATCACTTGAAAGTGTAACACAGACACATACTGAATGATCTGTAGTCCCTTGTATCAACAGTGAATCATAGTACAGCATCTGCAGTAAGGAAGGACTGAGTGAGTATTCCAATTAAAATGGGGTGGGGGGAGCCAAGTAGCTCTTCCTTACAGAATGTGGTCTTCCATTAGCCATTTGATTACATCTTTAAAGTACACAATCATTATGCAATTATATGGCCTAAATCTAGAGCCTAAACCTCATACCTTGCAATAATGTTCATAATGCGACTGTTAACATCATTAACAAATGGGACATGGGTACCTACTCTCCCAATATCCTCACAAGCCTGAATCATTAAAGAAATTAAAGATCCCCAGCTCCTTCTAAAGTCAATAGTGAGGGAAGCTGAAGAGAATAAGAGTTAAAGTGAGAACTCTAGGCAATATTTAAGTTAAGATCTAATAATGTAAAGTTATGTCATTGACAGATGGAGTTCATTATACTTTGGCATGATGTGTCCAGGAAGTCTACTGGACAGGCCAAATACCACTTGTCAAGCGATGATATGTAAAATACCTCACACTGATTTCACTATGCATAAGAAGTGCAAGCTACAGGATAGGCTCTAGTGAGGCAACGCAATGTCAAGAACAAGAATTATCAGAAGGAGATGATATTGCATTTTTGTCACATACTAAGACTTAGCTTGTCACTGAAATTACATTCTTAGAGAAAAAACAAAGGAAAGGAATCTTGTCACATTTCCATAATCACATTTATAAATCAGATTTGTAGAATCATTGGATGAGAATATTTCTAGAATGGGGAAAACTTCTCAAAATAATATAGGAACACTGTTATATTGAACAGGCATGGGAAGTTGCCTTAGTTCAGCTTAGACCATGAAGTCAGAGATTAAAGAAAGCAACTAAGGTGACCGATATCTGGCAAATAATTCCACAGCACCAGGAATATAGAATAGAGCAGAGTAGATATTTAAGGCTCTGGCTTCTGCTCTGTAACTGACTTGGTGTGAATCTTGTGGTCATTTATCCCCTGGCTCGTCTTGCTTCCTCCCTGAGGTCGTACTAACTTCCTGTGGATGTCAGGAACCTCCATTAGTCTCGATGAAGCAGTTTCTGATATGATAGATTGTTGAGAGTAGGAATATTTTTCACTCTTCTTAATGATCACTACCCTGGATTACAAAGTGGAGGCACTGTGGGAATGGTTGCTATTTTTTGATGTAGAACTGGGCCCACGGTTGCAGGAAAGGAGCCAGGGAGCTGGAATTTGCAACTGCTAATGAGCATCTTTGCAAGTCATGATGATTTTCAATGAGAAAGAGACACTTTATCAAGAATTAGGCTTTTTAAAAATTTGTTCCTTAATAATCCCTTCAAGTTCTTGTATTTTCAGTAGCCTGACGGCGGTTTGGCTCTGTGGTCATGTGCTAGGCTCTGCACATAGAACTTTCCATATGTATCGGAGATAGTGCGATATTCATGTTGCATGGCCCCTGTTGTATTGCTTGATACAACAGAGTTAGTTAAAGGACGACCCTGAGTGGGGAGTAAAGACACACAACCTTCATTTTTCTGGAATCTATATATAAACTGGGTCAATCCAGCTAGGATTTTTTTTTTCCCAGAAACTGTGTATGTGAATAGGAATTCACAGGGGCCTGGCCAGAACAGGAAGGTTGTATGTAAATATAGGGAGCCAAAGAAAAAGAAAAAAAGCCTAGCTGGAGAGACCCCAGGTTACAAGCTAAGAGTAATCATAAAAGGAATATAAAGGAAGAGAACACAGAAGGAGGAAGTGGATAGAAAGCAACTGAGAGCCAAGTTTGCAGATCAGACATTTTGAGAAATCAAAATCTGGGTATGTGACATGAATCGGGTTATGCTTTATTTTTTTTAATGGGAAATATAAAAACTATATGTAACTTACAGTTTCAGCTTAAATAAGAATAAGAAAATTCACCAAAAGAGTTTTAAAAATAAAACATCTGGGTGACTGACCTCTACCACCCCATCCCTGCCTTGCAGCTTCTTTCTCTTTCTACTGAAGATCACTTACATTTTGAAATTTGGGCTATTCATTCCTTTATTTCCTGTAATTTGTTTTTCTACTTTACCTATAGGATACATCGCTAAATAATATTTTGTCTAGTTTTGAATTTTATGTAAGTGAAATTGCACTCTTCTGTGGTCTTATTTCATGACATTGTATATGATTGAGATCCATCTAATGCGATTATGAATGAGTCTGGTTCATTCATTTTCACTGCTGTATACTGTTCTGCTAGATAAATATGCCACAGTTTATGTAGTCATTCTCCTACTTGAGAACCTTTGAAAAGCAAAGCTGGAAGAATCATAATTCTGGACTTAAAGTTATATTATAAAGCTGTAGTAAACAAAACAATATGGCATTGGCACAAAAATAGACACATAGATCAATAGAACAGGATAGAAACCCCAGAAATGAACCTACAACTATATGGTCAATTGATCTTTGACAAAGGTGGAAAGAATATGCAATGGAAAAAAGAGAGTGTCTTCAACAAATGATGTTGGGAAAACTGTATGGTATAAGAATGAAACTGGACCACTTTCTTATTCCATACACAAATAGAAATTCAAAATGGATGAAAGACCTAAATGTGAGACCTGACACCATTAAATCCTAGAGCAAAATACAGGCAGTGAGTTCTTTGACATTGGCCATAGCACTTCATTCTATATGTCTCCAGAACAAGGGAAACAAAAACAAAAATAAACCATTCGGACTACATCAAAATAAAAAGCTTCTGCACAGTGAAGGAAATGATCAACAAAACTGAAAGGCAACCTATAGAATGGGAGAAGGAAGATATTTGCAAAGAACATATCTGATAAAACGTCAGTATCCAAAATATGTAAAGAACTTATACAACTCAACAGCCCCCAAAATGAATAATCCAATTTAAAATGGGCCAAAAACGTGAGTAGACATTTTTCCAAGAAGACATCCAGATGGCCAATAGACACATGAAAAGATGGTTCATCATCACTGATCATCCAGGAAATATAAAACTACAATGAGCTATCATTTCACAAACCTGTCAGTATGGCTACAATCAACAACACAAGAAGGAACAGGTGTTGGTGAGGATACAGAGTAAGGAGAGCCCTCTTGCACCGTTGGTAGGAATGCAAACTGGTACAGCCACTTTGGAAAACAGTGTGGAGGTTCCTCAAAAGGTAAAGATAGAACTACCCTATGATCCAACAATTGCACTACTAGATATTACCCAAAGAATACAAAAATACAAATTCAAAGAAATACACACACCTCAATGTTTGTAGCAGTATTATCTACAATAGCTAAATTATGGAACACAGCCCATGTGTCCATCAACTGATGAATAAAGAAGAGGTGCTATGTATGTATACGGATATAGCATATCTATATATATATATATATATATATATATATATATCTATATATGTCTATATATGCTTATATAAGCATATATAGTCTATTATATCTATATATTAGATATATATGACATATATGTAGACTATGTCATATATAGACTACTTATCTATATAGACATATATATAGACATATATATGTATATAATGGAATATTACTCAGACATAAAATGAAATCTTGCCATTTGCAACAACATGGATGGAACTAGAAGGTACTGTGCTAAGCAAAATAATTCAGTCAGAGAAAGACAAATACCATATGATTTCACTCATATGTGGAACTTAAGAAAACAAATGAGCAAAGGGGGAAAAAAAAGAGAGAAACCACGAAACAGACTCTGAATTATAGGGAACAAACTCATGGTTACCAGAGAGAGGGGGTGGGGGGATGGGTTAAATAGGTGATGGGGATTAGAGAGTACACTTGTGAGAAGCACCAGGTGTTGTATGAAAGTGTTGAATCTCTGTTGTTCGCCTGAAACTAATACTACACTGTATGTCAACTACTTGGAATTTAAATAAAAATTTAAAAAAACCTTTGGATCATATCCAGGCTTTATATGCAAGCAATGCTATTATTTCCACTCTTGACATGTTTCCTGTGCAGATATGCAGGAGTTTCTCTAGGGAACATACATAAGAATAAGCTGGCTAAACAAGTTTGTGCCTATCCAACATTGCCATGCCGTGCCGAATTATTTTTCAAAGTGGTTATATAAAAGTAAACTCTTAACCAGCCGTGACTGATCCTTATGGCCTCACTCAGCAACACTTTATGTTTTTAAACTTCCAAGTTTTTGCTAGGAAGCAGAAAGGTAAAATGACATATTATGAAAGTTAGACAAGTTTGTATTTAACGAATCAACTGGTTCAAGAAACCTTGCTAAAAAAGTAAAACATACTCATTGCTCCTCAAAATCAACTACTTGCCATTTAAGTAAAATTGTTTTTGGCATTTCTATCCATGTTTAAACTGCTATGTCTTGATTTCTCAAATGGAGATACCACTCACTGTATTCCTCATAGAAAATAGGGATTTACCTTCCTTTTCCCTGTTGACCCTCATTACACCATACTTGCACACATTCCAGTGGCCATCTTCCCAGTATGGTGTACTATGTTAGACCATTATATGATCATTTATATCAGGAGTATATAAAAGCTGTTCACAGATGAGCAAGTATAGAGGATTACTTGTATTGCACAATATTTTGTTTCCCTGGAGAGTAATTCCTAATCTTTTTTTTCCTTTTCATTCTTTTCTGTGTAATATCTAATCATTCAACCCCTGCAATCTTTACCAGGTATGAAAATTTTCTTTTTATATATTCAATCATATTAGGTATTGAGTGTTCAGTGAAGGTTACCATCTTAAATAAATCTTTCCTCTAGGCCTGTCATCTTCTATTATCTGGACTGATCTCTCTCTAGGCAAGACCGTATTCTTATGATTTCCTGTGACTCTACATTGAATTTCTTCACTGACTATTTTTAAAATCTGGTTGTTGTCTTTGGTGGTTTTTGTTGTTGTTGTTGTTTTGTTTTGTTTTTTATTGTAAGTGAGGATTTCTTTCTATTTCTCCTGTTTGGGATGAATTGAACTTCCTGAGTCAACTCAACTTCTTGAGGGTTGGTGTCATTCATTAATATGATATATTTTCAACTGTTAGGTCTGTATTGTGTCTTCAGACTATGCTGATGCCAGTGTTGTTAGTCTGGGGACCACACTTGGACCAAACTGTTAGACCTTCTTACTCTGTTTCCCCACACCTCTTAACCACTTGATTATATATGCCTTATTTCCTGTCTCTCACTGCTTCTTTGCATGTAGTTTCTTGATCTATGTGTGTCAGTTTACAGAATTTCTCTTCTACTGCCTATTTTTTTTATATTTTCAATTTTATTCATGAGTGTTAAACTTGAATACTTTGCATTTATGTAAGCTCTGTTTCTTTCTATTTCAGAATTTCCTGATCAATTTTAATAGGCTTGATTTCATATATTATAATTTCATACATTCTTTGATTTAAATATATTGAGACTATATTATTTTCTGTACTTATTCCTTACATATCATCATTCTTGCAAATCAAATATTTTGTTTGTTTCTGCAGATTCGTTTACAGGACTGTTTCCTTTATGACGAACTCATGTTTATTGGAATTCATCTATAGGACATCTTTGTGGCCTGTGCTTAGAATGTGTTTCTCTAGAGAGTATTTATAAAGTGTTTCTTCTAGGTACTTAGGGATGCTACTTATTTGATACTTTCTGCGATTTTTATTATCCTATGAATCCTGGCCTCACTCTTTGGAAATGGACTTTGAGTAAGAAGTTCTCAGGAGAGACTTTTTGTTTTCCCTGTTTCACTTTGTGTCAACTCCAACTGTGTTTTTTTCTGGTACACTTGCTTTATGCCAGGGTCTCTGATGGCCTGCTACTATACCTGGATGTCAGGCTTCGTACCTATCCTCGATGCGTGTCTCACTACCCCAGGGACTGGAAGGCATATCAATGGAAAATGCCTGTTCCTAGGCTCACTTACCCAGAAAACACCTTGAGATACCTGGTCTCTAGTTGTTTATCTTACTTTACCACCAGACTAGTCATGGTTTTAAATGCCTTTTCATATGTTATCTAGCATTTTTACTCTGTACTAATAAGGATTTCCCTGTATATCCACTTTGTCATAGAACCAGCATTCCCAGCTTTTTTCTTTTTCTTTTTTGGCAGAGGTTGGTATGTCCCTCCATGATGTGAGTGGCTAACTTTGATTAATATGCTAGGCCAACAATTACAGATTAGTCATGTGACTTCAAGTAAATTGTGTCACTCCTTTGCTCCAAGTTTTCTCAGATCAAAAGCAAGGGGACTGAGCTAGATAAACTCTAAGGCTCTATAATTTCTGAAATCGTATGACTCAAGGTGGTGAAAATGGAGCACGAGGTCTCCTTTGTAACATAGAAAATCGATTAAATGGCTTGACTGTGCCAGGGTTTACAACAGAAATAACTGGCTAGGTATACAGCATGCTTGCTTATAAAATACAACTATTCAGTTTTTCTTTCTTTTTTTTGATAACAAAAATACTACGAAAGTTTCTTTTGGCCTGCTTTATATTGTAATTTTTTTAGGGTTCATGAGATTATCAGTTGTTCCACATGGATCCTAAAAATGTTGAAGCTGTCTCTCCCCATTATCAAGTTTTTCTTGTTCATCTGGTGTTAGCCAATTATCACTTGGATATTAGCCAAAAAGAGTGTCGTCTTCTCTTATTGAGATCTAAGTTGTCTGGTTCTATAATGAGTATTCATATACATTGTCTTCTCAATTGATGGTATTGGGTGAATGCCCATTTCATTGGGTATTTAATTGGTATCTAAGGAGCTATGCATGGAAATAATGGACTGTATAACCATCTCTCTAACTCCTTTTTATTTCAGCTGCTCTGTTAGAAAGATGACAATCATTTTTGCATTTATTCACAAAATGAAGCAATGTGGTCATGATTTTAATAACTGTCACATAACAAACAATAGTTAGATGTTGAGGATCCCCAGAGATACACTTCATTCTTTTGCAGAGTTTCCAGTTTAGTTGAGGAGACGTAATTTATAAAAAAGTAATTAATAATATAAGATAAAAGATAACAAGTCCCAGTTGAAGGTATGGAGAATAAGTGCTCTAGGAATTTTGCGGAGGAAGGGACAAATCATTACGAGGAGATTAACTCAATTAGATAGCATGGAATACACAAGAGAAGACAGAATGCCAACAGCCAAATTATAATAAATAGCTATAATGTGTAGACTTTTGTCTAAAATTCAATAATTTTGCTAGATGTAACTTTATATTCTAAATTTGAATAATGCAAAGCTGGGCCCAACTTCAGTAATATATTTATATAAAATATTACCTGAATTTACATGGCAATGAAACTCAACTTGGGCACTATTGATGTTAACCCTTTCCATGTTCAGCAGGAAGAACATGTTAAAGTTGTCAAGGTATACTTAGATGATTCAAGCATCAGCCTCCACCCCCTGACCCCCCTGTTAAGAGTCACCTTCTTCTTCTTTATTTAGGAGTTACAGAACCAGTCTCATCTCCATTCTTGAGCCATCTGTCACTCAGCTAACATGCAGGTACCATAAGCTCATACTTACCATTCCCTTCTCCAGCACAGCCCACTGCTAGCTGTGCTTCTGGCCTCTTGAAACTGTTGTAATACAGTTAACTTCTGTACAAGAGAAGTGTGTTTAGCAGAACACACTTGATTTCATTGTCTCCAACTTGTATTCCTCCCAGGATAACCAGACAAAGCTATAAAGTATATAGATTTTACTGAGAAGTTGAAGATTAATGAAAAGGGAATTTTAGCATCTGAAAGCAAAAAAAATTAATATGGCCAATTAAAAATGATTTTCCTCATCATTCTAGTGAAACAGATCAAGAGTTAACCATTTCATAGGGCTTCCTTCTTAAAGATATCCCATTTCCTATCTTTCCTTGTTCTTCCTCCCTATCATTAAGTGAGACCATAGAGCTACTTCTTTTGAACTTCCATAATATAAGGCTTAACCCTTTTTGGGGGGCTTGACCCCAAAGCTCCATCACTGTTAGGTTTGGTTTCAGTCCCAGAACCCATCTCTCTCCCCTTACTTTCGCAATCCCAGGAACATAAGTACCAATCATAGTAGATTCCCCAAACTCTGAGTTATTCAGTGTAGGCTTCACACAGAGAAGATTTAGCAACACAGTCCAGAGTAGAGTTTGCTGCTATAGTTTGTTAACCTATAGGAGAAAAAGTCCACACATGCCTTCTCATTCTTTCTGTCTTCCAGCAGCTTAAAAAAATATAACAAATAGGCAGACACACATACATACATCCACACATGCTCCTCCCAAAACAAATGTGTGTGTGTGTGTGTATATATATAATCAGTTGTTTGTTGATGCCCATTCTCTGTCTACACATAGATCTTGTTGAAAGTTTGAAAGAGCTTGGCATTTTTTGTTGTTTGCACCTTTGGCCAGACTAGATTCTTAGGTACAGTATATATTTACCTTAATGTCCATATGCAAAGGGGACATTGAAGAAGATTTATAGATTTTATCCATGAAACCTGAAGGGCTATGCTCCAGTTATAAATTAGAATTCTTGATTATTTCTGGCATTTTGCCTGGATTGTGTTATTTTTATAGTCTTTAAAATTTAGCAGATCTTCTAGAAATTTGAAATCAAGAGAGAGGAATTTTTCATCTTCAAAGAATTATTGGACCAACCAGACACTCCATTATAACTTCATAAGTAAAATGAAAATTTAAATGAGCTTGGAAAAGTCAGTCATCAAGACGAGAGGTTTGAATAACATGCTCTGTAATTTGTTACCATCAAAGACATAATAACTACATATGTGTGACACAAGAAGGCATCTTAACATTATGTGTGAGGCAACAAACACATTTTTTAATATTTTTTTCATCCTTAGTAAATTCATATCTGCTTAGGTTAACATTGTTCCTCTCTGGACATAAAACATTATATGTTCTTGATAGACTAATGATTTTTTAGGAGTCACAATATTATAAAATGCAGAAACAGGGGTGCCTGGGTGGCTCAGCTGGTTAAGTGTCTGACTGTTGGTTTCAGCTGAGGTCATGGTCTCACAGTTGTGAGTTTGAGCTCCGCATCAGGCTCTACACTGGCAGTGCAGAGCCTGTTTGGGATTCTCTCTCTCTCCCTCTCTCTCTCTGCCCCTCCCCACTCATGCTCTCAAAACTAATTAAACATTCTAAAAAATGGAGAAACAACTTCATTTTGTCTATATAAGAAATTATTTTTTAAGTGTATTTATTTCTTTTGAGAGAGACAGAGACAGCTGAGAGCAGGCGAGGGGCAGAGAGAGACGGAGAAAGAGAGAATCTCAAGCAGGCTTCACACTCCCAGTGCAGAGCCCGATTGGGAGCGCCAACCCACAAAACCACAAGACCATGACCTGAGCCAAAACCAAGAGTCAGACGCTTAACCAACAGAGCCACCCAGGCACCTAAGACATTCATTATTTGTTTTAAAACTCTTTAAAAAAATTTTAGGTAGAAGTATATTATGCCACAAAGTTATAATATTTTATAAGTGATGTCTATTCATTGTAGACATGTGAGCCTGTATATACCAACATTTCGAAAACCTCTTTACTTGGGATTAAAATCATGATACTTTTTCCCCCCCAGATGTATTACATCACCTTTGAAGCCAGGGAATACATCTTCTACTTCTCCATCCCAGTTAAGAGCAGACAAAGTGCAGGACATGTCATAGATGCTCTCTAAATAGATACGTTGGTAGATAGGAGAGTGCCCAGACATTGCATGATGTTCTAAAAAAAATGAATAGCTGATGTGATCAGATGGTGGGAGGAGTTAGGAAGTGACCTTTTGGAAAGATCCATGAGTGAAATACTGTCTGATTGCACAGAAAAATGGGAGTCCATGTGATAGTCCATGTGGAAGTAAGACTAGGATAAATCAACAATGAAAGTAAGTGTAGTAGCAAGGAAGTATTATCTGAATGGCTCAAATTCTGTTATACTGTGCATTTTTATCATACTTTGTTGCTTTCCCCCACCCCCTATCTTAGGCCTTAGAAATAGAAGTAGAAGCTGATTTATGAGTTGAGAGTCAGTGCAGAGTGTCAGGTTTCTATAATGAGATTATATATTAAATCTAATGAAGGGAAAATATGCTTACCCAAACCAAATGACAGTGCCATGATTAAACAGCTCAAAATCCCTCCGTGGATTTGTTTAGACAATATCACAGGTAAAGTGACCTCTTCTTCCCTTAGGTTTGTGATCAATTCTGTGAAATGAAGATTTATGTCTTTTATTATTCTGATGACATAACAGTATAATCACAGAAGCAAACCCACACAAGGGGGAACTAGTAAACCAGAGGATGTGTTATGGGTATTGTGGAGGTCTGCTGAGATTAATCACCTGTGTTGGATTTTATGGTGACTGCGGACTTTCTTGTAGCAATGCAGTTATGAGCCTGTATTTACCCTTTAATTTAAATCTTCAAGGTACATTTTTGTAAGCACACACATGCATGTGTGCTCATATCCCCATACACACACATGCACAAAAGTATGACCTTGTGGGGGAAGAAAACTTTCTCCTTCTTCCCTTCTAAGTTCCTTTGGCTGGAATAATAATTGAATTGAAAGAACAGAGATGAACAAGAGGAAAACAAGTTTAATATTTTCTAAGTTTATTTATTTATTTTGAGAGAGAGAGAGAGAGAGAGAGAGAGAGCATGAGCAAGCAAGAAAGAGGCAGAGAGAGAGGGAGAAAGAATCCCAAGCAGGCTTTACACTGTCAGCATAGAGGCTGATGCGGGGCTCAAACTCATAAACTATGAGATCATGACCTGAGCGGAAATCAAGAGTCTGAGCTTGCTTAACTGACTGAGCCACCCAGGTGCCCCAAGAAAAACACATTTAATTATATATATATGAGGGGCACCCCAACAGTCAAGCAACTCAGCTTTGTATCCATCTTGAGCCAAGGAGAAACCAGGCAATGGTCTTGGACTTCAAAAAGGGAGGAAGACCATTTATGGGAGGATGGAAGGATCAAATACCTGCTAAACAAATATTTGCCATGACGTGCAGATAAGTCTGATATAAAATGCTATCTCTAGGATTAGCCATCTTTCTGGTCCATGCTTTCTATCTAAATTATTTTAGGTGGTTAAAGGAGAGGTAAAAAGCTTTTCTTGAGTCTGTTGGCTTTGATTGTCTTCAGCTTGAAATAATATGCACACTAAGATGGCACATTCTGGGGCAGCCTGATTTAAACCCTGTCATTTGCCTCCTCTGAAACTTTTTCCCTGGAAATTACACGTGCTAAAAGCTGACCTGTTAGTTTGCTCCAGTATTTTCATTGAATTAATCTTTTATCCATGAAAATAGGTCAGTTCAGTTAAACAGTTGTGTCTCATTTTAGGAGGTGATACACAGCTGGGCTCCCAAAGTTAGACCTATTGTGTGTGAGAAATCAGGTGTTTAATAAGGAAGTTCTATGGAAACAAAAACAATGATTAGTGATTGGAGCAAATTATAAACCAGTTTCTGAGTTCTGAGGAGAGCCAGTTGAGAAAATTTCTAGCTGTCAAAGTCAAAGCCTCTTCAGATAGAGAGAAGGTGGGCAGTGGCAAACTGACAGATTTTCCTGGTTTACGATTTTTACAGAAAGATCTCCAGTGATCTTTCTGAGTGGCCCACATGGCAATAAGCATGATTATCTCTATACATGACCTGTTGTGGTGATATCTCTGAAGTTGATATCAAGTTGACCAACTTAACTTGGCATGGTTTTGAAAAAAAAGCAGTTTTAGTTCTTAGTTGATGCCAAGTCATAACGGTGGGAGAAAAATTAAAAGTGTTAGTTTGGAGAATTGTAGCCAAATATTGGAGGAAACAGTAAGAATTTAGGATTCAGTTCCATTTACAGGTAAAAAAACAAAACCTCAAGGACAATTAACAGAACTAGAATCTAATATCCACAAGCTGTAACTTTACTGAATTCATTTTTAAGTTTTTATAATAAAATTATGATATAATTATAATATAATTATATAATATAAGTTCTTTTATAAATTCATTTATATGTCTACTGGTAGGGTCTTTAGGATTTTCTATATATAGTATCATGTCATCTGTAAATAGTGAAAGTTTTACTTCTTCCTTACTGATTTTGATGCCTTTTTTGTTGTTGTTGTCTGATTGCTATGGCTAGGAATTCTAGTACTGTGTTAAATAAAAGTGGTGAGAGTGGGAATCCATGTCTTGTTCCTGACCTTAGGGGGAAAGCTCTGTTTTACCCCACTGAGTATATTACCTGAGGGTTTATTATTATTATTATTGTTATTATGTTGAGGTATATTCCCTTAAACCTACTTTGTTGAGAATTTTTATCATAAATGGATGTTGTACTTTGTCAAAGGCTTTTTCTGCATCTATCGAAATGATCATGTGGTTCTTATCCTTCCTCTTATAGATGTGATGTATCACATTGATTGATTTGTGAATATTGAACCATGTTTACCTCCCAGAAATAAATCCCACTTGATCATGAGAAATTATTTTCTTTTAATGTATTGTTGGATTTAGTTTGCCCATATTTGGTTGAGAATTTTTACATCTGCTTTCATCAGAGATATTGGCCTACGGTTCTCTATTTTGTGTGTGTGGTTTCTTTATCTGGTTTTGGTATCAGAGTAATGCTGGCCTCATAGAATGAATCTGGAAGCTTTACTACCTCTTCTATATTTTGGAAAAGTTTGAGAATAATAGGTATTAACTCTCCTTTAAATGTTTGATAGAAGTAATCTGTGAAGCCATCTGGTCCTGGACTTTGCTGGGAGTTTTTTGTTTGTTTGTTTGTCTGTTTATTTAATGTTTATTGTTAGAGTGAGAGCGAGAGCAAGAGAGAGAGAGAGAGAGAGAGAGAGAGAGAGAGAGTGCACGAGTGAGGGAGGGGTAGAGAGAGAGGGAGACATAGGATCCAAAGCAGGCTCCAGGCTCTGAGCTATCAGCCCAGGCCCAATGTGGGGCTCAAACTCATGAACCATGAAATCATGACCTGAGCCAAAGTCAGACACTCAACCAACTGAGTCATCCAGGTGCCCCAGTTTGTTGGGAGTTTCTTGATTACTGATTCAATTACATCACTAGTAATTGGTCTGTTCAAATTTTCTATTTGTTTCTGCTTTAGATCTGGTAGTTTATATGTTTCTAGGAATTTATCCATTTCTTCTAGAATGTCCAGTTTGTTGGCGTATAAGTTTTCATAATATTATCTTATACAATCCTTTATATTTCTTAGTTGTCATTTGTTATTTTTCCTCTTTCATTTGTGATTTTGTTTGAGTCCTTTCTCTCTCTCTCTCTCTCTCTCTCTCTCTCTCTCTCTTTCTGATGAATCTGGATAGAGGTTTATCAGCATTGTTGATCTTTTCAAAGAATGAGATCCTGGTTTCATTATCCAGTCCATCATTTTGTTGTTGTTATTTTTAATTTCTATACCCTTTATTTCTGGTCTAATCTTTATTATATCCTTCCTTCTGCTGGTTTGGGGTTTTGTTTATTCTTCTTTTTCTAGCTAGTTTAGGTGTTACATTAAGTTGTTTTTTTGAGATTTTATTTTTGCTTTTTGATGTAGCCCTGTATTGCTATAAACTTGCCATTTAGAACTGCTTTTCCTGCATCCCAAACATTTTGTACCATTGTATTTTGATTTTCTTTCTTTTTTTTTAATGTTCATTTATTTTTGAGAGAGATATTGATAGAGTGCAAGTGAATAAGGGGCAGAGAAAAAGGGAGACACAGAAACTGAAGCAGGCTCAAGGCTCTGAGCTGTCAGCACAGAGCCCAATGCGGGGCTTGAACCCATGAACCATGAGACCATGGCCTGAGCTAAAGTCAGATGCTTAACCAACTTAGCCACTCAGGTGCCCCTGTATTTTGGTTTTCATTTCTCTCCATGTAATTTTTTATTTATTCTTTTATTTCTTAGTTGACCCATTGTTTAGTAGCATATTATTTAGCCCCCATGTATTTATGGTCTGTCCAGATTTTTTCTTATGCTTGATTTCTAGTTTCATAGTGTTATGGCCTGGAAAGATACATGGGGGGTGCCTGGGTGGCTCAGTTCGTTGAGTGTCTGACTTCAGCTCAGGGCATGATCTCACAGTTCATGAGTTAGAGCCCCAAGTTGGACTCTGCACTGACAGCTCAGAGTCTAAGGCCTGCTTCAGATTCTGTGTCTCCCTCTCTCTCTGCCCCTCCCCCGCTCATGCTGTGTCTCTTTCTCTCAAAAATAAATAAATGTTGAAAAGGGAAAAAGAAAAGAAATGGTACATGGTATGACTTCACATTTTCTGAATTTATTGGGCTTGTTTTGTGGTCTAATATGTGATCTATTCTGGAGACTGTTCCATGTGCAGTCGAAAAGAAGATGTATTCTGCTTTAGGATGGAACGTTCTAAATATATCTATTAAAATCCTTGTGATCTACTGTGTCATTCAAAGTTACTGTTTCTTTGTTAATTTTCTATAGGGATAATCTATCCATTGATGTAAATGGGGTGTTAAAGTTCTCTACTATTGCTTTATTGCTATCAATTAGTTTTTTTTTTTAATATTTGTTATTAAATGTTTTATGTATTTGGATGCTTCATGTTGGGTACATAAATATTTACAGTTGTTACATCTTCTTGTTTGATTTTCCCCTTTATTATTATATAGTTTCCTTCTTTGTCTCTTGGTGTAGTCTTTGTTTTCTCCAATATTAAGTATTGCTACCCTAGATTTCTTTTGACATCTATTTGCATAATACATGTTTCTCTATCACCTCACTCTCAATATGTATGTCTTTAGGCCTAAAACAAGTCTCTTATAGACAACATATAAAAGGATCTTTCTTTTTTATCCATTTAATTACCTGTGTCTTTTGATGGGAGCATTTAGTCCATTTACATTCAATTTAATCATTGATAGGTATGTGCTTATTGCCATTTCATTACTTGTTTTTAGTTGTTTTTGTATTGCTCCTTCTCATTGTTTTCTGGCTTTCATTAGTAATGTACTTGGATCCCTTTGTTTTTATTTTTTGTATACCTGTTGCTGTTTTTTGATTTGTGGTTACCATTAAGTTTGTATATAACCTCTTCTATATAGTAATTTATATTAAGTTGATGGTTGCTTAAATTTGGACCAATTCTTTACTTCTCTCCACCCTCCGTGTTGTAGGCATATGGTGTACTTCATGTCCTTTTATTTTGTGAGTCCCTTGAGTGAGTTTTACAGATATACTTACTTTTAGTGCTTTTATGCTTCCTACTTTTCTTAACGTTACTTATGTTAACATTTGCTGTAGAGCTCATTTAGTGGTCATGAACTCCTTTAGGTTTTGTTTGTCTGGGAAACTCTTTATCTCTCCTTCTATTCTGAATGATAGGCTTGCTTGATAATAGAGTATTCTTGGCTGCAGCTTTTTTTGTTTTTGTTTTTGTTTCTTTTAGTACTTTGAGTATACCATGCCTTCTGGCCTTCAAAGTTTCTACTGAAAAATCAGCTGATAGCCTTGTAGGGTTTCCCTGTTATGAAACTTCCTTCTTTTCTCTTCCTGTTTTTAAAATCCTTTCTTAATTACTACTTTTTGCCATTTTAATTACTATGTGTCATAGTTTAGACCTCCTTGGTTTAGTTTTGTTGAGAGAATCTCTGTTTCTTCTGGATCTGGATATCTGCTTTCTTCCCCAGATTAGGGAACTTTTTAGCTATATTTTTTCAAATAAATTCTCTGCCCCCTCTTCTCTCTCTTCTTCTTTTGGGATCTCTATAATGTGAATGTTATCACAATTGATGAAATCACTGAGTTACCTAAGTCTATTCTCATTTTGCATATTTTTTTTTCTCTCACCTGATCAGCTTGATTAGTTTCTGTTACTCTGTCCTCCAGGTTGTTAATTTCTTCCTGTGCTACCTGTAGCCTGTTTATTACATCTAGTATATTTTTAATTTCATTTATTGTGTTATTCATCTCTGAATTTTTTTGTCTTCTGTCTCTGTTAAAGGTTTTACAGATGCCCACCATTCTTTTCTCAAGTCCATTGAGATCTTTATGATCATTACGTTAAATTCACCATAAGGCATATTATTTATATCTGTTTTACTTAGTTCTCTTGCTTTGGTTTTGTCTGTTCTTTTATTTGGAACATAGTCCTTTGCTTTCTCATTTTGCCTAACTCTTTGTCTCTGTTTCTGTGTGTTAAGAAGGTCAGCTATATCTCCTGCCCTGAAAAGTAGTACCCTTGTGAAGAGTAGGTCCTATAGTGATCTGCAGGGCAGTGTCCCCTGTTCACCAGAACCTGGCACTTTAGGGGCGCCTCCTTTGTGTGTTGTTTGCACTCAGCTGCTGTGTCTTGGCCACTTTGTCCTTCAGTGTCCAGTTGTCTTCAGTGGCTCTTGTTACCTCTTGTGGGCCGTGTTTGGTCACTGTGGTGTTAGTGGACCAGCTTGGAGCGCCTTAGGTTTGAGGTGAGTTGATCAGATGCTTGCCAGAGATGTAGTAGCCCCAAATGCTAGGGCACGTTCCCTGTGTTGTCCCTTGATAAGTTTTCATTGGTGGGTGGGGCCTGCAATCAGACCAGCTGTCTGTCTCTAAACCATGCTGGGGCCAGCATCCACTGGCGTGTGTGGTTCTCTCCCCCTCACCCCGGGGAGGAGTCACTTTGGAGTAGCGCTGGCTTCTGTAGGAGCTGCTTGCACACGTAGTGTTGTGGCACCACTGTGAATGGGCTGCATCTGAGGGTGTATATGAGGGGATGCGTGCTACCCCAGGTCTGGGCTGGTGTGGGGTACACTGTTGATGCAGGAAATGCTTGTCAGCTTACCAAGTGAGATCTGCTACCAGGCTGCTGAGACTGGGTTGACCTGGGTGGTCCACACTCCACATGGGCAACAGGCCCAATGTTAACAAGGTGCACATTGGTCTTCCATGGGCCGGCCACCACTGCAGCTAGGAATGAGGCTCCGCAAAGCATGCAGGTGAGGAGATGTGTCGCCAAGGTTTGTGCTGGTCTCTTTGGGGAGGGGACCCACTGCTCTGGGACTGAGGAACACATGGTTGGGAAGGGTGGATCCACTGAGCCATGAGGAGGCGGGGCTTGCTGCAAACAAGTTAGGTAGTGAGTGCAGTCACCATGCTGATTCCCACAGGTGGCCATGTGTTTATGCTGGGGGTGGAGGAAGCAGATGGCACCTGCCAGCTCTTCTGTTCCCGGAGGGGTCTTCCTATGATCCTTGTCTCTCCAGAACATACATAGACTTACATAAACATGCAGACGTTTACAGAGATCTTGTAAGCTTCCATTTAAAAATGTTAACCATGAATCAGGTATAATACAAAACTCACTAATGTATAAATAATAGTTGGAGTAAGTTATCTGCTCAGATGAGTAGAGCTTTTTACTTCTTGTGGAGAAAACGTTCAGGATTTGTATTTGTCCTTGGCAAGTAATCTTAATGAGGCTGTCGTCTGCAGTTTGGGCAAGGGAGACTTTTTGGCAGTTTGTATTTAATGCACATATGTATGTTATTGTTGTGTTTACTTGAAAATGGTCTCTATTCTTTTTTTTGTCTTAACAGCTATGTGACTTTGGGAAAGTTAACTAACCTCTCAGTCCTTACTTGTGAATTGAAGATATATTATATACCCCTTACAATATTGTTGAGCATTAAAACATATATGTAGGTGCTCGTATTGAGTGCACATAGTGACAGTCAATAAACTTTGGTGTTGTTTATAGTTTTATTATTTTTTTAATGTTTATTTATTTTGAGAGAGAGAGAGAGACAGAGGGTGAACAGGGTAGGGACAGAGAGAGAGGGAGATACAGAATCCGAAACAGGCTCAAGGGTCTGAGCTGTCAGCACAGAGCCTGATGCGGGGCTTGAGGCCATGAGATCATGACCTGAGCAAAGTCGGATGCTCAACCAACTGAGCCACCCAGGCACCCCTTGTTTATAATTTTAAAAGGTCTCTCTTCTAATTCTCTTTTTCCTTCTCCTCCCCTTGCTCCTCCTCCTCCTCCTTCCCCTCTGCCCCTCCTACTCTCTCTCCTCCTCCATCTCAACCACCACCACCACCACCACTACCACCACCCCCTTTAGTTTCAAGCAAGTGTTAGTGACCTCCTGGGGTGTTTACATTTCAAAGACATGGTAAGATTTACATTTTCAAGGGACAGAAAAGCAGTGTCTGTCTACCCTGGGCAGAGAGATGAGCCTGGAGTGCTTTGTAAATCTTGTAGTGAAAGGGAAGCTAAAACAGGCAGCTGATTGTTTAAGGGATTTCCTGGGGAAGGTAGATAAGTTTGGGAGTGAAGAGGATGTGATTAGATTTTAAGAAGGGGAATTTATGTTGAATATAGACTTGAATTTTGTTCTAAGTTTAATTTTTGATTTTTTTCCTCTTATTACCGGAGTGCCCAAGGGCAGACATTACACTCTTTTGTATCCACCTTTTAATTGAGTGCCATAGGTACCAATAAGACAATTGTTTAGGAGAACACTCTAAAAATATTATTTTTAATACTGAAGTTTTTCTAATTCAAAAGAAACCTCTGACCATTGATGCACAGGATCTATTAATCTCTATAGCAACTCAAACCAGTAAGCCTTTCTTTAAATTATTTATTCACTTTGAGAGAGAGAGACAGAGAGAGAGAGAGAGAATGGGGAAGGGGCAGAGAGAGAGGGAGAGAGAGAATCCCAAGCAGTCTACACTGTCAGCACAGAGCCTGATGTGGGGCTCGAACTCACAAATCATGAGATTGTGACCTGAGCTGAAAGCAAGAGTCAGACACTCAACCAACTGAGCCACCCAGCCACCCCTACCTGTAAGCCTTTTTTATCACATAACCAAAGATAGAAGAAGCATCCTAAAGAAGAGTGCAAATAATGTAGCCCTTATCCAGAGTTCATTCCAGAGTTAGCCTAAGAAAGCAGAGAGCTTCAGGCCATGAGTGGTAAGAATGGTGTAGTGGAAATGGTATCTCTGGTCTCTCACAGGGTCATGAGATACCTCTAGTCACAGACCCATGAACCTGTGGCACTCAGGGTAGGCATTACTGGAATGAGACTTTTCCAGACAAAGGTCCTTAATAGACTGGGACCTGTATGACAAATTTCCCTGGGGACTGGCATGGCTGGACAACAAGAGTTCTCTTGTGAACCTCAGTCTACTCAACAGGCCATACAACACACCTGCACTTGCCTCTTTTCGCTGGCATAAACCTGAGAGAATATTCTTACTGGTCACAAAACCAGGCTCTCAGGACATAAAACAAGATAAAAGGAAAACCTATCTGATTTTTAAGTAGAAGACCCACAGCAAAATTTAAACAGACACTGGTCCAGTAAGAAACGTGAACTCACCAATCTGTGAGGCCAGCTGGAAATGTAGGCTAATAGGACATATGCCTGTGGTTCTACCCTGTGGTTTTCTCTCTTATGACAATGACACAAAAGACTAAGATTGACAGTGGCCATTCCATGGAGGAAAGGGATTGATAGGAAACAAGGGTACTCTTAAGAGATTTTTACCAGAATTGCTATACTCGGACTAGTTCACACAAGTATTTTCTCCTGCTAATCTAAATTTGGAAAAAAAGAAAAGGACTTTGACGAATTTCGTTTCCACCAGATCCTATAGGCAGAGATCCTGGTGAATGTCAAGGGAAGAATTCTTACCTTCTACCAGCCCCTATCAGAGGTCCCAGGTCCTCTCAGCTATAGCAGCTCTAGGGTGAGCAGGGTCTAGTGAGTGGAGGGCTCCATGTTGGGGCATGAAATCTGCAGGGGAGGAATACTTTTCCCTTCTCCATTCTAGGTTCTCTGGCTGGGCTTATAATTAAATTGATAGAAAACAGTTTAACAAGAGAAAAACAAATTCAATTATGTATATTCAGGAGTCCCAGAGGCATGAGAGGCAAGTGAGGCTTATATGCCATTGTGAGCTAAGGAAAAAGGGGAAAGAGGTCTATGACTTCAAAGAGGAAGAAGACAATTCACACAAAGATGGGAGGAAGAAGACAATTCACACAAAAATGTTTAGTAATCAATTGCTTGCTCTGCCTTGGGGATAATTCTTTCTGATTAAAAAAAAAAGTGATCTTTGGTAATCACTCACTTCCTGGTACAGGTCAGCTATCTAGATTATTTTAGGCAGTTAAGAGAGAAGTAAAGAGCTCTTCTTGAATTTGATTGTCTTCAGTTTGGAATAATCTGCATACCAAAGAGACACATTCTGGAGTAGCCTTCCCTGTGAACCCTATCAACCTCATGCTCTATCTCATAGGTAACAGCAGTTTAAATAGGTATTGTCCTCACTGAAAGTGCATGTTCATCAAGAATGGTTTCTGTGACACCTTGGCTTTGCTGGAACAAAGGCATGAGTGGTAACTGGACCTTCACAGGTTCAACACTTGAAAAGATTGATATATCCAAGCTTTACACACCCTACCACCATCACACCACCCATTCATAGAAGGGAAAACAATACAGATAGAGTAGCAGTCAGCCCTGTAGAAAAGAATTTGTATGAATAAAGAAAACCATGTATAGACTATAATTTTAAAAAAATGTAATTTACCAACATGTCCATCCATTTCCAGCTAGCCTTTGTTTTCTCATTCTTGCTGAGATTTCACCACTAGAGAGTCATTTCTCAGATTAAACCTTTTGCCCCAATTAAAATGCAGATGTCAGAGACTCTATCATTTTTGTAACCTCCAAAAAGTTACTTTCAAATTCTATTTCTGTGGACAGAACATGATAGAAATGGAATGACTAAGGAGCATGGAAAGAAGAGAGAACAGGTGAAACAGTATATCAAAAAGAAAAAGTTTTATGTCAATAGTGGTTTTGCCTAGAGGGGATCATACAACAAGAAGTAAGCCTGATGAATGTGGTTTTCTCTTAGTCGCCTCCTCCACTCACTTTTAGCTCCTCCACTGCTGTTTTCTTCTTTAATATTCATGTATTTGAGTTCTGTGATCTGTAACCGAGACTTCATGGTATTTAGCGTTGCCACATGCAGATACTTTTAAGAGCGACTCCATTAAAGACCATTTTCTCCTGGAGCATTCTGTACTCTCCAGTGGTATTTATCACCCAGCATTTAGTTTTGATCCTTGTAATATATGCAGAACCAGAGATACCCCTTCATCACTCTCATTCTGCTGGGAGTTAGTTTATGTTATAAAAACAGGGGAAATGGGAAAAAAAGGGAGCCAGAGGGAAGCAGAGTTGCATATATATATAGTTATGCATTGAGATAAAATAAAGCCATGGCATTAGACAATTAGGGAGTAGGGTTGGGAATAAATGGATTCCCTCCCCTCAGGGCTGCCTATTTACAGCAAATTCTGGCTGACAACAACCAGCCACCTACTGCCTGATTCTGCCTGGTTTCTGATTTCTCTTCCATGAAATGAGCTTAGAACAAGCCACCTTCTCACTCTCTTCCACACACCTCCAGGCCTAAGATGTGTGTTTAGGTGTTCTGATCACTTGGTGAGGCTCCAAGGTAAGTAAAGATGGTAAAAAGATGACATTTAAATTCCTGTGGCTCTCCTTTTAGGGGCAACCCTGCAAGACAGTGCTTTTGCATAGGGTTGCCTCAGAGAAGAATGTTATGAAAATCATTGCTGTGGAAAGGAGCTTGTTTGCACGGTACTGTTGTATGTGTTGCGTGTTTCAAATGGTTGACATCCTCAGACATCCTTGGCTGAGGATAGAGAAGACTCCGGATCTGGAACCCAAGATTGGGATCAGCCATGCCTGTTTTCTTGACTTCCTTGTGTCTGTTTAAAATTTAATTTCATTTAAAAAAAATTCTGCATATATTTTTTACAATACTGTTTTCTGCTGTAATTTTTAACTTCTTCATTTCTGGTTTAATCATAGTTCTCACTTAAAGGCCCCATGGGAGAACTTTGGGAAGGAAGGCCTTGGGAATGAGCCCTGTATTGGCAGAGATATTTGGAGAGAAGCCATACAAAGAGAACATCTACTACTTACTGCTTACATCCATGATTAGCTCTCCTTCTGCCCTTGCACCACTCTAGACCTTAGCCCCACCTCTAGGTTGGTCTTTTATGTCAGATTCTAGAACCCATCCTCTGCAAAATTCAGGGAATCTGAGGAGCCCTGGGCCAATCTATTGAGACATGTAGCACACATCAGCCTTCTGATGAGCTGGAAGTAATGCTTCTATCCATTATACACCTGTCTTACCATATTTTATCACATCCAGGTAATCATGTCAGTCACTGGTAAAGTAGATTCCATTGAGTAAACAACCCGATAATTGTATCTGTTTAGTTAGTGTATGATTTTGTCACTCTTCAGGTTTCTTGTCTGGGACTCTTGAGTGGACCCCACCCCTGATCTTGAAGCAGTTCTGTTCTAAGAGGGTGCATTCACCTTATTTCCAGCTCCAGATTCTGTGGCCAAGCACGTAGCATCATGTTGCCAATATTATCTTTTCATAGGAAACAGGACAATGGGTTGCAAAGCACATTTTCTGCTGCCAGGACTGATTACTCTCATAAACATGTATCAATTCCAGCACTGTCTGTATGAACTGGATAGGATGTGTGTTTCTTTGAGTCTCTTGCTTTTAGCAGAATCAAAAAAGAAACAAAAGCTTAAAAGAAAATAAAACTGTACACAGTATAGACTGATTTCCATGAAGCCTGCTTCTATAATAAGATGTGGTCTGGCAGCCCCATCTATAGATAGAGTTACAGACTAGACTGGTAGAGGCAAGGCAGGCCCTGTGCTTTAGCGAAGCTGTAGCAGTTCATAAAGCAGACAATGCCCTCTGGTGATATTGCATTACCACCAAGGTTGATAGGGATTGCAGATGTGTGGATGAGAAAGTGAACAACCACACTCAGTCTGCGATTTGTATAAAAAATATGAACTTGGAGGAGATGAGTCTTGGTTTAACGCAAAGGAAATGCTTATAAGGAAATGGAAAGCCTCAGAGAGCTCCAGGGTCCTGAAGGGGAAGGGAAGATGCTAAACCCAGAGCAGGTAGCACCGAGCCCTCCCTCTCTAAACTTGTCACACCTCTGCTGATATTTTCAATCAAGCAAATCCAGGCTAAAAATGAACAGCCCTGAAAAAGGAAACACAGTCCTAAATGGTTGTAAGTTTGCTGTTACCATACACCTCCTTCAGGGCTTCATTGAGGAGATTTACTTATTACTAACCATTGTATACATCTACACCTGGGTATTCTTGATACTGATATGTGCCAGATACAGTACTCAGGGAGGAGGCAAACAGCCAGCACATTCCTTGTCTTTAGGCAGCCCATAGCCTCGTAGAAAAGGATTGATCTTTTTGGCACCTCCCGGCAAGCCAGCCGTCCTGCCCTTATTCCAATTCATTGTACTCTAAAGACAAATCCAATCAGCTCACATTTTTGTTCTTCTTAACTACTAGTCCGACTGACACTATTGATTGCAATGGCAGCTATAGGGCATTTTTGATGATTTGAGTCTTTTGGCCTAAAGGTAACATGACATTCATGATAAGCTAAGAATCCACAGGAAAATAAGGTACCTTTTTTCAGTAATCATGTCTGTGTAGATCACTTGGGTGCTGGGGATGGCAGCAGTGGTGGTGAGAAGGGTGGTGTGTAGTGGTTAGGGTAAATATGTCTAGACGTGTGCAGACAAAGACAGAGAAAGACATAGAGGGGGGCACCTGGGTGGCTCAGTCGGTTGAGCGTCCGACTTCGGCTCAGGTCATGATCTCACGGTTTGTGGGTTTGAGCCCCGCGTCAGGCTCTGTGCTTATAGCTAGCTCAGGGCCTGGAGCCTGTCTTCAGATTCTGTGTCTCCCTCTCTCTCTGTCCCTCCCCTGTTCACGCTGTCTCTCTCTGTCTCTCAAAAATAAATAAATGTAAAAAAAAAATTAAAAAAAAAAAAGAAAGACTTAGAGGGAGAAAGAATGTTTTCAAAATGGGAGAAAGAATTTGATCCTAATTATTCCCAAATGTAATGCCCTCATTTATATCCCACGTACTATGGCACTTTGTGAAATGATTACAAAGTGTTCACTAGTTGTTTATTTTGATGTGTCCTACTTTACACTAGAAAATGCAGATGAGAAGTGGCTGGTTTAAAAATAAACGGTAGGGGCACCTGAGTGGCTCAGTCGGTTAAGTGTCCAACTTCAGCTCAGGTCATGATCTCACAGTTTGTGAATTCGGGCTCTGCACTGACAGCTCAGAGCCTGGAGCCTGTTTCAGATTCTGTCTCCTCTCTCTTCCCTTCCCCTGCTTGTGTTCTTTCTCTCTGAAAAATAAATAAATAAACATTTAAAAATAAAAATAAAATAAAATAAAGGGTAAAGAAACTTCTACTAAGTTTTCTTTTTTAACAAGAACACAGGCTTATAAACCAAAAACAACAGGCAGTAAGAAAACGAGTCATGACCACCAGCCAGATGTTGACCTTTTTTATTTTATACTGGTTACAGTTTTATCTTGCATCCAGAAAATGATTGATTGCTCTCTTCAAGGAGTGCTGACATTCCGGATATGGTATCTCTGATGTTTGTATACTCCGTTTATTGACTACAGTCGAAAGTCAGACGTATGTAAAGGGCAGAGTAGCCTCCACTCAACTCAAGAATTATAAAGTTATTTTATGGTTTGACCTATAATATGATCATCACCAATGAAAGCCCACAAAGAATCATTGCTTTTATTGATGATGATTCTACAGCACCTGGTGTAAGCATACTTTATTTTTCGATCAGAAACCCTGATTGTTGCATGTTGCTGGGATGCCTGTTTAGCTGGATGAGTCCAGTTACTTGTTGAAAGCCACCAGTTCCTGAAAGTGTCCAACAGTGCAAAAAAACATGTAGAAAACAGATACTTGACCTTGAAAATTTGGGACCCCTTGTCTTGGTTAAGGATACAAGTTGCCTAAGCTAGGAGCTTCTGAACTGTGCACATTTCCTCAGGTCCTTCATTCACCCCTCCTCTGATTTGCAATCACTACTACTTCTCAGGTGTATTTATTCTGCGTTGCATCTTCCCTGTCTTTACCAATCGCCTCATTCAGGCCTTCATCATGTCTCTCCCTTGGTGGAGTAATAACTACCTATCTGTTGTGTCTAATCCAGCATCACTTGGCCCCTTCCACATTGCCACCAGGATGATTTTTTCTTAACCAGAACTCTTATGGTTAAAACCCATCAGTAGCTCCTTAGTGCCTTCAGGGTCGAGTTCAAATTCCTTAAGTGACATGCAGGGCACATATTCAACCTGCTGTTTTCTGGTCTCATCCTTTTGAACCATTGACTTTGCATCCTGAGTAAAGCCACCTGACCATCTATTCCTGGAATCTGCTACCATGTTACATTAATTTATTGCTTTACACTTGTACAAAAATCCCTTCATCCATACTTTATTTTCAACTTCCCAAGATCCCTGTGAGTAAGGGAAAGTAGGGGCTGTTTTTTTTTTTTTCTTATTTAACAGAGGAATAATGGGGCATTAACTCCACACTGATTTAACAGGTAAGCACTACACAGAATCAACTCTTGATAATCTTTATGTAGATTGTAGAATTTGTGAGTTATCTGTGGAGAAAGTGCAATGTATATTTTTATGGTCTAGCATACTACTGGTCTTCTGAACTCTATATTCAGCTAATTCTTTAAGAACAGTATACTCACTTAAGATGCACATATGTACATTTATTTTTTCCCAAAATGATCAAATATTTCATTCCAAAGTAGATTACAATTTTCTTTTTCAACAGTTTTGATCATTTGATCATTGATTAATTTTGATAAGTAATATGGAAAGGTAGAATTTTTTAAGCAGATAAACTACTAAATATGTTATATACTGATATAAAATACATAACATACACATCATAGAATAATGAAGGAGAGGAGAGAATTATAGATTAACCTGTACACTGCATAGGAAACAAGTCTCTCCCCTAGTGATATTAATGGAATATTGTAAGCTCATTTTAGTACCAACATTTAAATTAAAAAGGAAGGAGGGGGTTATGGAATAGAGGTTGTTGAAAAATCTCATTTTCAGCAAATTTGAAAAAAAAAAACATCACAAAGCCAATTTAGTTTATTTTTTAAACATTCCCTGTAGTGTTGTGAAGACCAAACAGCAGCTTTGAGCTAGTTCATAAAAACCAGAATGCAAAGAAGAGAGGGATAAACAGGGAAGAAACAAATAGGAAACCATCCAATTTAATTGACCAGCCTGATTAAAATGGGAAACGTAAATGCCCTCCCCAAATGAGAAAATGCTGGATGTGCAAAGTCACTTCTTTGTGTATGTTTGGAATGTTTGTAACCCATGAAACTACCTGTGTTATTTTAAAAAAATAAAAACAGAATTGGAAAAACTCAATTTTGTTAATGAAATTGTGTAGTTAACTGTAGTAAGCATGACATGTAAAAGTAATATAATTTCACTTAAATTATCTTCCATGGATTTAGAGGTTAGAATTTTAATGCAATGACTCACTAGCCATGATTTGCACCATGGAAGGATTGTGCAAAAATCAAGGAGTTATCTAAAATAACCAGGTAAGGACACCTATGAAGACAAAATGCGATGTGGGAGACTTTCCCTTAGCCTGCTAGCCATCTAGAAATGGATTGCTTTTTTAGTTAATGTGTTAGTTTGTGGCAAGGGGAAAGATATGCAATTTAAGATAATTTGTTTACCTCTTACAGACCAGGAGCATTACAAACATTTTGAGGAACGTAACTTGGTTTAATGAAAATAAAACTTTTCTTTTTGTTTTTTCTTTTTTCTTTGTTTAAAGACATAACATAGATTGCAGAAAATAAGGTAAACTAGATTATGATAAAGCAACAACCAACCTAGAAATCTCGATAGCTTAAAACAACAAAGATTGATTTCTCTCTTGTGTTACGTGGCTGTCACATGTCATCTAGGAGCTCAGCTTCATGATGCTCTTTCAGCAGTTCCAAGGTTAATGGAATAGCTATTCTCAAAAACACTGTGAGCTGTTGTGGCAGAGGGAGAAAGAGAAGTCAAAAGAGTCTCAACACAGGAAATTAAACACTCAGGCCTGAAACTGACAGGTGACTTTTACTGCGAACTCATTGACCAGAACGAGTCACCTGACCTCACCAAACTAAAAACGGACGAGAATGTGAAACCATACTTGTAAAAGAGTGAGCCAGAAATTTTGTTGAACAGTTCATACTGAAATTTTCAACCGTGTTAGGTATTTATAAAGAAGAAATGGGGCACCTGGCTGGCTCAGGCAGTTGGTTAATCATCCAACTCTGTATTTCAGCTCATGTTGTGATCTCAGGATCATGGGAGCAAGCTGCATGTTGGGCTCTGCACTGACAGCTCAGAACCTGCTTAGGATTCATTCTCTCTCTCTCTCTCTCTCTCTCTCTCAAATAAATAAACTTAAAAAAAAGAAAATTTTGATCACTGAAAATTCTACCACCCAAATAACATTTGGTGAACTACCTTCCATTTATTTGAGTTTATGAGAATTTCAAGAAATGCATCATTCTTTTTGATGGTTGCATAGTATTCCAGTGAATAAATGTTCATAATTGATTTCATCTGTTAGTGACCAATTAAGTTGTTTCCAGTTTCTTCATTATTATAAACAAGGCTATGATTACCATCTTAGCACATGGATTTTAACTGATGATTATCCCACTGGAACCAGTGGAAATTTACATCAAACAATGTTAGTATGTCCAGTTTTGGTGAAAATGGCAAGATTGCCCCACAAAGGGATGTACTAATTTAGACTATCACCTAAAGTAAATGAAAACATTTATTTTTTTACAATTTTGACAACCCTGTATATTTTCAGGATTTGCCATGGTAATAAGCTAACAGTAATATTCTCATTTACATTATTAGAGACTTTTTATATGTTAGTTCTCCATTTATATTTTTCTCCTCTAATCTATTCAAGTTCTTACCTTATTTTCTGTTGGAATTCATGTTTCCTATTGATTTGATTTTATTTTTTTAATGTTTTTATTTATTTATTTTGAAAGAGAGAGAGAAAATCCCACACAGACTCTGTGCTATCAGCACAGAGCCTGATGCAGGGCTCAATCCTGCAAACTGTGAGCTCATGACCTGAGCCAAAATCAAGAGTCGGATGCTTAAGCAAATGAGCCAACCAGACACCTCATCATGTTTCCTATTGATTTTACCATGATCCGTGTAATATTAGAAAGCAGGCTGATATTTATTCAGTACATACTGGTAGAATAAACTATCCAGAATCCATTTTTATTGGATGGGCATCATGCTCTCCAAATTTCAAGAAGTATTTAGTATCTCCATTGATTTTAGTATAACACTGTGTCATATATTTGAAACATATTTTTATGTTTATCTTTACGTCATTTTTTAGATATGTTGAACTTCTAAATTGTAATAGTCAATCTTTGTGGCTTTTGCTTTTATACCATGCAGGAAATCCGTTTCTAATCTAAAATCACCAGAATATTCACCCATGCTTTTGTGGCTTCTCTTACTTAATTGGTAATATTTTGTATACCTAGGGGTTGTTTTACTGTAAGGAGTGAGATAGAGATACCACTGGATTTTTCAAGTGGCCAATTGACTTCGGGGAAATTTGAGGGAATATTGAGGAAAGAAAACAAAGGAGGAAAACATTAGCCTTATCATAATTATTGTTATGTACATTAACAAAGGTAGAGTAATGTTCTTTAGTTAACATTCTAAGGGAGGAGATTTATGTTGAAATGGAGCCTGGGATTTTGCTATCCTCACCTTTTACTCCAGTGATAATTTTTAAGTGCTACTTAAAACGTTTTCTTTTTTGGTTTCCATGATGCATACATTTCTGATTTCTCTCTTACCTCAATCTCAGCGATGTATTTTTGCAGTGTCCTCTTCCCTTTTTTGATCTTAAAATGCTACTTTTCTTCAGGGTTGTATCTTAACTCCCCTCCCCCCACCCCCATCCCACATCTTACACTTTCTGCTTGATTTTATATGTGCCTAAAGGCTTGGATACAATTTATTCTGAAGCCTGTGGAATAAATATGCCCCAGTTGACTATGTTGGTCTGAATCTGAAGAGAGATCTGGGTTTATGTTTATTTCAGGGGCACCTGGGTGCCTCAGCCAGCTAAGCGTCCACTTTCGGTTCAGGTCATGATCTGGCAGTTCGTGAGTTTGAGCCCCACCTCAGGCTCTGTGCTGACAGTTCAGAGCCTGGAGCCTACTTCACATTCTGTGTCTCCCTCTCTCTCTGCCCTTCCCCTGCTCACACAACCGCTCGCTTGCTCTTTCAAAAATAAACATTAAAAAATTTTTAAATGTTTATTTCAATGCCTTACATGCATTGTAAACTTAACTGTATGTGTCACTGAGTTAATTGTTTAAGTACTCAGCTTTTTTTTCTGTTACCATGTTTGCTTGTCTGTTTCCTTCTGATTTGAGAATGCTCTTGGTATATTATGATCAAGATGACATTCAGTCAGTGCCTATCAGTACAAGCATCCAAAAATGACCTTTTCATCTGGTGTTCCCTATACCATTTGTCCACGTCAGAAATACAGGTGCCAAATTTTGACTACCATCTCTTTAAGTCTTACATTAAATCAGTCACAAATTTCTATTCATCCTATTTTACCCCTTACCTTCTTATCAGGGTTCTTACTACATACCCGTCATAGTCTTCTAAGGATTTCTCTGCCCTAGCTTTGCCTGGCCTTTCTTGCATCATATATTCTATACATTATATCAAGAGTGTGCTTTTTAATGTGAATTATTATGTCACCAACCCTCCCAATTTTTTCAGTGAATCCCTATTTTCAGATGGTAAGGTTCAAATATTATAATGTCAAACATGTAATGAAATCTTCTGCCTTTTTCTATTGTAAGAAAAAAAAATTCCAAATCCAATTCCACAGGTTGAACTCAATGTATCTTCAAAGCACACAAAACTAGATGCTGAGTAGGCATCTGAATATGAGGTTATAGCTCAAGGTCAGTGAACTGAAGGTACTGATTTGGAAATGTCTAGTGTATATCCATGAAAGACACATGAGTCTGGTGATATGATATGGAAAGACATTGCACAGTGAGGTGTGGAGAGAGCCCTAATCCTGGGGGCTAAAAAGAAAAAAGAAATGCAACACTTCATGTTTGGATACAGAAACCAACAAAAGAGGCAGGACAGGATTGACCAGAAGGGTAGGAAGAGAGAACATGTAGCATTATAAAAAAAAATAATAATAATGGAAGAGAAATCTTGAGAATGTTCTCATCCCTGAAAGTCAAGTAAGGATGCAAAACAGTGTGTATTCAGTGAATGTAGCAAATTGGAGATCACTGGTGGTCTTAGCAGGTGCAACTTCAGTGAATTGATGGGGTGGAAGGAAGCCCATTTGAAATGTAATACTTAGCAATGAGTATTTGCCAAAGGATTCAAGAGAGGTGGCTACGAAAAAAAAAAAAAGTTTTTGTTTGCTTACTGATTGTTTAAGATGCTAGAATTTTGAGTATATTTGAATATTTCAGTTCTGGACTGCTTATTTTTTGGCTATAAAAACATACTTAAAGATGTCCTACTTGCCAAGTGGTGTAAGATGTGAAAGAGCCTAGAATGGTATTTAATGCATAGCAGACCATCAATACGCGTAAACTGTTATTAGTCGCTCTTCCCTTCTCTTCCTCTTTTCCCTCTTCCAGCTCCCCTGGGCTCACCATCCTTTGTAACAGTACAATCCATTGTATGTAGTCACAGTAGAAGTCCCTTTCTCTCCCTCTGTCTCTGTAATCTGCCCTCTCTTGACTATCTCTTTAATGTCTGTTCCCCTAAATGCTGGGCACATTCTAATATATATGTATAATCTCAGCTGATTACATTGAATCGCCTTTTCAGCTCTAAAATTTGGAGACTAAATCTGTTGCCCTCTTTATAAAATAGGTTTGAGTTTGACTCTCCTGTAGTCTTTGCAAGTTGGCAATGGTTAGTAAGGCCATTTATGATCTCCATCATTTACAACGGGAATGCAGAGTGAAAAAAATAGTATCAACAGCAGTGGAGGGACCCTGGCAAAGCAGCACTACATTTCTGCACAAAGAACTTTTGTTTGGAGGAGATGATGACAGGTTTAGGCACAGTTTTATTCCTAATCAATATTTTGGAGAGAACACAAAAGGTGATGGAGATTACAGTCTAACGTTGAAAAAGCTCTAGCTGAAACCACTGATCTAGAGAAATTATCCATACAAGGCTTTAGACTTGAGAGTGGTGTTATTATATTGGGCATGATTTTTTTTTTCTTACAGCATGTATCTTCTTTTTCTTCTTCTTTCATAGTGGCTTTGTGGCTGTCAGCTAAAAGGGAACTTGTATGGAGTGTATAGTAATCAAAGAGATGAAAGATGAATGAGTGTAGAGCATTTTTTTAAGCACTATTAACTCAGTGCCATCCACCTGGAATGTAGATGCACTTTGGTGATTTCATTTTGATAATGCTGTAGCTGGTCTCTGATAACTGCCTTCTGTAATTGGAACAAATTTATGATTATGCTAATTCATTCTCAGCCACCCACTATACGGAAGCTGAGCTAATCCATACCTGTCCATGCATTTCCTTTGTAGATCATAACATGATTAGCCTTTTACTGTGGCTGATGGAAACATTTTTATTTTGAGCAGACTTGGTTTCTCAAATGGTGTGTATATATGTGTAAGTGATATGTGTTTGTGTAACTTTATCTAATTGTATGTAACTCAGATATCAGCTTTTGAAACCAGTTTATGATATGAACACGTAGAGCCTTTGATGCTTTAATCCTGAAAAAAGATGGCTATTTTCTCAGCACTTGAGAACAGGAAAAGGGAACTGTTAATTACTATCTCCCAACCATGACCTTTAAACCTTATTTACATACCAGAAATTATGGGAGAAAATGTTAATACAGAAACAGCTTTGAGTCTCTCTGAATGCCAACTCTTTGTAATCTTGTTAGAGAGTTCTTGGCATCCTAAAACCATCTTTTAAAATGAAGTGGCACATTACACTGTGTTTCTGATCACTCCTTGGGATATCAAGCTTTAGAAGCATCTTCTAGGTGTTACTTCATCAAAGGTTCAAACCCAGAATTCTTTCTTCCCTAGCAGATGGGAATGAGCAAAGGTAGAATTAGCAAAAAGCAGGATGTATTGTACTATCGAAAACACAGCTGAAAAGCAAATGGCAGCATGTGCCTTCCCTTACAAATCACCTGCCCAGTATGTCTCTCTCTCCCCGTTCTTTGATCCCAAGCATGTTCAATGTTGTCTTCTGCCTCTGATCATCACTTCTTGCAAATGTTTTACATTAATGTACACAGGGCTCATTCTTCCCTCGTGACAGTGTTAGAGTTTCAGTAAACAATAGATCAGGGTGTTCACTTTCTCAGCGACCATTTACCTGTCAAAATGAATTAAAAAAAATAACATGAGACTGTGTCTGACTTTCATAACTAAGAAGGGGAAGTGGAAGGATGATACTGATCTGACAGGAGACCTACAAAGTCAGAACATGAAGCTCCATCATCAGAATTCCGGCTTTTATAGAGGTATGCACATCTGTCGTTTCATTCAGCATCAGTGAGTGCCATTCAATCTGTGATCATTAGGTTTCTATCATTTGACTGGTTCTGCTGCTGTGTCTTCACAATTAATCTGAATCCCTGCTTCCTTTTGTGATGCATAATCAGATAAGTGGAGCTAAACTGAAGACACTGCAGCTTAGGTGGCTTTGGAATCAATCTATACAGCCTGGCAAGAAAAGGAAGACAATGAGGGAAACCTAATAGTACTGTTATAAATAACTTGAAGGAAATCTTATCAAGGAGAAAGTGGAAGACAGGTGACATCTAATCTGAAAGTAGCAAAGCAAGTAATGGCCTAAACTAAACTTAGAAGACCGTTATGCTCTATTACAAGCTGAGGAATGTCACTCTACACAATAAGGGAGTCCCAGTTAAGACTTATTCAAGAATGCCAGGTCAGATTGTGGGAAATGTTAAAGAGTGGTACTTTTATGTGGTCAGTAAAAGACATAAGAAAACGGCCAGTGTTTTGTGGCAGAATAAGTATTTGAAGGCTATGGTTCTGGTTCTGCCATTTTCCCAGAATGTTCTATTAGGCAAATTCTATAACCTGTGGAACTGGAAGAAAACATTTTCTTTGCCTACCTTGGAGTTTTGAGGATCAAATGAGATAATATATTGGGTCTCAGCGTGTTCACTTGTGAATACAAAGACCATGACCAAGGCCTCTGTGGGTTTCTACCTTTTCTTCATGGTCACAAGATGGCTATCATGTCTTTAGAATCCCATTCGTGCCCAAATAGGGAAAAGGCCAGAAATACCTAGTCCTTTTCTCAGGAAAGCAAATGCTTTTCTACTGTCACCCAACAGACTTACATATGGTTAGGACTTCTTAAATATTTTAAGACTGCAGGCTATATCGTCACAGCCTGATTTCATGGACTACGTGCTCCACTCACTTCTGCTCATGGCCAAAATAGCAAATAAAATACCAGATTGCTTTGAGAGGGCTAACCATAACTTTTCATGAGTTATATACATGGACAAATATTGAGTAATTTTTGATGTCAAAATAATTTCAGCCACATTCCAAACATGCTGACCTGTTAGTATAATATAAGCAGAATGTACACATTCAGATGAGAGCTCTCCTTTAAATCGACCCTCTAGGAGACAATACACTCTAACAGCATGGCTTTTATCAAGAAAATATTTGCAGCTCTTCCTTAGAAATCATCATGAAATCCTGAAATATGTTTTCAAAATTATCTTCATTGTGCTAATCCTCTATATTTTGATCTAATTTTGCAAATAGCATATGGTCATTCTACCGAAATCTGACAAATGATATGGATGACTGAGCACAATGGTTGCAGGCATGTCTGGGATTCCAATTCTGGCGTTGCCATTGACTACATATAATCCTCTAGGCAAGGTACTTAATATATCTGTTTCTTTATCTGTAAAATGGAGGTGATAAAAATGTTGATCATGTCATAGAGACCTTCTAAGGATTATATCAGCACATATATAGTGTTAGCAATTGCACAAGAAATGCTAGGTTCATTGTTTTCAGCCTGGGAAATACTCATTGATGAAAACTCAGGATGTGACTTAAAGTAAATGAGAAGATGTGGAAGTTCAGAGCCTTCCCTCTAGTTCCTATGGAACTCTGTCATTACCTCTGCCTGCTCTACTCTCTTCCCACCTCTCTATCCTTAGATGCCATCTCAATTTAGCCCCTTAACAGCTAGAATGAATTCCTCTGCTTTCTGTTCATTTTATCCCAGAAGTCATTATACTTGTTATTTTGTAAGATGGTAACTTCATAGAAAGTTTGAGAGATTACATAGGGAATGATTGCACTGGAAGCTGCTACGGCCTTCCAATATTTCCTTGGCTCTGTGTCTCCTATTCCCTATGTAGTCTTTCTCTCCACCCTGTCCTTTCAGACAAGGTTGCCTTCCCAACCCATCTTTAGTTGTAGTAGAGTGGAAAAAAAAAAAAAAACATTGATTACTCTTCTGTAATTCATACTTCAGAGGAAATACCTGAAATTCAACATAAGACCATATGTAGCCATTATCAAGTGGCTTCCAGAATATATTTAAGAAAAACTACACTAAAAATGTCTCTTTCTAGATCATATCTATGCTCAGCCTTGGGATATAAAACAAGGATATTCTTCTCTTTTGACACTACTCCACAATGTAATTTGAAGTTTTATTGTATGTGTGTATGCATGTCACACCAGTCTCTAAATTTGTAGGCACATCAGTTTGATCTAGAAAATGTGTTCAGTAGGTGCCATTGAACATCCTCAGAAGAAGGTTCTATGCAAGACATAAGGAAGCCAATTTGACAATAAGTTATATTTAAAAAAATAAATTCAAGTTAGTTAACATAAAAAGAGAATATTTAAAACATTGTTCATGTTCTTAATGAGAGTGCCACTGAGTTGTATTGAAAGAAAATGATCACAGGCAATGAGTAGATGAATGGAGAACCTTCAAAAGTCATAAATCTGAGATTACATCTATAATACATATGAGCAACTCAATTTCATAATCAATCTAGCAAATCCTGAGAGAGATGGCTGGAATTGGAGGATAGAAATACTCAGCAGATGCTATCAACCAACAGTCCTCATTGGCCTTTTCTCTGGGATATGAAGGAAAAGTGTCAGGTTGATGCTGTCTAGAATTCAAAGGAGAAGAGGTTTGGGACCCTCTATAGGAAGAGGGCTTGCCTATTAAAATGGATTTTTTTCTTTCTAGTCTAGTTTTGTTTTTTGTTTTTTTGTTTTTTTTTTTTTACATTTCTAAAATGTTAATAACACTGCCTTCTCATTATCTTATGGAATATTAAGAAGAAGAACAGGAGCATTAGAATTCTAACATACTGTCTGATGGAAATAAACATTTAAGTGTAATGTTTCTATGTGTCTATACACAGATGTCTTTGACAAAAATCAGAAGAGGTGAAATGTTGGGTTCTTATGCAGCCTTTTTCACCTGTAACCCAGGTCTCAGAGAATATAATCTAGAGGTCCCTTCCCTATCCGATTACTCCTTGCTGTCTATTGTCAATAACATCTGTAGGCTTGTCAATTACATGCCTTCGGTCCCTGGCTAATCTGAACGACTGATCAGGAACCTGCTGTCTGGCATGAAATCTAACTGTCTTTGATGGTCTGCTTTTCCGGATTTGTTTATAAACTGGAAAAAAATTACAAATTGCAGGCCATCTGTACATAACACTATGCTAATAGATGCGGGCATCCTGCAAATCCATAAGCTCATTACCTCTAAGTAACTAGTTTCTTCACACACTCCCAACTGGGATTATCCATCTAAACCAAATAAGGAGAAGCATATGAGGAATTGTTTCTCTGAGGGGTGAATGCCTCCAATAACCTTCTGCACTGGTAAGCCTCTCTGTCAAGGAGATGACCTGTTAGCATGAGGTCATTTGACTCAGTGATACAAATGTCCCTTAGCCTCAAGGTAGTCAATGTATTGATCCCATAATGCTAATTTGAAAATTTGTGTTGCTTTTGTTAAGCACTTAATTAGAGCCTTCCAGCGTTGGCAAGCTCTTGTAAAAATAATCTCCTAACTCAATATTCATGCCCTTATGATACTTGTCAGACATTTCTCTGAGAAAGCCTTGAGAGTGGCCTATGATACGTATGACCCATAACATGTTAGGATGATGGGGAAGGCAGATTTAATGAAAGAGAATGAACTGTAGTGAAGGAGATTGAGGAGATTTGTGGTAATGTTCACGAGGGGCCAGAAAGCTGGTGTGGTGTCCGTGGAGAGGGAGTGCCTCTAGTTTGTGAATATAGTTTGTTTGTTCCTCACAATATATTTTAAGCCATCATGTGAGAATCAAGAAATAATACATGAGTGGGGCACCTGGGTGGCTCAGTCAGTTGCATGTCTGACTGCTGCTAGGTCATGATCTCATGGTTCATGGGTTGGAGCCCTGCCTCCCTGCCTGGGATTCTCTCTCTCCATCTCTCTCTGCCCCTCCACCCCTCTTTCAAAATAAATAAATTTTTTAAAAAATCTAAGAAAGAAAGAAAGAGAGAGAGAGAAGGAAGGAAAGAAAGGAAAGAAAGAGAGAGAGAGAGAAAGAAAGAAAGAAAGAGAAAGAAAGAAAGACAGACTACATTAGAATATACATCCCCAGTTTCTCCTGAAAACTTGAAGCCCTGGTTGCACTGGTTGTGACAATCTGAACCTGACTGGTGGCTGCAAGTTTTCATGGGTCATGTAATCTACATTTTTACATAAATGGCCACCACTTCCCATACATCTTGACACCGAGGTGAAATACTCCAGAAATTTGAAGACTACTGTGATACATTAAAAGTAAGAGATTTTTTTTAAAAAATTTAATGTTTATTTATTGGGGGGGAGGGGCAGAGAGAGACGGAGACACAGAAATCAAAGCAGGCTCCAGGCTCTGAGCTGTCAGCATAGAGCCCGACGCAGGACTTGAACCCACAAGCCATGAGATCATGACCTGAGCCAAAGTGGGACACTTAATCTACCAAGTCACTCAAGCACCCCAAAAGCGAGCGATTTTTAAGCAAAAATGAGGTCATTGTCATTTTTATGGCACTCATTTTATTTTTCTTTAATACTCATGTCTCTATCTAAAGTGGGAAAACAAAAGGAGACAGAATGTGATAACGTTTTTTAAGACAAATGAGCGTGAGCTCATCCCTTCGTGGAAATGAAGAACAGTCCCTTGTCTTTAATATGCAAGCAATGTGCATGGATGTCTTGCACCCAGGGCCACTTCTGTAATTTATGTTCCCTCCTTGGCCCCCAGGAACATTTGAGTTTGCAACTTCTGGTGTTGGGAATGCTTTTTCTATCTTATTTATTAAACTACTCTACATTTAGGAGCACTTAGCTCATCAAAAATGTTTTAAAATTTCTCTAAGTGACAAAAGCATAAATCCAAAAGCAATTTGTCATTTTTATAAGCCCAGAAAACACCAAACTGATTTCCTCATAAAGATTCTGCCGTCAGTTTAATGGATAAACTATTAGTTTATAGATAAAAAACGGGCCCACAGTTAGAAGTCTACTAATGCACTGCTTCCTTATACACATAATTGGATTGAGTGACCTCAGTCATGACACCATAAACACTAAGTACTCACAACGTATATACAACTATTTTCCCTCGTTCATCCTATGTCAGTGTTTTTTAAACTATGATCTGGGGAAACCCAGCAACAGACCATTGTAAATGTCCATAGTACATGTGGGTGGGTGGGTAGGGGGTAGATTGTATGGGGGTTCAACTTACATGGTGGTCCAGGTGGTGCACTGAACATCTCTACAGGGCATGATTGTCATAGGGAAGGATAATGAATGATCTCTCCCGGAGTTCTGCAAACAGTGGCCCTGGGAATGGCCATGTTAAAGCAGCTTAGGGTCACGAGCGCCTAGGTGGCTCAGTCGGTTAAGCATCACATCAGACTTTGGCTCAGGTCATGATCTCGTGGTTTGTGGGTTTGAGCCCTGTGTTGGGCTCTTTGCTGACAGCTCAGAGCCTGGAGCCTGCTTCACATTCTGTGTCTCCCTCTCTCTCTGCCCCTCCCCCGCTCACTCTCTGTCTCTCAAAATAAAATAAAGACATTAAAAAAAATTAAAGTAGCTTAGGGTCCCTCACATCTGTGGCTCTGATACCCTTACTTCTTCATCAGTTATAAGAAATCTCCTTATCTATTTTTCATCTTGTGTTTTCAGATGAGCATTAAACTGAGGAAATATTACATGGTTAAATATAAATTTGAAAACCACTGTGCCACATGGTAATTAAATGAGGTTTTTTTTAAGCTAAAGTGATTTTTTTTTTCAGATCACTACATAGCTTTTCGTTGAATGTGCCACAATTAACCACCAGGAAGAACAGTTACCTCTAGTGTTCTTCTAAAACCTCTGTAAACACACTACATTTTCGCCCAATCATTTTTAAATGTCTGTATGTTTGTTTTAAAGTTTATGGTAACACTAAACATATAATTTTGCATTTTGACTCTTTCATATATTAGGAGATTTATCTGTGTTTTCACTAGTTAAAATTATGACTTTTCATGTCTATATAACGTTAAATCATGGTTTTGGATTATGATTAATTTAAACAAAGTTCCATTTGGTGTGTGGCTTTGGCATACATTTTTCTTTTTTCTTCTTCCCTTCATTTCCTCCCTCCCTTCCTTTCTCCACCAAAAACAATTTATGGTGTTTAAATCTTCATTTGTAAAGAGGAGGGAAGCAGACCATAAAAGACTCGTAAATACAGAGAACAGACTGAGGGTAGATGAGAGTTGGGGGTGTGGGGAGAGGGGAAACTGGGTGATGAGCATTGAGGAGGGCACTTGTTGGGATGAGCACTGGGTGTTGTATGTAAGCGATGAATCATGGGAATCTAGCCCCAAACCAAGAGCACACTGTACATACTGTATAATGTTAGCCAATTTGACAATAAATTATATTAAAAACAAATAAATTAATTAAATAAAATAAAATTTACAATAATGAGAAAAAAATAAATAAATCCTCATTCATAGGCCCAATACTTTCCTAGTAAATTCCTGGGATCATAATTACAAGAACATAAGGCATTACTATCTTTAAGATTATCAGATGGAGGGATGCCTGGGTGGCTCAGTTGGTTGTCCAACTCTTGCTTTCAACTCAAGTCATGATCTCGCAGTTTCATAAGTTCGAGCCCTGTGGTGGGCTTGGTCCTGACAACAGGGAGCCTGCTTGGAGTTCTCTCTCTCTCTCTCTCTCTGCCCCTCCCCCAGTCATATTATCTCTGTCTTTGTCAAAATAATAAATAAACTTAAAAAAAAAAGACTATCAGATGTAGATAAATATTAGGAAGAAGATCGAAGTACACAGGGCGAGCAGTGGAGAGGGAAGGGGGTTGCTATAATAAAAAGGACTGTTAGGCAAGACCTGAGGAGGTAACTTTGATCTGAGACCCAAATGGAAAGCGAGATTCAGCCATGCGGGTGTCTGTGGGAAAGACCTTCCAGGCAGAGCAATCAGCAGGTGTGAAGGCCCTAAGTGGGAACTTGCTTTGAGCTTTCTAGAACATGAAGGATTTCAGTAGGGCTGGAGTAGAGTGAGCAGGGGTTACTTGGGGAATCTGAGGTGGAGAACTGATTGGGGGGCCAGACTGAGAAAGACTTTGTTAGCCATGGTAAGGATTTGCGATTTTGTTCTAAGTGGGATTCAAGACCATTGAAGGATTTCAACCCAGAAAGTGACATGATCTGATTCCTTGGTGGAGAATCAACTGTTGGAGGAAGAATGGAAGCAGCAGACAGCCCAGGTAGAGGCTATTGCTAACATCTCAGGAAGGGGATAATGGTAGAATAGCCATAGCATAAATGTCCCAAGCTCTGCAAGTAGAGCAAAAATCAAACCACAAAAATAAAAACTACATGTATGTGTGTATTTATGTATGTGTGTATAATTTTTAATCTTTGGCAGTTTGATAAGAAAACCTTCATTGCATTGTCTAACTTTACTAGTGGTGTAGGATATTTATTCAATTTCTAATTGCCATGTATCTCTTTTTTCCTTTCTCTTTATGCTATATTACCAAGGATGGAATATTATCATCAATTTGTGAGAGCTTGAGCTATTGAGATTAAGATTCCTCAGATTCATCCTTCTACCGGACTTTCAGCAAATATTTTCCTAGTCTGTTGGCTATTTAATTTTGTGTATAGTTTATTTTTATATAAGTTTTCAATTTTAAATCAAACCTAGACTTGGTGAAGGTTTTAACTTCCTCTGAGCTGAAATTCCTTCAGGAAGGCTTTCTTTGATGGGGTGCCTGGGTGGGTCAGTCAGTTATGCATCCAACTTTGGCTTAGGTCATGATCTCGGGGTTGGTGAGTTCAAGGCCTGCATTGGTCTCTGTGCTGACAGCTCAGAGCCTGGAGCCTGCTTAGAATTCTGTGTCTCCCTCTCTTTCTGCCCCTCCCCCACTTGTGCTCTGTCTCTCCCTCTCAAAAATACAAATTTTTTTTTTAAAGAAGGCTTTCTTTTATTTCCAGGTGCTGGGACTCCTTTGGTTTTGGTCTCCAGAGCTCTTTCTGGCTGTTTACTCTCTAGAAATAATTTGCTTATGGGTCAGATTTGCCCGACATACTGACCAGCTGTTTTTAGGGAACTCTGGTGAATGAAGACATGGGTGGGGACATGAGGGAACAGCTTTCTAGGTGACACAAATAGCAAGAGTAAGGCAATTAGCAATCAGAAAAACAGGCAGTGTAAACTCAGAATTTCTGTACTAGGAGAGTAGAGTGGAACAGAAGCTCCCAGAACTACTTTAAGCAAACCAGTTTGTTCCTTCCAGTGTTATAGTCATGATGGTGATTTTAAAAGTCCATTCCTCTTGGCCTTACAGTAAACATTTCATCCCAGATATTGGTGACAGTGTTATTCCCGGCTCTTATTTTCTGGTGGTGATGTACATTGACTTCTTTATTTCCATCTTACCCATTAACCATAAGATCCATGTAAGAAGAGGCTATATGTGGTTCTGTTCATCTCACTTTACCCAACTCTCAAGGCCACCTCTGATATTCAGTGTGCATTTGAATATTCATCAGGTAAATAAATGAATGACTGTAAAACATGCAATGTCCATGGGGAATGGAGGGCATTTTGTCACAGACTCGTGGTCAGGTGTGTTTTAAAATCCATTCCATTGTCCTGCTTTGTTAGAGCAGTGCTTTTGGTCTCTTGATTATTATTCCACCTACCCATCCAGACTGGAACATGGCTGAGCCCTCCAGGAGCTCCTGGGGGTGATAGACTTGCTTCTTTAATTCATGGCTGGCCCTGCACCACATTCCTTTTTTTATCCCCTCTTTATAGTAAACGCTGTTCTGAGACTTCTTCTTTTGAATGTTTTGTGCCATTTGATTTTCTAAAATTGACCTCTTCGAGAGTAGCTTTTGGATGGTGATGATTTGGGGTACTCTAAACTCTCATTAGTTGAGCAGTACTGGGGGTAAATTTCATTATAAAGGATCATACTAGGTTTTCTTTTTAATGTTTATTTATTTTTCAGAGACAGAGACAGAGCCAGAGCCAGAATGGGGGAGGGGTGGAGAGAGAGGGGGACACAGAATCCGAAGCAGGCTCCAGGCTCTGAGCTGTCAGCACATAGCCCGATGCAGGGGCTCAAACTCACAAACTGCTAGATCATGACCTGAGTGGAAGTCAGACACTCAACCAACTGAGCCACCCAGGCGCCCCATAATAGATTTTCTTCTGATAAATAAATCCATTTTTATTAGAAACCAACAACAAATTGTTGTATGACTGTTGCCATGTGTTTACTGGTAAATTAGAATTCTTTAGATTTAAACAGGAATGAGGCATCTTTTTTTAATGTTTATTATTGAGAGAGACAGAGCACGAGTGGGGCTGGGGCAGAGAGAGAGGGGACAGAGGATCCGAAGCAGGCTCTGTGCTGACACCAGAGTGCCTGATGCGGGGCTCCGACCCACAAACCATGAGATCATGACCTGAGCCAAAGTCGGAGGCTCAACCAACTGAGCCACCCAGGCACCCAGGAATGAGGCGTCTTATACTAAAACCAACTTTCAATTATCTTCACCAGTGGTGGGCAGGGTATGATGCAACATCCCCCAGTGCATATGCTTCTTTCTGTGTGATGTCTCTTTGGTGTAGTCACCGCTATTGCTTTCTGGGTTAAATTATGGTTTTGATGTGTCTGTTAAATGTCTGTGCATATGACATATGCTGGTAACTGGAGCTAAATGTTTACTGTCAAATGAGATACATATAGTGCTACCGAGATGGCCCTAGAAAGTGGAGATGTTGTTCAGATGTGGATGCAGAGGACAGAATGAGGAAGGAAGTCAGTTTGTTCTGGGGTGAAACTGGCCTGCCTGATAAAATAAGGGCACTAAGGGTGGAGCACCCCAGCTGGGGAAGGATGAGGATCGAGGGGGGTAATATGTTCCATCTCTGTCTTCTGTCGGTGCTCAAGGAAAGAGAAGGGTAGGATGACTCCTCCAATTAAACATCTCTGCAGAAAAAGTACGTCCTCAAGAATGCGGATTTGACCCAATAGGACCAGCCTGCCTACCTTTCTCCATAAAATTTTTCCTACTCGCCATTACATTCTTATTATTTGACCCAGAAGTAGCTCTCCTCCTGCTTCTACCCTGAGCTTCACAGACAAATAAACTGTCAACCATGCTTACCATAGCACTTCTATTAATTTCACTATTACCCGTAAGTCTAGCCTATGAATGAACACAAAAAGGACTAGAATGGACTGAATATGATAATTAGTTTAAGTCAAAACAAATGATTTTGACTCATTAGTTATGGTTAATACTATAATTAAGAAATGTCTATAGTGTATATCAATATCTTCATGGTCTTCATCACATCCTTTATAGGACCGCTTATATACTGATCCTACCTAATATCATCGCTTCTATGCCTAGAAGGTATGATATTATCTCTATCATAATAACCATAGCAATCTTAAATAATCACCTTACACTAGCCAGTATAATACCAGGGATAGGATAAAAGTGGAACTAGAAAGAGGAAAACAGGTTCTCCAGGAGTGATCTAGAGAAACTAAATCAAGACAGAAGTGGCCTGCGCCCAGAGGGTGTTAGAAGTCTACTCCCCCAGGAGAGAGGCTGGGCCTTAAATGTACCAAGCATCTAACCCAATGTCTGTTGCATCATTGAAGGAGTAACACAATTGATCACTGAAGAAATGTATCTCCAAAACTAGAGAACACTGAGATTTGGATTTAATTGCCTGTGGTTGCCCAAGTCTGTATATTGGCCTTTTATACATTATCACACCCTTCTTAAAATTTGTTCAAATGCAAACATTGACATGAAACCTTGGACAACGTAATACCCCCTCAGCATGAAGTACAAGTTCTGCATAGATGTGTTGATTTTGTGAGCTGCATTTTGGACTTGTTATAGACATGCAGTTATTACCATCAGAATTTGCAATACGATGAAATATAATGAAATGACTTAATTGTAGTCACCTCTTTCTCTCTTCCATCACGTTTCTTAAAAATGGGTCAAAGTCAGTAGGTATTTATGGTCTTTTCCTGCCTCCAGTTTATTAACTTGAGTGTTCACTTCTTGAATATACCAAATTTGCTAAATAAAAGGGATGGGACATGGAATAAAGGGGAAAAAAGTCACTGGTGTTGCTCCAGAGGTTAGGAACATCTGTCTCCCTCCCACACACTAAAACTACTCACCTTCCAATTCCAGAAAAGAGGTTTGTTTTGTTTGTTTTGTTTTGCTTTGTTTTGTTTTACAAGTGAATGGTAAAGTGAACATTCCTTTCTTCTTATAGGTGGAATGGTTGAAAAATGAGGAGCCCATTGACTCCGAACAAGATGAAAACATTGATACGAGGGCTGACCACAACCTCATCATCAGGCAGGCACGCCTCTCCGACTCTGGCAATTACACGTGCATGGCGGCCAACATCGTGGCCAAGAGGAGGAGCCTATCAGCCACTGTGGTGGTTTATGGTAAGACCAGCCCAAAGTCCAGGATACTTTGGGAGGATGGAAAGCAAAGTAGAGGGATTTCACTGTCTAGAGCTGAAAGGACATCAGGGGTCATCCACTACTGTGCTATCTCCTGCCTCTCCCATTTGGCAGGTGAGAACACATCCCTATTGCTATTACTGTGTTTGCTCTTACCTCCAGTATGGGATGTCCATGAGCTAGTGACATTTCCAATCCCTCTCTTTTAAAAATAACCTTAAAAGTTTATTTTCTCCCATTGTGTTTATATTTGAAAAGAAGTGGGCCACTTCTGCCTCCCATCCCTCCCAAACCCAGCATCCACCCACAGCCTCCCCAGACCTACTGTGGGCAGTTCCTCTCCTGGCATAGGAAATCCACCAAAAACAAACATTACTCTTTGCTGAATGTCTCAGGTATTATATTAAAAAAAAACTTCCCAGATATTTAAGTAAAGGCATTCCCCTCCACAATAGAAAAGCCCTGGGATTTAGTTTTGAAGCATTTTAAGTTATAGAAATTCAAATGCTGATATTTTCTGTCTGTACTCTAGATTTTCAAGTGCTTGAGAAATATGTTGATGAATTCATCCTATTTTTCCTAATTCCCCACAAAGTACATTCTGTGTCCCTCTTGTGTCAGATGAGTAGACTGAGGGACAGAGATGAGGTAAGCCCCGCTGTTGCCGCATGATGGAGTGGCCAGTGTGGGTCTGAAGGCTCTCTTGGTCCCTGGATGCCAAACTCACAACACTGTGGCACAGTGTCTAGCACATAGTAGGCAATCAGTAAAAACCTCTCTCCTTTTTTTCTCCCCTCCCCATTTTTCTCTCTCAGTGAATGGAGGCTGGTCTTCCTGGACAGAGTGGTCAGCCTGCAATGTTCGCTGTGGTAGAGGATGGCAGAAACGTTCCCGGACCTGCACCAACCCAGCTCCTCTCAATGGTGGGGCCTTTTGTGAGGGAATGTCAGTGCAGAAAATAACGTGCACTTCTCTTTGTCCCGGTGAGATATGTGTAGATTCCCTTTTCCCTTCTCATCCACCAACACAATTAAGCTGGTGTGAGGCACTGAATATAACCTTCCTTCCCAAAGTTATCCTCTCCCACATTCCCAGAATGCAGGCTTTGTCCAAAGTGCTAATGTGGAACTTACTATTAATAGCAAGAATGTGGGTGAAATACCTCCATTGGGGGGCGTATATATATATATTTTTTTAATTCTTAGATGATCCTGGACACTCACCATCAATAAGCCATCATGCTCTGAAGTATCTCTTTAGTAGCTGTGTTTGGTCAGGCTCAGCCATCCCCTTCTCTCCCTGGGTTCTCCCATTTGGTGACACAGTAACTAGCAGGAATTGAGTTGTCTGTGAGCACAAAATAGGTAGGAGAAATTTGACCCTTTATCATCAGTTACCAATCAACTCACCTTATCAGCTTTGTATTTGTTTGCAGTAAAACCAGCAGAGCCTGTACAGTATCACAGAGTTGCTATTTTACATCTGGCCTATGGTTGCCTTCCTTTCTGAATAGAGACTTCCGTTACCAAATATGACTTTTATAAGCTCTTTTGTTCACCTCTTCCTGGCTCTAACCCAATTTATACAATGAGGAGTAGATGAGATGGAAGATGACTTTCTTTATGGAAAGCATATCCTCCCACTGAGAAATAAATTGATCCTAGGACTCACAAGCATTATAAAACATTAACTCCAAGGATGCTGGACTAGAGCCTCGGGTCTTTAAAATTTCAGATCTAGTTCCACTGAAAGCTAAGCTGAGGCTCTCACCAACAGTTTATTCCTGGAGTTCTGTTCTAAACTCCTATTCAGTCAACATTTATTGAGTGCTTACTATGTGCCAGGTACTGTGCAAGATACTTTTATAAATGTAATGTCATTTAACTCTGTGTTGTGAGTTTTCTTATCCCCCAATTGACAGAAATAGTGAAATAAGTCAAAGGGATTGCTCAGGGGCCAATAAGTGAACATAATCAAGACAAGTTCTCAGACATTTTGCTTTTAAGTTCAGTTGTTTGTTTTTGGGTTTTTTTGTTTTGTTTTTTGGTACCCTATTCTTGACTAATTGCTCTCGATTAAAAATTGCATGATATTAACCCACATAAGCATGGTTGAACTGTTCCTAGGAGAAAACAGGACAATTACCTCAAACAGCTGCCATTATCTCTAGGGTCAATTTTTAGTGGAATTAAAATCGGTTTGTTCATTTCTACATACAGCAGCAATCCATGACCCATGAAATTCTATTTATGTAAGTCCTGGTATCTTGGGGCTTGACTGACCTGTTTTACTTTAATACTGTAAATATATATATAGGTTTAACTTTTTTATTGTTTAGGGATTTTAGGGCTTAAAGATAGTTTATTCTACTCTCTTATTCTAAACTGTCAACCCACAAGGAAGTGGTGATTACCAGTGGTTACTGCACATACTTTATGTGTCCATCTAAGAGGCACCTGGGCAGGAAAGACTGGGAATGGAATGGGTAATGACATTATTAGCCATCCCAAGAGCACTGATAATGCGAATGCTTGCCTAAATTCAGTAACAAGGAAATCATGGAGAGAAGATAAACAAATTATTTTGTTTTATGTGGTGGTGGTGATTTCTTTAAAATCCAACTTTAAGAACAACAGCAGTTCTGGGGTGAGTCTCCTGACAGGTGCCCAATTCATTCTAATGGGGCTTCCTTTTTTTCCCTTGAAGTGGATGGGAGCTGGGAAGTGTGGAGCGAATGGTCAGTCTGCAGCCCAGAGTGTGAGCATTTGCGGATCCGGGAGTGCACAGCACCACCCCCGAGAAACGGGGGCAAATTCTGTGAAGGGCTCAGCCAGGAATCTGAAAACTGCACAGATGGTCTCTGCATTCTAGGTAACACCTTCTGCTTCACATCTTCAGTGTTTGTCCACAATATGAAAGGAAACGTGGTGACCATTCATTTGCTTAAATATGTTAGCAGAAAGCAAAGTCATTTGCCAAGAGCAAAAAGGAAATGAGTGAAAAGAGTAGAAACATAGACACATTTGTAGTAGAGACAGGGTCATTTTAAATATTTTCTCACTGGCACGTCCATAAACGTGTACTTGTTAATTGAACCAGTAACGTTCTCAGAGAACTGATTTAAGAAAATGTTTAAATTTATCTTTTAGATTAGCAATTCTTTTAGTACCCACCATTTTTAAGTTTGATGAAATTCTGTTACTGATCACCATATGCTGTCATTTCTTCCCAGCGTTTCACAGCACTATAAAGCATTTATAATATATATACATATATATTATATGTATGTACATATATAAAGGGGTGTGTATATATATATAATTTTTTAGAATATAATTTAATTGTTTCTCATCCTTTTGGCTAAGATCAAGTGTAGGATATATTTTAATAATCTCCAGTGACCATGGTTCTATGGCATAGGACATGTGTTGTGACTGTTACCTTATAAATGGAGGGAAAAGAACGATATTTGAAGAGATGGGTGGCTTTGCATCAAAATAGAATGCTGAGTTCAAAACTCCCAAGCCTTTGCTTGGTTCCTGAAGTTATACTATTACCATCTCCAAGTGAGAGTCGGCCTGGGTAAGAAAGTATGGGGAAGATCCAGTCATCATATAGACAGGTTTTAATTTGGTGCTCTCCCTTACTAGCTTTGTGACTTGGACAAGTCACCTAACTGCTTCACTTCTCTATGGAAGTACTGAAAACTTAGTTACTGTCAAGACTAAACGAGAAAAGAATATACATGAGGATCTTATGGCACACAGTAGGTGCTCAGTAAATATTAATCCCCTTTTCATTTGCCTACTCAGATGAGCTAAGGTGTATTGGTTTTCCTGAGGTTCTTAAAAAATAAGAGATTCAGGACACACATATTCTGTCGAACTAAGTAGCCATCTTGGAAAATAGCCAGCAAAAAATAATATAGCTTAGTACTTTGTCATCTTTTCAGGGATATGTTGTGTTACTTCTTATTTGGAAAGTGACAGTATGAAGGGAATACTTATGTTGGGTTTCTTTTTCTGCATCAGTACGACTGGATAGCCTCGAAAGCAAGCATATTCAAACATGCTAATTGTTGTATTTTCACAGTAAATCTGGATGGTTAAAACATTAGTTAAAAGGATAATACATTGAAGTGACCACTTACTGATAGCCCATAGTGCCTTCATTTTCTCAATGCAAGAGCTGAGGACCTTAAATGTGTCAGATATACCGCAGAGACTGTGACAGAAGACAACCTCACCACCAGTTTCTCTGATGGCAGGGCCATTCTTTCTAATATTCCAGCCATCTGCCTTCCTCAGAGTGCCTTCTCTCTTCCAAAATGTAAGGAGACCTTAACACAAGCAATAACATGAAGTTTAAGGAAATGTGTTTTTGATCAACCTTGATACATTTTTCTGAAGTACACCTTGGAGGTGTGACTTTTTTTTTTTTTTTTTAACATAGAGCCATATATTTTATACAATCAGGACTGCAAATCTTGGCTGTGTTCTAAAGAACCATTGACAATATAACTATTTGGCTACTGGCTGAGTTTTAGATGATCATAATAATAATCTTCTCTATTCATCATCAATTGGACTTGTACCTGGAGAAAATCTGAGGCCTATCGGGCTTCAACCGTAGTTGACTAAAACTTCAGTCTTAGAGATACTGATTGAAGAAGACAGACAATGATTAGCCCTTAAGGTAAGAAAGAATGTTCAAATATGTGAATGTTATGTATTCACACATGTATTGTGGTACATAGGCATTTGTCATTTGAGTAAGAGTTCTGTTTTGGGCATAAAGGAATTCCCAGCACGGAAAGTATACTGGTCAGCCTAGACCTCAAGTCTAAAATTGGGAGAGCTGTTTTAGGGTTTGTATATATATAAGATTATATATATATGTATGTATATGTATATATATGTATATGTATATATATGTATATACATACACACACTTATGTAGGACATATATTAATTAACTGTAAGGAAATGGCTCATGTGATTATGAAAGCCAACAAGTCCAGAATCTTTAAAGCCCAATGCCTCTGTTCAAAGACTGTTTGGCAGGAGAATTCTCTTACTCAAGGGAGGGTTATGCCTGAAACTGCTTGGATGAGACCTACCCATATCATGGAGGATACTTTGCTCTTCTCACTCTGCCAGTTTAAACGTTGGTTTCATCTGAAAACACTCACAGAATGACTTTCAGCCAGGTATTTTGGTACCTGATGACCTCGTTGAGTTGACACATAGAATTAATCACCACAGATGCAAATGTACTTGTGAAGATCCAAAGCTTAGCTCTTTCCTTAGAACCAGCCATCGCCATGGTTCAGGCAGTCGTGTTAAGCCCTTGGTAAACTGAATGAACCTCTCTGTGGCTCTTGGCCATGTATGGTTTTAGTCACACATGTGTGATTTAGTGGGTATTCGGTATCCATTTTTCTGTATTGTAAATAAAATAGCTAGAGGACAAGGAGGTTTGGAATATGAGCAGCACTGGAGCCAAGATCTCTGTTAAATCCCTCCATGAATTTGAAATGCTGTGTGAGCCTTCCCTCTCTAATTATTCCTCTATTTCCTTTTCTACTGAAGCATGGTTTTTCTAGCATCCTTGGCCTCCATAGTATGCATATTGAGATGTCTGTCAGATATGATCAGAGACCCTTGATGGCAACAGTGACTCAGCTTTTTGAGGGAAAAAGAGTGAAGCCTTTGAAATCATGGAGGTGAATGAGGTCTGTTTTTACACCGGTGGGAAAGGGGTATGTTTATAAGGGCCCAATAGCAGAACATGTTCTGCCATCTTAGACAGTGAGCGGCTACCAATATCAATAGAAATAAATTACATTTTACCATCTCTGCAGGAAGCAATGAACAGCAGTCTGGTTAAACGGTGCCAACATCACTGCACTTGTCACTGGTACTCTGCCAAAGTGCTCTTGCTAAAACTAGCTTTATCAGGACAGTGCTCCAATGAAGGCTGGGTTTGATCAAAATAGCACTGGGCGACAGCTTTATGGGAACAAGAGCTTTGTGAAGGATCTAGGTCATGTTATAATTTGGGAATTTCCATCCTCATTTTTTTTTCCTTTTATGCCAAACATGACCCTGAAGCAATTCCTCAGTTCCTAACTTCTTTTGGAGGTTTAACAATGACATTGCTTGACTCTTGGATGACCTACAAGTCTTAGATTTTCTCTAACTTTGAACAGAATAGCTAGATTTCCTTGGTTGTCCCTAAGGGTTGCATTTCTCCTAGAGATGGAGCGGCAAGCTCTGAATGATTGCTTTACGATTTGGGTGTGATTGTTGCTTGGTCAGTTGTGACTGGAGCAGAGAATCTGAGTGTTGTGCTATCACACATGGCCACACCTAAATGCTCTCCCCAAGAAAATAAATGCCCAGGACTAGTGAGAATAAGATTAGGCAGTCTTTGCCAATAACAGTCCAAGGATCCAAATTACAACCTACACTAATCATCCAATGCTTTTATGCCAGAACATTTATCTACCAGAAGGATAATTATGTGATATGATTGTCAAGAAACTTCTCTAAGCTTAAAAACCAGAGTCAGGTAGTTTTCTGACCATTGCCCTTTCTACTTGCTATGAACCTAGCAGCTTTTATCCTCTGAGGATCGCAGCCAGAGGTCAATTACAGGTGCATGCCTCATTGACAGGAACAGAAGGGTGAAATTGGTGGGGTGTTCAGCTTGAACCTGAGGAATAAGAGAAGCTGGCTCCCTCTCCCTTTATTCTAGCAGATATAAAACTAAGGGCTGTGAAAAAATAAAAATAAAATAAAACTAAGGGCTGTGGTTTGAGAAGATTAAATCAGTCTGCTTCAGAGGGGATTAGTACCTAGATGTGTCATGAGACTGAAGCCAAAGAAATGCCACAGGGGTCTGAAGGAGAGGAAATCTTTAAGGCTGAGCTACCTGATTGCTAATCCGTCCTTCTTGTCAAGCTGTAAGATAGGTCAGTTCAACATCCACAGTTCAAAAACCAAAATATCAGTTGAATGCTGGTTTGTTTTCATTTCTGATGAGTATATTGAAAAGAGAAGTTTGAATAGACAGTTGGGAAACTAAATCAAGGGTAAAGACATCTATACAATAGCCGGTTTAAATCAACATCCCCAGGCTACATCTAATAATCTAACCACATTGTCTATTGAATGATCTACTTAAATGACCTAAAGGAAACACCTGAAAAGGTGAGCCAGTAATTACATCAAAGTAAAGGTTGCCTTGGTAAACATTTTCTCTTGGACCATTCTAAGTTTCATTGTTCTCCATTATGGTCATTACCTGGGTCCCTTCCCTGTCTTTCCTAGGGTGCCCAAGAAGAGAATTTTCATTCTGGGTTAGCCCAGTGCATCTGAAACAACCCTTTCTGCTAGTGGTTTACAGAATGCCTATTTTTTGTACAGAGGGTTATAAAGGGCAGGTTTCCATTTACCAGAGTGAAACCCATTCTTTCCTTTCTTTGGGTAAAGGAGTCAAGAATACCTGCTTGACTCATTCTTAAACATTTTGTTGGGCAAGTTCCTATTTCAGAGCCAGCTGTACTGCACAATTGCTTAATTACAGCATAAACTCTGCATAGCAAAATGAAAAAAGCACCAGCCAGATAGCATGCTAGTGCAAAGCATTCTTAACTTGTCACTCAGTTTATTCCCGTTTGCTAATTCTCCCAAGTAGTTTTAATAATAAAAACCCATTTCCATTCCATTTATAATACATAGTAGGTCCTCCTTTTTCCACCAAGATTTCTCCTAGAAATACCCAACCACCGCCTTTCTGTATAACAATTGATTAATTTCGAGTAGCCTTCATGGACTCTGCATACCAGAAATGGATATAATATTGCAGACTCACAGGAGTAATAAGAATGTAGATTTGGACACATATGGTGTCATTAGTAGCTCAGCAACAATCTCTCCCCCAAGCCCCAGTAAACACTTTCCCATTATGGGACCCAATCAGAAAGCCTGTGAGTAAAAGGCTTTAACGAGACAGAGTGGAGTGGCTCATGACGAAAGTTTCCATTGTGCTTAATTAAAAAAGAAAATAAAGCAGAGAGATCTCAATACTCTTGTGTTTAAGTGAAAGCGTTTTTTTTTTTTTTTTATTATTCTACAAGGCTAATCCTGTCATTTTTGTGCCATGCCTTGAGCAGAATGGAGCATACAGAGGAAAAAGAATAAACCATATTCAACACATTACCATAAAATCTCTTCCCTTTGTCATCCACCCACTATAGACTTCTCTACTTCTAGCCTTGTTAATTAAAAAAAAAAAAAAAAGACATCGGATCGTTTTTTGAACATAATCCTCCTTCCAAGTAAGGACTGGCTTTCACCTACCAGTCTTTGATAGATGTGTATTTCATAAGTTATTGAAAACCTATGGCCCTCCTTATCAACCAGCTCTGAAACACTTAAGATGCCTTTTACTATCCAGGAAATTCTTCTGTCACCACCTTCTCTTTATTTCCTCATAGACCTGTGTGCTCTATCTACATTGTCATGACAGATGGACCTTGGTAAGAATTCTTTTCTCAGCTCATTGAAATCAAGGCAATTATTGTGCCCATCTCTCTCTTCTATCCACTGTTTCCTATTCCTATCCACTCCCCGCCCACATATTTCAATATGTCCTTTTACATTAGCCTTACATTCTTTTGGTGGAATTGGACAGAAAGTGCTAAGTCGTGCTTCAGAAACACGATCTCTGGAAGACTGTTTATCTCAGGCATATCTTGTTAACTTTGTTCATTTTATGAGCAGAATTGAAATAAAACACCTCCACTGTAAATAGGAAGGGCTGTAAAATTAAATTTGGGCAGCTGGAGAGCAGGATACATTACCTCCTGATCATATTACTTAGATTGGAAAAAACAAAAACCCAAGAAAAGTAAACAGACAAATAAGAACAGATCCCCATGACAATGTGAACTCGAGCGAGCCCATTAGAAAGCTTTAAAACATTTCTTAAGGAAGTGAAACGTCAGCCATAGAACCAGAGAGTTGGTGGGAACACACGTCTATTACAAAGAAGAGAGAAATATTTTGTAGATGCCGTACCCAGAAAGCACTGGGAAGGCATCAGTTGGAAGGTATAGAAGTTGAGCTCAAGGGCGGGGTTGGCTGGCCTTACTAGATCTAGCATTCACAGCAAAGACTGACTAGCTTTCTAAGATCCTCTGTGATTCTGAGTTGAAACTGGTTATTCTCGCTCTTTTTTAAAGATTATTTATTTAATTTTAAGAGAGAGAGAGGAAGGAAGGGATAGAGACAGAAAGAGAGAGAGAGAATCCCAAGCAGACTCTGTGCAGAGCCTGACATGGGGCTCAAATTCACAAACAGTGAGATCATGGCCTGAGCCAAAACCAAGAGTCGGACACTTAACCAGCTGAGCTACCCAGGCACCCCTGGTTATTCTCTTTGTGAAAGATTAGAAATGGACCTGAACCTAGAAAGGAATGAGCTGAACCTAGAGGTTTCGAACATTCATCCCATAGATGAAGAATCAAGTTCTGGGGTCAGATTGCTTGAGTTTGAATTGTATTTGCAATCCTATGACCAAGTTCCTTAATTTCTCTAAGCCTAAATTTATTCATCTATAAAACAAAAGTTCTAGTAGTGCCTATTAGAAAGGGTTTTTTATAAGGAGTAAATGAGTTAATCCATGCAAGGCATTTAGCATCAGTAGTAAGTACTCCATTTGTGCAAATATCGTGTGTGTGTGTGTGTGTGTGTGTGTGTGTGTGAATGTGTATGTTCTAGTAAAGGGATTCCTGTGGCAGAAAAAGTATGTTTTCCATATTCTGCAAAGTATTGACACTGTGATCCTTTAGATATTTTCTTAAAACACTTCCTAATGTATCTTACCATGAAAATTTTTAAGAGACAGAAATTTTGTTCTTTGTACCAGCCAGGTCTGATTAATAGTTGTTGTAAAACAGAGTTCAGGAATCAGGATGATTCTTAAACTTTGTGTCAAACCAAAGTTTCAGTATCCTTTCTCAGAACCTCTGAGTGGCTGAACAAATAGCTCTTGATCTTCCAGTCATCCTTTGCAGGTGGGATTTGGTCCCACAGGAGACAAGTGATTGATACTAAAAATTGTATGATTCTCACCACTAATTAAAAATCACTTAAGGGGAACGCCCCACAGAGGGACCTAAATGATCCCCAAGGGAGACCATCAGTCCTCACAATACTGACTCAAGGATTATATAGGGTTTATTATATAGGAGTTTCCTTCTTGTTATAAAATACACATGTTCTGACCACCTCATCATAAAATGAATTTTTATAAAGCAAGTCCTCATTTTTCCAACACAAATTCAAAACTTCTTTTTCTCTAGAAAAAAAATCCTACAATACACATTATTAGACTGTAGAGTAACCTACAGATTCCAGCATCCCCTATCTGTTGCCAATCATTCTAGATTAATGATATTTGTCACCCGTCTGGTACTTCCCTGATTGTATGCTCCCACATCTGAAAATGAGCAATTTTGCCATATTTTTCCATATTTAAAAAAATGCTTAATAGATATGATTGTCAGTAACTATGGATATCCAAGGTCCTTTTTGGAAGTTCCCCCAAATTAGGCTTTCTGTCATATAAAACAAAATATGTCCATTAGTTCTGAGAAAACAGATTCTGCATTTGCAGTATATCTAATCAGGATTCAACAGTACACAACCCTGGGTAAGAAATATTAGTCTAGACTAGAGAAAGATTTAATGCCTGAGATCATAGAGTGGTCCAGCTATAAAAGAAATGGCAAGAACCCAATCAAGGAAGTGATTTAAAACTGAGTAAAGAATTCAGCAGCCTCTGGGGTGTACTGAGCAAAGTGAATTAATAAAGAGGAAACCTCTTTGTGTTGATCCTACCTTTTCTCCTTAAATTACAAATGCATGTGTCTCTTCAAGATCATGGGGAAAGGTGGCACCTAAAATGAAGATATTAACATCATCAATAGACATCAACATCACCTTGGCCTTCCCCTTTCTCCAGAGAAGTGTCAGTATTACAGTAAGACCTGACTTTGTGTACATGTATTTGGCAGAGGACAGTATTAGTGCTCAGTGGAATGGAAAACTGCCATGATCATTTAGAAAGAGATCATGGGGGTAGTGAAAAGGTGAACCAGGAATCAGGAGTCCTGGGTCTTAATTCAGGTGTTTCATTAACTAACACTTGACCTTGAGCAAATCTCTCCAGATTCTGTGCCTTGTCTGTTCATATCTATTAAAAAGAGCAGGTTGGGCAAGATGATTTCTAGATTTCATCCCTCTAAAAACAATTATGAAATTATTATTTTATATCTTAAATGTAGTTTGCTTATATATGTGTATGCTTATATATATCTTTCATAGGTTATTTTGAATAACATAGTTAGTATGTATACATGTAAACTATGAAAATAATACCTCTGATATGTCAGTGCTTTCAGATATTTGCTTTTAAGGCAGCTTTGAGGAACAATTTTATTTTGGTCACACCTAAAATTAACCATTTGAACAATTATTATGCAGCGTGAGGAGGTACAACTTTTAGATTAAAAAAACCCATATAACTATGCTAGTCTTACCTAGGACATGAATCATACATTAGGCCTCTAGAATCCCATTTCAATCCCTTCATTGAGAAACTACAGTATCCTAGGAATTTATACAGACTATAGGAAATTTATGGACCCTGATTTTGTATTCAACAAAAACATGGATAAGTATTCAACAATACTAATTAAGTATCTATTATATTCCATTTACTGTTCTAGGGACTGAGAATAGGTGGAAAACACAGATATAGACTCTACGTGCTAGTAGCTCAATCTATAATGGTAGTAAATGTATGGGCAGCATAGGGACTAATGAAGCTTTAAAAAATGTACAAGTTCAAAGGGTTCATCACAATTTCTCTTTAAGCAATTAAAAAAAACTTTAAAGTTTTATTAACTTAAGTAATGTCTACACCCAACATGGGACTCAAACTCAAAACCCTAAGATCGAGAGTTACACGCTCTTCCAACTGGGCCAGCCAAGCACCCCTCTTTAAGTCATTTTTTAAAGGTGAGACTGATATCCTTTGTACATCAGTGGCTAAGTATTTTCTTACCAATTGTAACTAGTCATTATAATAACCACCCTCCTGAATTTCACCATCCCTACCCATTCCCTACCCAGACTTTCCTATGATCCAGCAACAAAAGGGACAAGTCTGGACAGAGCGGAAGCCACCCATGACTCTATGTCAAGGCTGGCATGTCCATTGTAGAAGGCTGTTACTTTTTTTTTCTTAGATTTTCTTTTTTTTTTAAGTTTATTTATTTTGAGAGAGACAGAGAGAGCATGCATGCAAGTGGGGGAGGGGCAGAGAGAAAGGGAGACAGAGGATCTGAAGCGGGCTCTGTGCTAACAGCAGAGAGCCCAGTGCAGGGCTCGAACTCACAAACCCTGAGATCATGACCTGAGCCGAAGTCAGACGTTTAACCAGCTGAGCCAGCCAGGCACCCGGAACGTTGTTATATATATTTTTTTTTAATTTTTTATTTATTTCTGAGAGAGAGAGAGAGAGAGAGAAAGCAGGGCAGGAGCAGAAAGAGGGAGACACAGAATCCGAAGCAGGCTCTACGCTCTGAGCTGTCAGCACAGAGCCTGTTGCAGGGCTCTAACCCACAAACCATGAGATCCTGACCTGAGCTGAAGTCAGATGCTTAACCAACTGTGCCACCCAGGTGCCCCCACCTTTTTTTTAATGTTTTATTTATTTTTGAGAGAGAGAGAGAGAGGAAAGTTGTTACTTTTTTAAAGAATTTGGGTAAAGAACTCATACCTTAAGGTAAAGAAAGTAATCTTCTGGACATTAACCAATAAATGACTTCCTTAAGCTTACACTGTTTAGTTTTGAATGTGTATGTATTTCTATTGTGATTGGAAGGGAGGGAATGAAAGCAAATTAATTCATTGGATTAAAAAAAGGATTTTTTTATCCATCTTCTCTTGGAGCAGAGTTAGACATCTTCTCTTGGAGCAGAGTTAGAAACATTGCATTTTATCACTTTGAGACCAATTTCTGATTAAGTCTTTGTGGACCCATACTTAAAAGTGTTTGCAGTGACCCAAGAGCATAGTTTACTCTGTTTATCTATCACAGAAAGAAACTGCCACATAAAGGATCAGTGGGAATGGACAGAACTTTGTAACAGAGATGGTATGGATTCTACAAATTCAAATGATTTATCTCAAAAATGAAATATGCAAATGTTCCTCATGAACATGGTCATTATGGACACTGACTTGTCTCAGTTTATGAAATGCAAGGACATTCCTATAAAGAGACCTAGGATTTGAAAGGGGGGAAGACTCTATCTCCTGACGCACACCAATCACGTGCTGTGACTGAGGGGCAATTCTGGAAGGTCATGAGAAGGGACACCCGTAAACTCTCTGTTGTAGTAACTGCCTGACTTTCCCTAATTAGCATGATGGGGCAAGGGTGGGAGGAGAGGTGAGGAAGCAAGAACTGAAGGGACATGTGTAGTAGATCCCCTCTCTAAAGAGTCATTTCTGAGCAGGAGATTTGAAACACAAACAAAAAGGAAACTATGATATGGAAATTAAAAACTAAAAAGAGGAAACACTGGAGGTGGGATAGGTTTCATGCTCTTTGGGTTTTTGTGTGGTTTTGATCATTGGAAGAGTCTGAGGACTACAAGAGCTGGTCGTGGTGTGTCTGTGGGTTCTACTGCCTAAAGAAACTTTCAGCACCGAGAGGAGAAGAGAATAGAATCCCCACTTGTCATCTTCAGGGTCTGCCTGACATATTCAATCACAGTGGTGTTGCCAATGCAATGCAGGCCTTGTGTTTATCTAATTATCTGCCAGAGCTGATACAAGGCAGATCAGCCAGACCCTGGGATTTCCTGCAGCCTTGGATAGCATTCAGCGAGCATAACACTGGTCCTTAATTATTTCTAGTTCTGAGGGAGAGGGGAAGCAGGAATGAATGAAACACATTGGTAATCAATAATGGCAACTTCTTTTCTGCCAATCAGTAAATAATCAAGCAAATAACTAGTAATTTCATTGTTCCTATTTTTCTCTTGCTATTATTCTCTGGTTGTTGTGCCAATTATTCATGAGCTAATCATTTAAATATGATTTATATGTTAGGGACCCATAACTGACACTGAGTTAAAAAGTATAAAATAAATCAAATGAACAGTTCTGAAGTAATACATTCAAACACAAAATCAACGTTGTATATTTTCTTTAAGTAACCCCTATGCGCAATGAGGTCGACGAACTCATGACCCTGAGATTGAGTCTCATGATCTACTGACTGAGCCAGCCAGGCACTCCTCCCGTCATTGTACTGTAATGACTACAAGTAAGATAAACTGTCCAGAGAGGTGAGACATCCCTGTAAGCCAAGTCATTGCAAAAAATTTCATGAAGGAGTCAGAAAGTGCTATATGCCTTGGAAACAGGATATCTTTATATAAGAGGGAGAAGGGCATCCCACGGGAGGCAACATGGTGGGCAACGGCACTGCGGTGAGCCTGGAGAATTCAGGGATCAATCAGACTAGAGCTTGGATTTGTGTTGAGGTGCCACAGAAACTAAGTCATTTTTGAGATGATGGGACAAGTTCCTTAGAAGACTGGAAAGGCAGGCAGAGCAGTTGGCTATGACTTGCAGGCAATGTGGAATCATGGTAGACTTTCCTGCGTGCTGATGCCAGAGAATTATTTCAATGAATAAAAGAGAGTGGGCAAGAAAGAAGACTGACTGTTCTACCAACTTCAGAATCAGCTCTTAATACTTTAAGATTACAAAGAATATGGACAGTCAACACATATCTTTTTTTTTTAGGGGGGGTGATGAAAATGATTTCAAAACATAGGGTCTATGAAGGGAATAATAAAAATGGTCTTTGGAGAAGAAAAAATGGGACATGACTGGTTTAGTGAAATTAAGTAATGTTAATAATTACTAACTATAATGACATATGGGAATTGCTTTCTTGGAGGGGAGTTGCTGTCTGGGCTCACTGTCTTGGTGAGTATTTAGTCACACTGAGTGGGCTGTGTGCCCGAATTAAAAAAAAAAAAAATAGGGACATAGACTCTGGTATCAAACATACCTGTATAGTCTTTAAAAGGCATAGGAGTTGACTTCAAATAATCACTCACAGGATTTGAGGAGTGGTCCCTTGCCCAGTCTGTGAGTTGGAGTTGAAACCATCTGTCCTCATGTCCAGTGTCTCCTCGGGCCTGCTCTCTTTACAACCCTAGGGTGTAGGCTAGGCTGTATGTAGCTGGCCACACTTGTTTCCTAGAAGAGAAAGGATAAGGGTGGGTGTGGGTGGGAAGGTAGGGGTGCAGCTATAAATAGCTTCTAAGAACAACGGATACCATGGAAATGCTTTGGGAGCATCTCCTATAACAAAGGAAGCAAGAAAAGTAGAGATGGCAAAGAAATGAATCATTACCAAAAATAATAAGATAGATTGTCCTCTCTTTTTCACTTTTTCTTGTACATAAATATGTATACTTCTATACACACACACACACACACAGCACAAAGGCAGATTTCAAAACAATATATAAAAGGCAATTCCATGTCTTTATAGGCAAAAATGATCAATTAATATTGATCTTATGTAGTTTCCTGCAAATATATATGTATAAACATATGCGTGCATAAATCTTAAGGGAAAAAAGCCTACCTAGACTTTGTATATAGAACTTAACATTAATAATGGTTATCTTTTGGTGTGGAATTATGGGTTGGGTTTTTTGTATATATATCACATATATACACATATATATATGTATTGTATACACATATATATATGTATGTGTATATATATATAGGATACACTATGTAGTGACTGCATAAATATTAAAAAGGATTTTTAAAGAAAACATGATGATTTAAAATATACCTTTGCATTTTTAACTTGTAAATATACACAGTCAGTATAAGACTGAATTATGATGGCATCACTTTCCATTTACCCAGAAGGTACCTCTTGGTGCATAAGTTAGACCCTAGGCGAATTAGTGATTTTCCCAAACTACAACTCAGCTGCCACTTGCTCAAAATTATATTTCTCTGCCTGCAAGATACAGGAGGGTTCCTTCCCAGTCCAATTGTCTACTACAACTACCCCAGAGTCGCTTAGGGAGGCGAGACTAACTGAAGTTGGGTACATAGAACCCCAGATTTATTGCCAAGAAGTGGTGGTGTACTCAGTAATCACAGAAACACAGATCTCAATTAGTCAGAAGGTCTTGGACTTGGGCCCAGGCATGGGTATTTGTTGAAAAAGCTCCCCAGGTGATTCTAATGTGCAGCCAACATTATGAACCATGGCCCTAATGGATTCATTTACTAAGGGGTTATTTGAATATGGCCTTGGAGAAAGGTAAAACAAAAGCAGAGAGGATGTGGTTGACCAAGGCCAAGATGATGCATGGCCCTGCAAAAAAATGATTTTGCAAACAGAATAAAAGAACATGGAATGTGGGGTTGGCAGTTCTTTCAAAAGATAGTGAGGTGAATGGGTAGCCCTCTCCCTCAAGTTCATGGTAGAATAATCTCTGATCAGATATTTCAAACTGGGAAAAATGTTTAATGACAGCAGCTTGTTGTCAAGATACTGGTATCTCACACAATCCAGCAGAAACCAATTTTGATGCTGATGCCAGGGTACTGAAGATCTCTTGGCACCAGAGGCTTTCATACTTTTCCGTTAGAGAATACATGCTGACCCACTGGACCTTAGCATAACACATCCCACAGCAGAGCAGTGGCCCTTTGAATCATTTTACTCTGCGTTAGGAAATAATTCCACATGGAATGTCTTCAGTTGTTTTCTGCAGATTTATTGTGGGTGAAAGCTAGGGAACCCACAGGGATATATCTTCTGGTCATTGCCCTTCTTTTCTCCTACCGGGACACTGAAGTTTTGACTTGTGCTCAGTTTCATAACGCAGAGACTAGGACTGGACACAAGTTTCTTAACTCCCTTCAAGTACTCCTGAAATCCACTACTTATGACTTGCCTCCCAGTACTGGCACAAAGAGTCATATGTTTTACTCTGAACCAGTGATAATGTTGTTTTATTCATAGTATGTTGAAATTATATTATTTATGGATATGGATCATGTGCTAGCCCTAAGCTATTGGCTTTGTATTTATCATGTGTAATCTCAGTACCAATGTTCAAGAATGGTGTTATTCCCATTTTACTGTGGAGAACACTGTAATGTTCTCCATTACACACAGAGGAAATGAAGACCATTCAGGATCGAAATCCTGTTCTAATGCTAAGAGTCTGCACTAATTCCACTGTGCCACTGCCAATAATGACATCAGAGCTGGGTCACAGGGGGAAATAATCCCACTCTCCTGCCTTGTGATCCCTTGTGGCCTGAGTGTATCTCATGACACTAATTTGCCCTGGCTTTTCTTTTTTCTAATTTTTTGAGAGACAGCAAGCCAGGGCGGGGGAGGGGGGCAGAAAGAGGAGGGAGAGAATCCCAAGCAGGCTCCACACTGTCAGGACAGAGCCTGACACAGGGCTCGAACTCATGAACTATGAGATCATGACCTGAGCCGAAACCAGGAGTTGGAGGCTTAACCGACTGAGCCACCCAGGCTGGCTTTTTATAGCCCCATTCGTTCTTTCTTCCTTTAGACCTGTACCCGGAAGAACTCTACCAATCCAGTTTTTTAACAACCTGGCTGTTATTTGATTTATTTTCTGAGGAGTAGTTCTGTATCTCACCTGTTTTTAATGGAGTTTCATTTTGCTACCCAGCATAATCTTTGTTCCTGTGGTTTAGAAGGAAGAAAATGCTGTTAAACTCAGCCAGAGTCCTAAACAGATGTTCTGCATGTCCCTGTGTGTTGTGTTAGCAATGCATCACTTCCAGACATCTCGGCTTGGCCTGCCGGCATCCTGCGCCCATGCCAAATGCTTTCAGATAGCATGCAATAAGCAAAAACTGAAGTCAGGTTAAAACCACCAAAGTCATTGGATTCTACTCTTTGAGTGCATTAGCATCTGGACTTGGGGAGGCACCAGCCTGCTCTCAGGAAAAGTAGCATCCCTGAATCTGTGCAGAGAGGGGGGTGCAGGCATTGTCTGTTCTAAGACACCTGACTGTGTAAAAATCTGAATGTGATCATATCCCCTTGAGCCAATAGTTATCTTTTATGAAGATTTTTCATTTAAAGAGAGATTTGCTGGAAATCATCCTTTGCCAGTGACCTTTCTCCTTATAATGAGAAAAATAAATGGTGGTTCATTTGCAAGAGTGTGACCTCCAACTTTGAAAAGCTACTTCCATAACAAATCAGATGGCAGGACACACAAGAGCTGCTGTTCAGTAAACAGCTGTTCAGTAAAGCACACAAGCATTTTCTGTCAAAATCGGTATTAAGGGCATGAGTGGGTTGGGGGACACATATCCGGTGAAGGATTCATAATATAGCTGGGTCTGTCTGCCTGGGAAGGGTTATGGTTCAGTCAGATAGTATTTATGAAGTTCTCCAGGATGTACTGGGCTACATTTGATTCCGTGAAAAACGAAATCCAAAATGACAGTGTCTCCCCCCTGCTTGGCTTGCCTTCAGGCCAGTGGAGGAAAGGGACCCTGCAAGGTGACCTCTTGAGTCCCCCTACCACAGTGTGATTCCGTGAATGATGATCAACAGCCGCAAGCTTGTCATCTGATCATGTTCCATCTAAGTCCAAAGAGGGGGATTGATCAAAGGGGGGTCACCCCATGCAAGTCATCTGGAACCTTGACATGGTGACCAAAGCACAGTCTTCTCAGGGGTCTGTGTCATGGTGGAATTGTGTTGGCCTGGGACAGCCAGGGAATGGGGACTGGGAAGTAGAAAGACTGTAGTCAAGACAAAGTTAGCCACAGGCACCAAGTCTCAGGGTGATTTACAAGGTTATGCAGTGAGGCAGGCAGGGCAGGAGAGCGTGGCTGGAGGACACTGGGGAGAAATGATAAAAAGGTCTCACCTGAGCCTGGCCTGAAATGTGTTATCCTCTGTCCACTTCCTGTGCCTGCTGCACTGCTCACTACTGTGATTACAGAATGACACTGTAATGAAGAGAGATCATACACATAGTAACAGATAACAGAGAAAAGAAGCCAAAAAGTGATTTCTTAAAAGCATACCTCCAACAAGTTCACAATAGTGCACCCATAATCAACAGGAATGGACAGATGGCATAGCTTGGACCTTTTTATTCAGGCTATGATATCTGCTAAATCAATGTATGTATTCACCAGCTAATTTTTCCATTATCACATATAGTAAAATAGCATCCCTTCCTTACCTGAGCAGTCTTCTGGCTGTATAGAAACAAGGAACATGCTGTCAGCTCAGTGCTCTCATCATGCTGATAAGAATCTAGCAAATGCAACAGAGAGAAACTCTAGTAAGCCTGAGGGGAAATTAGAAAAAGAAAAAAAAAGAGAATGAACCAATCACCCTAGAAGAATATTGCAAAGAAGAAAAATAAGAAATTAGAAAGGAAAGGAAAAATATGGACAACATAATCCATATCATCTGCAAAAACAGAAAATGTTTCTTGTATAGAGGTGGACATAAAGTGATATAGGAAATCTATCTGCTCCATGTAAATTTATTAAATGAAACTCTCTTTTTCTCTTTCTTTCTTTTAGATAAAAAACCTCTTCATGAAATAAAACCCCAAAGTAAGTTATTTTTCCTCTTGTGAATATAATTTATTCTCATATTTGCTGCCTTACTGTTGTATTTGTTTAGAGCCCAACAGAATGGGAGGTTGTAGGAAGATATCCAGGGCTTTCAAGGTGCCTCCTCATTGGGTTTGGAGTCACATATCAGAGGTTGAAATCGAAAGGAAATATACACACCCCTCCCTCAGAGTAAGAGTAAATCTCCCCTCTGATTCTGCCTGCCTCAAAGTCCATTTCTCTGCAAATGCCATCTAGGATTCTTATTGCTGAGCAGATTGATAGCATTAAAATTAATAAATATTTGTCAGTACAAGCTTTCATGAGAACAGCCTTGGGCAGGAGCCGAGCCTGACTCCAAGCCTCTACACCTAGCAGGAGGCGGGGGCGCTTGACGCTCAACCGTGAAATCCATGACAACTTGGTAGATTAGAGTGACATCAGCAGAAACTGAAAATGTTGGTGTCCATGCTGGTTTGAGCGCTCTGCACGCAAGCTTGCTTCCTGGAGAGGCTGGCCTTTGCATTATCTCCATCTTACACATCCAGTAGATTTGGGCAGAACAGCACAATGAGAATGGTTAGGAACTCAGCATTTGACCCTAAGGTTTTTAGTCGTGGCTGAACTTTAGAGCTACTGGAGGCCTTTTTGAAACCCCAATTCTCAGGCTGTACCCCCATACCAATGGAATCAGAATTGGGGTGGGTTAGAATCCCTATATTTTTGTTTTGGATTTAAAAACTTTAATGCATAGTTAATATATTTGATTTTTTTTCTTTTTCTTTTCCTTTAAGTATATATAATTGATTATGTTTGTTTTTGGGGTGTACAACATAGTAATTCAACTTTTATGTACATTAGGAAATGATCACTGTGATTAAGTCTAGTTACCCTCTATCACCATACATAGTTATGACACTATTATTGACGATATTCCTTTATGCTATAGTTTAAATCCTGTGACTTATTTATTTTATAACTGGCAGTTTGTGCCTCTTAATCTACTTCACCTATTTCGCCCATTCCCCCACCCCTCTGGCAACCACCAGCTTGTTCTCTGTATTGATGAGTCTGTTTCCGTTTTATTTGTTCATTTGTTTTTTTTTTTTTTAGATTCCACATAAAAGGATAAAAATACTCATTTTTAAAAGATCCTCAGCTCAAGTCAGCTTGGGTTGAGAATAAATAACTATTTTAGAAAAATAGTTCTCAAAAAGTGGATCAGCAACCATGTGCACCAGAATTTGGGGTATGGTGGGAGCGTGTTAAATACACCCCATCTCAGAATAAGACAGATGAATTCGAATCCCTGGCATAAGAAGTGTGTGGGGGGCAGGGCAGGGATGCCCCTAAGAATCTACGTTTTCATATGTTCCCCCAAATGATTCTGAAGCTCTCAGAAGTATGTACAGCATCCTAGGGAAAGCTTGAGATAGAAGGGCCTCGGCAACACAGCTCTTAGCAATACAAGAGTTACTGAGCTGCCTGGTTTGGTTTATAAGCTTGTAGAAGGTGTCCTGGTCAGTATCTCCCATTTTCATAGAAAGTGAATGACTTCTGATCTTTTAAATCCTAGGGTATTATAATTCAGATAGCTTGGGAGAGCTAATAGCTATTATTAGCTAACTTCATGGAAGGAATTAAGGATTCTTTCTTGTGAGGTTAGATGCAAATAGGTGCTTTGGGGACAGGGGTCAGGAGACATGAAGAAAAATCTAGGAAAGCTCATGTTCATACTTTGTTATGTTGCTTCAGGCAGACTTGAGATACAACAGTGCCATTGCCTGCGGAGTCTGAGAACTTTGCAGAACACCAAAAACAAACTTAACTTTTTTTTTCCCCCTGAGATGTCCACTGCCCATAAAGTCATTCTTGGTACTTAGCTAGTGGTCTGCTGACCTCCTGCATGCTTGATTTTGAACTCAGGGAGGTTGGAGGTGGGGAAACCTGGTTGCGTATATATGTGTACATATGTATGGCGAGGGAGAGAGGAAACAGTCGGGTCAGTGAATATTTGCCATTTGCCTCTGTCAAGACCTCAGGGTGAGAGCTGGAATACATAGACTCCCAGCTGCCTGCTGGTGACCTAGCCAAGCCACCCGCTGGTCCTCACGTGCAGCACTAGCAAATTCATGGGTATCCATGTGGTGGCTACCGTGAGAGTTCCTTCGAAATGTGTTTTTTAAAAAATTAATTTCATGCTTAGTTTGTGAGTCCTGTGCCATTCTAATTTGGTTACATCTGTACTTCCAGCCATAAACCCCACACTAGCTATTTCTAGTCCTCAGGGACTCCTGAATTAGTTTTTGCTTGGGGTTCTCACTCATGAACACCATGCTTAATTGCTGGATACTGCCACGGAATCGCTTAAACTGTTTTAATTTGTGATTTCCTAAAAATAAAACCTTAACAGAATCAATGTGATTGCAAAAGGCTCCCAGAGGAATCCAGCCGGGGTTCTGTAACATGCATGGTTAGGAGTGCATTATACAAATTCGGGCTGCAGTTGTTCAGTGAAAGAGGGGCTTAGTTTAAGACGACATGAATCATCACTGATGCAAAATCAAAGTCAATTATGAAGATAATTGAGAAACAACCTGTTTCTAAATATAGCTGTACATATGATTCTCCACAAGGCCTGGTGGGTAGAAAACATTACTCAGAGCCTTGCACGCAGTCAGTCCTCCGTGAACGGGTGGGCTGTGGAGCGAGCTTCGGGTTGCAGGGAGGTGTAAAGGGAAAGTGAAGTCTTAAGATATCTGTTGGCAAGTCATAATGACAAACTGGGGAAAATATGTGCGCCGCATAGCTCATGAAAGCACTTATTGTAAATGAGATAATTTAATCAATTATGTTTCCTAATGTACTAAACCGAATGTTTCATTTTCTGCTTCTGCACATCTTAAATTATCTTCAGGTGCTTTATGAGATTTAATCATAGTTAATAGAAACTTCATTACCATCAAATGTGCTTTCAATAAATGTTGTGTAACAATGTCAGGAGGTTCAGTAAAATATAGTAGGTTCTGAATGACAAACACGCACCCCCAGAGTCACACTGAAAAATGATGGTGTTCTTACAATGGGGCTCCTTGGAGGCTTGAGGCTGTGACTTTCTGGAAGGCAGTGGGTTCCTGAGGAGCGACTCATTCAGCACGTTCACCTTAGGAATGAAAAGGATTTCTCTATCCCCCTAAATAAATAACCCAGGACCACAAACACAGTCTTCTCTTCATCTCTGTTCCATAGAGTTGCACCCCATACCAATGCACTCTAAGCACAAATCCAGCGAACACTTGCAGAGTCAGCCACCTCCAGGATGGCTCAAGATGAGTGTCTCCCAATTACTTGAATCTTAACTGTTTCAAAATTGAATTGAAAAAATTCAAAATTTTTTCTCCTTCTCTGCCCCTGTTCTTAATCCAGTCCTGCTTCCCATCTTCTCTAGTTCATTCAGTACTACACCGTCAACTCACTTTGTCCATGTGCGAAACTTAGGCAGCCTCTGAGACCCCTTTTCCTCTCCTTTCTCCTGCTTGTTACTCAATAAGTCATTACAGTCTGACTGTTATTCCATCCAAACAGAGCTCATTTTCATCACCCATTCTGTTTTCACACTGCCCATATCCATCCCTATCACTCAGCAGCTATTGACTGAGTACTTACCATGCGATAGGAAGCAGTTGTAGAAAACCTGCCCTGAGAGGAACAAGTACCGTTTCTGCTTCCACAGTGGATATGGTTTGAGTGGAGATGAATGGATGTAAACAAACCAGTACTGATGGTCAGTGTTGTGAAGAGAAATAAAGCAGGGTAAGGTGCTTAGGCGGGGTTAAAGGGAACGTTGCTTTTTTGATAGAAGGTGTTCAGAGCATATATCTGTATTAAAATTGGATTTAAGAAGAGACAGGAAGGGGTACCTGGGTGGTTAAGCATCTGACTCTTGGTTTGGGCTCAGGTCATGATCTCACGGTTTGTGAGTTCAAACCCCACATCCCGCTTCTTGCTGACAGCCGGAGCTTTCTTGGAATTCTCTCTCTTCCTCTCTCTCTGCCTCTCCGCTGCTCATGAGCTCTCTTTCTTTCTCTCTCTCTCAAAATAAATGAATTTAAAAAAAGAAAAAGAGGAGGAGACCTAAAAAGAAAAACAAACAAACAAACAAACATTCTGGATGTCTGGGGCAAGAGCGGTCCAGACAAAGGGAACACCAGATGGAAAGGCTGTGAGATGGGGACATTCTTGGAGTGTCTGAGGAACAGCAGGCAGGACACCTGGAGCATAGTGGCAGAGGAAAGGGTCCTATTAGCTAAGATCAGAGAAGTGGGATGAGAGGGGAAACTGCCACATGTATGACAGGCCGTTGTCATGACTTTGACCTTTACTCTGAACGAGATGGGAAACCATTGAGGGGTTCTTGTCATAGTGACATGACTTAATATTTTCAAGGATAAACTCTACCTGTTGTGTTGAGTATAAATATATAGATCATCAGAGCGGAAGCAAGACCTGTTATAGTGATCTATTGTAACAGTAATCTGTAAGAGTAATCTAGGCTATTACAATACCTAGGCTTTTACAGTAGTAAGATCCAAGATGATTGTGGCTTGGGATAGATACAGGGCATTAGACATTGTAAAAATGAGTCATATTTGCATATCTATTGAAGGCAGAAAGGATTTGTTGATGGATTGGATATTGAGTATGAGAGAAAGAAAGTTTTCAGGCATGATTTCCAGTTTGGCTTTGCAGCTAGAAAGATAAGAGTTGCCATTACTGATACAGAGAGAATGGGGTATAGCAAATCTAGAGGGAGGATCAGGAGTTCAGTGTGTTGCTAGCACTAACTTTGAGATACCTATTAAACATCTAAATGGAGAGGTTGAGCAGGTAGTGGAATATATGAGTCTGGAGGTCAGAGGAGAGTCCTGGCTGGTGACATAAATCTGGGGCTTGTCAGTGTCCAGATGATATTTAAAGCCATTAGGTTGAAAGAGATCCCCAGATAATGAGTGTGCATAGAGAAGGGAAGAAAGCAGAGAACTGAGCCCTGAAGGGCATCAACATTTAGATGTAGAGGAGGTCAGAAGTCATGCAAAGAAGACAGAAAAGTTATAGCCAGCATGGTAAGAGAAAAATGAAAAGAAAATGGTGTCCTAGAAGAAAATTTAAAAAATTTAGCCATCTTCATTCCTAATCAGGATTTCTACACTTGCCTCCCTATATCCAGTCTTGCCCCACATTAATTTATCTGATCTTTCTAAACATGAATTCTGGTCACACCACCTGCAATGTTTAAAGCTCTTCAATTGCTCGGGGCACCTGGGTGGCTCAGTCAGTTAAGTGTCCAACTGTTGACTTTGGCTCAGGTCATTATCTCAGAGTTCCTGAGTTCCAGCCCTCATCGGGCTCTACACTGACAGTGCGAAGCCTGCATGGGATTTTGTCTCCCTCTCTCTCTACCCCTCTTCCGCTTGCTCTCTATCTCTCTCTCAAAATAATTTAAAAAATAAACTTAAGTAAAAAGAAAAGCTCTTCAATTGCTCACCATTATTTATAAAATAAAGTCCAAGGTACTGAATATGTATATGATCTGGTCTCAGCATTCTTTTCTTAATCCTATCAGAGCTTCTCTCAGTCAGCTTAATCATTAGGTAAATTCCTTGCTGCCTGCTCACCACTTCCTGTATTTTTCAGTCAAATAAAGCATCAGAGCTTTCTGAATACCTTCTGCCCATTTGGCATATAGTACTTGTTACTTATACATTCCATTACTTCTCCCTGAAAACTCTTTTTCTCCGCCTAATCCTTGTTAGACTCATTCTTCCTTCCACTTTCAGCTTGCATTTTACTTCCTCTGCAAGGCCTTCACCCACCAAGTCTGCATTAGTTATTTCTGAAATTTACCCAGTATCAAAGTACTTACCTAATTCTGTGCTCTATTTTCATTGCCCTTATACTGGTCTAGATTCCCTTTCTTATGGACATCATCTCTGCCTGTAGCTAGACAGTATAGTCTTATTTGCTCTTGAACCATTCACCACTGGCTTAGTATGTATTAGATGTTCAAAAAAACACTTGAGTTCATGTCTTACATCCTCCTGAAAACTCCTCACTGGGCCTTTTATAGTTAAGGCGAAAATAAAGTCTTTGCTTCTAAATATTTATTTTTACTCATTCATATGCTAGCTATTTATTGTGCAGTTCTATATAAACAGTCTTGTCCCAGTGAAATGTGAGGGGGGAAAATTAATGTTTCTTCTCCACAACTTCAATATAAGATAGAAGATGATAAATGACTTGAGAAAAGGGGAAGTAAGGAAATAATCTTGAATAAGCCTTTGTTCTGTACCAGACAGGAAGTTAAAGCCTAAAAGGTATTACTTCCCAGAATCATGTCCATCAAAGAATGGCCCAAATGTGTCCTTAAAGTCTAAAAACTAAGTATACTCTTCTCACTAACACCCATCCCATTCTACACCTTTTCCAAAAATATACTGGTTTCATCCACAGTGGAATAATGTGGAGTCTGGGAATCCACATCCTTTGTAATCTTCACAGGGTTAGGGAATACCTCAGAAGATGTGTGGCTCACACTACAATTGGACATTGTTCTTTCAGGCTGTGAGGACTTGAATAGTGCCTTGATCCCATAGAACTGTCTGTGACTTTGGGACATACCTTTACATCCTCGACAGACTTCTAGGCTCTTGTAAACTAACATTAGGCTACTGGCATCAATGCTGATTCTTCCAGGCACGATTTAAAACATCTCCCCCCTCCCATCCCCACCATCATTTTGCTTCCGTCTCCTGCTAATTATACTCTATTACATAAATATAGCACATTTTGCAAACTGCATGACTTACTTTGTCCTTCAGGATCATCCCTACTGTGAATCAATCGAACCCATCTATATAGGCAACATTTATCATTTTCTTACCACCTTCAATGTCCTTATTATCCAGTTTCCATCCTATCATAAGTGTGTGCCTTTTCTTACTACCATTTTCTTTTTTTTTTCTTTTATAGTTTATTGTCAAGTTGGTTTCCATGTAACACCAAGTGCTCATCCCCACAAGTGCCCTCCTCCATGCCCATCACCCCTCTTCCCTTTTCCCCCTCCCTCATCAGCCCTCAGTTTGTTCTCAGTATTCAAGAGTCTCTCATGGTTTGCCTCCCTCCCTCTCCTCAACTATTTCCCCCTTCCCCTCCCCCATGGTCCTCTGTTAAGTTTCTCCTTTTCCACTTATGAGTGAAAACATGGTATCTGTCCCTCTCTGCCTTAGTTCACTCAGCATGACACCCTCAAGTTCCATCCACATTGCTACTAATGGCCAGATTTCATTCTTTCTCATTGCCATGACTTACTACAATTTTCAGTGACGTTGTTGACTCTTCCCTTAATGAATATGATAGGATTTTGTTCATCATATACCTCAGAACTATCCATAAACAGCAAAGTAGCTGGTAGACCCATATGTTCTTCAGCATCAGAATAACCCAGGTTCCTTGTTAAAATGTGAATTCACAGGCTCCATCTCTCCACCTGTCTGTATTTTCAAAGTTGATAGAGTTTGTGGCTTCAGTTTTTAGGATAGGGAAATTAACTAAAGTGAAGTCATTTTCTCAAGAGCTGGAGTTCAAATCCTATTCTTTTCTTTACTCTAACCCCTACCTTAACTTGGTCTTGCTATCTAATGGGAAAAAGCACAGAATCTTTGTAGCCACAGGAAGAGTTACCAGATAAAAGAGAGAACCCCTAGTTAAATTTGAATTTCATATAAATTTTTAGCATAAGCGTATCTAGATATTACATGGGAAATAATTCTAAAATTATTAATTGTTGATCTGAAATTCAAGTATAATTGTGTCATATCTTTATTTGCTAAATCTGGCAACTTTGCTTAAAAGGAGGAATGTGCATACCAAGAAATATTTTATAAAGTCGGTTCCTTTATTGCCAATCTTGGAAGAATGATTTAAACTGTTAGAGATTTTGGAGGGGAGAGACTTTGAGTAGGAGCAAAAACTCTGAACCAAAAAAAAAAAAAAAAGTTGCCTGAAGTAAAAGGTCTACTTGAAAAAATGAGTAATCAGACTTGGCCAGAGAGTAGGGTCCATATGGATGACGAATGGGCAAAAGCTGTTGAAAAGGGGGATTATGTAGAGCATAAAGTGTCTTGCGCCAGAAGATAAGTCCCTTTTGGAGTGGAATCACTTCATACTAGAGAGTTATTTAAAGGTGTTGGAGTGTCAGTACCAGAACTGTGTTTAGGAAGAGTAATCCAGTGTAAAATGGCTCTGAGCAACCAAAGACTGTGTAGTAGGTAAGAGGAGACTGTACAATGTGAGTGTCAAGTAGGGTGTCTCCTATTGAAATTGAGATGTGAGAGCCACTGGAGATGTAATGAGTAAGGCATGTGAGTGGTTTGGGGAAGAATCAATGGGGACAGAATGAAAGATGACTCTCCAGTCTTACTCATGGTGTTACATTACCTGAAAAAGGGAATTCAAGTGAAGAAAATATTTGAACAGATAAGAATGACAAATCCATAAAAGTCAGATGACCAATTTCAGATGTTAGCAAGACATGCAGGTAGTTTTGTCCACTGAGCGGGAAGGAGATACGGGATTAGGTCTGCACGCAGGAGATGGGGCAAGACATCTCCAACGGAGAGTGTTAGGCCTCAAGGAAATAGCACGGTCTGTGAGCAATTATCCGATTATTTTGGCAAGGAGACAGGAAAAGGGCCAAGAACTGAGCTTTGAAATCTGTTTATAGAACTTTGAGAATGAAAGGTAGTTACTAAACAATAAGAAAGAAGGGAAGTGAATCACATTTAAGGGGCTTTTTTTTCCTCTCTAGAAGGAGTGTTGGCTTGGCTCATGTACTGCTACAGAGTAGTAGAAAGGAATAAGACAAAGAACATTACTGTTGATGAAGTAGTTATAAACAGCCATCAAGAAGAAACAGTAATTTGGGAGAAAGGTAGACTTTAAAGGGTAAGAGAACAATCAAAGGACATAGAAATTCTGGACTAATTAAATTATCATACAGCCTCACAACAGGCCAGGCAAATAAAAAAAGAAGTTAATCTATAGGTTCTGATAGAAAAGACCTACAAGATATTGTATGTTAAAAAAAAAAAGTACAGTGAAGAAAATATAATATGGAGCCTTCAGGGTTAAAAAAAAATGAAGGATATTTACTTTTTTTTTTGCTCAAATGGTCAACAGTGATTACTTCTGAAGAAAGGGTAGTTGGAGGATGTGTTTTCTCCTTGAATAGTGTCCCTTTTTATACTTACTAAACATTTCCTCATCGTATACATTTAATTCATTTATTCTTTTTTTCTAAATGTTTATTTTTGAGAGAGAGAGCGAGCGAGGGAGGGGGCAGAGGGAGAGGGAGACAGAATCTGAAGCAGGCTCCATGCTCGGAGCTGTCAGCACAGAGCCCAACACAGGGCTTGAACTCATGAACTGCAAGATCATGACTTGAGCTGAAATCGGATGCTTCATCGACTGAGCCACCTCATTTATTCTTCTAACAGGGACAGCAGCTAACTGGTTAGGGCAATTATGTATTAAGAAAACACATATTAAGAAACGTTGAATGTCAAAAACCAATGCTTTGAGTTCTTTTAAACAAAGAGGTAAGAACATGGGTGTAGGGAAGACACTGCATCTTTGAGAAGTTTATCTGAGAGGAAGTTGGGGGAAAGATCTGGGGAGATGTGATTAAGAAGACCAGACTGTGTTTGGAAGCGAAGGGCAAGGCTCAGGTGCAGAAGAAAAGTTTGAAGATATAAGACCAAAAGGGAATAATGAATGAGGCCAGGTCCCTGTGAAGGCAGGAGAGGGCGGGATCAGAGCTGGCTTGACACAGAAGAGGAGAAACTCTTCAGGGAACAGAGAAAAAGGAACGAAACACTTGTGAAGGAGCAGAGAAATTTTGAGTTGTAGGGAAGTGAGCTCACATAGGACAGTCTCCATTCAGCTAGAAAGAAGGGCGAGTGAGAAGGAGGGCTGCCATTGAACTAGAATAGCACCTGGCACATAGTAAGCACTATTTAAGAATTTGCTACTTTTGTCCTTCATTACAACAGTAAATCAACCATCACCCCAATGGCAATAATGAGGTATTTGACAGGTGATTAGAAAACCTGAGGTGTTGGTTGGTGAAGGGGTTGTAAGACCCCAAGCAGTGCAAATATAATTGGAATTATTCACCACGATTGGCCATGGCTGACCATCCAAAAGCTGTTTTTTGATGTGTTATTAAAAAAAAAAAAAAAGTTGTTTCTCAATGACAGCAAGTAAAAACAGTATCTTCTGTTATATCGTATTTCAGCATCTAATTAAATATTTTGGAACATGACACTGTAGCCACAGCACTGCCCGTGCAAGGGGCCAGGCGCAGGTCCTTAGATGGCTGGGTGCTGGCCTTCTATGGGAGTTCAGCACAGCAAAGTCTTCTTGAGTTTTCCGATTGTTTTGCCTTTCTCACACCTCTCTGTGAATTTTGATTGTGTGGATTCTTTAGTAATTCACTGTCTCTAGTATATGTCCATTCAAGTTATTGGTTTTTCTCCTGAAGTGGTAGCAATGGCTGTTCTGCAGTATGTAATAGGAGATAGAATAGTCTGTGTTAGAAAGGCATTTGTTGTGCTCCTTTATTAATTTTCTGGAGCTATCTAATCCTATAAAATAGATTTCAATCTGATATATAGTTAAGCTCATAACATGAGACTTGAGTTATATTCCCATTAATTGGTGGCAGGAATTGGTCTTTCTGATTAGAATCGTGTAGAGAGAGAAAGGGAAACCAAGTAATCAGCCCTCATATTTAGTCCTTTGGGGACATTGGTTCCTCTCAACGACTCAGTGTGATGACATTCATAAAGACATTGAACTTGTTGATCCCTGTCCCTTGCACTATGAAGTTCAAAGGGGTTTTGAAAGGCCCGTTTAGTCATCTCACCAGTTTTGACCAAAAATAAAGAAAATGACTGCAGACTATGGTAATGTCATACTTTTTTTTTTTTAAGAGAGACTTTCTGAAAGGAAGTTTCACAGTCTCCCTCAGAACTGCAACACACTGTTTTTTTTTTTTTAACAACCCTCATTGTAGAAAAGGTCATTTTAATATCTAAGCAGAGTCCCAGTCACTGTAATAAAAGGCCACATCCTCCTTTTCAGTCCTTGTTATAGATGGCAAAGAGTTGGTTACTAGCATCATCATAAAGGAAGGGTTATTGAGTTCCTACTGTAGACCTGCTCTCCTCTTGTGACAACCCTGTCTGCATTAAAGATCACCTCCAGTCACTTTACAGCTCTCCCTTCTCTGGGCCAAGTGAACCCATAAACATTTCCTCTCCAGGGCCCTAATTTCCAGAGCTCTATTAATCTTTGCAGCCTTCCTCTGCAGATACCCACACACACTCCTTCCAGCAATGAACATATTCCTCAGTAGCTCCCGAGTAATTTGGAATAAAGAAATTTCTCAGTCAGCTCTCTGTTTTGTTTTGTTTTGTTTTGTTTTCCCTAAGCTGGAGATTTTATGCAACAGTTTTTTGTTTGTTTGTTTGTTTGTACCACATGTTGGGTTTTTCCATGCTTTGCCTAGAGCTGTTGTGACTCTTGGTTCAAGGAAAATGGGCATGAAAATAAAGGAAAGACATCAATAACACATTGATCTATAAAGCTTCATCTGTGAAACAAAGAGAAAAGTATCCTGTGCCCACAGAAAGCAGAATAGCATCATCAGTCACGGGGTATCAGTGCTTTTGTTCAAAATCACTTCGAGCAAACAGACCAGCAACACGTGTAGATGGGAGCAAGCAGAGAGATATAGACATATATGTGTGTTAACATAAAGAGAGGCCTTGTGTCAAGAGCTCTGTAATCGACCTCAGACTGTGATTTCTTAATACTTGTCTTCCCACAGTTGGAGACCAGGCAAGAAATCATAAATAGTTGCAATGATGTGTGGGTTTCTGTGGGAAATTATAGAGACATTACTGCTTTTGAGGTGTTTAAAGCAGTTAGGAAGAATGCATTGGCACTCAGATAATTAAACAATAAAAAGTATGATCCAAAATGAATTCTAGGAACCCTAAGTGATCTGGGAGGTTAGAAGATCATGGTTGGGAAGGGTTGGCTGGATTGGCCAGGACAGGGTTATTTTACTTTTGTTTTGTTTCTTTTTAAGCTTATTTATTTGAGAGAGAGAGAGAGAGAGAGAGAGAGAGAGCACAAGCAGAGGAGGAACAGAGAAAGAGGGAGAGAGAGAATCCCAAGCAGGCTTTGCACTGTTAGCACAGAGCTCAGTGTGGGTTTCAAATTCATGAACCATGAAATCATGGCCTAAGCTGAAATCAAGACTTGGATGCTTAACTGACCAAGCCACCTGGGTGCCCCTGGACAGGATTACTTTCTTGAAGGTGGGGACCTTGAGCTGGCATGAAACAGAGAGTTATTTTACAATGACCTGTCATACAGGGCTATTCACTAGCAGGCATCCACCTGCAGGTAAATTACAGTTGAATTTGGGGTGTGAGGCAGTGCTGTAAAGGGGAGCATGTGCAATGGAATGGACACAGAGAAAGCCTTCAGGGCCTGAGTAGTGCCTGCACCACGTGGTCATGTCCTGGGAACGACTCCCCTGGGAAGGACCAGTGGTGGCTTCTAATATCTGGACAAGTGATAACTGCAGGCACACTCGTATGCAGTGATTATGCAGCAGCACTCCCCACATGCCTGCGTGCTCACAGACACACTTACACCCGGCTTCCTCCCTTCTCCCAGGAAATTGTAGTGGAAAATATGGAACAAAATCTCAGATTGTTCTAGAGCCAGTCCTAAACACACAAGAAAAGTGAACTGATTAAGTTTCTAAGCACTCAGAAATCATTACAGGGAAAACCACTCTCATTTCCTGGAGGATGGATTAGAAAAGAGTAGGCAGAAGAGAAAAAGAAAGGAAGTGAAGTAAAAAAAAAAAAAGTAGAAGAGAAGAACAAAGTGGCAACTGGGTGGCTTAGTCTGTTAAGTGTCCGGCTTTGACTCAGGTCATGATCTCACGATCTGTGAGTTCAAGCCCCGCGTCAGGCTCTGTGCTGACAGCTCAGAGCCTGAAGCCTGCTTCAGATTCTGTGTCTCACCCCCCTCTCTGCCTCTCTCCTGCTTGCTCTCTCTCTCTCTCAAAAATAAATAAACATTAAAAAAATTTTTTTAAAGAAGAGCCAAAAAAAAAAAAAAAAACAGAGAAAGAACAAAGAAGCACTGTGGTCCACTTTGGAAGGGCTTGAGCTGTCAGTAAGGATGTCTGATTAAATCTCTTGAGATACACACATGTGGCTTTGAGTATTTGTGTCTCCCAGTCAGGATCTCACCACTGTCATGTCTTTTACCACTGTTAGACAAGAAACAACGAAGAATATGTTAATTCCTCCGTGCACCCTCATTTCCATTGCATGGTTGGCCCTCAACAAATGTTTGTGGAATAAATGAAATTATTAGATTCTGAAGGTTTTAATTCCCTAGACAGATTGTTCTTGTAAAGTAAACACCACTTTGCTTATCTTCCTGTGGAGTTGATTGACTTCTGGCTTTTAGATTAGACTGTCCCATCAAGTTCCAGGGTGAGCTTTATAAGGACACTGTGCTCTCCATACCAGTCTCTCCCCCTTTCTCTCCTCACCCTCAGCCCCAAAGTCCCCATACTTATTTTTTTTTAATTCTGTAATTCAGTATTTCATTCTCTTAAGTCAAATAGATTTGGCAAATATTCCTGGGAAGTGCATTGAACCGTATCAAACATTTAAATCTCAGTCTGAAGGCATACGTAGGGTCCTTTCCTAAAAACAGGGTTTGTATCTGAGAGAAGGGAGATTCTGGGTGTGTGGGTAGCAGGAGGGTGGAAACATAGAGAACAAGATAGAAATACAAAAGAATTCACACAACTGATTCCCACTACTCTGTTTCAGCTCAGGATGTTCATGTGTGGGGATGTCCTTTCTAGCAGAAGTATTTTGCCCCGGTCATCTTCCTGGCCTCTCCTCCTGCCTATTTTTAGTACCTGAGACGTTAAAGGCGTCGTTGGCCCTACTTTGCCAACTCAGCAGCTGCACTCAGTACCCTGCCAGGCTGTTTCTCTGTGTGTGCTCAGTTTCTAGGCAGGTGTGTTCTCCCTAGATACACCTTTTAAAATGATAGTGTCATCCATCAGTGGTGCCCAAGGAACTGGTGGGAAGCAGGCAGAAGGCTAATTGGTTTCAATCCAAAGTTCTCTTCTTACTCCGGGAACCCTGGCTTGCCGCCTCTATGGTGTTGTGTCTTCTCTCTGCTCTGAGTGCAATGACTCCCTCCAACGAACTTAACTGGGTAGAGGTAACAGTGGGAACATCAGTGAGAACCTAGATGCCCTTCCCTTTCCCTGCGTGACACAGGCAGACACTGGAACTTTGGGGCTGCTGCTTGTCACCATGTGCATGGCTTGGGGTGGCCAGAGCAGACCCCACATAGGCCTCCATCCCTTTCTCTCTCCCATTGGGACCATCATGACATTGGAACTAAAACCTAAGTCACACCCTATTTCTCAACACCTCCTAGGCCACTGTGGTTCTTGACAATGTCTTACAATCCTCTAACCTTTCAGATACGGTTCTTTCAGATGGTTTCACTCCCTTGCGAATTATATGTATGTGTTTACTGCCCTAGGGCTCAACTCGTTCTGCTTGATTTCCTTGTTCACTCTTTAATTTGGTGGCGCCTTATTTTACAGTCCACTAACTTTGTTGAAAATAAATTCATTTTACTTGTGTGGTTAGTAGTACTCATTTGATAACATAAGTACCGTATTAGGCTGCAGTGAATGCATAGTAACCGCCATGCAATTACCAGGTGAATATATGATAGCTCTATTTTAGCCTCTAAACCCAATATAGGGTGACAGAGCAATTATTTCTGGACCCATTACGTGTACTCACCCCATAATCTGTAAGGAGATGAATTACACAGTTAGCACTTACCACCTTCTCTTTCCGCATACTTTCCAAGGTTATGCCTCTTTTAGGATTGTGTGGTCTTGGATAAATCTCATACTGAACTGCAGTAGCCATGAGGAATGTCTTCAGGAACGAACCACACCCAAAGTACAACTAGCAAACGAGTTGGGAAACAGCTACAACCTATCTTGGGGGTTGGGGAGACACCCACATTCTCAATTCAAACTAACGCTTTTATTTTTGCTTTGCCTATGCATTCAATAGGATGGAGTAGGAGAGGTATGGGAGAAACAGCATGTGCCCTTTTAGAGACCAGTCCTCTTTTGCAAAAATGTGTTAAGTCTAGCATTTAATGGTGCTAGAAAACATTGACCATGGACATCGGAGCACCTAGGACCAAAACCTCCATATCTCACAACAGAAATTCTCTCATGATGATTGTAAATATCCTAACCTGATGTTGTCGATGTTCTCTTAAACTGAATGATTTGTGCCAAAGCTAAACATGCCTATTTGTGAGCTCTGGTCTTCTCTCTCTTGACTCCTAGACTGTGTCTGACCTTCTCACCCTAGCCCACTCTCTGTGAATGCATGTGCCCCACGTCATATATAAGCAGAGCAGTTCACCCATATCTTGTCATTGTATGTGGATCTCATGTCCTCCCTCAAATAAAAATAAGATGCAAAAAAACACTTTGCAGGTAAATATGACTTCCTAAACCAAGTAAATTAAGGAGTTGTCTGTTTTTACTTGAAAAATATTACATTCTTTGCAAAATTGATTCTCTTTAAGATTTTATTATGTGGTAAGCTGCCTTAACGCAGTCAAGATATTTGACTAGCATCCCTCTGATTTATACAGGGTATTTTAGAAACATGATTATGTGTGAAAGAGAGTATAACTTATGGCTAGCAGCATATGTCATTTTCTCTGAACAGTAGCTCCAAAAATCCAATAGCATTTCATTTTGTATCCTAGGGTGGTTCTTCGCCTCTGTGCCCATGTTGGCCATTTAGGATTTCTCTTGTGTCTTTCAGGCATTGAGAATGCCAGCGACATTGCTTTGTACTCGGGCTTGGGCGCTGCCGTGGTGGCCGTTGCAGTCCTGGTCATTGGCGTCACCCTTTATAGACGGAGCCAGAGTGACTATGGCGTGGACGTCATTGACTCTTCTGCATTGACAGGTGGCTTCCAGACCTTCAACTTCAAAACAGTCCGTCAAGGTCAGCGGCGTAGGGCCCCCCAACACCTCGTCCTCAGGACCATAGAGCCTACACTCACACAGGACCCCCAGTGTTCTTTGGCCCTGCGTGAAGGTAGCTCTTGGCACTGGGAGCCGCTAACCTAGTTGTCTTCACACATTAGGAAGCCAGGCTTGGTCGGGTAGTCTGCCCAAGTCCTTGGTACTATGCAGATGAATGGATCTCAGTTTACCATTAACAACATTTTTAATGAGGCACTTCCACCTTTGATATGTAGTAAATTTAGCAAGTTATTTTTATCTCAGATTATCCAACTTTCTATTTTAATAAGCCTACTCTGGGGATATTTAGGTAACTAAAATCCTGATTAGGCAAGCCTGAAAACCAACTACTTTACCATAACCTCCCATGTATGGGTATTATACTATTTACTAGGTAGAGTTATTTGGGTTATTTCTATTTTATATAAGTTAAAAGGACTTTAGATAATATATGATAGGTCAGTTAGCCAGTCGGGGAGGGAAGGGATGAAGTTCCCAGCCTTAATGACTCTCACCTGCTGCCCAGTCGAGGCAATCTTTTGTTGGAGGGAGAAGGAAATCTATCATGTCAAACTTGGGCAGTACTCATTTTCCAAACAGAGTCTTTTAATTCTCTTATATGAACCAAATCTGTTTCTGATTGCAAGAGGTAGGTGAGCCATGAATGTTTCGGGCTTAGAAAAAAATGAAACTATCTCCCTGCAGAAAGGGTGAAGTGTTCCACCTTGACCCTTACTGTCAATATTGTCACCTTTATTTCTATTTATTGTGCATAAATAGTGCCAGTGGCCCTGGACAAGAAGTCTCGCTGCTTAGCCATGACTGAGTAGCGATTGGGTTCTGAAGTGGAACCCAAGCATGCGAGAAACTGGGAGATGGTTGGCAGAGAAAATGCTTTCTGCTTGCCGCTCACTTCTGGGCACCCAGGTTTCAGGGCTGAGTCTGCTTAGCCTCAGAAAGGGACATAGCCCCTTGACTTGGGTATGTAGCTTAGTATATATGATTTCATTAGAAAAAAATCTAATGAAGAACTGATTTTTTTTTTAATTTTTAATGAGCATGAGAGCATGCTCATTTAATGAGAGAGAGCATGAGAGGGGGAGGGGCAGAGAGAGAGGGAGACACAGAATCCAAAGCAGGCTTCAGGCTCTGAGCTGTGGGGCTCAAACTCATGAACTGTGAGGTCATGACCTGAGCTGAAGTTGGACACTTAACCTACTGAGTCACACAGGCACCCCAAGAACTGATTTTTATACACAAAACTAGAAATCTTTCCATCAAATAAGAAGATATCAGTGTCTTAGACAATAACATTTTAAAACAGAAGAACTACAGTAGTGTGAGAGACAGAGGCTTTGAAATCAAATAGATTGAATCCAAAATTGCTAGTTAAGCAATTAACTAAGTTAATTACAAATTGACCTAGTTAATTGATTATTCTATCCCAATTTTCATAGCTATAAAAATATAAATATAAAATAAAAAACCTCAAAGAGTTCTTGCGAGGATTAAGTTACCTGGAATAATAAGAATTATAAGCCCTTGGTTTATGGAAGGTGTTCAACAAATGTAATGAAAATTAGTCTGGAAGCTAGTGGTTTCCTCTTACTTTGGCACAGAATGCCAGAGTGTTCCATAGAGCAGCAGGTGAGGGGGTGGTTCCCTCGCCTAAGCATTTGGAGAATGCTGACTTGCATAAGCTTAAACACATCTCCATGTGTGGTTCTCCTTAGAGCGTACATGTATTGTGACTCTCGAAAAGAATATGTAGCCTTTCCAAACTTCCCTTACCATTTTGTTTTTATTTTTAACCAAGAATATCCCAAAGCTAGTGATAAAAGCAAAAATCCTTTATTCAAATTCTACTCTATCCTACGTTCATTGGGATGATACACCTCACATTGATGCTCCGATGTTTTGCACCTCCCCATATTGTAGAAACATCCCTTTTTGGGCAAATAGAACTGGAACCCCAGGAAGGTGAACAGACTTTTAAACAGAAGCCCATGGAGTTGACCAGGAAGTTTTAAGAGGATTTCCAAAGTGAACTGTGGGGTAATCAGTCATTGTCTCTGATCAGCCAACTTTCTTCAGCCATGGCCTCTATCATACGTACATACTTTTATAATCAGGCATTTTCTCCTTAAGTTAGACTTCAGTGTAAGTCTAGAAAATATTTTTGCTGCCTGGCTTCTCATAAGCTGGAGGGCCTTTTAAGAAGTGGCCAAAAATTATACCTCAGAAGGTGAAGGCTTGAATTAAAATAGCCATGAGACTCAGGGATGCAATTTTTCAGGTTTCAGTGGAAGGGCCTGAGACCTGAATTCTTTTTGGTTGCGACATGGTTCTTAAGTCCCATGTGTTGCCCGGGAAGACCATGAGGAAGAATAAGGCTGCTACCTGTAGAATTCAATGCAGTCCCATTAAAAAGCACAGCTCCTTGATTGTGCCTGTGTCTTGGCACCAGAGCCTCAAGCATGGGGGTGGGGGGGGCGGAATGCATCATCATGGAGCCTTTAGACCTACAAAGTCATTTCATCTCATTTTGGACCTCCTCCTCTATGATTTTGGATTTTTCGAGCATCAGAATGAGAGGTTGGGAAAGTCAGGATTATAGATTTCCTACTGGCATTGCTACAAATTATGAAGATGGAAAAACAATAGAGGCTAATACAATATGGCCTGGAATTGCAACATTTTCAAAAATATCATTCTTTAAACATTTTGTCAGGCCCCCAAAGGAAAATTGCTTAATATGGTTTGGGTTTCAATTTGAGAAGTCACATTGACGGACTGATATGGGTGGGAGGTTTGGGACTGGGGGTTATTTCGTTATTCACTAATAAATGAGATTACTTCATCACAAGAAAATATCACAGCATTTCTTTTTAATATTTGGCCGAGAAAAAATCGGTGAGCCCCAGCAGATGAAAGTCCAATTTTTCATGTTTTTGTGAAGATATTTTTTTCCTTTGTTTTGAGATAGAAAGGAGGCCCTTCTAAGCTGTTCTCTATGTAGAATCGGAGCCACACTGTTCCCACGTGGTGCTTCCTTTGCCTCTCGGAGTGACATATACTCAGACATGGAGTGATCTGATCCACATGGTCCCCTGACCCTTTTGCTCTGAGGACACATCATTTCCTCTCCCAGCTCCCCAGACTGCCCAGAATTTCACATGAGATGTGCTGTCACTAACACCGCTCTGGTTATAAACAGCACTACCTAGTCACTGTGTTGTGTCATCTCTTACCATTTAAAATGAACAGATGTTATTTTTGCTCCAAACTGGATTGCAAAACATCTTTCTTCCTTTTTTTTCCTTTTTCTTGAAGCTTCTCTCTGCCAGTTAAAATAATCACATAAACAATAATACCTGAGTCAGTTGCCTGACAGAGTGCCAGAAATACTTGTTTTGAAAAGATGGCATACAAGGAACTCTGGAGAATGAGTGATTGTGGTCAGTGACATTCAGAGAACCCACTGTGAGAGCCAGAGCTCCCCATTCCAAGGCTCTGGTCACCACTGCCCGGCCTGTGAGAGCTGCCGTAGACACTCTGCGTGGGCCTGAAGGGCAGTTTGCAAGCTCACAAGTGGTTGTGCAGTTAGTAGAGGCAGAGGTGAGGGGGTAACGGCAAAGGTGACGCCTTTGCATTTCTGAGTGACAGATCAATTTTCTTTTACCAGGTAACCCCCTGCTCCTGAATTCCTCCATGCAACCAGACCTTACAGTCAGCCGGACATACAGTGGGCCCATCTGCCTTCAGGACCCTCTGGACAAGGAACTCATGACAGAGTCTTCGCTCTTTAACCCTTTGTCCGACATCAAAGTCAAAGTTCAGAGCTCGTTCATGGTTTCCCTGGGAGTGTCCGAGAGAGCTGAGTACCATGGCAAGAATCATTCTGGGACTTTTCCCCATGGAAACAACCGTAGCTTTAGTACAATGCATCCCAGGAATAAAACACCCTACATCCAAAATCTATCATCACTTCCCACCAGGACAGAACTGAGGACCACTGGTGTCTTTGGCCACTTAGGGGGACGCTTAGTCATGCCAAATACAGGTGGGTGCTAAGTGTGTGTTTGTGTATTTCCAAGCGTTTATTTAAACATTTTATATTTATACAATCATGTCCCATATGTTTCATTTTTAAGATGTTTATGATCCTTGTGTCACAGCTACAAACACTGTGATTCCAGAAATCTACTAGATTTACACAGCAAACCAGAACCAATGCTGAGATTAGATTTTGCAATCTTCATCTCAGCATGGATTGAATACTCTTATTTGATGCCCTGTTAGAGTTGACAGCCATATTTGCTCAGAAGGTTTGGGTAGTCCCCAGAGTTTAAGACCCTTTGAAATATATATCCTAGAATATGATCAGAAAACACTGAAAACATTCCTTGATATGACTGAGAAATACCATGTTTTATAGCCAAATGTGGTTTATACATTAGTAGATAATTTACCAAAAGGACACTCGGAGACAAATTTCTTCAGTAACTGACCCAACAAACACTGTCAGTGTCCATAGACCTTGCTGTGATGTTACTTTATGCCAAGCATAAAGGTTCATTATGGAGTTGCTCTTTTGAATGCAAATTTTGGATCCAAGTCTGTATCATGCATACGATTCATTCTCAAGAATTTTTTTTCCTCCTTTTGGTCAGAAGGGAGATTTTCCTAATGCTTTGACAAGGCTACTGAAGGTGTACAGATCAGTTTGCTTTAAAATGACATCCTGTCAATGGATGAGTCTTCAGAGTGGCCATCTAAGACCTTCCTGGCTGGCAGAAGAGGACAATATCTCCCCTGATTTCTAAGCAATGAGAATTAGGTAGTGATGTGAATCATGGCTGTTGGCCGCTGAGAGGAAAGAGGACTCTGCATCCGTAAGCATTATAGAACCAGCAGACAGCACTGAATCAGGACCATCGGGCCCTCGACAGACTTCTCCCTGAGGTCCAGCTGACCACCCTCTCCAAATCGATCATTTTGTCCTCTAAAATGAAATCTGTAAGAGGACTAGTCTGAAGCCACCATTCCAGCTAACTGACCCAACGGTCACTTAGTGACTTGACACTTACATTGATAAATGTTGTCTTGGTCTCCTAGATCAGTGGCTTCCTTAGAAATAGCCCTCAAATGCAGCCCTACTCATGATTTTGTTTTCTAAACTTTCAGTTCATGAAATCTTCTTTGGTCAGTGTTTTAAAACGTAGTAAGAATCTCCATTTAAATATGGAGAACGATTATGTCATTGTGTGACATAATCCTCCCCGGTCATAATTGGCAGTCAGGAGACTCAATGTGGAATGAGTCAGTCAGCCATACTTACCAAGTACCCTTCATGTAGGAATCTATAAACTGGAAGTGTGGGTTCTGGAGAAAGAAAATGATGCAAACCCCTCCCTAAGAATAGGAAATAGTCATCAGGATCATAGAAAGTTGCATTTTGTCTTATCTTTACTTCCTAACCCAGTAGGTGGCACTTGGGAGGCTATAGGTAGTAATTGGTTGAATCAGTTGGTCCACACGCCTCCTCTCTCTTCCAGTCTTGGTGTTTGTTTACACACGTGTGGAGGGCATGTCAAGATCATCTCATTCATTGGCTCTATTTATTTAATGTTCATCAAAGAAAGTGAGATAAAATCACGAAACAGATTTTTTTTCTTCCCCTTCGACTTGAGAAGCATTTGTGTTGAAAACTAAAAGTTCTTTAAAAAAAAAAAAGAAAATGTTGACTTTTATTTTGAGAGTGAGAGCAGGGAAGGGGCGGGAGAGAAGGTGAGAGAGAATCCCAATTTGGCTCCACGCTGTCAGCACAGAGCCTGATGTGGGGCCCAAACCCATGCATGAACTGTGAGATCATGACCCGAACTGAAACCAAGAGTCTGACGCTTAATCGACTGAGCACCCCCGCACCAGGTACCCCGAATACTAAATGTTCTGATAGCACTCCACGTTTCCTCCACGAAGATGCATTTTCAGAGCTTCTAACAGGAAGCCCTGGACAAGATTGAAGCTGTTCACTGGGAATGAGTTTGAGGAAAAATAAGTGTGGGGAATTGAAACATATGTTCTGTTATTTGCAGAACATAAATGCAAAATATGCCCTAGGGGACTAAAGTGTAAAGAAGCAAGCCACAGCAATTAAATTGTTCTAATGCCATCCATCCCAAATTATTGTATGGTGCCTGGCAATGATTTTTCAAAAAGGTTGGAATGGTCCCCTCGCTGTAGAAATCACTTATTATGCAGAATATAAAATGAGAAATTCAGACAGGTGGTTCTGTTGTCATATCAAATAAAATGCTGTCAGGGTAGCAGGTGGAGTTTGGGGGAGAGTATATTTCTTTAATCAGAGATAACCGGCAAGTGACATATTGCAAATGGACACTCCTTGGGTCAGTTGGGCAGTCAGGTGTCCAACTGTTGACCTCAACTCATGTCATAATCTCACGGTTGTGAGCTCAAGCCCTTCCTTGCGCTCTGCACTGACAGCACAGAGCCTGCTGAGGATTTTCTCTCTCCCTCTCTGCTCCTCCCCCACTCATGCTTTCTCTTTATCTCAAAAAGAAATAAACTTACTTAAAAAAAGAAAATGGACACTTCTTTAGGGGACCACAGACATAAAGATTCCCCACCATACCTTTCCTTCTTTATAAGATATCCACCCACCACAATCCTGCCTTTATGTATGACTGTCTTCCATCTCCATTTACAGTTTGCATGTTTAAGTAGGAGAAGTATGTTTGAAAGATAATCATACAATTTCTGATTGAAGGATAGATGAAATAGTTTAAAGTGCTATTGACCCTGTAGACTCAGGTCGTATTTAGGAGTATTATGTATAATGTTTCAATCTGAACACTTGAAAGGAATGAGCTACGATCTGTTCTACCCTTTCTCAAAAGTCCACACACCTATTTATTCTGATTTGATCTGGGAGTTGACCATCAGGCACTGATGATCTCAAGAAAAGACTATGTCTCAGAATCTGGCTTTAAAAAAAATTTTTTTTTTTGAGAGAGAGAGCATGAGCAGGGGAGTGGCACAGAGAGAGGTTAGAGAGAGAATCCCATGCAGGCTCCGTGTCATCAGTGAAAGCCCCATACAGGGCTCAATCTCACAAACCGAGAATGACCTGAGCCAATAACAAGAGTTGGATGCCCAACCGACTGAGCCTCCCAAGCACCTCCTGGCTTTTTTAGAAAAACAATTTTGGATCCTAATCCTTCATATATTCAGGATTTTCTTTTTGAATGTCTACTGTGTGCCAGGCAGTGCACATGTTATTGATGTCATAAGCCATCATTGCTTTTTTATTTTAAATACACGATAGGATTTATTTGAAAGTTTGGAAAAGGCAAATTCATCAACATGTCAGAAAACACAGTGATTATTTGGGTTGGCAATCGAAGAATTGACTATTTAGAGGGCACAAGGCAACTCTGGAGAGATGGCAATTTTCAATATCTTGATTATGGTGGTGATTACATGACAGTATACATGTCAGAAACTCATCAATTTATACTCTTAAAATGGGTACAATTTATTGCATGTGAATTGTACCTTAATAAAGTGAAAAACGGGCATCTGGGTGGCTCAGTCGGTTAAGTGTCCGACTTTGGCTCAGGTCATGATCTCACAATTTGTGGGTTTGAGCCCGTATTGGGTTCTGTGCTGACAGCTTGGAGCCTGGAGCCTGCTTCAGATTGTGTGTCCCCCTCTCTCTCTCTGCCACTCCCCAGCTTGTGCTCTCTCTCTCTCTCTCTCTCAGAAATAAACATTAAAAATTTTTAAAAAATAAAGTAAAAAACAGGACAATAAAACTGAGAGCACAATAATCTTTTGGGTTAACTGCCTAAGATGGCTTCATTGCTTGATGATAGCCACCCTTGCCTCTGTCTCTATAGAATAAGGGCTGAATGTCTGTTGTCATAAGGGCTTAGATCATCTAAAAGAGAGGCACCAGGGAAAAAGCACTGTGTCAGATGGAGAGAGAATACAGAATGTCTAGGGTGTATATTCAGATTGACATCCACACACACTGAATATCCTGTGTGCTTACCTCTTCTCAGCAGAAGATATACTGGAGTCCACTTCATTTAGCAACTGCGTTTTAAAAAAAGATGGGAAATAAAAGGAGGCGCCTGATCAGAGGCCCCTAAGTATGGCAATTACAGTTCCATGGACATTAAAGCCCAGCATATAAATGGATACTCTTGCTGAAAAGCTGTAAGCAAGATTTAAATGTGCCTCATTCTTAGTGCCGGCAAAAGATACTGATGATAACTAGCATGTTACTGAATAATGCTCATAAATGTGCATCACAAATAACTTGTTTTGCAATGAGTCTTGCATTCGTTGATTCTATAGCAGCTGACAGGCACACAGAAGGCTATCAGGAAAGACTGCCGTCTCTGGATGTAAATTACCATCAGCAACCTGAAAGCTTTCTGTGCAATTACATTAGCTCTAATGAAGGGTGGGAACGTGAGAACTGCATTATTCAAAGAATAGGAGGCTGCCCTGAGATTTTATTTTGTGATCTTACTGTGCCCCTGTTTCATTTCTTTGTATAAACAAGAAGCTACGTTAAAGGGAATCTCTGCCCTTTTGGGACTCCCTTCTATTGGCCAAAGTGAAATATTGTCTTCGCAGGAGGCAAGGGGAGAGAGGGGACATTGCAAATGCAGTGTGATGTCCCTTCCTGGGCCTGGGTTAGAAGACTTTCCAGAAGTTAGGCTACTGAGTCTTTTCTGATCTGACACCAACATGAATATGGTTATGTCGCCTTTTAACGGTCATGTTTTTTAGCTTCCGTTTGCAAATATAGGATCAAATACCAGCCACACAACAACCTACATGGTCCCTAAGTTTATCCATGCTTTTTTCTTTTTCCTGCAGTTTTCTTGATGAAAGGCATTACTGCATTGATCGCCTCTTTAAACTTACTGTAAGATGCATAATTCTCAGTTGCGTACCAGGCCTTAGCAAAGCATCAGATGGCTCGCTCATCATCTCAGACCCCTTTTTAGGATATGACTAGATAGAGAGAAGGCACAGCAATACATTTATAACTTTTGCAGCTGATAAACTCTTACATTCCCAGGTACATTTGCTAGTGCCTGGTCTCTGGACACCCAGTCTTTTAAGATAATTTTTAAAAATGTGAGGAAGACCCTAACAAAAAAACTAACTTGACTACACTGATGAATCACAGGTTCCTCTTTTATGTCACTGTTGGGAAACCATGTTTTCTCCATTATTATCTTGGACTCTATAAACTCCCCAGGGATGATCGGAATTTCATAAATTGCTGTGACATTTGTGTGCTGTGTGTATGTGTGAGCACCTCACAGTGCTCAGCCGAGTGCTTCAAGATAACTGGAAACTCTACGAATAACCTCTTGGCTTTTTCTGTTTTAGGGGTGAGTTTACTCATACCACACGGCGCCATTCCAGAAGAGAATTCTTGGGAGATTTATATGTCCATCAACCAAGGCGAACCCAGGTGAGAGACCGAGAAGGGTAGCATATTCATGACATCTTGAATATGGGATGGCGCTGCCACAGAGAATCTCAAGTTTGTTAAGATAATCTGACATGGAGCTGCATAGCTAAGATTTCTGAGTTACTGGACCATATGGAGGGGAAAACCAGTTGCAAAACTATTGGCTAATGAAATGAAAACACACATAGTTAGTTCCACAGTTTGGGGTAACTAATCCTGCTCAAGGACATCTAGACCGCAGATGCCAAATAGAAAACAGTGAATCGGTGGGCAAGTCAGTAGCAGGGCCTGTCCATAAACACTGACCACCTTGCATTGTATTCCTCTCAAAAGGGGGGAAAAAAAAAACACATCCCAAGAGGCACTCTTTGGTGGGAGACATGCACATGCTAAGAATGACTGACCTGTGACCCCTTCAGGTCAGCAGAAGACCTGCTCTAGGCTGAGAGAGGATTTCTCACCTAATTTTCCTCCATGTAAAAATACCATCTATGTGGCAATAGCTTTCAGATCTGACAGATTTCAGCAGCATTAAATCCAATTACATGAACAAATACAAATCTTGTCGCAGTCTTTTAATGAAAGTAGTTGGTTGTTTTCTTAGCGCAAGTATAATATTTGTGGAAATGTTGCTTTCCTCCACACAAGATAAACCTCACTCCTCTTTAGAAAGCAATTTCTTTCATAAACTGGATATATACCTCTGGCATTTTCAGTCTTAACATCTTTATTATTTTAGACTAGATTTTTTTTTGTTGTGAGCAAAGAACACATGAAGGAAAAACACTGGAAGGAAAAACAGCCAGAGAAACAGATGGTTTGAACAGATTCTGATAGCTGTCTCTATAAAAGGATTTGTTGGTGCCCAGTGGTTTTAACTTTCTGCTCGAGAAAGCTTGGGTGGAATGGAAGAAAAGGTTCTGCTAGCTGGCTATTGGCAAGGCTCTCAAGAGGGTCCGCAAAAAGGCCTCGCTATTTCCTCAGTCCCATAGAACTAGATCCCTTACTTGCACACTTGAAGGCATGCTGTTTTCTAAACATCTCCACGTGCACACAGGGGCAACCAAGGCAGAGAAAGAGTTGGAGAGTTTATTGAGAATCTCAGTTAAACAGATCTAAAAGTGGGAGTTTCCTGGAGAAGAATCACCTCTTTTTTATCCCTTTGGTTGATTTATATAAGAAATCCTACTGGTTTAAAAGCTTAGGTCAGGGTCCCTTATACATATGCTGTTGATCCTGCAAAAATCAAGTATGAGGCAGAATCGAGTCAGCCTGCCTGAATCATGGCCTTACACAAACCTTCACCTCCACATCCTGCTCCCTTCCTTACAGTCCATCCAGTGAGTCTACGTTTAGATCTGTCCTCTCAAACCCAGTGTCTTCTACCTCATGACGTGAGAAGCAACCTAGAGCTAGTGCACATTTTCAAAGCACCCAGTTTACAGTTCACCTCAATTGCGGTCTCTAGACGCTGCTGCTTAGGAGGTCAGAGATAGAATGTGCCAACAGGTATTAAACAGATGAGGACTTATGTGGGAAATATCACTTGAGACCTCCTGCAATTATAAAATAAGGAAAAATACATTAAAAATACGCCAGACCCCACAGACCTTGAAAGACAGGTTTGGCCTGATGTGGTCACCTCCTGGACCACCCCTAGCTTTGTTAAGGTAACCAGTTTGGTTTCTCCATCTGGATCTAAGATGTGAGTCTATTACTGCTGTCCAGGAAAACAGTTCATCCAAGACATCAGATCTAGGAGGTGTGCGTTTTCCTATTAAACTGAGGATAAAAGGCAATTGTAAGAAGCACACATTCCTTTTCATGTAGCTAAAACCTTCCCAGATGTTCTGCCTCTTAAGAAAATGACCAGTCTCTAGGCTACTGCTCATTTAGCTACCTTGACAATCCTCACTCCCTTTTGAGAAGCTCTAAACAACTTACAAAAAAGAAAAAGTAATAAAACCACTGAAAACAGCAAATGCCTTTTTACAACTTTTCTTAAGCTTGGTGAATTTTTTCCATCCCTACCAGGAGGCTGCTCGGATCTTAAGTTCTTCAACTTTTAATCCTGTGATTCATCAGAAGGCCACTTTGTTACGTCACGTAAAAACTCATTTTCATCTTATGCTGCCTTTCTGTCATTCTGAACATGTGCTCAGAGTAAGGCCTGTTTTTCTCAAAGTCCATAGACCTGGAACAGCCCTGCTTTGTCTCCTTAACCTCTGACTTTCCATCACTTGCACACACAGAATTGCAGTCAAGTCTTCCAAACTCTATGCCATATTTAAAGTCCATTCCATTTTCCTATTGAGGATATATGTCTGTTGCTTTTCTCTGAGTTACATCCTGGGGATAGGAGGCTGATGATTTATTTAGTGGAACTGTCACTGATTATCATTGATCCAGATTCGGTACCAAATTCCCAGAGATAGGGCTGTGTGGAATGAATCACAGACTTCAAATAACCCCCTGTATTCAAATAGGCTCCAATGGTTAGATTTTGAAATTTGGGTAGGTTTTAAGTAAGGTGGTTCACTGTATGAACTGAATGTACCCTGTCTGTCTTGGGAGGTCCTACTTCTATTGCTGGGTCGCCTCCAAGAGGACACTCTGTACTTTCCTTTAAAGGGAATGATGTCACTCTTCCTCAATGTCCCTGCTCTGTCTTTACTTTCAGACTTGAACAATCATTTTAAGGAATCTTTTCCAACCTCCTGCAGCAATCTGGACCTTTGGTTGCTCATAATGCTTAGGAAATTAACTGTTGACTTTTTGTACATATATACGTATTAAATGGTTTGCTGGCCAAAGACTTTGCATTCCTGGAAAAGTAATAATGACCTCCGGTTCAGTGGAACTGGCAAAGTGCTCTCCCATGCATTGATTCATTTGGTCTTTACTGTAATGTTCAAAAGAAGAGGACTTTGTACCAAATTTAGAGAAGAGAAAAAAAATCTAAAAAAAATGAAGATTCTAAGAAGCAGAGCAGCTTTCCAAGGGCATGTTACCTTACCAGCTGAGCTGGGATTGGACTTCCAGATACCAGACCACAATTCCAGTGCTCATAAACTAAAGGATGCCTTCTCTTCCTGATATGTGAGCTATACAGAAACAGTTTTCTGACTTTGCACTAAAACTCTTGGCCCCTGTAAAGAGGCATCCTCTGGAATTGGTCTGTGTGAGTGTGAAAAATTAAGCAAGGTAGAAAGGCAGGATCACGTTGAACTTTCCTTACAAGGACATCCGGTAAATTGCTTTGTTGCATTATAGAATTGAAAGAACAAAGACTGGAAAGAAGTTCCGCTAAATTGCTGAATCTTTGCGGACACAATGTTAGGAAACATTTGAGCTCACTGGCTAGGCATGTGAGCTTAGGCATCAGAGGCCCTGAGTTCGGATATAAGTTTCACTATTATCCATGTGACCTTAGGTAAATTCATAAAACTCTTTGTAACTCAGATGTGCCCTTGTCTGAAAAACAGTTGGTCTCTGCCTTATAGGGACAATGTGGGATTGCATGAAACACAGTGATACAAAAATCTAAAAGATGACAAAATAGAAAATAGGTGTTTTTTTCCTGATTGCTACACTTATATTTGACACAGCATTCTACCTACAGTATATGCTTTAATCTTCACATCAGTCCTTTATCGCAAACAGTAACAGAAGTATCTGAATTTTAATAAATTTGAAAATTAACACCAAGAAAAATTAGTAAGCTTGACTTAGGTTGTAGCAAGACTAGGCATCAAAACAAAACTGTCTGACTTATAATGTGTTTTGATACGACATCACAATCCCTACCTTAAAGCACAATTAGGTATATTATCCATGAAACTAGTAAGGCATGTTTGGTGAGAAACGAGGCTTATGCCTAATAATGGAAATACACCATGAAACGGACAGGGAGGGGCCCAAATTTGGGAAGACTTTGCAACTTGGTGGGGGAATCTCACAGAAAGTAATGGGAAAAAAGAAAATGCCGCTTAGTCTAGTCTAAGGATTTACAAATGGGGTGCGGAGAGAGTGGCTTCCAGGAAAAGGTCACTTGACCTGGTTCCAAAACATCAGTAGAAATTAGCCAAACAAAGAAAGGTGTAAGGGCAGTACCTCAATGATTTCCAGGCCTGGGATACATTTTCTATTATCTCTATAGTATACGAGGGGAAGGGGAGAAGTCTGTAAGACTGGCTAAATCTAGATATTTTCCCTGCTTTTAAGTCATTGTCTTAAGCTGCTTCCTTCCAGTTGTGCCCCAGGCCTGGCATAGATAGGACACAGAGTTAAGTTTCACACGCTGCCCCATTCACAAATTAGGGGATGCTTAGTGACGTCACAGGAACAGGAACTAGACTAGCCTCACAAAAAGGCAATGGCATGAAGTTGGGGCTGCCAGATATTTGCTGGTAGAACTGTTGGGTTCCTCCTCCGAGATCAAGGGTATTTAAGCAGCTAGCTCAATGCTGGACTTAGCCTCCTTTACTATTGGCCCCCTTTGGAGGGCAGGAAACCAGCACTGATCATTCTCAGGTGTGTCTCTCTTCCCAAATTTCAATTTGAAAGAATTTGGGCTTGTTGTTGCTACATTTCTACAGGGGCTTTCTGGGGCACATTTTTTTACATCCTCTCTAACCAGTTTTTGAAAATTTTTTATAAAGTGTAGGTGTTCCAGAGGTACTTGGGTGACTTGGTCGGTTGAGCATCAAACTTGATTTTTGGCTCAGGTCATGATCTCATGATTCAAGGTATCGGACCCCACGTGGGGCTCTGTGCTGACAGCATGGAGCCTGCTTGGGATTCTCTCTCTCTCTCTGCCTCTCTCCCACTTGTGAGCACACTTGCTCTCTCTCAAAATTAAAAAATAAACTTTAAAAAATGAAGATGTTTCAATAAGGGAATCAAAAGTGTCCTTTCAGAGACTCCACCCACATATATTACAATAAGAAAATGAGGTCGATGCAGCACAGCTTTCCCTCTGCCCCTCCCCCAGCTCTTCATCCCTCCCCATCCCATAGTCAGAGAGTAGAGAACTGGACCAGAAAATTATTATATGAAGCTTTCTTCCAAGAAGCAATAAAATGAAACCAAAGGCAAACACTCATTTCTTTTTCCAATTACACTGTCATGTGGATATCCCTGACCAAATGCTTAAACTGGAATTGGAAATATAAGTAATCTTATTGAAGAATTTACAAAAGGACGTATATTTTGGCATTTGAGCTCATCCCAGATAGAGTATTTCAACCATTTTTTCTTTTTTTGTTTTTGTTTTTTGTTTTTTGTTTTTTTTTTTTTGCTTGTTTGCTTTGCTATTATATATTATGGCCCAGTTGGTACTTGTTGGGGTAAAGATCAGAAAGTGGACACGGTGGTGTGATTACACATTACCTGTTTTTAGGGTGCCTTGATGGTGCAGTAGTTTTAATAGCAAAGTGTGAGGTAAGATCAAATACAAGACTAGGAGGACACAAAGTCACCCTGGGAAATGAAGAGAATTGCTTTCCCCTAGTAATGGCTCACAATTAAACACTGCGGTGGAGGCCACTCCTGAGGAATGGCTTCCGGTAGCTTTGCCTCCCAGATAGCAGGACAGCGCACATGCACACACACGTATGCCCTCATGCATCATTCCTGACAAGATGTCAGCACTCAGAAACACCCGTAGACCTCATTTCTAGAAGAGTATAAAGGAAACCTGGATATGTATGGCCATACTTGCAATATTGAAATTTTAAAGAAATGAATCTGTAGATCAGTGTTTGTGTTAAAGCAGACATTGAGGCCATTCTGAAAGCTCTTATCCCAGTAATGTAGGAAACCCCATCCACTTTTCCCGGGGCTCCCCAGTGCCCTGATTTCTCACAGGGTAAGAAACCCCTGCCACCAGGCTCCTGCAATTAGTGTGGCGGTCCCTGAAAAAGAGCTTTGGCTCTACCCTGACTGACACCAGGTGACTGGTCCGGATCATGCCCCAGGGGAGAAAACCTGGCTAAAAACTTCTGGTTGGATTTGCACCTCTATTCACCTTCTCCAGCTTGGGGGACTTTCCCACTAGGTTCTGTCTCAAGCCATCCCCCAACTCAAGCAAAAAACACTGCACCTTCTCACTGCAAGAAAGTTGGGGACTTCTGGAAGTTTTCACAATTAATATTAGAGCTTAGTTTAGTCAATGACTGTTAAGCCCCCAGTGTCTCCGGTATGGTGGGGCAACATAAAATACAATCCCTTCTCTAAGGAGTTTATTTCTGCGGGAGGTGGACGGTTGTGGAGGACAGAGGTTAGATATATGTAGCAGAATGGCGTTTGAGAGTACAGTGGACTTTTTCTGTATTCCTAAAATTGGCAAAAGTCAGAGCTGATTTATAAAAAGAGGAAAAGAAGTGCCCCCAACATTCTAATTTCAGAGCTATTCCAGCTATAATGCCAAAATCTAATTTTCCCACCTCCCTGTGGAACCTTCCAAGAAACATCATTTCATCAGCATAGATACCACTGTTCCCCGACCCACGCGCATACCATGTCCTCTCTTCCTATTGATAGAAGAATGGGAATGCCACATTTTGCAGGAGTATGGGTATCCAATAATAAGAAAATAGGAAGTCACATTTTTCAGGAGTACAAGTATCAAAATGGCTGCCCCCACTCCCACCAAAGTCAAAGAGAGCAGTCCCAAGAAAATTACTCCCAAAATTTGGGTCATTTGCAGGAGCACTGGACACTAATACTTGATTTTCTCACTGTTTATTAGTTTGGTGACTTGTTCCATGCCACTAAAGCCAAGGAGAGAGGGACATTATTCCCAGGTTGCCATATTCCCAAGGGGAAGAGAGGATTAACCCTAGCCAGGCAGGGTAAGTGAGATTGAAAACAGGGGCCACTTCAGTGTGAGGCAAAGAAGTCAGAGAGCCGGGTCAAGATGCTGCCAGATAGGGGGCAGTTGGAAGAAGTAACTGAAACCCACAAGGAACTGCAGATACATAACAGCAACTGTTTGCAATCCCATCACTTGCACCCTCTGTCAGGGAGCTCATTTGGAGTACAGATAGTCGCCACCTATCTCTAGTGAAGCCATTAAGGATTATCTTAAGTCATCCAAGAAAATAGTACCACCTCGCCACAGATAGTTATGTAAGGAGATGATGTGTGTTTTCCTATCCCTCCTTTCTACCACAATGCCATAGGGATAAGCTCACAGCGGAGGGAACACATGAGGGAGCAGACGGGTGAAGTTTGAATCCAATGTAAGATTAACTTTTTTCAATGGTTTTTGGGTCTTATCTGTTCAGTAAATAAAAAAAATATATTTTAATAGTTACAGAATCAAAATGAGAAGTCTTCAAGGGTCCCTGCTACCATGAACATTTCCACTAAGCATACTTATTAGCAGTTATAGCCGACCTCTTGAGTGACACAGGTTTGAACTGTGCGGGTCCACTTATATGCTGGTTTTATTCTATAAATACAGTACAGTACTGTAAATGTATTTTCTCTTATGATTTTCTTAACATTATTTTCTCTAGCTTACTTTATGGTAAGAATACAGTATATAATACATGTAACATACAAAATACATATGAATCAGCTGTTTATGTCGTTAGTAAGGCTTCTGGTCAATAGTAGGCTGTTAAGTTTTGGGGGAGTCAAACTTGCACAGAGATTTTCAACTGTGTAAGTGTCGGCCCCCCTAACCTATGCATTGTCCAAGGGTCAACTTGTACTAGGAAAATTAGAGCCCCCTAATACCATAATAGATGAAGCCCCCAAAGCAAACCCAGTTAATCAAATCACTGGTGATATTGCAATGTGATATATGTGGTGACAAAGATAAACAAATGGTAACCAGGAGTAGAGGAATGAACCCTGTCTAAAGGCCCAGAGAAGGTTTAAAAGAGGAAGTAACAATTGACTTAAAAGCTGAAAATGAGTAAAAGACATTCCAGTCAAATGGAATAGAATGTGCAAAGATACTAGCATCATATATTTTAGAACTAAGCAAATCTCAACAAAATATGAAAGGAAGAGTAATAAAACTAGACCATGTAGAGGGTTATTTGCTACTAAGGGGAAATTGACATTAACCTGGCACATAGGTGTTGAGGAGGCTTAAGCTTCAGGAAGCCTGCTCATATTTGCATTTCCTATATATTATCTTCTGCTTTATCTCCACTACCACTCCCCAAGTTCAAGTCTTCCTTATATCAGTACCCTCCTTGCAAGCACAGTGAAAATATGCCTCATTTTGCCTGCACAGTTATTAATAATGCCCTTCTTCATCCTCAAAAGTATCTGAGTTTGGCCAATAAATTATAGTCACTCTACTTTTGAGTGTCCTTGCCTTTGTCGTGCACAAGAGATTTTGAAGGGGGGGGTGTTAATATGAAAGAGATAAAGGAGTTGAAGATAATTCCCAGAATTCTGTCTTGGGAACTGATGATTAACTAGTAGAGAGAGATTTGCCAGCTGAAGGTCACCTGAGAGTTTGTGATAATAGTTGGACCAGGAGCTACTTTGGATTTCTTTCCAGGGAGTAAACACAGCCCTTGGATGTACAAGAAGGGGGTAGAAAGGAAATTGATTAAGAATAAATGAACAAAAGGCAAAAATAATATTTATATCCAAGAGAAAAGACAATCGCTGAACAGAAAAGTCCCATGTGGGGCTCTGGGCCAGAACATGTGGCAGCAATAGTGACAGCAAAATGTCACGATAGTGGGCATGGACTATGCCTGCCTACTCTGTGCAAAGCAGTGTTCTGCTGACCTTTGTTTTCTTTGCCCCCCTGGCTGGGTAAGAATCTGCCAATCCTGCAGTCCATTGAAGTGAACTGATAACATACATAACTTGTCAGGAAAGTAGTGCAGACTCAGTCACTGGCATCACCTGAGAGATCAAGACTACTCCGAAATGAGATGGTGTAGGAGGGAGAGAACACAGGGATTCATAAGGCCTATGTTCCAACCCCCCATGCCACCTACAGCCTGCATGGCTGTGAGCAAGTCATTTTCTTTCTCTGGGCCTCAATTTTATAATCTAGAGATCTTGCCTATTATTAGCTGCGTTTCAGGATTTTGGTGAGGGACAATAAAGTGATGTTATATATGAGAAGTCCCGTGTGAAGTATAAAATGCCCTACACATGCTACATTTTGATATTATTTTCTTTCACCTAGCCTTATTTCTTTAAATGTTTATTGATTTATTTTGAGAGAAAGAGAGGGAGAGGATCCCCAGCAGGCTCCGCAATGCCTCTGCAGAGCCTGACATGGGACTCGATCCCACCAATTGCAAGATCATGACCTGAGCCAAAATCAAGAGTCAGATGCCTAACCAACTGAGCCACCCAGGCGCCCCTAACTTTTTTTTTAATTACATAGATAACAAGTTCTCTAGGATCCATTGGATTTGCTTTAGTCTGTCCCAACAATGCTAGGTTTTTCCCTTTTGACTGCTACCACGTTTCTAAACTCAGAAAAGATTAATTCAGTGAAGCAAACATATTAACTGCTCACTCTAAAACCAGAGCCTTATGAAGATACAAAAGACTCTGCATCAATTGCTTTGAGTCTACTTCTATCTCTCATAACATTATGGCCTATGACTTCTACCTTAGAGGCATATTATATCGGTCCAAACATTGGACTCCAGTGGGCTGGTGTTCATATTAGATCAGTGACCAGTCAAGCTGGACAGGTGGCTTATGCCACGTTAAATGAGCTTTGTCAGGCTTTTCTTGCTAGATGGTGATGGATAGAAGGGAACAAATTGTTTCTGTCACCATTTTTGTTCAATGCTCCGGCATAGACTGGAATCCTGCCTGTTGCTTCAAGTGAGTTTTAGACATTTTTATTAGAAGAATCAGAATGGCAACCATCTATCCCTCGAAGGGGATTTGGCAGTAATGAACTCTCTATCAGGCAGAGGGAGCTGCTGAGGAGGGAAGGCTTTTTAAGTAACAAGCAAAGGTGTTCTTAGCGCTAGTGCAAGGGGAGTAAATTGCTGCCATTTGGGAAACACATTCTTTCAGGCTACCAGTGACCATGCAGTGTGACCAAAGGGGTAGTCAATCAAATGGCATCTTAATGGCCTAGGAGGGTTAACGCACCTTTAGCTGAAGACCATGCTCTTGACTGCGGTGAAATCACAATGACTTCTTCTTCACAAAGTCATTTAGGTTAGAATATCATGCCGTTACCCCCAAAACCAGAGGAGGGGAAGAGAAGAATAGAGAAAGAGGGAAGAGGGAGGAGAATTCTCACATTGTCATTTTATGATCTGCTTTTTTTGGGAGAGAATTTCCCCATATGATGCACTTTACCGTTCCTTCCACCTCACGCCCACTTGGTCTACAAACAAATATGCATAAACAAAAATTGCCATCTCTTTAATCAAGGTATATTTGAAGCCCCTCTGAGCTCACAATGTGAAGTGATTAGAACGGTCCAGAGGAGTCTTTAATTAAAGATGCCATTGACGAGATAACAATGGTTTGTGAATGTTGTTAATAGATCTGAATGGAAGGTGGACCTTAATTCAATAAGAGGAAAGTCATCGGTTCATGAGTTTGATTGCACATTGTAAAGGAACACCACATACTGTAATTATTTTTATTTGTATGTGCCATCTCTTTTATTGCCCATGCTGGAAGTAGAAATAACCTGTCCTATTAGGATGTTTAATATATATCATCCTTTTCACTTCACTTAGTTATAGCCTAATAAAAATGCTGGGAGAATGCACCAGCCCACGCTGAGGCTGCCCTCTGTGCTTTCTAAGACAATCCACACATCCCTTTAAAAAACCTGGATGACCAACCTCCTAAGTTCTTCAGTTCTAATCTCTGAGAAAAACTAGTAGTAACTTCCTAGTACCCCACCCATAAAGCTGTAGGCAGACATGGAGCCTCATTCTGGGAATGAGGATGGGTATGCTGGCAACTGACACAGTGGAGATAACCCAATGGTCACCTGCCACCTTGGTCCAGTGTGTGGTGTCTTGGAGACCACAGGGGAACAGGAAGCAGAAGCAGAGGTATATCTAGGTTCTGACTTTAAAGTGAACACGCCACAAAAGCCAGGTAGCAGACCAAAGAATGCTCCCCCCACCCACCCAAAAATGTCCACGTTCTAATCCCTGGAACCTCTGAATGCTATCCTCCATGGCAAAAGGGACTTTATGGGTGTGATTAAGGTTAAGGACCTTGAAAAGGAGAAATTACCATGGATTGTGCAGATGGGCACACGGAAGGATCCTTATAAGAGAAAGGCGGGAATATCAGAGACAGGTAAGAAATGTGTAGTGGCCAGTGGAACAGGGGTCTCCAGCTAAAGAATGTGAGTGGCCTCTAGAAGCTGGAAGGGGCAAGGAAATGGATTACTCTCTAGCACCTCAAAAAGGAACACAACCTCTCTGACACATTCATTTTAGCTCAGGAAGACTTCCAACTTACAGAACCGTATGATAAAACGTCTGTGCTATTTTTAAGCCAGTAAGTCTGTGGTACAGCAACAATGGGAAACTACCACAACCTTCTGTTGCAACCAGGGAACTTCAGTGCCCTGCTTTCCTAAGGCTCAGTGCCTATGAATACACCCTCCTAACTCTCATGCCAATGTTTTACCTTAGAAATGCCAGGTTTGGGGGATGTGTCCTGAGGAACACCTGTTCCTTCTACTGCCTGCCTCTGCACATAACCCTCAACCTCCACCACTAACAGGATGAGAGATTCTAGTCCCCACTCTGTCTCAAGTGAGGTATGACTTTGGCCATGCCAGTCCACCTCATGCTATGCCCTGTGTTTCCTCATCTGCACAACGATGGTATGGGGGCTGATAACTTGTAGATCCTTTCCCGGCCTCAAAGAAAATGATCCTAGAAATAGGACTCAGGATTTAGTCTGGGGGAGTCTGGTTCCCCCATTCAAAATGTAAATGGACAGAAAACCTAGTAGGTATAAAACTGTTCTAGCCGTGTGCTGCATAGATCCACATACCCTTGTTGCCTATCACTATAAAGTGTCTCAATAAGCTGTCATTCCACTTCTCCTGGTAAACAAGCTGAACACAAGCCTGACACTGCATGAAAGATGAGCCTTAAATTGTATATAGGAACTGGTGGTTTACACATGATTTGTGATTCCTTTAGTATATTAATTGGTAAACACCTATGCATGTGTATGTAAACTAAAGCCGTTTAACATATGCAAACAGTTTAATCTCTCAGTGTGGTATTGCTCACATTGCAGCAAACTCACATTTGCACTCCGGTGCCAATTCTAATTCCCCTCCCACCCCATCCCCCCATGTGCCATCTCCCCTCCTGTGATCCTATTTCAGATAATACCATGTGGATGACCCAGATCTTTAAACCCTTTCCTGGTTGAGCCTTATGCTTCTATCCTCAGTGAATTGTGCTTGTCGCCTGTTGTAATCCACTGTTCTAACTGCTCCTTTCCCCACCCCGAATAATGGAATATAATGGCTTGATGAGCTATAGCATTATTTCCAGTTACTGCTAATCAACCTCCCAATCCAACATCCTTGCTTACCAGTCCACACACTGTTTAGAGACAGGAGATGGAGGAAAGTTTCCATGTGGTTGTCTTTTCCACCACAACAGCATCATCCAAGACCTTAAGACTGAGTACTTAACCTTGACCAGTCTCCAACTTGTATTCCAGAAACCTGCCCTCTCTATATTGGACAGCCACCAAGCCCCCACTGTGTGAGGTGTAACTCTGGCTATTTTTTCAAGATCTACACAACTTTTCTCAAATGTTAGTGCCGGGGCTACCTTGCATGTAAGGAAGAAAAGAAAAAGTGTTGATTCCTGAGCTCTGTCCCAGAAATATGGACTCAAACTCTTAATTGCTGGTGTCCACAAGTATAATTTTGAATAGCTTCCCAAAGATTTATCAACCACTTTATAGTTTCAGGATCACTTAAACACTTTTGGGGAATCTACTGTGATAAAGGGAAGATTTTGCTTGACTTCTCTCTTTTTCCTCTGTTCAGCTCTTCACCCCCTATTCTCCCTTTCCAAAAGTCTTTTCTTAAATCACACATAGCAGTTATGGAACGAAAGTCCTCAGGTGACCTGGTTGGGGTTGACTGATGAGCCACCCTGGCTTTCAGGGGCCCATTTCTGCAGAAGTTTCTATGATGTCATTTTCCTGGGGCTTATTTGAAAGGTCTGGACAGAGCAGGAGAATGAGACAGGTGTCTGACTCAAATAAAACAACAGAAATAATAAACCCAAACCCTGTGATTTTCATCCACAGCAATGTTAACATTCAGGTCAATATAGAAGGGTTTTAATGAAAAGAGAAAAAGAGAATAATAGTTAACAGTGTGTACTTTCTTGGGTAGGAAACTGTAGGAGGCTGGAGCTACCTTGTTTTCTGAGCTCTAATTTTAAGACTAAGTACAGCTTCCATCTATCTGCCCTTTATGTCTATTCCATTAAAATATGATTTAATTATGTATCGACCCAGGGTCTGGCATAGTAAAACTATCATTACTCTCCTGCCTGCATTCCTGAGTGATACACTGTGTAAAGGTGATCAAACCTACATTAATCTATAATATAGACCATAAGGAGCAAAGGCAGGGCAGTAATTATCAAGCGCAGCATGGCAGACAACAACAACAATGAAAATCTCATCTCGAAATATGGAGCTGGTTGTTTTCCTTGAAGAGAGTGACACATTCCCAGTCCAGAGTTAGGTCAAGATACATTGAGAGCAAAATGTGCACAGATCTACCTCCAGACCTGCAGTGGTTAGCTTGTTGCCACCTCAGAGCCAACCTTGTTTGGCATGACCTTCATTGCCAGTGGTGTGCAGGTGGGTGCTGCAGAATGGTAGTCACTACGTGGCTGGCTGGTATGGCCAGCATGGCCAAGCTTGGACCATCGCTGCACCAGCAGCAGCAGCATCCATCACCCTCCAGCAGACGTTTTACAGAAGTCAGCGATCCTGCTGATTTCACTGTAAGAAGTCCAGAAAAAATTTCCCTAAGCCTCTATCTCCATTCATTCATTCATTCATTCCAAAAAAAAAAAAAAAACTATTTTTGACACAACTTCAAACTTAAGGAAAGGTTGCAAGAATAATGCCATTTCTAGCCGTCCCATACCCATATTCACCAGGGTTCACATCTTACCAGTTTGCTGTATTCTGCTCTCTCTCCCCTCTCTGTATGTGTACTTGTGTACATATACACACAAAATACATAACTACATACACACACATACATATGTATTCTTGTAACTGTTATGAACAAGATGTCCTTTTGCCCCTAGCTACTTCAGTGTGTATATCCGAAAAAGGAATTATCTTACATAACCACAGCACAATTCTCAAAATCAGGAAGTTAACATTGTTACAATTCTATTATCTACCCCACCAACCTGTACATATTTCTCCTATTATCCAAATAATGTCCTTTGTATCTATTGCCATGTGCCTTTTAGTCTCATGTAATCTGGAGCAGTTCCTAAATCTCTCTCTATTTTATGACATGGACAGTTTTAATTTAAGAGTGCAGATCAGTTCTTTTGCACAGTGTCCCTCAATTGGGGCTCATCTGATTGATAGTTTCCTGTGGTTAGACTCAGTTTATATGTTATTGGCAGGAATGCTACAGATGGATGCTAAGTTCTTTTCACCGTGTTGTTTCAGGAGATATGTTCTCTGTCCATCCATCCCATCACCAATATTGACTTTGATAACTTAGGATAGGTGCTATCCATCAAGGTTCTGCACTGGAAAGTAGTATTTTACCCTTTGTGATTAGTAAATACTTTGTGAGGAGACACTTTCAAACCCTATAAAGGGTTCTTTATTACTTTCCAAACATTCACCAAATAGATTACCATCCATTCATAATTCTGGACTGAATCAAGTATTAATATGGTTGGTTACCACATGATTTCCAATATTTGTTAGCAGGCTTTCTGTTGCATAGAACCATTTTCCCTTATTCATTCATATCCATAGATCTCGTGAGTTATGTTATTCAATGGGTTATAATCCTATACTACCACTATTTACTTTAATACTCAAAATGTTCCGGTTTTTGACCAGTAGGAACCACTTCAAACTGGCCCCTCTGTCCTTCTCAAGAAATATTTCTGAGTGCTTACAAGTGGCATATAGACAATGATGAAAAGGAAAAAAAATCCCTGGCCTCATAGAGCTTACATTCTTGTTTGTGGGAGACAAAAATAAATAAAATATGCAAATGGTATATTGCACTAGAGGATAGTAAGTGTAGTGGAGACAAGTGAAGACCAGCTTTAGTGTTGGGAAGGGGTCAAGGAATGCCTCGCTAGTAGGCATCTCTGAGCAAAGACCTGAAGGGCATGAGGGAGCTGATCGTGTGGCTGGCTGGATGAAAATTTCCAGGCAGCCCCCAGCACTCCATAACAGCAGAACACCTGTGAATCTTGGAGGTTGCAACACTTTGGCCTTTTCAGTGGGATTCTGCTGGTTGCTGAGCTGAGGACTGACTGTGGGAGGTAAGGATGAAAGGATGGCCAATGTGCCTTAAGTTCCCTTAAATAGTGCACATCTCTAAGGCCATGAAATGTTGTTAAAGCATGTCTCATTATAATGGCGATTTATTGACTCAATTAGCCATCTCAAAAAGCACAGTTTCTGTGAAAATAAGACTCTTAAAGAGGCAGGAAAGGTGGGCATTCAGGATTGGAGAAGCAGAACCTCCAGCCATTGAGTACATGTCAGGTGATTGTTATGCCTTTTTTCTTTTTTAAACTCTCAACAATCTTAGAGTGGGTGTTATTTTGCATGTAAGGAAAGTGAGGCTCAGACAGGCCTGGCTTTCCCTTCTGCCACTAGGGATATGGTCTCCAGGACAATGCTGTGAAGAGCATAGGGAGGACACAAGTGGGACCTTAGCATGTTCTTTTACTCACTTATGTTCTCTGCAACTACGCTTCTCATGGTTTCCCTTTCTGGACTAAATAAAGTAGCAATGTGAGTCTTTCTGTCTTACCAGATTACTGGGCAAAATGCTCTTGTGGTCGTTGGAAACACCCTTTCCCACCATGGGTACCTTGTGGTTGGGGGCATCAACCCTGCAAAGCTGGAAGAGTTTTCCCCAGAGCCCCCAGCTGCACTGTGTAAGCAGAAATTTGAATTCATGGCCTTGTTTCCATACACTGGCCCAACAAGCCACCTGGCTACACAGTACTGGCTCTCAAATTATTGACCTTTTTATAGCCATAAGTGTTCATCAGTATGCATGGCAGATGGATGGGTGGATGGATGGATGGATGGATGGGTGGGTGGATGGATGGATGGATGGATGGGTGGGTGGATGGGTGTATGAATGGATGGGTGGGTGGGTGGATGGATCAAACACAGGAAAAAGACAAGTAGCAAAAGTCAAACACAACCAGACTTTTCCATCTACACTAGAGTCTGTGATGCACATTGGTGGTTCATATGATGGCCCTGAAGTCACTGCTATTATTCACAGTGATCATTAGCTCACAGGAATTTTAGAAAAATGTGTTGCTGGTTTTTTTCCTAGGAAAAGCATGAACACTTCCTTGTCATATGTACTATGGGAAAACTGAAATGCCATCCATACTGTCCTTGTAAATCTGTATTTTGCTCAGGCCCAGTTAAAGGCTTCTCTCCCCAGACCTCTGTCCTCAAATGTCCTAAGTCTGTATCCATGACTACACTTGGACTCCATTTTCCCCCATCTTTATTTAAGATGTCACAAGAGCCATCAATTGGACCAGAAATCTGCTACTGGTTAAAGGGAAGGGAAGTGCGTCTGGTCACAGAGAGCAGGAGCCCACGTGGAGTTGGAAATTTAGGGTTTATTTTGCAGCTCGTCACTTTGACAACTTCTCTATGACCTTACGCGGTTAACACCTGCCTCCACAGGTGTGTGAAGAGCTTTAATTAATATTTGTAAATCTCCCTGATTGCCATAGGTAGAAGATGGCAGAAAGGGATACATGATTATTAATCACAGGGAAGAAAACTGGTGAGATTTAAGTTTTGTTCCTTCGCCAGAGACCAACACCCACAGACACTATTTTCATGGTAGAAGGATTAGATATAAATCTTGATTTACTTCCCTTGCACTTGTGGAAATGCCCAGCGCCTATTTAATGCAAAGCTCCTGTTCCCTGCTCCGCCGAAGACTCGCCGTGCTCCGCCTCTGATTCCTAATGCTGTTTAAGTTATTATGGAAAGGAGCCTTGCTATTCACGAGTGTGAGAGTTCATCTAATTAGCTGATTTCAGTTCATTTGGCATTAAATAATTCCCCAAATTCCCATATGTTTGAACAATATGTTCAACAAGGGGGATGATTCTCTGAAAGCAATTAAATTGTTCTTTTAGGAGAGCTTGTCATCGGTCACTCATAAGCACCCCTGCCTTTCCTGCCTGTGATGAATGCAAGCAGCAATTACACGGAAAGCGCTTAACCTTCTCTAATGGCCGCTGGCAGGCATCCACATGCAGGCTGCCACTTCATGTGGCCTGTAACTCACACTGGAATTTTACATCCCCCCACCCACCCCGAACCTCAAGTATATTGTTCTAGGCTGTTCAGAGAGCATTTGTTCTTGCTAATACACTACTTTCCAACCCTGCTCGCCAGCTCGGCTTAAAGGTAAATGCAGACCTATTGTCAGTGCACCCTGAGCCCTGGTTGTACAGGAGGAATGTTCCACTTTCGACTACAGTTGCCTAGGTGGAAAACTGAATTTTTTTTAAATTTGTTTTTACATTTATTTATTTTTGAGAGACAGAAATAGACAGATCATGAGCAGGGGAGGGGCAGAGAGAGAGGGACACACAGAATTGGAAATAGGCTCCAGGCTCTGAGCTGTCAGCGCAGAGCCCGAACACGGGGCTCAAACCCACAAACTGTGAGATCATGACCTGAGCCAAAGTCGGACACTCAACCAAGTGAGCCACCCAGGCGCCAGGCAAAACTGATTTTTTTTTAATCCATCTTTAGGGCTTTGTGGAGAAGGAGGGGGATACTGTATTCACATTCAAGTCTGTTTTAGATACAGTGGATAGAAGATGCTCCCGCCCACTTAAATGCCTGGACTTCTTTTGCAGCAGTACAATATAGATCATGAGCTACAGGGTGGCCGTTCCTATCTTGAGAGAGAACAAGCAGTATCAATTAAAACAATTCAGAAATTAATAACATGTTAGATATAATCCTAGAAACACTGTGTGTTTATACAAGTTTGTGGGAAAGGTAGTATCTTTTAGTGCTAAATTTCATCTTTATCTTGCTCAAGGGGTTGCTTTTTTGATGAGGGATGACATATTTAAATGCCCTTCCTAGGTCAGGTAAGAGAAAACTTCAGTAATAATACCAATCCTAGCTCTCATGTAGCATTGTTTATCTGAGAGTCCTAAATTGCTTCCTTGACTATATTCTGTAATACTGTATTATCTTACAAGTGAAAAATACAGATCCCCCCCCCAAAAAAAATCAGTTGTTCAAAAACACATAAGCAGTTGGGGAAGAATGAGCAGACTTTTGGGTTCTTCATGTCGTTTGGGGGCAGAGATTAAAACCAAAAGACAAGAAAATGAAAGAAACATTCAATGAGGTGATATCATTTCCCTCTAATTAAATTTCACTTTATTTTACTTGCTTCATGACTTTTTATTCCCACTGTGAGTAATTCACCATACAGAAAAATCTGAACATTGGGTTTGGGTGGAATGACTTTGATTTTGGAACTAAAATAGGAAAGAATTGAAAGATATACATTTCTGTATTTGATGACGCACACTTATAACTGTCTCCTGTGCTATCACTATATTACCCGTGTGTTTGTGCATTGGCAGAAAACAAAGGCTTTCAAAAGCAGAAGTGGCATACTCAATCTGGATGTATTTGGAAAGTTGCTTTGTTCCATAGTAAGTTGTTTTATCACTCACTAGCATTAAAGATATTTGTAGATTGTGCTGTTGGGAGAAAGGAATCAGTCGTTCCTATAACGCTCTTGGCTTTGGTCATAGATAACATTATCAACAAGAAGAAAGATTCAGCAGCTGTGTGTGACACATCAGCCAGGTCTTTGCTTTCTTCTCTTCTGCCCTATATTTCTGAAGAAGCACTAGTCATTTTGTCACAGCCTAGATTTGAAACCTAAGCTAACCTCAGTGTGTGTGCTTGAGCGGTTCAGGACAAATGGCTGTTGCCCAGACCAGCCCTGGGCATGCATGGCGCCATGCAGGAGGGAATTCTGGGAGATGGTTTTGCTCAACCTGAAGAAAACCTCAGTGTGTAACTAAATTCTCATTGAAACCTGCCCCCTCCTTGACATGCTTCTTGTCTCCTTTTCCAACCATAAAGCCTCCAGTCAGATGGATCTGAGGTGCTCCTGAGTCCTGAAGTCACCTGTGGCCCGCCAGACATGACTGTCACCACGCCCTTTGCATTGACCATACCACACTGTGCGGACGTCAGTTCTGAGCACTGGAACATCCATTTAAAGAAGAGGACGCAGCAGGGCAAGTGGGAGGTGAGACTCTACTCTTCCTTTTTAAAACACGGGATTTGGCATTCACCTATGAGATAGTTTTAACCTTATCCTCTCTTAACATGAGTTTGCTGTGAAATCTGTAAGCATTTTCTTGTGTTTTACAAGGGTTGATAGTTTGTGTTTTACAACATCCTCAAGGTACTGGCTAATGTTTTTCCATAGTAATGGAAAAGAGAAGCAAGAGAGGATCCAGGGCTTTTCTGTTTGGTTTTAGAATACATCACTTGTCTGTATGTACTCACACAGATATGTTACCCTTATGTGCCCATCCTTGGTCCATAAAACCTTTACTCCTGTCCTTCCTCCCAGACCATGTCCATGTCTGAACGGACTTTCCCTGTGGCCTCTGTGGAGATAGAGAGGAGACTCAGGGCACACAGACGGTGTTCATTAAAAAAAAACTTCTTTCTGATTTTACCATTATGGGGATTATAACATGTTAAAATGTTCAGCAACACAGTAGTTGGCTAACTATATTTTGCTGAGTTAATGAATGCATTGAAAATTTTTGAGTGTCTGTCTCCCTTTGTGTATGAGTACATTTGAAAGAGATACAGCACAAGGAGAGAACAGAAGAGACAAGAAAACGAGGAAGCATATGAGGAAGGGAAACAACAAGAGAGACAGACACGGCAGAGATTGCGGTGGAATTACTATTTTAAGTGAAACCTCTGATTTATCTGTCTGATAGGGATTCCTTTTATGTCTGTCTGAAGTCAGTTTGCATGAAAGCAGGTGAATTATCTTGCTAGAACACAATGACCTGCTCCCTCTAGCCTTGGGATCTTTCCTCCCAGGAGGTGCTTCCAGCAAAAGGAGTAAAAGGAAAATCTTATTTCTTTTGGAGAAGAAAATTCACAGTTGCTGCAATGGATTACAGTTACCCTGCCCAGCTATCTCTGAAACTGGCCAGTACTCTTTGTTGAAAATGCATTCTGCTATTTACTCAGTCCTAGTACAACTAAGGGCACATTTCCCGGGCGTGAAGTTCCGTGGGCTTCATAAAGGGGCCAGGTTTTGCTCTCTTTTCCATTATGTTTTCCTTTGCCTTGATTTTTTCCATTTTAGTTTTTCTGTTGAGCACTTCCTCACAAGCTTTTCATCCAGATGGTGTTATATTTATGCTCTACCCAAACAGTCACACATACCAAAGTTCTTATCAGGGAGGGGGAAATATTCTAGGTCATCTTATTGAAACCATTTATTTAATGGTCCCTCACGAATGAATTCAGTACAAAAGGGATAAAATATTTGAAAGAAAAGAAGTATTACCTTCAGGATATTGGAAGAGATTTTCAGAAATAGATCTTTTTCAAAGCAAAGTTTGCTTTTCACTGTTAAAGATTTTCATACATTTGGCACTGAACAAATTACTGAAAAAAAAGAGAACTCTGGAAATGAAGTTTGTTGTAACCTGTAGAATTTTGATATAACTTAATATAACTCTTTCTTAAGTTCCTGATATAAGCAGTTGCAATGTATTTTCATAGAAAAAGAGCCTTTAACATCCAAAAAAATAGGACAGTAAAAATATTCTGAAAAAAGATTGTGTATGCAAAGTCATTGTTAAATCACATCCTCTTTCCAAGCTGAGAGAATTTAACACACCTTTTCCCAACAGGAAGTGATGTCAGTGGAAGATGAATCCACATCCTGTTACTGCCTTTTGGACCCCTTTGCGTGTCATGTGCTCCTGGACAGCTTTGGGACATATGCCCTCACCGGAGAACCAATCACAGACTGTGCAGTGAAGCAACTCAAGGTGGCGGTTTTTGGCTGCATGTCCTGTAACTCTCTGGATTACAATTTGAGAGTCTACTGTGTGGACAATACACCTTGGGCATTTCAGGTCAGCCTTTTCTCTAGAATTCTTTTGGTGTCATGAAAGCATGCAGTTTCCTGAAGATCGGTATCAACAGAGAATTCTGTTGCTGAGGGTCGGCGCAATCAAGCCACACCACTGGTTTGCTGGGGATACCTAATCTTGAAGCAAGAGTTGTGTTACTGTACGTCTAATAATGTGCTGAGTTCCCCAAGGACATGAGGTACTTGGCATTCAAGAAGAGAGAAGGGTTAAATAAACACATATAGAGAACACCGTGTGCTGAATTATAAACAGACAGGAAGTGACAGAAAAGTCAGAATTCAGAAAACAGAGACCCCAGGGTGCGTGGGTGGCTCAGTAGTTTCCGTGTCTGACTGTGGCTCAGGTCATGATTTCGGGTCGTGAGTTCGTGCCTGGGGCGGGCTCTGTGCTGATAGCTCTAAGCCTGGCACCTGCTTAGGATTCTGTCTCCTCTTTCTGCCCCTCCCTGACTCTTGCGCTCATGCTGGCTCTCGCTCTCTCTCTCTCTCTCTCTCTCTCTCTCTCTCCCTCCCTCTCCCTCTCTCTCTCTCTCTCTCTCTCTCTCTCACACACACACACACACACACACACACAAATAAATGAATAAAGATTAGGAAAGAAAAGAAAACAGAAACCGAATTGCAATAAAGATATTGGAGAACAATCTCTGAGAGCCCTTTGTGAACCTTCATGAATGGGTGTAACTTAGCAAAAGAGAAAGGGCCGCCATGTCAAGAAAGTAGAACGGCATGAGCCACAGGAACGAGAGTTATTTGATGTGAGGAAGGCAGTGAGAAAATTGCTTGAACCACCTGAAAGTTGCAGTTAGGGAACAACGATTATAAATCATACCTATCACCAGGCAGTCATATCCCGGATACATAGTCTATTAATAATTAGGGCTACTAGGGCAGAGATAGTTCAAGATTCCCTTCCATTTTGGGTACTTTCAATCATGTAAGATTCATTTGAAATTAGCTACTGGCAAGAGTGCGAGTTTATTAATAGCAGCAAGGATAATGCAGAAGTGCCTATGTAAGCTCTGCCCATATATAAATAGCCTAGGCCTCCTGACACACCTCATCCCAGATCCCTGCTATTCCAGTCCTGGATCATTAAGTCCATTATGCAGAGCATTTCCACAGTAACTAGCTTTTAAGACACTGAACTGGAAAACTCATGTTTACCAATAGAAGCGCTACAGCGACCTGAATCCTGAGCATAAGCCAGTAAAGGTGATACAGTGCCAGCCTGTGTTCCTGAACCTTCTCTGACTATCTCTTAAGTAGCACAGGTCATTTTGAAAGGCATGCTTCGGGGTGCGTAGGTGGCTCAGTTGTTTAAGCGTCCGACTTCGGCTCAGGTCATGATCTCTCATTTTGTGAGTTCAAGCCCTACATCAGGCTCTGTGCTGACAGCTTGGAGCCTGGAGTATGCTTCAAATTCTGTGTCTCCTTTTCTCTCTCCCCTGGTTGTGGGCTCGCTCTCGCTCGCTCTCTCTCTCTCTCTCTCTCTCTAATAAATAAACGTTTTTAAAAAAAATTTTTAAAAGGCACCCTTAATATATGGCTGCTAATGAAAGGGCTTTTTTCAGAGGGGTGCCATTTTGTAGAGGAAAGAACTTCATGGAAGTAGTTAAATCTCATCCTATGATAGCTATTTGATAATCTTCATCTGCTTTTGCCACCCCTGATAAGAGCATTTTTCCAAGTTAAAATACATAACAGATGTTTGGCAATCAAAAACAAAGAATGAGAGGTGTCTGGAGGGCTCAGTCACTTAAACATCTGACTCTTAGTTTCAGCTAGGTCATGATCTCCCGGTTCATAGTTGGAGCTTCGCATAGAGCTCTGCACTGACAGCTTAGAACCTGCTCAGGATTCTCTCTCCTTCTCTCTCTGCCCCTCACTGGCGCTCGCTCTCTCTCTCTCTCTCTCTCTCTCTCTCTCAAATAAACAAACAAACATTAAAAATAAAAAAAATAAAAAAAGAATTTGGAGCACCTGGGTGGCTCAGTCAGTTAAGTATCGGACTCTTGATTTCGCCTCAGTTCTTGATCTCATGGTTTGTGAGATCCAGCCCCATGTCAGGCTCCACGCTGGGAGTGGAACCTGTTTGAGATTCTCTCTCTCTGCCCCTCCCCTGCTCGTACTCTCTCTTTCTATAAAAATACAAAACAAAACAAAAAATGAACTGAGATCCTTACTACCACTGAACAGTTGTAAAATGCAACATGACTCAAGTTTAATGTTTAGTAATTCAGCTGGATTTTGAAGGCTGACTCAATTAGAGGGAACCTTGGGTGCCTTGGAGGATTTCCAGCCCCTCCAGGCTCAAAGGGGTAACCCACTGCTGACCAGTGTCCCCATGAGGACCCATTCATCACAACTGCCTTGGAAGTCAGCCCTCATAACCAGTTTGGTCTCGCTTTGAATAATGCTCATGTATATTATATACCAGTGAGTTAGACATTTGCCTAAAGAAAAAACTAAGTGACTTTCAGATTATCTATTTTCATTCCTGGTGATTACTACCAGATTCTACAACAGCTCAACTGTTCACAGATGACTATGAACTGCAGTGGAAGTCATGAAAATGAGGCCCTAAACACAGCTCTTCCAACCACTATCCTTTCCTGTGGGTAATATACAACTTCTTCATCAGTGCTAGAGAAAATGGTATTCTCCCTCTAAATTGAATCCAAATATCTTTATGTCATCACTTAGAGATACTGCTTAAAACACGTTAATTTTGCTTTAGAGAAATGTTTTTCAGTAGAAATCCTTTTGACCCCATTTGTCATTATCTATTTACCTCCAGTGATTCTCTCTCTCCTATTATGTCAGATAAAGCTGATTTTAAAGTTGGGTTTGGTTGTACTTGTTGTTGACAGGATGTATGTGACAGCTGTCAGGAGCAGCAAAGACCATGCTTCCCCCTGGGGTTGTGAGAGAGCATCAGCCTTGGTTGAATAACTTTTCTGGCCCATGGAAAGGTTAAAACGTAATGTGTAGCTTTCCGGGACACAGTCACTTACTCTGCAGCCTTAGTGTCTGGGTTTTCTGTTTCTGAAAGCATCTGGCTTTCTGGATTTTTACCTTACTAGGTGAACAGGTTCGAGACCTTCTACACAGGTTCATTTAAAACACCTTAATATCCCAGATTATCTGTGTCATATTTTTCATGGCATCATATGTGGTATTTAATTGGAGGGGAAAATTCTATAGTTACTAACCCATTAAAACCATTCCACTTTAGGAAAGCCTTAGCGACAGTTCACTTTTTGAACCCCTAGCAGACTTCCCATATTAATATTAGCTCCCCTAACTTGTGTGGTATGAGCTGATTATATACAGTGATGACCCATGTTCTGTAACTCTGCTGGAACCCTGACTTCTTTTAATCAAAAGTAATATGTCATTTTTCAAGAAGCAATTCTGCTGAAATTGCCTATTCTATAATTTGCCTCTGTTATCACTGTGATAAAAGTGTTTGTTGTGTTTTGGAAATAGATACAAGCTTGGCTGTGATCACTGCTATGTTTATTTGAGGGCATCTTTCATATCTCAAAGAAAGAACAAATATGTGCCCAATTAGGACTATCCTCTTCACCAAGAAAGAAGCCTGGTTGAAGATGTTGGGGACATCTTTCATTCATAGCTCACTGGGAAGTTATGTCCAATCAAATACCTAAAAGTTCTTCCCTCACTGGAAACCTTGGAAGGAAGACAGTTTCCAGACCCAAGTCTTCTGTCCTCTTAGGACAAAGAGAGGGTCCGGCAGCATCATGGTCCCACCAAACAGTATTTCTTCGGAAGATTTCAGTCCCCAGACATGTTGTCCCTTTCCAGGCATGCCCTTGTTCCTTGTACCTCCTGCAGGCGTGCTATGCTGGCTTCTCCTTTACTCCTGGGATATGTCATTTCAATAATAGTACCAGTTTCTCTGAATGACAAAAACAAAATACTTCGTACACCTCAGTCAGACATAATTTAGTTTTAGGCTTTTGAAGATCTGTTCTGATAAACACATCTACAGCTATCCCTGGGAAATTAAATCGGCTCAGATATGTTTCTGCTCTGTGTGTGTGTGTGTGTGTGTGTGTGTAATAAAAACCTGCCCGAAGGTGAGAGGAGAGTAAGAGAACAACCAATGACTTCTGGCTTTCCTCCTCCTATGTTTTTGCGATGATTAGAGCTGCCATTTTATGTGTGTGTGTTTGACATCGCCCCCATTCAAACCAAGGGTTGAAGAATGATGGTATATTTACAAAGCAGCAACATTTTAAGACCTAGGTTTTTGTTATTGTGTTTTATTTCTTTCCCTCTCCCCCGCCACACACATGTATGAACACACACACACACACACACACACACACACACAGAGCTCAAACAAACCTTGACATAGGGAAAGCGAGGAATTAAGCACTTGCCTCGTCTTAGACAGAAAAAAGGAAAAACGACTAGTTTTCTTCTCCACTGCTCCCAGCTTTCCTATTCAGTACCTCTCGGTACTCATTACTTACTTGGCATTAATGTGGATTTAGAATCTAATTTCAAAGGATTTCCTCCAGATGTAGTTCTTGTGTTTATCAATAATGCAACCTTGGGAAATATTGTTCACATAAAGCATTTAAAGGAAAACACCACAGCGACACAATTTCTGCATGTGTGTGTGTGCGTGCGCATACACGCACACATGCTTAAGTTTAGTTTTGTCTCATAAATATGTAAATTCAGCCTGCCTGTTTTAGTATCCCTGAAGTGCACCTGAATATTGCTGCCTGTCTCATTAAATCAACATAAAGAGCTCACTGAGGCACAAAGCCCAGGTTTCTTTTGGCCACAACTCCGGGAACTGGGTGACTAGCAGCCCCCAGTGTGAAATGAGGAGGGAGACAGACTAGAACCACAACCAACCATAGCCTTTGGGTATACTTTATAGCTACGAAACTGGCCAGAACCTATTTTCTAGTTTAATTATCGCAGATATCAATTTAACAACAGAACCAGAGATTTGCCATAAGGTCCTTGCCATATAGGAAGCAGATAGAAAAACTCAAATGAGGATCCACGCCTCACCCTCAGGGTGATATATCCACCGAGTGACTCACAGTTAGCTCAGCAGATCAGTTTGTATCACTGATCCTCAAACTCATCTGGGCATCAGAATCATCTTTAAAAATACAGAAGTCAAGGCCCAGCCCTGAGGGGACTACGGTAGGTTGCAGGCAAAACTGGGAACTCTGTGCTAAATATAATTTAATCTATTTGGGGAGTGTTTTAAAACGTGACCTCAGGAGTTTGTTTCTTTAACTCTGAAGCCAGTTGTGCCTTGAAAAATAGATAAATACGATGATTAGTTCATTATTGGGTTTCTTCATTTTAATAATTGCTTGTTTTGTTACAAAATAACTACAATTGCTTATTATTTTGTGCAAAATCATGAGACACTGTTAATTGTAGATAGTTGGTTCAATGTGTGGAGATGAAAGCAAGATTTAAAAAAAGCACAAATAAATCATGGTTGATTTAAATTGGGGGCCCTAGGGAAGCCTGGGTGGCTCAGTTGGTTAAATTGGGGACCCTAAAGCAGAAATGTTTAAAAGATACCCTTTTCCTCTGTGATAATTATATTATCTATTAAATTTCTAATGTTCTCCCTTCTGCATTTCAGGGAATGTTTAGACAGTATATATAACAGTAGGGCAAATACAGACGGACTTCTGTCATCTTTATATATATCTTGCACCAGTGAAAAATTATTTATGGGGTAGAGTTAATAACAGTCTGACCTTCACATGACTCTAAAAAAAAAAAATCGAGCATAGTGTAGAAAAAGGCAGGGAAATGTAGAAAAAATACTGGACCATAGTCAAGTTGCCCTGTTGTAGTCTTAGCTCTGTCACTAACCCTATAGCTTTAGGAAGGTGACTGTCTTTGGGACTGGGAGTGGGCTCCACATTTTCTTTTTTTTAATTTTTTTAATGTTTATTTTATTTTTGAGAGAGAGAGAGAGAGACAGAGCATTAGCAGGGGAGGGGCAGATAGAGAGGGAAATACAGAATCCGAAGCAGACTCCAGGCTCTGAAATGCCAGCACAGAGCCCAATGTGGGGCGCAATCCTACGAATGGTGAGATCATGACCTGAGCCGAAGTCAGACGCTTAACTGACTGAGCCACTCAGGCGCCCCTCCATATTTTCATCTGTAAATAAGGTATATGGTGATTTAAAACTGAAGTTCTCTTCTACTGTGATGATGCTGTGTAGTTTCTAAATGTTAAAATAGCCTAGCTCTCCACTTAGGAATGTGTGACCTTGCACAAGGCCCTTCATCTTCTGACCTCAGTTTACTTCTCTGTACATTCAGGCAAGTTAGATTTTAAAGGAAAGGGGTTTTAGAGATCCTAGTCAAATATACTTTGAAGAGTCCACACTGTTGTTGTTCTGTGGCTTTAATGTGGTTTTAATAAGCACACTTCTTATCTGTGCTGGTTTCTAATCTCACACTAGAATTTAGAAAAAAGAGGGTAACATACAGTCAGTCACATGTTATTTTGCTTGCCCATGAATAAGCCCAGCTAAGGAATAGAGGCCTAAAGAAAATAAGCAACTTGCCCAAGACCACATGGAAATGTGGTTAGAATCCTGTGCTTCCATGTTCAGTTTACAAGATTCATACTCTTCACAGTATATGTAGTGTCCAGAACATTCTTATACACCTTAAAATCTGAGTATCAGTGCTCTAACATAAAATACAAAGCCCTTAGCACAGCAAGCGAGAATTCACGATTTGGTCACTGCCCTACGTTTTCATCATCTCCAGCCACTCACTTTCTACCCTAACCTATCCCAGACTGCCTCATCTCTGTCCTTTTGTGTATACCCCGCTCACTGCTCAGAGTGTGCACCCCGTCCTTTTCCTGAGGCTATCCCTGTACTTAGTTCAAGGCTCAGCTCAGATATCACTTCATCTGTTAATTTCCCTTATGTTAATTTCCTGGCCTCTCCTCCCATCTGGTTAGGCTGTACCCTCTGCCTTCCCTTAACCTCCGAGCTCTACCTGTATTTGTAATACACACATACTATATCATAATCAGCTGCCTGCTGTTCTCTCTCACTAGACTGTGAGCCAGTCTATAACTGGTGGCAGACACAGTTTTATTTCTGTAGAGTCCCCAACAAGCATAGCTCTCCAGTGGACACTCATTAAATCTCAACAAGGAACCAGTGACCAGCATCTGTAAAAGGCCTCAAGCCAGCATTTGGAATGGATTCCCCCTCTTCCCCACCCTGTCATGTTCCATCCACTTTTTCAACCCCCAACAGATGCCAGCCACCATGTTGTCATGCCCAACTCCTAGATCCACAGTGTAAGGAATTAACCTAACACTGTGTTGTTCAGTACAGTAACAACTAACCACATGTGGATACTTAAATTTAACTTGATTTAAATGAAAAATTCCATTCCTTACTCGCTGTAGCCATATCTCAAGTGCTTAATAGCCGCTGTGGCCAGTGGCTACCACATTGAGCAGCACAGATACAGAATATTTTCAACATCACAGAAAGTTGAGCGCTGACTCAAGAGCCCCCAAGAAACACCCCTCTCACTAAAATAAAGAACAGGAGACAATGACCTTGGAATTGAATCATTTAGTCCTGAGAAAAGATACTAGCAACCAATTAACAGTTACATGTACATGATGGATAAAAACTGGATGGCTGCATCTTGCTAAGAAAGGTTTTTATTACTGTTATTCTGTGTATAGACAAGAGTCGGGAGAGATAACCTTTGTAGCTGCTTTTACTCACTGTTAATTGAAATGTAAGTTTTATTGTATTTATAAGCCTATTTGCCTGACTTCTCACAATCTTTTTTAGGATCTGGGAGGATTATAGGACATAACTAAAGGATCTCAGTTTTCTTATTTATGGTAACTCTGCAAGGGAATTTATAAGTCAATTAATGGTGATTTTAAGAAATAGGTTTAGGGAGCTCTCTTATCTCCAGTAACACTAACAGTCTCACCCCAGTTGTAGTTTAACCTTTTACAGAATTGGTGTCTGTTATTTGATTTGGCTTGTCATCTCTAGTATGATTCTAAACACCACAGATTCAGAAGAAATTAAATGGTTTGCTCAATAGAATGTAGTGATTTGTGTTTGTATTAAATATAATTATAAAGATTTCTCAGCAAAAGATACAGTCGTGTTTATTTTCAAGAACCGCATTTCTTTTTTCTGAGCTAAAACGAACTTGATAAACAGCTTACTTTCTCTTGGCCTTTTGGACTAACTTTTATGCACATTACTACAAATATATATGATACATGCATCCTGTAACATCTATTCTGAACCAAAGAATAAGCATTACATAATGCCTGTGTTAATGACAAACACATGACAGGGTGGATGGGGCACTGCTCTTACTGTCGGTGTGAAATGTGAATCCATCCCTTGATTACAGTCTTGGCAGATGAAATTCACACAACCATAGAAAGTCCACAGTGTAACTGTTTGCTTGGGGCAAGGGATGTCGAGTTTTAAAGAAAGTCATGGCATGTTTAGAAGCCTAAGCAACGCAAATAATGAAGACCAACTGTTTCTTCCTGCCCAGATCCTCCTGAGTCAGCAACTTTTCATCCTTAGTCCTGACCTTGCAAGGCTAGAGGGATATACAAGAAGTGTGTGTCTTTCATGCTGTCTATTTCTGGGAGACACCTGGGAGTGAGCATGCCTACCTATGGAAAGAAATGTGGCAGAGAAATTGTGCCTCTTTTCTCTTTCTTGCCCTATAGGAAGTGGTTTCGGATGAAAGGCATCAAGGTGGACAGCTACTGGAAGAACCAAAGTTGCTGCATTTCAAAGGGAATACCTTTAGTCTTCAGATCTCTGTCCTTGACATCCCCCCATTCCTCTGGAGGATTAAACCCTTCACTGCATGCCAGGTACGGGCCAGATGAGCTGCTAACAGAAATGGCTTTGCTTTAACCTGCATGCATGTCACAAACCCTGGTGAGGGTCCTCTTGACTAACCTCCTACTTTAAAAGTAGGGATTTAATCTCAAAACTGTCACAGAAATGCAGCAGTTTGGGCTATATACAGGGAATTTATCATATTGTCATAAACTCATGGGTTTCTAATGGGTGGGAGAAAAAGGTGCATGATGTCAGGTAATGGGATATTTCTCCCACTTAAGGGAGGTTGGTTTGTTTTTATGAAAACCAGTTCATTACGAGACATTGTTTTAATCCCAGTCAGCAATGAATGATCTGGATGTCGGTCCTTTTAAGGGTGACAGTTGTGATATGTAGGGAGCCCTGGCTAGCCAGATAGGAACAAGAGATTTTGTCCTGAATATAGGAAGCGCTTGCTGCCGCGTACATTGGGCAAGGTGGGAAGAAGAAATTATGAACTGAGAGGCAAAGGATAATGTCTCTTAGAATCCTTTTACAAATATATAAAGATATTTCTATATTATTGTTCATGTATCCCTGTATCAGAATTTTAAAACATGGCAAAATGACTTAGAGTCTTCTCAGATGACTTTTAGGGAATTTCAGTAATTGCTTAGCATAGAAAGATCTCTGATCCACGTGGCACCCTGCCACCGATTTCTCTAGAAATTCCCCGTGATGAGTACCATCATCATAAGCAGCAGGTTAGTCTACAATAGTTTCTTAAGCCCAGGTCATCTGTGCTTCAGGTGACAGGACATGTCCTTAACTTTGGAAAAGCTTCTGGTGGACTCATATTGATCTAGAATCACAGGAGGCTTTCAGACATCTTTATTGTGTCCATCAACACAGCCTGCAGAACCCTGCAGGGTTTTAACCTTTCCATACATGCAGCATTCATTAAAAAAAGAAAGAAAGAAGAAACTTGCACAAGGTAAACCAGCTTGTCAGAATGGGAACAAGCCAAATCACAGAGAGAAAAACCTTGGCGGAGCCAAGAGAGTTAGAAAAAAGTTGAACCACCAACCTCTCGCCTTCGAAAATTCAGTTTTCAAATTGGACAAGGCTATATTTTCCTGTTTACTTCACAGACTTCTTGTTACCTGGGGGATTGCTCCTCTGTGTCCTCTTTCAGGGCATTCAGAGCAACAAGAACATCTTTCATGGCCCCAAACAACTTTTTTGGGCACATTCAGCAATGTCCCGCTGGCAATAGGTTTTCTGTGAATGAATTATATTGTTTATGATGTTCTAAGACCTAGGTGTCTATGTGTCTGGGAAAGCCGTATTCCAAGTTTCCTGTCCAAATTGAACTTCAGGGCACCGTTACAAGTCCTGATAGTCATGTAAATTCCTCTGTATTAATCTTTATAGGCTTTAAGGCATCATTCCACTGGATCTAATGCAAGTCACTCAGTCCAAAGTAACTATCAAGTTTAATGTTTAGAGATAAAAAATCAAAGAACCATAATCTTGCACCAGCACTTAAACAAAAATTCCAACACCCGGGATGCCAAGGAGAGCCCAGAGCAGGAAAGGCATGGGGGGCTAAGAGCCTGTGGACCTCAGAGGATGCAACAGGGCCAGCAAAAGCCAAAGGGCATTGGCTCACAAGGAAACCCAACACGCTTTCCTGCCAGGATGGGTTGGATTGCTTGGATGTTGTGAACATGGATAAATATTTGCCTTCTGTAATTGAGCATAATTTGCAAGAGTCTTGGAAGGCTGAGAAATAATTTAATTTTCTCCGCACCAGGAGGTTTGCCACTGAGTTTTCATTTCCACTTCATTTTACATACCCAAAAATGGCTTTCTGCTCCATTCCTCCTTTTTTACCCCCACCACCCCAGCCTCCAATTTTCTTGCCCCTGCCGTCACTGAAATCCCCTAGCTTGCATGAATACATATTGTGTTGATCTTAATGGCCATGCTGTGTTTGCTCCAGGCATCAGATGTCAGAGCTTTGGGGAGGGTTTGTATTCACCCTGCTCAAACCTCATGTAGGACATGATGTGCACTGACAAACTTGGCGTGGATAATAGAGAATGGCTTTTCATTAGGGCTTAGTGGATAGGAACTAACCAAGAGCTATTACAGAGACAGAAAATCTCACTCTTCCTGACATCACTTATAGGTCTCTCCTTCAACTGGTAAATTTCCCTGTCATCTTCTGCCATCTTCCACCTCAGTGCATGGAAGACCTCTGGGCTTCCTCTCCCCCTTTCTCTAACTTCAAGTCAGGAATCTGAGAAGCAACATATTCCAATTGGTACTCAAAGCCTCCTCTCCCAAGAAAACTTACTTTCTTCTTCTGGAAAAGGTAGAGTTTACCAAGAATTTTCAGGCCTGGGAAATACCCACTAATGAGAATATTTGCCCTATCAGACATCAATCAACTGCATGAGAAGTGTTTTTAGAATGGTATGAATTGGGGCACCTGGGTAGCTCAGTTGGTTAAGCATCCAACTTTGGCTCAGGTCATGATTTCACAGTTCGTGAGTTCGAGCCCTGCATCAGGCTCTGTGCTGACAGCTCCGAGCCTGGAGCCTGCTTCCAATTCTGTGTCTCCTTCCCTCTCTGCCCCTCCCCTGTTCACACTCTGTCTCTCTCTCAAAAATAAACAAACATATAAAAATTAAAAAAAAAAAAAAAAAGAATGGTGTGAACTGAGATTGGCTCCAGAGCTACACGAGGAGACCCTGTGTATAGGGCAGACCAACTAGCTTTGAAATCGTGTTGGGTTAGGTTCTGAAGGATTACAGTGAATGAAATGCTACACTACAACCCTTATTGCCCATGAGACCAGTGTGATGGGTGGGCTCCGGGAAGGCTACATGAGTTCTTAGGAGAGCCAGTTACAGTAGCACCCTTTGACCTTGATCCAAAGAAAAGATGAGGCCCCCAATGCCAGTCTCCCCCTGCAAAACTACAAGTATTCCTTCTCTTCTTCTCAGGCTTTTAAGACTTGACCACAGTGACAGATACGCTAATGTCCCCTCCACAGATTTAACCGACCTCACCCAATAACTCTGCTCTCCATTGGTTACCAGGACCTGGGTGCTACTTAATCACATGTTCCACTATTTCTTGCTGATTGTAGGGTAAAGAAGCTGCAATAAAATAAACAGTATACAATAGTATTTTTTTTAAATCCTCCAAAACACAAAGTCAGGCTTTCACCTCCCTAGGATAAAAGCAGCTGTCTCTTCAGCATGCTTTGTGTCTTGGGGAACCCAGTGTCTGTCTCCTGCTAGGGTGTGATTTACATTCTCTCCATCTGCTAGGAACCTAATTATAATGAGAATCAAAATGAAAACATTTCCGGAATTCTTTAAACACCCATAACTTTGCTACACTTGGTCCTCCCATATTACTTGTGACAACATTCCTCTTAGCTCAGTGAGCATCTTGATAGTTTATTTTTAATAAATAAAAGCAAAGATGATTGCCCTGAAAACACACTAATTTCAGTGCTTCTAATTCTATTACTTTGAAATGTTCTGTCGAGCACTACTGGCAGTTGCTACTCAAGACAACCACAAAATATATATATATATATTCTTTTGATATGGTCTTAAAATCAGATTTTTTAAATGTTTTGATTATGTGCAGTGGAACGCAAAGAGAAAAGAGAGGACTTTGTTGTGCTGATTCTCATGTCTCTCTGTGAGGAAAGGAGTATTATTATACTCTCTGCAAGTGGGCATTATTCTCTTACCTTTCTCAAAGTGTTTTCTGGAGAAAATATAAGGAATGTAGCAAATGATACCAGAGAGGACACTTTACAAAAATAAATGGTCAGTGCTGTTGTTGTTGTTGGTGTTGTTGTTTAGGAAGGTAAGAATTATCAAGTATTCAAATCCACTGCAGAAAATGGAGGGCAGTTTAAGAGCAGGACCTTGAATTCAGCGCTGTCTGGCCCTGAAGCCCAAGAACTTCTTCTATGCCGTAACTGCTCAAATTTCAGTTTAAAAACCCAAAAACCTTCTTAGTTTTCTTAATTAGGCAAAAGCACCTATTAACCACAGAGCCCTATGTTATAGTTTCTTTCATGAAAGGGGATGGTGCAGAATAACTCTATAAAAATCATGCTGGTTTGAAGGAGAGTCCATTTGAGGGCTATTTAAATCAAATGGGACCATAAATGATGGACACTGTTGAGACTGTTTAATATGGCAGGGATCAGGGGGCCATACTGGGCCCCCATACAAAGGATTCTTGTAATGAAAGCAGAGTTCCCATGTGATCCGGTAACATCAGCATCCCCTACTCATGATTAGAGGTAAAAGAGATACTGCAGTGCTATTTCCTGAAGAACACCAATCAGCTGCTTCCTGTTTCCGTCTACGGTCAAGCCCTAACCCCCTCATTATCTCAGCATTGCAGAGACTGAAGGCAGGAGATTGGGAAGTAGGTCACTACAGTTAGCTCTAATGAGGAGAGAAGAGGATCATTAATGGAGATAGGAAAATTGGAGAAGGACAACAACAGTGAATGGTGATAATCAGTTTTGAAAAGGTAGAGTTGTCAGAGATAGTAAAAGCCAAATAAAATGATTTGTAGTGACGAAGGGCATGATGTCAGTGATTGATAATAATGAGATAAATTCCAGACACATAGCTATTGGGAGTTCTCCACAGAGAGGTGGCAGTGGGCATCTGTGAGCAGATAGGGCCTTGAAGAGTTCAGTAAGCAGAGAGAAGTGTTGGAGGCTGAGATACAAAATAAGGGTTGCCCACAGGTTACCAAACGGAAGAAGCCTTAGGAGGAGAAGCTTGAAAAGAGTTAGGTTGGACAACAAGAAGAAATGGTGGAATTTGTAAACACATATTATTTCTTTTATCTGGCGTGGGATTTGGTGCAAGGTGAAACATCATTTTCGAGTGTTGTTGGGAAAATGACTTCCTTCAAAGATTGCTGGGGAGCCTCACCAACTGGACCTTATCTCAGTCCTCATCTCTGCCTCTTGAGATAAAACCCCACTGCTTTGGTTCTGGATGAAGAACAAAGGAAACAAAACCACAAAGCCCTTATACTTCTTGCTGGGATGTGTGGTAGGGGTTAGTGCGGGACTTCTTTCTCGCAGACTCCCTCAAGCGAGCGCTTTTCTCTTACAGTGGGCAAAAATCAGAGCCCATCCCTCCTTGCTGGTCCCCCCAGGAAGCATCCCAAATCCAGATCTGTGAGAGTTCCAGTAGAGAAAATTAGGAAACCATGTGCACACTAGAGCTCATGAAGAACTAGGTAACTCCCAGTTCCTTGAAGTGAGCAAATTGAATTTTAATCGTGGCCCCTGGTCTTAAAACCCATGATGGCTTCATCACCAGTCACACTAAAGAGTATCAAACATCCAGACTTGAGACATCTGCCACCTGTCGGTGTCAATATTGGAGAAAATTATATTTATATCAATAGATAAAAAAAAGAGCACATTAATGAGATGAGAAAAGGAAAAAGGTGAAGATGAATGTTATCAGAGGCTGGGACTCTGTGCTCATTGCCAAGAATCTCAGCTTGATTTGAGTAGGAAAGAGAGATTTTTAGATGAAAAATATCAACAACTGACCTCTACCTCTGCTTTGCTTTATTGTAAAGCCACGTGCCTGAGCACAGGGTAATCAGTGGCAAGCACTGACAAGTAAGGGGGGAAAAGGATGATGTATATAGATTTTATTATTTTCCCCCTCATTTAGTAAAAATTGCTTTTGCCACACTCAGTTATCTGTAAGTCCCATGACAGTAAAGAATGAACCTCATTTCTTACTGTTTCTTACTATTTATCTTGTACAGCGTCTGGTCGTTAGCAGGCACTATACACTTATTTGTTGACGGTTGAATTGAGTGAATGAGGAGTTGGCAAACAAGACTGCTCCGGGCAGCCTCATGTGTTTGTGTCTCTGGGATGTGTGTATGTGTGTATGTGATTAGCATTAGGTATGATTTTTTTGCTGGATGCATTAGTGATATCATGTTCTGTTTATACAATTGTATGAATTTGTGGTGTTGGGATAAGTTCTGGTTGGTCCATTCTTGAGTATCATTTTCATTAAATTGAAAAGGTAGCATCCTACTCCAGGCTTGGGAAGAAGGATGGACCACTGGAATCTTCTAAAGAGTATAATTTTTTTTAGTGGAAAAACATGATGATTAATTTTTGATCGTATTCTCATTGTGTGTGTCACCAAATGAAATCTGAGTGCTTGCGCTGTGGTTTTAGAATTCAAATGTTATCAATTGGAATTGACATTAATTACTTTTTGTGCTGCTTGGCATATGCTGGAACATTATTTCTACAACAATTCCACCAAAGTCGCTTAGGCAATTATCTCTGCTGCAATCACTGTCATCATCCTCATAATTATCACTATTAAGTCTCTCCTATACACTACCCATCTCAGCCGGTCTCTGCACACCATACCCCTCTTCTTTCCCCCATTTCCCTGCAGGAGGTCCCATTCTCCCGCGTGTGGTGCAGTAACCGGCAGCCCCTGCACTGTGCCTTCTCCCTGGAGCGCTACACGCCCACCACCACTCAACTGTCCTGCAAAATCTGCATTCGGCAGCTCAAAGGCCATGAACAGATCCTCCAAGTGCAAACATCAATCCTAGAGGTGAGTCCTTGGTCTGCAGGACCACTTGACTCCATTTCTAAAGGACAATAAGATTAACGTACCTATTTCATTCGTGCCACACAGGTTTTAAAAGAGCTTCAAAATGCACTCACTCTTAATCCTCATTCCTGACAACAGCAAATAAACTTTTTTCTCAGGCTCAGGAGTGAATTGAGCTCCCAGATGGGCAAAACAACTCAACGCATCAGAGCTTCGGCTCTGTGGAGACACTTTTGGAGAAAGAACTGGTACAGGGCTTTTTATATACAAAACCACAATCTACTAGTCCACTGTAGGCTTGGAATATCACCCGAAGATTCATCATTGGCTGATGGTACATTGAGACACATATCATAAAGAAGCGCAAGGTCACCACCAGGTGGTTTTTCTGCTGGCTCTCACTAGTTTTCCAGAAGTCATCCTCAGGGAATTGGTTCTCTACTGCCTTACAGTTTCTTGTATCCTCCAGGTTCAGGGCTCTGCAGAGCCCCATTTCCATTAAATCTAGATTCATCGATGCAATAACATATGACAGAGTAGATAGAAGTTTCATTCTACAAAGTAAGGAAATGGAAATGCAGGGAGGGAAAGGGTATTGTCCAAGGTCATGTCACTATTGAAGGGCAGAGTTAGAATGGGAGTCAGAGGTGAATTCACTTGGCAAGTTTTTGCACAAAGACACCTGATTTCTGCCATGTCTCTGAGCTACCTAAATCACCGAATGGCTTCATGGCTGTAGACTTGGGCTTATAGAGTAGACAATGGCATTCCCTCCTGAATGGTTATTTGAGGGGAGAGGGAGAGAGTAACTGAGAGTTGGAATCAAGGGAGATAGGGGATGCTTTTTTTTGAGCAACTCTAAAATAATCCCTGGCTAGTGGAGAAAAACATGTTTTATTGTTCACCACTACATTATGTATATATGCATGTGTGTATACAGACACACATACATATTTATGTATAAATATATAAATAATATATATTTATTCATTCGGGCTTGGTGGAAGGCATAATAAATTTTATATACATACAATTCAATTTCATTTTTTTTCTCTGAAAACCTGTAGCCTTACAGCATCATCACTTCCCTCCATTCCCATCTCAATTCATTGTTTATGCAAGATGAGTATTACTAATTCCCCAAAAAAGATTTTCTGAAGAGCGGATGGCTTTCCAAAGGATTGCACCTCAAAATTGATAGCTGTCTTAACTGACAAGTTTGTACAGTATTTGCATTCATTATTGCCAATTAGCATTATGCGCTAAAGTAGTTTTGATGAGAAAGGTAGATCCAGAAAGGTAGGGTAGGATATTTTTAGAGTCTTCCTTGAATAGTTGTGGCAATATTGAACACAGTACATTTCAAAGTAAAGTGAAAAATTATAGGAAAGTTTTAAAATAAACACAAAATGAAAGCCCAAGCAGATTTTCCATCTCGTGTTCAGAAACAAGTGTGAAAAGGCAGGACATAAAGATGCCTCTGATGCAAATTGCCCTTAATATCTGTTCACAGATCAATGAAACAATTCCAAGTTTAAGGGGCTTTTATTCTTTAAGGCACTCCCGATATTACAGACCAACTTCTGCTATTACAGGAATTCTGTGTAAAAGCAATGTGATAGGGTCCATACAACCTGGTACCTCTGTTCCTTGCTTAAACAAATTTTTGAAGTGCATGGAAGGAAAATGAGTTAATAAACATAATCTTACCCTTTACTCTCCATTTCCTTGCCTAATGTATCCCAAGCTTACAATCGCTTCAAAATGCTTTGAAAAAGACAACATCGTAGTATCTCTTGATAATAAGAGGCCAGCATCAGAATAATATTTAATCACCATTGGGCTACCTCCATCCAATGTGTAGGCTACTGCCTTTTTTAGAAGCTTTATTAACCCTTTTGATCCCAGAAGGATCACATTATTAATTGCTTCAAGTGTTACTGCTTGCATTTGGCCCAGCACATCCCCATCTCTTTGTAATAAACCATAGTTCTTAGGCAAATCTGTTAGTTTCCGCATCAGAACAAAATTAAGAACTTTTGAAAGCCACTGTATTTTAGTACCATTTCATGTGCTTTCACATATAACCACCCAAATCTGTGTGGATTAAATACTATACTATCAAAATTTGACATGATGTAACACCCTCAAAGAGGTCAACCTTCTTGTCCAAGATGAAAGAACGAATGAGGGGGAGCCAGAGCTCCCAAATGAGATACCAGACTTCAAGGTCAAAGTCTGGATTTCCATACTAGACTACTTCAGGATCTCAGTCAAGGAAATCTAATTTAGCAGTCCTGAGTGTGGGCCTTGTCCATAATGGAAGCCTTTGTTTTAGTGGCCTTAAACACTAGTGACAAAAATGACAGCATCAAAAATTTTGTCTTTAAGTATTCAAGTAGCTGAAAATTTCCTCAAGACTGTAGAAGAATGGCATGGGCTGGAATAAGTGTTCATTCTATAGGTCTTCAAGAATAGAATAGATTTCTCACATGTCAGTCCACCTGCAAAGGGAGGTCTTGAGCAAACGATCACTCATGATCCTTCCAACTCCAGGACTGTCTCACTCCTGGCAGAAGCATGCATCTGGTGATAGATCCAGGTGAATACAAAGCATCCCCTTCTCCCTAAAAATGTCTTGAATTTTTGTGGTAGATGGTTCCAGAAAAGGCAAAGATACATAAAATGCTACAAAATTGGGATTACCTGGGGAGGAGACAAGATACATTCTAGACATGACCCTCTATCATTCAGTTGAGGTAGGAATAATAGAGCAGTTATTAAAGTGCATCATATTTTATAGCTTCTAGGCTATAGGTGCTTTTGATAAGCTAGTAATTAGATGCTTTAAATAAATTATAACTAAGGTTTTGTTGATTAAAGATAATAACAATATTAACAATAATAAGGAAATAAACATTTTGAAGCTTTCAATAGATGCCTGAATTTTTTTTTAATTATCAGCCTTTCATCCCCCCTCCAAAAAAGTCCTTGAAAATTTGATCTCAGAGCCCTCACCTCCTTCCTAACTTTAATGAATTGTCCTAGTGTCTGTTTCATGAATTTAACAATGGAACCATGAGAGGTAAAAGAGATACATATATATGTAAATCATTATCTGTAAAGGATTTATTTTAAATATCTAAATCAATGCAATGATTATCCTCTTTGAAGGCCTGTGGTTCTTAATGTTCAGCCTCAAATCCATCATATTCCTTCATGGCTCGCATGTAAATGGAGTTCCAAATAAATATAATCATTCATGCCATTCTCAGACTTAAAAATTATTTCAGTGAGCAAGGTAATATATTTTTTTCTGTTCTTTGGAGTGCCCATTATTGTGTCAATCTGTAGAAACAGGTTGATTTTTTTTTTAAATGTAACCTCGCTGAATTATCTAACAATGATTACCAACTGATGAGTCTGTAAAAGCAGTAATATCACCCATCTAAAAATCGGTGACTTGAGCAAAATAATTTTACTGAAAGTGAAGAGAAGGAAGGAATCCCTAAGTAATTTACTAAATCATTCCTTATTGATGTCATAATGAAGAATACCATTTTAGGGGGAGAAAGAACTTAAATGGGAAACTTGCAGGTTACAATTTTCCCTTCAAGCAATTCTCTTATCTTTCTTCCAAAAGTGGTGGAAGGTTGGGGGATGATTTGTCTGTTACAAAATAGACAGAATTCTTGGAATTTCTCATTGATTTACAACTCCCCAGCTAGCCAAGTAGCAGCCGCTTATCTCAGATGTGCAGAGCATGGAAATCTGCTGTTCCTTTGCATATTTAATTTAAACAATCAGAAAATGTGATGTATCCACAGGATTCTTATTGCTTGGCCCAGATGTCTTTTAGAATGCACAGTAAATGTTACATAACATGTCATCCTTGTGCATGGCAAAGAATGAAATTTGGAAACTTTATGAGGGAAATGGAGGCCCACTTTTTAAAGTATAGAAAAGAGAAAAAAATCCTAAAGAGTCAGTCACATATAATATTTTATTCACTTTTAAGTCATAATCACTTTTGTCCTGACTATCAGTATCAGGGTGGCCTTTCCCCTGCCAACAGTAAAGTCAGAGCTTGGTCAGCTTGATCAACTCAATGAGGCCCTAAAAGCTCCCACAGCCCATTCTGTCTATTGCAGTCCTTTGTCATGGATACGTTCAGTGTTCACACTTTTCCTTGGCAAGCCACATTTTCACATGTTAACACTGTTTGATCCCCTTTTCCAGTGACAGCTCCCATGTTGTCTTGCATAGAATTCCTTTTCTCTTCTCTCTCTAGTTTCTACCATCTTTTTTAAGGACATCATCCTGCCTTAAGTCAGGAAATTTAAGGAAACTATTTATACTTATTTACATTTTTAAAGGCTAGAAGAAATTTTACAAACCATGATTAAAAATGATATTTCTCATACCCTCTTTTGTTCAGTAAGAAGCCTGACTTGGTTCATTTTATAACTATCCAATGTATCAGAAAAAAATCGCTCATTTTGCCTAAAATAACTAGCTATCCACTTAATTTCTATTCAGCCAATAACTACTCATCCTTCAAGGCCAACCCAAATATGTCTCCTCCAGGAAGCCCTTCCTGGTTTTAATTCCTGAAGCTTAACAATGCTAACACCACTCAGCATTTTTCGTAACCACCCTGCTTGTCTTGAAACAGGGTGGCATAATGAAATGAATACTACGTTAGGTATTGGGAAATCAGACTTCTGGCTTCACCTATGTTACAAACTACTTGGGTGATTTTTACCACATTTCATAACCTCTTTGGTATCTATAAAAAATGCCAAAGACTGTGGTGCCTGGATGGCTCAGTCAGTTGAACGTTCGACTTCTGCTCAGCTCATGATCTCGCGGTTTGTGATGTTTGAGCCCCACATTGGGCTCTGTGCTGAGAGCTCAGAGCCTGGAGCCTGTCTCAGATTCTGTGTCTCCCTCTCTCTCTGCCCCTCCCCTGCTCGCGCTCTGTCTCTCTCTCTCAAAAATAAACATTAAAAATTTAAAAAAAAAAAACCTGTTTAAAAAAATGCCAAAGACTGATTAGGAAATTGAGACAGAGAGGTCATGGACCATCTGAGGTCACTGAACTAGGAAGTATAAAATCGTACTCCAAAGCAAGGTCCCTCTGACTCTGAAAACCATGCTTTTCTATTACCTCATGCTAACATGACATACTAGAAGAATTTTGATGAGTATTGTTCTATAATATTCCAGAGAAAAGAACTAAAACCAGTAAGTAGAATCTATTTAATATGATAATATGTCCTTTGAATATCCAAGTGGAAGATACAATATACAGCATTTCTCAAATGTATTTGACCACAGATCTGCTCTTTTTGGAATGTCTTATGAGATATCCTTTTGGAAATAATACATTAAGGCATTGGGTTTCCAAGATACAGCCCTCAAAATGTAACTGTCTTAAATGATTATATGGAAGAACAAAATATATTGTCAATCACTAGGAAGATCTCTGCATGAACAGGCTTCCTCAATTAACAGATTCATGAAGATATAAGACTCACTGAGCCTAAAAAGGTTATAGCCATGTGAGCCTGGGCACTAGTCAAGAAGAGTGGTCATGGTTGTGGTGCCCACAGTAGGAAGAGGTATTCTGCTTGGAAACAGCTTCAGGGCAGGATCACAGGACAGTTCAGAAAGGGCATGTGTTCACTTGGAAAGACAACATGAGATGTCACGTTCTAACATGAAGGGTAGTTTCTTCGGGTTTAAACAGTCGTAACTAGTGCCTTAACCCAATCTCAGATTTTATGTTTCAAGTTTGCTTTATATTATTATGATTTTCTTTTTTTGCTATATAACAAATTACCATAAACAGGATAAAACGTTACCCATTTACTGTGTCACTTTTTTTGTAGGTCAGAAGTCGAGGCACGGCCTAATTGGTTTTTCTGATCAGGATCTCAAAGGGCTGAGATCAAGCCCCCGGGTGGTGGCTGGGGACACATTCTCAGAGAGAAGCTCAGAGGCTTTTTCCAAGCTTATTTGGATTATTGACCAAATTTAATTCCTTGCAGCTATCAGGACTGAGGTCTGCACTTTCTTGCTGGCTGTTGGACTGGGGTCACTCCAGCTTCTAGGGGGTGCCCTCAGGTCCTAGCCCCATGTCCCACTCTATAGGCAGTTCCCAGCCTGGCTATTTGCTTCCAGGCCAGCAGGAGAGCTGCCTCCAGATAAGAGCCAGCCACCTGATTAAGTCAGGCCCACCCAGAAAAATCTCTTTTGTGCAATGCACAAGTCAACTGATTAGAGACCTTAATCATATCTGTAGAATCCCTTGTGTCTTGTAACATAGCCTAATCACAGGAGTGACTCAGTTAGATACTTTTCAGGCTTTAAAATTTGTTGGTTCATATAAACTTAGCAGCAGCCATTTCTATCTGACAGATGTCTGCACGGTCTCACGTTGGATATGACGATCTGATTGCTGGAATGTACTGAAATAACCAGTCTTCATCAGAGAGCTCAAAATCAGAAGCAGGGTGGGCAGACAGCAGGCAGAAGCCTTCCACTCTGTACCAGTCCACAGGCTAGTCTAGACCTAATCATTGACTCATGTATTCCCAAAGCAATGTAATTCTGAAATAAGACCAAAATATTTACTATGGAATCACACACTTCCCAACTCGGGCAGGAAGACACAAACTTTAAAATGATCAATATACAATCGGTTCCCCTTTGTAGCTTTCCTGACAGATACCTGCCCAGCTAGCTCCTCTGATTAGTCCATTCATCTTTGGTCAGCTCTGTCAAAGAGTCATTCCTTACACTGAAGTAAAAGCTGTCCCTTATGGGCTTCTTCCTACTGATTCTAGATCTCTGAGAGACAAAAAAAGGTTTAATTCTGCTATCACCTGACATCGCTTTTGATATAGAAGGCTGATGATTGTGACTCCCTTGTGTGGAAGACATGTTGTAAATCTCCAGTACATGATTCACTAGGCTACTAGAAAAGTTATTTACAATTTTAGAAGAAAGGGGAACGTGTTGGTGTATTTTATAGAGCCCATCACAACAGGCAAGCATTTTGTGCATGGGTGTTAATAGATTTTCATAAATAATAAAGGTGTTGATCAGTAATGCCTGCATTCAGATCTGACTGTGCTTTCTTTGTTTGTAGAGTGAAAGAGAAACCATCACTTTCTTTGCACAAGAGGACAGCACTTTCCCTGCACAGACTGGCCCCAAAGCCTTCAAAATTCCCTACTCCATCAGACAGCGGATTTGTGCTACATTTGATACCCCTAATGCCAAAGGCAAGGACTGGCAGATGTTAGCACAGAAAAACAGCATCAACAGGTAATTGGGGGCAACTTTGGAAAGAGGATGTCACTGAGAGTTCTGAAAAACAAAGCAGGTTGGGTGTATCCATGTGGTTTCTATCTTTGTAGATTTTTCTGGTCGTATTTCATGTGAGGCCTGCCTTCGTATGTGGGAAGAGAACAAGAACAGAACACTGTGTGTGGCATCTCCTTCCACCCAGTCTGACTTAAGGGACACAGTAGAAAAGTCTTACTTTGGTCCTGGTCCCACCTTTAGGTTGGCTAACTGGGCCATCCAAGTAGGGGTACAGACTATGTCTTCTTGGTGCTTGTGGGAGATCCCAGCACCGTCTTGAACCAGTGATCCAGAAACAAAGAAGTAAGCTTCTCATACCTCCTCCCTATCATCAAGTCACCTTAAGCATTATGTAGCCCTTCGTGGGGACACATTCAGCCTGAAAAGTGGGTCCCTCAGTATTAAACATTTGATGATGATAGCTCCCAGATCTGAAGGTGGAGGTCATAAAACAAGCAGGTTACCCAGGCACATGAATGCGGTCTGCTGCTTCACCAGACCCTCGACACTGTGTTAACATTCGATGAGAGTAAAATAGAGAGATTCATAATGGACTTTATTACTTTTGATGAGAAGGAGCAAGAGCGATGACATTCCTAGGAGCACTGATGGGCAGGCAGCTTTGGCTCAGCTTGAAGGATATTGGCAAGTAATGCCTCCTCTCTCCCCTCACCTCCCCTCCTGCCCCAGAATGAATAGAAATCAGAACAAGTGTTGCCACAACCATTTTATTTCCCTTTTTCTTTGGTACTGTTTTCTTTTTCTTTTGAGGCAAAGCCTTATTTTCTTAATGTTTGGCTTGCTCTGTCATTTCCATGCTTTGTTCTTTATTTTCACAGACATCCTACCTAACTTTATTCTCTGAAAGGGAGGTAGGTTTCTGCCAAGAAATGATAGAGTGCTGCTCCCCGTTTTAAAAGGGATCCAGAATCCAAGAATGGAGGACCCACCTAGAAAGCAGTGAGGCTCAGAGAGGACAATCAAGAGAGGAGGCATTGCTGCAAAAGAGAACGGAATTTGCAGAGACAGGCAAGCCTGGAAAGAATAGATACATTCTTGAGAGTCATATTTTGAAAATGAAAGAATACAGAAATGTATGAGTGTACGGGGCGGGGGGGGGTGGGAATTAGGTTGAATATTTCCCAGCAATTTTGACAAAGGAGGAGATGTCTCACTTTTAACCCATGCACACCATGACTATGTCAAGCTCACTTTCTCATCAACACAAGGACAAGAATAAAAAACCAACCTAGAGAACAGAAGTTGGTTCACAAAGAAAGAAAAAGCAGGGTGGGCATTGGACCTGCAGGGTGTCCCCGGTTCTGTAACTCGTACCAATCTGCTGAAGCACATCACTTACCAGCCCTGTTTCTTTTTCTACAAATGCAGATCATACAATTTAAACTATATCAATACTCTAATCCGTTCTGACCATAAGAGTTGATTTTTATTTTTTAAATATAATTTTAAAGTTTAGTTATTTATATTGAGAAAGTGAGAGAGAGAGAGAGAGAGAGAGAGCACAGCAGGGGAGAGGCAGAGAGAGAGAGAGGGAGACAGAGAATCCCAAGCAGACTCCGCCCTGTCAGCACAGAGCCCGATGCAGGGCTTGAACTCATGAATCGGAAGATCACGACCTGAGCTGAAATCAAAAGTTGGATGCTTACCTGACTGAGCCACCCAGGCACCCTGAGAGTTGATGATTTTTAATTCACCATTCACATGAAAATAATTGCCACAAAATATCTATGTTTCCACAGAGGCTATCATTCATTTGCTGAGTGAGTATGCACACAGTCCAGTTCATGTCATTATCTACTTGCAGTATACCTAGGAGGGGCACAGGAAGTGCCCCAAAGTCATCAGTCTGGGCCCTTCCACACTAGGGAAAATGTATTTCAAAATTGGAGACTGAGGTAAACAACCTTTTGTGTGTCTGGGCTCTAATGAGCAGGAAATGGCCGCACAGGGGCAGACTGCCCCTCTGGTGTCCGGGATCATCAAATGTGAACATTTGGTGTGCCTATTTCCATGCTTTAGGTTTTCCCTAAGAGGCCTTCTCCAAGAAAGCCTAAATTTCCTTGACATAAGGAATACAAATCACCTACTTTATGGAAAGTTTCTAACACAGTGACCAGAAAAGGTTGGTTTTCAATCAGTGTCCCTTTTTGTAATTTTCACTAATAGCAATTAGAATGGCATGAGTCTATGTAATCTACCACCTTCACATCTTCTTTGGTGAATATATTCAACTTCAGTGAATGGCGTGTCCCACCTACCTCTTTATTCTCTACCCTAACCCTCCAAAAGTAGTCTAACTATGGAATGAGAATGGTTTAAATTGAGAATCAGCAGTTTTATTCTGTTAAGGAACCAGAGAGCAAATCGTTTAGGCCACATAGGGTCTGTAATAATTACTCAGCACCATTCGGCTCTGCCTCTATAGTAAGAGTCAGGCAGAGAAAATACATGCAACACAGCTATGCCGATTTGTCTAACTTTATAAAAACAGGCAACAACCAGTATTTGCCCTATAGAACGTAGTTTGCTGCTCTCATTTTGTAAAACTTCCATACAATCTTATTGCTTCAGTCAGAGTAACACCTGGAGATGAGGCTTCTCAGCTCAGCATCCAAGCCCCCAAGGAGGTGTGGGGGGCAGATACAGCATAGGACCTTTTCCTGCTGATTGCTTCCAGCAGAAAGGTGACCAACATATTCACAGAAGCAGCATAAATAAAAGACTCCTGAAAATCACCTTGCACCATGTTAGCTAATTCTTATTTTGCAGAAATCATCAAGTTCCTTTTATGTTTTTATTACTATACCAAAAAATATTATCTTCTCCCACATGGGAGGAAATCGACATGACAGAGAGGAATGGGATTTTCAGATGTCATTTGTCACAACTTTCTGCTGCATAATCCCACGTCACTGGCCTCTCTTAGGCCTCTCTCTATATTGTTGTTCCAAACAATATAGCATGAAACTGCTCATTAATGTGTATTAAAAGACAAAAGTCTGACATTGTCAATACGTGCCAATATTAACTGGGCAAGAAAGCTGTCCCATAGCACATAGCCTTTCTGTTAGAGAATTCACCTTCCTTGATCTTGTGACAATACTTTTTACCCGCCTTTCCTCCTCCTTTCAATTTCCACAAGTATCGAAAAGCTAGCAAAACAGTCCTCCTCAAATCATGAAGGAAGCGTTTTCAAAGGGAGGGGAGGGAAACATTTGCTTTTATTTTATTGCCAGTGAAAACGCTCATACCCTCCTTTTGGTAAAATGCAAATGTCACTGATGATAATCTGCCTTTTTGCCAAATAAGTTTCTACTTTGATCTGAATGTGGGGGTGGGGGGAAGACTGGGAATATAAAACGAAAGGCTTAGCAATCGCCAAGAATGGGAGAAATGTCAGTGGTGTGTGCTATTAGGCGGCAACACAGGTGGCCTTGCGACTTGCCTGGCATATGGATCACACTAAATAAGCTACACAGCCGAGCAAAGAATGTCAGAGATAAAAGTTGCAATTACAGATTCTGTGAGCAAACTTTGACTATTACTCAGAGTCCATACTTGCTGCATTTCAAAGCTGAGATGGCACATTTGTTCTCTACATTCAGCTGCAGTAACCCTGCACTCAATGCTCTTGGCCCCCGGGGATTGGTAGGTGGGGAGCTCGGAGAAATAAAGAATTGGTCACGTGATGAAAGGAAGTAGATGGTGGGCAGAATCACTGAGGCTTGAACAGATTAGTATCAGAAACTAACTGCTTCAGCCAGAAGTATCCTCCTGTATCTGAACTTTGACAGCGCTTTGCATGTCACAACACTTTTTAAAACATTTTTTTAAAATGTTTATTTATTAGACAGACAGAGCGCGCAAGAGCATGCATGAGTTGGGGAGGGGCAGACAGAGAGGGAGACAGAGAATCCCAAGCAGGCTCTGCACTGTCAGCACAAAGCCTATCATGGGGCTCAAACCCACTAACCACTGCATCATGACCTGAACCGAAATCAGATACTCAACAGACTGAGCCACCCCTCTGACGATACACTGTTGTTGTTGTTGCTGTTGTTGTTTTTGTTGTTGTTGTTGTTGTTAAGTTACAGTTAAACCCACCAAAACAGTACTGTCTACTTAGGGGAAATTCAGTAATTCTTCCTTGAATGAATGACATGAACATCTTCATCGGATACTAACTATACTAGACCTCAAAAACTTTCTTCCTAACAAATAGACATGATAGGAATAAGAATTGATCTCAAAACAGTTTACACAGCTGACATTAAGGAGAATTCCTGCCTTTTCCTTCAGCTCTTCCTCAGTACCTGAAATTCTTCCATTAGATCATTTGTCTGTTAAGGCCTCATGATTTTCATATTCCAGAAACTCTTGTGAAAACATAGCTAGCTTGACCATGTTGCTATGGGAACAGATGCTGGATAAAGTACAGGAGACAGGAGAGTATGAGGAGAGGGGAAGCAGGCGAGATGGAAGAAAGGATGCCAAGATGGAGAAAAGCACATAATTACTCCTTATTAATGGTTTTCCATAATAGTACACAGTTGAATCTTGAACAACACAGTTGAACCCTTGAACTGTGCAGGTCTGCTTATATATGATTTTTTTTTCAGTAAATATAGTCTAGTGCTGTAAATGTATTATCTCTTCCTTAGGATTTTCTTAATAACATTTTCTTTTCTCTAGCTGACTTCATTATAAGAATACAGTCTATAATACACATTAACATACAAATTATGTGTTAACTGTTTATCAGTAAGGCTTCTCATCTACAGTAGGCTATTGGTAGTTGAGTTTTAGGGGAGTCAAAGGTTAAACTGGATTTTTGACTGTGGGGTGGGGGGCACCTAACTCCCCACATTGCTCAAGGGTCAACTAAAACATATTTCTTATTGTTCAGAGGTTAAAATAGTTCACTTGGAATCTTAACATTCATGGGTGATGGTGTAGCAATTGTGAGCAAATGAAATTCCCCAAACCTCACAGCTGATAAGAAGTACTATATAACTAGTTTTTCCACCAGGACATCTAATGAGAAATAGAATCTTCCCATACTGAGGTCATCTCCTTTTATTCCTCTGTCCACCCTCTTAATTGGATGCACAGGAACAGTGAAATGGCCAGAGGGCAGTGGAAAAGGACAGAGGAAGGTCGCAAGGCAGCTTCCTGATCTAACTCGGATTAACTGTTGAGAAGTCACTAGAAGTAGAGCAGTCGCAGTGCCAGCTGCCTCTTGGGGTGAGGGAAGAAGAGGAGAACAAAATTCACACGGGATGCCTGCTTCACAGGCAGACCACTGAGGATGGCCATGTAGTGACCACTGAGACTAGATGTTCTCATTCCTGTGGTTTGGGATTTACCTTGATGAAATCAAACTCAGCTTTCTTGATTCTGCAGGCTAGAGGCTAGAAAACACATCTTTACCTTTCAGTAATAAAAATTTATGTGAGGGGCACCTGGGTGGCTCAGTCGGTTAAGCACCTGCCTCTTGATATCCACTAAGATCATGGTCTCACAGTCGTGAGATTGAGCCCAGTGTCGGGTTCCGCACTGAGCATGGAGCCTGCTTGAGATTCTCCGTGCCCCTCCCCTGCATGCACGCTCTCTCTCTCTCTCTCAAAAAATAAAAATAAAAATAAAAATAAATGAATGTGCAGATGTCATTTCCAAAAAAATCACCTGTAGGACTCTTCCAAGGAAAGTTAATACATAGGGAAATAGCATTACACAGGTCCTTGGGGCAAACTATGGCGAACGCAAATCAGATTTTTCTGCTTCTGGCCCAGGAGACTGAAATGTGAAGAGCCCTTACAGTGAAGCCAGAAGGACTCAACACAGCAAAGTGGATGTTTGGGCTTCATTCCACTGAGGTCAATGACTCATGAAGCTGCCCACTAATATGAAGCTGCAACAGACAGGCCTGGGACCAGTGTAGCCATGAACAAGCTGTATATGGTTTATAAGTGGCAGGTGTTCATCCTAAACATGATATGGAAAAGAAGTTATGTTCCTCCGAGAGAACCGAAGCCATGCTCCCTCTAGCCCCAGGAGTTGGTGATAAGGGCACTCATTTCTTCTAGGCACAGGGTGAGCTTGGGCTGGCTTCTGAAGGAACAGGCTCTCTCCACCTTTAGGCTAATAGAGTTTCCAGAAAAGATGGACATGCCAAAGTCCCTTTTAGCCTAAATCATCTACTTCATAAGAGCAGCCTCAAACAGTATGGAAAAAGCTTGGCAGCATCAGTATGCCAGAAGATGATGTTTTCATCATTTGAGAAAATTAAATTATAGGAAGAATTTTAACCCAATTCATTAGAGCATGCTTTAAGGGATTAACTGTTTCTTTTCAATGATTTGTGAGGCTTCATTGAAACATATATTGAGTATTACAAGAGAGAAATGTAAATATTTCACTCTTCCCTCATCCAGCATTAGTGCAGTGGTCTTTCTTCTCGAAACAAATGGTGGTCATTCTCCTTCACCTACAGGATGCATAAAATGGCTCAGGGTTATTGAGTGGGGACAATCAGTTTAAATGAGACCTATTTTTCCTTGATATATCCCAATTTAAAGAAAACTAGAAATTTGATTTGGTAGTTTTCATTGCCTTTCACTTCCAAACATGACACACTGTCATAGACAATTTCATCCTGTCAGGAATGAAACTGGAGAATCAAAACCAGGTCTACAACTGGCCTGATTCTTGTTTGGCAGCTCACAGGTAGCCCTGAGAGCCCCAGGTCTTTAAATGTTTGGCCAAGAAGGAAAGATCCTCGCCATTCCCCTTCAAGAACCAGGTAACCGAACAGGCAGAAGGAAAACCCAAGAGGAATTTCAGAATTTCATTGTCAAATTAATGGACCTAAAAGAATTGACGCACCAGTCTTAGGGCAAGACAGAGTGGAACTCAGCATGTTGGGCTTTTTGTTTTTCTTTTTTTTCTTTTTAAAAATTTACTTCCTGTATCCTGTCCTCGTAGGTTCCCCGTGGCATCTTCCCTTCATTTGAAGGCACAGGGGGCAATAAGACAGAGGTTTCATCATGGCATGCATCTTTTACTTATTCTTTAGAAAAGGAAACACTCATTTGCTTTATCCTGAAAGCTACTTTGCTGTTTGTTGAGTACCCACCGAGGTTGAAGTTTGGGGGTGAGAGCTTGATGGATGAGACAAATGCTTGTGTGGTGCCCAATTACTGCTGTTCAGTGTGAATAGTTTTGCTATTTGCATTGGAAGAGCCATATGGAGGGTTGGTTTTGGTCACATAAGAGGCTTTCATTAAATGAGACAATTAGGATGATAGCATGGTTATTAATATTTTTTCATTAGGACTATGTTTCAATTCCCTACTTGGCACTAGCAATAGGATTATGTGCTGTTCCTATAATGATGGTTCCCAATTTATTATAGGCAGCTTAACTGAGTTTTCACTTTTTATACTACAAGTCCACTTGGAAAGAAGATAAATTTATTTTTAAAGGTTTTTTTTTTTTTAAGTTTATGTATTTCTTTTGAGAAAGAGAGAGAGAGAGTGAGCAGGGGACCAGAGGGGGGGCATGAGGGGAGGCTGCAGGGGTGGAGAGAAAGGGAGAGAGAGAGAATCCCAAGCAGGCTCCACACCATCAGCATGGAGCCCAACGTGGGACCCAGACCCATTAACCCTGAGATCATGACCTGAGCTGAAACCAAGCACTGGGCATTTAACTTAGTTGTAAATGGCAAATTTATAGACTACAAACATATTTGGTACCCTCTTGTTACAGGTGCATTTGCCCCCCTTCCGCTTAAAGGTGTTGGGTGAAATCCTAAATTCTCAATGCATTTACAGCATGCACCTGGTATGAGGTGTCTTCTATGCTGAAGATGTTAAGCGGCAGCAGCTCTAATGTGGTCTCCAACTATATTTCAGTAAGAAATCCATTCACAAGAAGAGCTCACAGTTGCAGATAGGTAGATCTGCCCCCATGGTAGCAGGATTCTGAGAAACTAAAAGTTTGTTATCTGCAATTCAGAATGAAAGGGCCACACACAGTCTGACAAAAGAACACTGAGCCAGGCCAGCTCCAGTGTGAGTAAGGTTTGCCCTTGGTAGTGCTTCAGTGCATTTCCCCAGGGCGAAGATTGAGCCTCAGACCCTCACCTCCCTCTATTACTGTTATCTCTTTGCTAACTGATTGAAGATTTAGAGGTTACTATTCCCAAAGACATTTACATTTGAATGCTGCTTTCAAATACTAAAGAAAAGGTGGTATCTCTAAATTCACAGCAAATGAATGCCTACCCACTTTTCTTTTTCATAAAACTAGTCCAGGTTATAATAGTATATAAAGACATTGGAGGGCAGAATTTTAGCAAGGTCCCTTAATTCTCCCCCAAAAGAAGAAAACAGAAGGCACAAGTCACTATTTCCAGAAATCCTCAAATTAAACCTAATTTCCATTATTCGCTTAACATGGTCATTACTTTGAAGATGTGTTTTTGAAAACGGGGATTCTGTGTAAAAATTCGGTTTTTGACTGTATACATCACTATGGGTCGGCCTGTGTCTAGCTAGTGAAGTTGCTAAGATAGATTCGTGCTCCCATTTCTGTCCTGGCTTCCACATAAAGCATGGGATTCTAACTGGGGATAAGGGATGGGACCAGGAAAGTCTCAGTAAGATGAATGATTAGTCTCAGTAAGTCTCAGTAAGATTACCATTAATCATGGTAATAAAATAACCTCCCCTCCCCCCAGGAACTCAGGTAAATAGTAGGCATATAGCCTCAACAAAACAAAATTAAATTTCATAAACCATTACTGCTCAATAAACTTACATGAATAAACTTATCTGGCTGTCTCAGCATGGGTTTTTTATAGCTTCTCTCTACTCTTTCAGTGGGAGTTACGACAGAAAAGATAAAGTCATTGAATCTACAAGGCTTAGGACAAATGAATTGACCTAAGACATAGAAAGATCCCAAAGTAAATTCCTAAAATTTAGAGAGTAATGCCTGCATTATATGCAGGCATCTTTAGGATGCCACAAAAAAAAAAAATAAATCTTATTTTTTTTCAAAATTATCTCAGTCTATCAAAATTGGAAAAGGCCACAACAAAAGATCACTCAAAATTCAGAGCATAAAAAAGTAACAATTTGAAGCATCTGAGACCAGCACAATAAACATTCACGTATTTAAACATTTTTCAAAGAGAAAGAAAGAACATTGAGTTTATTTTGAGGCATCAACCTAAATTCAGGACTGCCACTTTACTATTTTTGCTAAATGTTCTGGCTTCAAAGACACTCAGAAAACTGCTTACAACCAGCTGTTGCTATGAATTCTGTTCTCTAGAATTAATATTATCCCCTGAATTGTGTGCGAATTTACCTGCTGGTGTCCAAATGTACCACCATTATGAAGAGAAATGGGTCACACAGACTAGGATCAGAATAATTGCAAATGGGCAGTATGGAAACAACCCAGTAGATGCATGGTATACCAACTTTCAAAACAAAACAACAATCAGTGCCTTTGCCTATATGTAAAGAGTTAAAATAATCCACCAATGTTAAGGAATAGCCTACTGGACCTTAGGGTCTTTTATATACTAATGATTCTGGTGTAGACAGGCTGATGTAATTTGACAGGAGGTCTGTTTATCACGATGCTAACTGAATCATTTTTAATAAGACTGATATGATCCTGTATGTATCTACTAAAATTTAGCGGAATTTGAAATGTGGGTGTGTTAGGATGAAGGTGCTTGCATAGAGAGTAAATCTGAGCCATGCTTTGGGAAGCACATTTCACTTGTTATAATATGTTCAGAGACCAAGTGAGAGTTGTATTTATGCCTCTTTTGATCACTTAGCTTCCTGTAGCCCCAGGTGCCTGTCCTATAAATCAGGACATGTGCTGGACTTTTGAGAACCAAATGGCTGCAGGAGTCATTCTCCAGCTCTGCTCCTCTTCCTCTAGGCAGGTAGAGCACCTTCCCATTTCCACCCCCACCATGGATTCATGGAAATTTTTAATATTGTGTTAGGGCAAATATTCATCCCAACCTCCAAAACCACATTCTGTATGCCTCTCCCAAAATTTCATTATTGCATTTTTATAGCTGGGTCTTTCTGTCAGGTCTTAAAATGTCAAATATCCCTGAACATTTACTGAGGATGGAGCTCTCAAAGTCCTTGAAGCAGGATGTGGGACTTGTGGTTTCAATGGCTTTGGTACTCTGGATACTTATTTTCAAATGCAGCACAAAACAAAAACTTCAGTCCAATCTTCTCTCAAAGAGCTACTGGAAATCTAGCTTATGGTGTAAAGCAACATAGGACACAGATCAGTACTATGGCCTAAAAGCCAAATTTGGCCCACCACCTGCTTTCCTATAGCCCAGGAGCTAGAATGGTTTTAGGATTTTGAAATGGTCAGGAAAAAATATTTTAAAAAATCAAAAGAAGAGGAATATTGTGTGACTTGTGAAAACTGTAGGACATTCACATTTCAGTGTCTCTTGATAAAGTTTTATTGCAACATAGCCATGCTTATTCATGTGTATCGTCAGTGGCTGCTTTCATACCACCATAGCAAAGTCAGGACCATGTATGGCCCCTAAAGTCAAAAAGATTCACCATCTGGTCTTCAGAAACTTTGGCCAACCGCTGGTATTGACTAAAGCCTAATTTGGGGTCTAATCAGATCACAAGGATTCTGGTCCCTCCCACAGGACACTAGTTCATTGTTTTTCAAGGGAAACTATGAAATATAAATAAACCCTCAATAGAATGATGAAAAATCTGTCCTTTTATTGTTTTGCTTGCTGTTCTTTTTCTTTTTGCAACATCGGAGAGAATACCCATTCCAGGAACAAATGTATGTTTATGGTCATTATTCTCAAAAAGAACATGGGAAGAGTTTGTCACACAGCCCACCCAAGAGTTCACTCACACCTAGTCTCTCAGTTTTCCTCCTTCTCGGCTAGCCCTTCAGTTCGTGTTCTGCCTGAATGTTGGGAGGGACCTACGAGTTTACTTACAGACCTGAAATATAGCAGCTTTCTCTGCAAACACTGGCTCATGACCAGGGAGAAGGGACACTATTCAAAACAAAGTTCTTAAATAAGAGGAACTGGGATCCCTTCAACTATTTGCCGTTTCCAGTAGTGCAGAAATAACTACATTTGAAGAAGAAACCAGAGAGAATAGTGTTAAGCTGGCCTTCTCCCTTTCTCAATTAAGGATTCAGATATAGTAGAAAGTATATATATCACCCTGATATTTATGCCACGTGGTAACCAACTAGCTTTAAGCAGTCCCTTAAGACTCTGATTAAAATAGTCCTTTATTCACTCAAAATTACTGGATGTGTGTGTGGTGCTTGTAAATGGTAATGTGCCCTTAAAAGCTGGTCTTCTCTTCCAAGTGCTTTTAGCTACATGAGTCCACTTTGTGATTATATGCTGAATGTGGTGATGGAAAATAGTGCTATCCTCAAAATAGGCAGTTCATGGTTGACTCTCGAAAATCTTTTCAACTTATCAAAATTTCTCCAAAGGTGACATTTCTATCTGTGCTGTAAAAGTGCCTATGAAAAACTGTGACCTTTAATCTTTTGTGTTGTCTTAGTCTTCATCATAGCAAAGTCATTGTCCAAAAGGTTACCGTTTGTTTTCACTGAAGATCTCGTGTCACCTGCAAAAAGCTCATAGCAATCAATTACTCAGACAATGGATATTGAATAAACACCTGTCATAGTCTTAGGACAAGGACTGTTGCAGAATCAGAAGATTATCAGCTATGATCCACTCTCTTCAGGTGTCTATAATCATGCTGGGTAGGCAAAACTCACATGAAAGGTATAAGCACTTTGTTCATATGAAAATTGAGGCACAGTGATAGAATTTGAGAAGAAATAAAGCATTTTGAGCAAAGAGTAGAGTAGAATTTAACCAGGCATTGCAGGGGTGTAGGATTTTGATAAACAGAGAATATAGAGAGGAAGTGAGTATTCAAAAGGAGAGAATCGATTGAATCAAAGCAAGAAGCAACATATTACCTAAGCCAGCATTAATGGCTCAGAGGGCAAAGGAAGGCTGAATAAAAAATATATATATATGGCCATACCCAGGTGGGGCCAGACAGAGGAATGCATCAAAAGCAAGGAGAGAAATACCTGATAATTGAAAAAAAAATTTTTTTAAAAAGAATGCAGGCTATAATAGAAACTTTACAGGCATAAAGATCTACAAGGATTTTGCTGTGATTCAGGCATAAAGTGATAGAGCATCAATTAAATATACGTATGCATGAATGTAGAGGAAAGGTGAGCTGATGCGTATGTAAAAAAGAAAGCAGCATTATAAAGAGAAGAGCCAAAAATAAATGTCCTAGTGTGAGAGATTAGAAGGACATTTGCAATTACTAGGATACTTGTTATAGCTTAAAAGGAGCCCAATTCGGAGGCATGGGGAAGATACCAATTTCTGATGCATTGAGTTTGAGGAGGTGAAGAGATATCTAATGTGAGCAATCCCAAGGTCATTTGGAGATCTGTAACTAGATCACATTAACCTGTAAGATTGGAGGTGCCAATTGAGACACTGTCCAGTTGGAGTTGATAACTACTCCACTTAGTATATGAGCTCACTGCAGAAGGGAAGAAGAAATCAAAGGTAAAACCTTGAAAGTCCTCTATTTACCAAGGGAGGGAGAAAAGAGGTCAGATATTTTGAAAAAAACAGGAACGAGTTATGTTATCACATAAGTTCATGAAAGAGAGCTTTTCAAGGAGGTGGTCAAGAGGGAAACCTACACGCACACAACTCCAGAAAGGTGACGACCTGGGGGATAACAAGGTCATTGGCTACATTCCACAGCAGAGCTTTCAAATTCAGTGCCTCCAGACCTGCCATAGTGGGGCCTCCTATTCCTATTGCAGTAATATCCATTGCAGTTCATTTTTAATCCCCGTATAGTGATTTTTATTTGTTCCTTTATTTCTATTTTCATTTTTGTTATTCTTTCTGTTTCTTCAAATCTGTCTAGGAATTTATCTTATTTTGCTACACAAAGTAGTCCATCTGCTGTCATTTTGAACCTGTGGGAAGCTCGTCATCAGCACGATGGTGATCTTGACTCCCTGGCCTGTGCCCTTGAAGAGATTGGGCGGACACACACGAAACTCTCAAACATTACAGAATCCCAACTCGATGAAGCCGACTTCAACTACAGCAGGCAAAATGGAGTCTAGTCCACTGTCACCCATGAGATGGTGACGGCCAGCTTCGGGACATTTGCTTTAAATGGGAAAGAGGCAGCTTTCTGCCCAGTGGCATTTGGGGAATTCAGCCTTCATTTACAATCAGTGAGAATCCCTGGTTGAAGAAACTGCATTTTATATAGGTGAAATATGTTAATAGGGAAAAGTACAAGCTCTCTTAAATATAAAGAGGGCCCTACTGTCTCGTCTGAATTCCACACTCGGGTTAACACTTTATGAACTTTCTCAGATTTGGAGTGGTGAGGATGGAAGTGAGGGCACAGCTAGATAAAAGTAACTGTGGAAAAAGATGAGCTACAATAAAGCCGGGAAGGCAGAGATTGAATAGTGCATGTTTTGAAACAGGTTTTTAATGATGTGCCCCAAAGGGCCAGCTGATTCTGGTACCAGATTGTCAGGGTTTTCTACCAACTGGCATCTGTGATGTCAGCAATCATTGTAAAGCTGGCTTTTAGAAGTGAAACGGGTTTGCCAACCCATTTATTTGTATGACTTCAATAACGTCGAGGAGGGCCTTTAGAATTTAGAATCTGAGTACATCACACCAGCACCAATTCCCCATTTATCCTAGCCACTTAATGGAAACAAGACCAGAAGGTAAGATAGACTGCAAACTAGTTCTTGTCATGACCACCTTCATTTTCTCCCTGAGACAAATCTACCCACAGTCTTTTTTCCCCTTCCTTACCCATTACATAGGAGCGGTTTCAAGGAGCAGAATTAAACTTCTCAATATGGAAATTTAGGTCTTCTAACTCAACAAAGCAGAACCATCTTGATTCCCAGCTAAGCCACTCAAATTGCAGAGTACTACTAGAACACAGCTTATTACGTGGATTTGGAGGGGAGGTCAAATCAAGCTCAAGGAAATACATGAACTATGGATGTCACAGGCCTTAGAGAAGCTGTCATTCTAGGATGGAGAATGGAGGTGCTGACCCAGTTTCCCAACATTGTTCTAAGGGGCTGAGGGGTTCTGCTATACTTTTCAATCCAGGTTCTTGATATTGCGGAAACTGAAGTCCACAGATAATTCGTGACCCCCACCTTAACATTTTACTCCATCTTTTATACTGTTAAATCATTTTGATAAGATGTCCTGGTAGACTGAAGATGAACAGATCTGTTTCTGCTCATCTTCTGGTAGATATTTTAATTAGCTGTCCGCAATCAGGACAAGCAAGGTCAAGGACCTAGATCAACCACAGGGCTGATCAGCTACTTAAGAGGTTGGCTTCATTAGAATAAAATATAGTCAGGGAATTGGGGAGTGCTTGGCAGTAGGATATGGTCCATTTTTTTAAAAAAACAACGTTTTTATAAGTTCCACATAAAAAGAAAAAATGTTGTAAATCTCCACCGAAGTGAAAAAGAACTAGAGATAGGTGGAATTTATGATACCATGGGTAAGGCATTAAGGACTCTGAAATGTGTTAGCCATTTTCTATAACTAACGTGTGGTATTTATGGTCCCCTGTATTGGATGAAAGGCTTTGCTACATGAAATCCAAAAGCATCTTGCTTTTCTGAGGAACCAAAGGCATCTTATATAGAACAAGCAGATCCTCTTAGAACTGATGAGCATATTTTCAAAATACCATCTCTAGATAAAGAAAACACTCTTTTACTAATGTCCTCTACTTGTTGATTCCTTCTGGGGAGCAACAGAGAGAAGGCATGAGAGTGTAAATCATCTGACACCCTTGCTATCATTTCTGAAAGAGCAACAAGTTGAAGTAGATGGTCAGTCACCCAAAATGAACTAGAGGGTTGATTAGCATGGTGGTATACAGAAAGATTCTGCACTGACTGTTGGATAATAACTTGTAGAAAACACATTACAGAGAACTCTTGTTAGTTCCCATCTTGGACATGTTATTAGGGATGGTTTTAAAACCATCCTGCCTTTTTTTTTCTTTTCCCTTCTAATTGGCCTTATAATTGTGTTTTCTATATTCCATGAATCCACACAGATTCTTTTTAGATCTGGTACATTTTTTATATCTTTAAAATTTTAATGTTCACCCTAGAATGTAAATTATTTTAAGAAAAGAGATGAGCATCAATCCCTCAATGTCTAGAATTTTGTCCTATGGACTTTTGTTTTTGTTATTTTTTTTTTTTGGCCTGGGTTTTTAAAAATGCACATGATCATCATACCATATTGAGTAACTAAGGATCCAAATGAACACGATTCACCTCTGACTTCTTCCTAAGGTTCAAATCCATCTGTCAGTCCATTCTGCTCTTTTCCTTTCTCTTATTTCTGCTAGAATTCTGCCTAGGATTTTTACAGAAATGTATGAAATTCCATGGCCATCACATGTCAACATTGTTTGCTTTTCATGATAGAACTCCAAAGAGAACCCATGTTCATGAGATTCACAGACACAATGTGGGGTGGGGGTGGGGGGCACGGAGGTAGGTGTGTCAGGGAGGAGTAGAAATTGCAGACCAGATAGACTTAACTGACACTTGAACTTGTGGTTACTCACTGTGACCTAAACTCTCGTACCATTTTAACATTTTCCTGTCACAACACAAACGCCCCTCTAGAAAGAGAGTCATTGGTCAATACAAGTACTTACCTTAGATGTGTTATTGTCACAGTGCAAAATGAAACAAGAAATTAAAAGTGGGCTTTGATACCTGGTAGGTTACTTAAAATTTTCACAAAATATCCCACTTAATGCCAAATCTATCAGTCCTCAAATGCATTTAAGTCTAACGGTCATGCTTTAAACAGGACTTCAAATTATGCTACCAAAATGGCGCACTTCACAGCTGCACCCTAGTGCCGCATCATAAAGTTAAATTTACAGTTTTTACAACATTGCTTATGCAGTCTTACTGGTTTACATTAAAATCCTTTAAGCCAAAAAGAAGTTCATTCTATGGATTTAAATGCAAACTTCATTTACCGGTGCAGAAAGTCTCATAAAACTCAGATGTGCTCCCACAAAAATTTTATTGGCCTTTTTGTAAGAGATGAATAGGAATTGACACAATTCTCTTTAAATAGGGGAAATTTTTCTCCCTTTTTATTATTTTTATCTCCAGCTGCAGGTGTTATCCTTTGCCATGGTCCCTACATTTTTCTTTCAGTTGACTTTGAGAGGGGTTATTAAGTCAGATGACTAAAACCAGGTTCTCTTTGGATTAAAAAGTTCTGGATTTATTGCAACTATTTTCCTTGACAAAAATTCTCCACATTGCAACTGATAAGCAAAGGCAGAATATTAAAATCGTGTACAGATCTTCTTCGACTTACAATAGGGTTATGCCCCCATAAACCTATCGTAAGTTGAAAATATTTTAAGTGGAAAAAACACTTAATATGCCTAACTTTCCGAACACCATAGCTTAGCCTAGCCTAACTTAAATGTGCTCAGACCACTTCCATTAGCCTTAGCTTACAGTTGAGCAAAATCATCTAACACAAAGTCTAGTTTATAGTAAAGTGTTGAAAATCTCATGTAATTAACTGAATACTATACTGAAAGTGGACAGTATAGAAACTGAAAGAATGGTTACTGGTGTGTTGGCTCTTCACCCCGTGATGGTGTGGCAGAGGGGGACTGCATGCCCAATGCCCAAACATCACGAGAGAGAGAGAGTCCTCCTGCACATAGCTAGTCTGGGAGAAGATCCAAATTCAAAGTTTCTCATACAGTTCTACTGAGTGCCTATCACCTTCATACCACCGTGAAGTCAGAAGACTGTCGGTCAAACCGCCATGAGTTGGGGACCATCTATCATTGTTTTGGATAGTATTCTCCACTTGCCAAACTTCTGGCAAATTGATTTGTGACTTTCAAATGTTATAAAAATCTTTTAATGTGCTTGTTTTTCCTTTTTGCCATTTTTGCTGCGATTTCTTAGTCCTTCTGCAAAGGTGCGGAATAGTAACTATCAGATGTGTTGAAGGTGAAGTTCCCTTAGAGGTCTTTGTTCCAGATCTGTGAAAGTCACAGGAACCTGAAGTTGCTGAGAAACACGCTTCTGTGGCCCATCGTGTGGCCCATTTCCATTACTTTTCCTCATGAAACATTGCAGAGTTATGAATCCTGGTACCTCCCATTGACCGGACTAGGGGTCACATCCACAGCAAATGGGAGAGCAAAATGTTGTCCTACAGATAGTGACGAAATTTTATGAGCCCTTTGGTGTTAGTTACCATAGCGCTGTATTTGAAAAATCGATGCTTTAGCCAAAAGCTGAACGGCCACCCTTTCCGCAGCTTCCACTGTTTTGTCTGCATAGAATTTTCCTGAACTACAAGCAAAAATGTATTTTGTCAAATGTCACAAAGTGAAAATGTTGCTAATCTTAGACGTGTTACATATTTTGTGTTTTTACTTTCCACACTCTTTCAAAAGCTGCAGTTATAAAGCTGTTTGGCTGTATTGACAGCATGTGGTGTTTTTTGCAAAAGCAGTTCTAGGAGAGCCAGCGTCTACCATGGACTCCTCATATCCCCCTCCAGGGTCGTCAGCAAAAATCGAAATGGCGATTTGTGTGCTGTGTTTTTTCAAAAGATAAAAGGGGATGGAAATCAGACCTGGCTGTTAGTCACTAGTGTGTAGTACTGTGATCTGAAGTAGGAAATTTAACTCACATAGAATAATTGTGGTTTTTGAAGCAGCTACTTTGCTTTTTCCTTTTGCTGTGAAGATCATGGATTTGGTATGTCCTCATGAGGTGGGCCTAAGACAGTGCCGGTGAACTGCACGTCTCAGTGCCCACCCTCCCTCTGAACCCAAAGATTAAAAAGGCAGTAAGCTTCATGTTTAGGCCTGAACTTAGCAATGTCCTCCTCCACCTTTAAGATTAAGTTGGGCAGAGGATACATCCTCTTTTCCAAAAAGGTATAGCCTTGAATTATAAAATCAATCACTAAATTTCATAAGGTAACTCTTTGCACGAGTGGAAATGTGTCTCAAGTACTTTTACAAAAGGCATGATTACAACAAAAATGTCCTTTTGCCTCAAATCTTTCTTAAGCCCCAAGAGTATTTCACTATTGCAAGCATTACTTCCATACAAATTCCAAAATTGGATAAATTCTACAAGCCCCTTAAAATTAACCAGATATGGAAGATAGAGATTTAACTATTGAATCATGAGAAGATAATATCATAAGGGAGTTTGTAAGGAGGATATCTTGCCTTATCACTCCCATTACTGAAACAGACATTACAATCAGAAAGACATCTAATAATTCCAATATCCCTCATTAGCAAGATCTGATGATGATCTTCTGAAGGAAGATCATCCCTTACCAAGAGGCTTTTATCTAAGCCTCATCAGACTTAGCTAAAATATTTCAATCAGAAACATTCTCTACAGTCTAGCCTAAATTATGAAGGCCCTTTCCATTCAACAAGGCTCAAGAAGATGAAAAAAAAAATTCAGTATGGGAATTTTCTGGGGAGGAACACAATTCTGTCCTTTCCTAAATTGGAATCAAGACGGATCTTAGATTTCCCATTCTTCACAATTGTTTCTAATTGGTACACGCAATACAGTATGTGTCGACCTAGAAATATTGCAAATGTAAGCAGTTAGAGGATAATTGGCTTCTTCTAACCCAAACTCAAAAAATATGAGTCATTGTTTACCACCATTTCAGTATGGAAGAATTTTAAAGCAGATTTCATTTTGTCCTGTTTATTTTGGGAAGGTGTGTGGGGTGGGGGTGGGGTTTCAAGTGATTCATATTTCAAACCCATACCACTTTCAACTTTTATTTGATGTGTTCAAAGCCAAAAAAAAAAAAAAAAAAAGAAGTGAACACTTAATTTGACATGAAGCTGAAGGAGTGAGCAAGCCAGAGGAGAGTTTGAATAAAGCATGGCCTTGGCTTCATACCACACTTTCTGTGCCTTGTATTATCAATGTAAATTCTGAATGTTGTACAGTAAATACTTGGATGGACTTCTTAGAAAAGGCTGCACTGGCTTCTTTTTCAGCACATGTACATATCTATAAATATATATACATATATATTTGGTAATGCCAAACAGCTGTGTTATATTGTACTGAACAAAATGGACCGTTTGGATGTTTTATGTAGAGTTTGCAAAAAAAAAAAAAAAACTGGATGGTTACAGACTTTTCGAGATCAATGTACAGATGCAAATTACTGCATATCAGTTATTTATGAATAAAGAGTCTTTTATTGACATTTTAGGATACTCCATGACTGGAAATTTGAAATGCCAATGAGTCTGTCACATCCTAGCAGGAATGGAATCCCCTCCACATCAAGGACAATTTCCAAATACCTGTTAACATATTGAACCTAATTTCTCCTTTTGGCCTCAAGAATGAGACACCATGAGGCTACTGGAAACAAAGATGAGATTATCTTCTACCTTTCTCAACCCACCCACCATGCACATACACACAAGTACCCTTAGGTTATAGTTTTACAAACTGGGAGAGAATCCCAACCCTACCATAATTGGGGTATCATTCATTCACCTTAGTCCTCAAAATGCTTGGGTTATTTTTTACAGACAGTATAGAAATTTTCTGCCTCTCCATGGGAAAAAATGTTACAAAAATAAGTAGAGTGTTTCACATTTCGAATACAGCTTCCCTGAATCTGTTTAAATTGTTTTAAAAATGCTGAGTGCTCCCAGGAATTTAATCATAACTACTTAGAGCCAGTCAGAGTCAGACCCATTTTAAACAGTAGGATCTACTCAAAGATGGTTTCTGAGCTATTTAAGGTAGAGAGTTATAAATTAAAAGAAGGTCAGAATTCCAAACTTCATATTTAAATGTTTTTGGGTTTTTTTTTCATTTAATATAATTTATTGTCAATTTGGCTTCCATACAACACCCAGTGCTCATCCCAATAAGAGCCCCCCCCCCAATGCCCATCACCCACTTTCCCCTCTCCCCCACCCCCTATCAACCCTCAATTTGTTCTCTGTATTTAAGAGTCTCTTCTGGTTTGCCTCCCTCCCATGTGGATGGAAATGGAGGGTATTATGCTAAGTGAAATAAGTCAGTTAGAGAAAGACAGATACCATATGTTTATTTTTGAAAGAGAGAGTGTGCACATGAGCGGGGCAGGGGCAGAGGGGTGGGCAGAGGATCCCAAGCAGGCTCTGTGCTTACAGCAGAGAGCCCAACGTGGGGCTTGAACCCACAAACCATGAGATCATGACCTGAGCCGAAGTCGGATGCTTAACTTGACTGAGCCACCCAGGCACCCCTGAAATTCGTCTTTAAACAAAATACAATTTCCATAGTAAGATAACAGGTTTTGTACTCTTACCCCTTAAATTAAGTTTGGAAAAAACTACAGCACAAAATGAAACCACATTCTCTAGATTTCTGAAAACCATTAGGTATATGATGGAGCTGATATAAATGATCTCTAAAAGAGGAGTATATGCAACATTTTCTAAACATTTTGGACCACGTCATTGTTTTCATAGATCATCTTATAAGACTAGTAGGGGTAGGCAGGAATATCCACAAAGTGGCTGTGAGTGGTTCCAGTGCTTTGAAGCTAATTAAAATATATTTCAGTTACTGGTAGAAGAATTGGTTTTCATTAAATAAGTAAATCAGTAGGATTAGGCAGAACCAAGCCAAAAATTTCAGACATATTTATTTATTTGCTTATTTATTTACTTACATTTTTGTTTTAGAGAGAGGGAGAGAAAGAATGCACAAGCAGAGAAGAGGGGCAGAGTGAGAGAGAGAGAGAGAGAGAGAGAGAGAGAGAATCTTAAGCAGGCTCTATGCTCAGCACAGATCCTGAAGGGGGGCTCAATCCCATGAAATGTGAGATTATGGCCACATAATCAAAAGACAGATGCTCAACCGAGCCACCCAGTGCCCCTAGAACTATTTTATTTTTTTAAATTTTTTAACATTCATTTTTGAAAGACAGAGACAGAGAGTGAGTGGAGGAGGCACAGAGATAGAGGGAGACACAGAATCTGAAGCAGGCTCCAGGAGCTGAGCTGTCAGCACAGAGCCCAACGCAGGCTTAAACTCACAAATTGTGAGATCATGACCTGAGCTAAAGTCGAACGTTTAACCATCTGAGCCACCCAGGTGTCCCTAGAACTATTTTAACAGAGCAAACAAATCCAATCTGAGTTGGTCATCTGGAAGAATGCTGTGGCCAGCAGAGATTCAGATAAAACTACCTCATTTTGATAAAAATGGAACCTATCAGCTTAAGCCTATAATTGTTCAAAACCTTTTTTAAGTTTTATCTATAAAATATTTTGTCTACCTAGGAGCTGATTCTGAGTTTGGGCTAATTTTTGTTCTCTGTAAGTCAACATGTTTGAATTTGATCAAAATTATTTTGATAGGGGTTACTTACTCATTCAAAAATATATATTTAGATTGACTACGTGATAACAAAGCCTGCGTTCAAATCCTGCCCGCCTCTGTCAGCACTTAATATCAGACAAAATACTTACTGTTTCTACTTCATAATATAGGGATGATAATAGGATTTTAGATTTTTTCCAAAGTGTGAAGATTAAGTGGGGGTGGGGTGGGGGGAGGATACATGTAAAGTCCTTAGCACACTATATGGTACTTAGTAAGCAACTAATGAGTGTTCACTTTTACCTTATTTTAGAAAGGCAGTATGCATGGTAGTTAGCAAAATGTGTTTGAGATCAACACACGCTACGTAGTAATCCCGAGTCAGCCATTCTCTGGACACATGACTTTGGCCAAGAAACTACCTTTGAAAGGAGATAACCCAATCAAGCTCACTGGGTACAAAGTCAATGTTCAAGAAATAGTTTAATGAGTAAACACATGTCTAGCTATCTCTGGCTGGTCCTGCTTCTGAGCAGAGGTATCCTAGAGTGTTCGTTATATAAACACTGTAAAGTGACAACAGGGCCACAGATGTACTCAATTGTCATCTTTCTGATTGCTAGCTCAAAGTTACTTAAGGTAAAAAAAAAAAGTCTTACAACCCCTGAAATAAGTGAAATAATTCTTTTTTTCAAATTTAAAGGTTAATCCTTAATACATTAAGCTTAAAAATACTCTAAAATATCTCTTAAATATCCACCTACATAAAATGATTTTAGGAAAGAAAGAATTGGAGTCAGATGATGGGGTAAATACATATTTAATATGTATCAGAGCACCTGGGTGGCTCAGTTGTTAAGCATTTGACTTCAGCCGGGTCATTATCTCTCAATTGGTAAGTTCAAGTCCCACATGAGGTGAGCTCAAGCCCCACTTCAGGTAAAACACGAGCCCCAGGTCAGCCCCACTTTTCTGTCTCTGTCCGTCCCTCTCTCTGCCCCTCATGGGATTCTGTCTCTTCTCTCTCTGCTCTCACACACTTGCTCTGTCTCACTCAAAATTCAAAATAAAATAAATGAAATAAAATAAAAATAAAATAAAATAATCTATCACTAAGACCAGTAACATTTTGTTTAAAATAGTGATCTTGCATAGAGTAGATGCTCCATTAATGAGATGACCCATTTTCTGGTTTTCAGACAACACAAGCCTTAAAATCATAAGAGTATACACAAATTAAAGAGTTACTTGGAATTATTAGTCTCTATATACCAGACCCTCTACTCCAAGGTGGGAATTCATAAATAAAAAACATCAACTCAACCTTCTTGAAGTTTACGCTCTCTGTGTCAAAGGTTATCGTACCATCGAACAAGTGCTATGAAAGAGGTGAGCACAGATTGTTAAGGGAGAATAGACAGGTAAAACCAGGTTGTGTTGTAGGAGGGAAAGGAACATGGACACGTGGTCATTGGGCTAAGATTTAAAGATGGTATATTAACATGGAGCTATTTCTATAATAACACTTTGCAAGAAGCCCAGTAATTTGTGACTTAAAGTAACCATTTATTATTCCTACAAAGTTATGGGTCAGCAGGGAGGTCCTTTTGATCTGAGCCTGGCTTGCCTATCTCAGCTGAATTCATTCCTGTATGTGTTGTTACCCTGGAGGTCAGCTGGACTGGCTTTTCCAGACTAGGCTCCTTACATGTCTGGGGGCTAGACCAATAGGACTAAGCTCTGCCCCATAGGTCTTAGGATGCAATAGGTTAGGCTAGATTTTAGGGAAAGGCAGAGGAAGAAAGCATGTAGAGTGTTTTGGAGAATAGTCTTGGAACACCATCATTTCTGTGATATTCTACTGGGCCACATTACCTATAAGATCAGCTCATTCAAGACAGAGAAATAGAATCCAACTGTTGATGGGAATTGTTGCAAAAATCAGTGCTTAAAAGGGTATGGATACAGGAATATGGAGAATTTGGGTCATGGTTTCAATTTCTCCATCAGAGAGGAGTAAGAATTTGTCAGACAAAAATAAAGGAGGAAAAACATTCAAGCAAGAATATTAATATTGATAAATAGATTCCTAAGTATTCTACTCAGGAGAGGCTACCATATTTCTTTTCATGCTTCTAGTACTTACAATCCACTGGATCTTCCACAATAGCATTTCCCAAACTTCTAGGCTATGTTAATAGGTACTGATTCTTATGTTTAGCCATGTTTGGGAAATGCTGAATCAATCACATTCACAGGACCTTCTGTACTGTAAGAATTCTCAAAGGTTTTTACATAATAAAGGTAGTCAATACTTTTTGAATACTTTCAATCTGCTAAGTACCTTGCATGGATTCACCCACATAATTCCCTGGCAATCATTTGAAGTACTATTATTACTCACATTTTTTAATAGGAAAGCTAAAAAAAGAATTATGCTAATAGGAATTTTTAATCACTCAGCCAAGGCTACAATGTCTACAACATTTTCCAAATATTTATCACTTACTCCTACTTGATGAGCATGTGTAACATCTCACAGTTAACATTTTGGGATTCACATTTCTGAAGATGTAGAAGAGATAAAGCAGGTCCTCTATTCTAAATTAATTCAGTCTAGATTTTCTTAAACTTTTTTTTCTCATCTATGAACCCATTTCTTTGCACTTGGCAAAATTTCTCATCTCTGAATATATGCTAAGCTCATGGCAACCTTTTTCACATTTTAGTTCTTGGCTATGAACGCTTGATTGAATCATGTTCCTCGATAATTAAAAATGCACACTTAAAACCGACAAGAATGAGTTATAAATATTTTACTCTGCCTTATAAAGACTACTTTAAAGCCTGGAGGCAGCTTTACAATTAAAATATTTGTATCAAATAACCTTGCTTTCTGTAAGCTCAGAGAAAATCCAACATATCCTTCCTTTTAAAGGGGTGAGTGTTAGGTGTCCCATCACCAGGAAGATGAATAGAAAGAGCCCAGAGTAGGTTAAGAAGGCATTAACTAATGAAGGCTCTAATCTTAGCTGTCATGCCTACCGACGGAGTCTCAGACACCTCATTTTACTTTTTGAGTGTCAATTTCTTCAACTGTAAAATCAGCATCGTACATGTCCTGTCCTACTTCCTATATCTTTCTACAGCCAAAAGAAAACATTATGGATCAAAATATTAAACCGAATTGCTAGATGTGCAGGTAAAAAATTTTAAGTGACACAGATATGTTCATCTCCTGGGATCCCTCGCTTGAAAAATTTGGTCTTCTCCCAGCATCTGAACTCAAACGTCCTCATACTTTGAGAAAGTTCGTCAATAGGAGTGTATTCTTGACAATATCAAGTGAAAGATTATATAAATGCTTAGGTCAACTACAGATTTATCATCACCAAAAGAGATTAGGAGTTAACACTTCTGGTTTTTAGGGGACCAAATTATCATTTCTTTTTTATCATTAGAAAAACAGAAACAACTTATCCTTTAAGTGTGCCTTCTCCTGACTCAACACTTTACCCAGGTGTTCCATTTATTTAAAAAATAATAATAGTTATGGTCTTCTTTGGGTGAAGCACTCTGAGCAAAGGGAATAGAGCAGTGAACAAAAACTATCCCCCTCACAGATATTTCATTCTTCTAAAGGAAGACAGCAAGTAAAAACTAAATAAGACAGGTATAGAGTAAATTAGACAAAGGAAAGAAGAATGGAGTTTCTAAGAATGTGATTTGGGTTGTATTTTTAAATATGGTTGTGGGGCAAAATCTTACCGAGACTGGGACTAGTGACATTTGGAGCTGGATAATTCTCTTTAGCAAAGGGCTGTTCTGCACTTTGCACAATATTCAGCAGTGTCCCTGATCCATACCTACAAAATGCCAATAGTTCCTACCAACTATGACAGCCCAAAAACATCTCCAGACATTTCCAAAGATCTTCTATGAAGCAACCACAGCTGAGAACCACCCATCTCAAAGATGTTGGTAGGTCACAGTAAGAAGCTGAGCTAGGATCAAAGATAAAATCATTGGAGAATCAAAATTCAAGGAATTAGAGTAGGGAGGTAGAAGAATCCTCTATATGTATACTCAAAAATCCCAAAATTTAAATGGGAGTGTGTTGCATAGAATGACAGTGAGTCAGAAGCTAATGCTTTAGTGAATAACAGGAATTGATTTGGGCATCTGTAGATTACTACAACTAGGAGAGATAATGGCTGGTATTATCTCAAAATAAGAGTATCAAAACTTGGAAAATATTAGGGAGAAGAGAGAGATGGTCTGGAAATGGCCATGAGAAGGAAAGAGAAATTCTCCCCCATTTCTGGTTGTATGAAAAGTATAGGCAAGAAAATAACAATCACCTAAAAGATCACAGAGGAAGTAGTTTCTTTAAGAGCCAGACTTCACTAAAAGCAAGAAAAAGAAGGAAATGTTCAGAGACCTGATTTGTGGAGAAGGAAAAATCCTCCTTGACTCTCATTTGGTCCCTGGCTGGGCCTAACAATTAAACTGACACAGGGGTGCCTGGGTGGCTCAGTCGGTTAAGCGTCCAATTTCTGCTCAGGTCATGATCTCACAGTTCATGAGTTCAAGGCCCACACTGGGCTCTGTGAGGACAGCTCAGAACCTGGAGCCTGCTTCAGATTCTGTGTCTCCCTCTCTCTCTGACCCTTCCCTGCTCACACTCTGTCTCTGTCAAAAATAAATAAACATTAACAAAAAATTTAAACTGACGCAAAACACATGAACAGGAGAAAAGCATGCACATTCTATTGAATTTTCACATGTACAGGGGAGCCTTCACAAGTCAATGAAGTGATCAGAGCAGGAAACTTTTATACCTTTTAGACAAGGAAATAATAAATTGGTGAAGAATTGACAAGACAAAGGGATTTGGGCTCAGGGTAGTAAATGGTGAAGTAACAGGGCCTGTTTATAGAGCCCTCTTGGCCCTACCTTCCCTGTCTCTGGTGAGAAGGATGTCTTCCTTCCTCCTGATACAGGGAGGACACCTTCCTCATGGGACATGTAGCTCCTGCCTTCAGGGAAGAAGGGGGAGAGGAGAGGTCAGGGTGATTTCCTGTTTCTGCCATTTTCTCAAACTCCTTCAGCTTAAGATATTTAATATGCCAAGGTGGCATATTTGAGGGTAGTGTGTCCTGACCCCTAAAATATGGCACCTGGGAATATTGAATCATGTAAGGCATTTTGGTGATGACTGAAAGCACCAGGGAAGGGTTTCCCAAGTTGGGAAAGTGGGAAATGGGTCAGATGTACAACCCCTTATAAGGATCATGGTCCAACAGACATCCTCTGGTGGTCACCTTAGCAGGGATGAAGGACGTGGTAAGACTAGTCATTAAAACTGAATAAATTAATTAAGGAATTGATTAAAATTCATTAGATTTACCCATTTACTCATACATTTAGACATTATCTGTTTTGTGTCTAGAAACCTTCTTCAAAGTCCTGTGAGGTAGCTTATTCAAACAAAAAAGAAATAGAAGGGAAATGCAGCACTTAGGAAAAAATTACAAAGCTAGTTGGTGGCAGAGTTTAAACCAGGTCTTCTGGAGTGTGATTTCTCTAAAACAAATAAACAAAGTTTTGTTTTTGTTTTTAGCCACACTGTACGTAGAACAGAAAGTCTTAATTCAAGGGCAGAATGCAGGGGTTTCTAACAGAATGAATCACCCCAGCACCACGGTTAAAGAATTCTACTAGCTGAAGCTTCTGGGCTCTATAAGGCTGAACTCCTGCATGGGCTTCCCATCAGATGCTGCTCACAACAGGCTTATGGGAGCCCAGTGATTCTGTGTTAAGGAGAGGTCAGCAACCCTGACAGACTGAAAATCATCAGAAGACACTAGAGTTGGTCAAGACATGTTAGCAGCACCTTCCCAAGGTTTCCTTCCTTCCTGGCGCAATAAGAAGAAATGAATACATTTTTTAAAAAAGTGCTTTGGAAAGGAACCTATTCATGTATCTGAAAGATTATTTTTGTAGTCAATGTATTGATATAATTCTTTATATTAAAAGAAAATGTTTTCCACACAATTAAAAACATGCAAATACAAAATGAACATACGTCAAAGATATACTTAACTGATTAATGAAGAAACTGGTTAATATTAGTTCAAAGGAGAATTTGAAGAACTCATATACACATATGCACACAGATACATGTATATATGCATGGGAATTCTGAAAGGAAAATGCTAATAGATGCAAAAACCACTTAATCTTATCGGGCAATAATAAATGCCCTATAGGATATTGGCCAATTTTGTAATATTAACCTATATATTAATATCCTGTAGTACAAAAATACATATTACTTGTGGTTATCTTCTCTACAGGGTATAACACAGTTGTATCTGGACAAAATGCATTTGCATTACTTTCAGCTTTCTATGGTTTAACTTCTCCCCCTATAGACCTGTAATGTAAGCAAGTCAACAGAGGTCAAAGCTACACACCCTTGCGAAATCTAACAGTCCCCAGATGGCCAGCTCAACAACACCCAACACTTCATTGAAGAGACACTCAGTACTTCCTTTTGGCCATGTTCAAGTCTTTGACAAGTTGTTCTTGACAAGACTCGGTGTGTCTTGAAAAATCTCCTGGGAGACTTATTTATGCACCATCTCTCAACAATGTTCCAAGTCACTACTGTGCTTTGTTTTGTGTGGTTTTTTTCCTCCCATTACCCCAAGAATTGGCAGGTCTGTTTCTCCGCTTTGCCACCAACATCAGTAACTCAACATCTGAAGCCACTAGGGGAAGACAGAAGTTGCATGGCCTCTCCTACGATCATGTCCATCCTTGTCGAAATCTAAACAATTGCCAATCCTGAGCTTGTTTGAGGACTGTTTTTCTTAGTTACTAGAAAACAGTGAGCCTGTGGGGGAGGAGGGGAAAGGGGTTGAAAAGAGTCTGTTTTGATGTGTGAGGCTTCATCCATCACTGTAATGTACCAATGCCCTCTTTCTTTCTTTCCTGTTTCCCCCCATTTTCAATATAATTAGACTCCAGGGGACTTGATATTGTCTTCAAATATTTGAAAATCTGTCATATGGAAGACAGATTACACTAGTTCTGCCTGGTCCCAAGTGGAAGAACTAGGGCCAATTCTGCAGAAATTACAAGATTTTTTTTCCCCCTTATAGGAAGCACAATTTTCAGAGAGCTGTTCAAATCTGGGATGAGCTTTTAAGGAATCTTAAAAGCTTCTGGTCATTTTGATCCATAGCTTTCACTGAAACATGGACACAGTGCCTATACTCTCTTTATTGACAACTTTCTGAGTTTTGGAAAAGTTCTTCCATCCCAAGACATCACTAAGACTCCTGTCTCTTTCCCTTCAAATTGAGATTCTTTGTTCCTCCCACTAACCAGATCTTCATTCTCTAGTTTAGGGATGAGAAACTGTTTTGGTAAGGGGAGAGTGTAAACATTAGGGTCTACAAGGTCTCCACTGAAACTATTCAACTCTGCCACTATAACAAGAGAGCAGTTGTATACCATATATAAACTAATAAGTGGGCTGGGTTGCAATAAAACTTGATTTATAGACACTGAAATTTGCTTTCCATATAATTTTATGTGTCACATAACATCACTCTTGATTTTTTTTTCCAAACATTTAAAAATTGTAAGACTATTCTTAGCTCAGATAAGCAGGTAACAGCCTGGGGTTGGCCCAAGGGCCATAGTTTGCCAGCCTCTGCCCTAGCCTCTCATTACCTTCAAGATGAACAACTTGTCCAAAGAACAAAATTAGATTCATTGACATCTCAAAAATGACTCTGCAGGCTGAGAATCTGCTGAGGTTTGGGGAAAAGACATCTTCACGTATTAATATTTTTTATCTAAGTGGGCAGTTTTAGAAAGTGGTTTCAGTTGAACCTATAATGATAAAGGTGTGTGTGTGTGTGTGTGTGTGTTGAACACAATACCTGGAGTAAAAATCAGAAACTTCATTAGGGAAGTAGGAGGCACAACTGTATTTGTTAACAAAACTCTTTCTGCAGCCAATCCCAGCTCAAGTTGGTAGTTCTGTGCTTGTCAGAGAGCTTCTTTTGGAGAAAATGCTCTGTAGTCTGGCTCACAATAAAGTTTGACTACTCAGACACCACATTATTGCCTTGTAAAACCAGAGCATTCCTTTCTATTATTATCCATTTCAGGCTTAAAGTATAATAGATTACAATAAAGACCGTCTTTATAAGATATGTGTAAAGATTATCTCCCAGTCCATTTGGTAGCACTTATGTTAATACCATCAAGCAGATCCCCAAAAGGAAGTAACAAAAAATTTCAATAGCACTTACATGATGTTTTACAAAGGGAGGTTCTTTTCCAGGAACCAGGGGAAGGGGAATTTCTAAGGTATTTATCTCTGTTTTTACCTATTTGTCTCAGTAGGTGAGGTTTCATCCATCACTGCCATATACCAATCCCCCTCCTTTTCTTTTCTATTTTTTTTTCATTTTAAATATAATTAGACTCAGGGGGCCTTGATATTTGTCTTCAAATATTTGAAAGTCTGTCATATGGAAGAGGGATTAGACTTGCTTTCCCCAGTCCCAAGTGGTAGAACCAGGACCAATTCTGCAGAAAGTACAAGGGAGAATTCTTTTTTAATTATTCCTTACAGTGAGCATAATATTCACAGAACTGTCCAAAATGAGGATGAACTCTAAGAATTTCAAGTCACTGAAAGTATTCATACAGAGGCCAGAATATTACTTGGAGGGGATTTTGTAAAGCAAACCTGAACATCCTAAACTTGTTGAACTACCAGTTCAAAGATTCTGGGTCAGTTAATTGTTGTCATTATATAATAATAGAAACGGCATTATTTGACTTTATTATCATCATATACTGTGTGGAAATCTACATACTTAATACAACAATAAGGTGTGCACTACTGGTATTTAAATTTTATAAATGATGATATCAAGGCCTGAGAGGTTAAGTAATTTGCCCTAAATTACACAGCTAGTGAATGAAAGATTCTAGATTTGAATCCAGGTTTTTAAAATGTATGCTGCTTGGGTTGCCTGGGTGGCTCACTTGAGGTCTGACTCTTGGTTTCGGCTCAGGTCATGATCTCACGGTTTGTGAGTTTGAGCCCCACATTGGGTTCTGTGCTCACAGCATGGAGCCTGATTGAGATTCCCTCTCGGCCCCTCCTCCACTCTCGCTTAATAAATATACTTAAAAAATTAAAATAAAACTATGCTGCCTCTTTGTAGTGGTAGTATGCAGTGAGCTTTATGGATCCAATTTGTGTTCCGTGATAGATTTTAATCTAAAATAGAAAGAAGTAAAAGATGCAGAATATATGCTTGTAATGCCTGACAGCTGTTAAGTGAATGCATCAACATGTATATATCATGAATATGTATAATGTTTAACATGATACTATTTACATATAATTTCAAACATGTAAAATAAAACCATAAATTATTTAGGGCTACATACATGGACATTAAGATATCCACATGGACGGGAATAAGATATATCAAATGAAGTAGCTACTTCTGAGGAGTGGAGGGAAGGAAAAAAAATTGCAGAAATTTAAGAGAAGATTTACTCATTCATCTCTGAAATATTTTGCTTCTTTAAAAATGGGAGAAGATAGAGTGAGCACACGAGTGATAGAGCATGACAGGGACAAGGATAGAGACTAAGACAAAGATGAATCTGAAGCAAAGAGGACTAAAATGAGAAGCCCTTTTGAAGCAGGTGTGGATACATATGCTATTTTGTTTTTTATACTTCCTATCCTTTCTCGATGCTTGAAAATTTTCATTTAAAATATATGTAATTATGACAAAATTAGAGCAGAAAATCTTTCATGTAGCTCTGTGACACATTAAGTCTTCATCTCTTCCATCTCTGCTGCTTACAAAAATGGCACAAAGGAATGAAAATGGCAAAAAAAATAAAAAAATAAACAGTCCATCAACCCACAAAGACAGGAAGAGTGGAAAAGAATCAAATAGCAGTGGGGAGAAATTAATCTGGGTAGAGGTGGGTGATTAAAGTATCTGAGTAGGCTGAACCCCAGACCTGTCGGGTAGGAGTCTACAGTAAAACATTAACAATGCTCAGCTATCAAAGTCAAATTATAAATCATTCATTAGTTCCACAAATATTTATTGAGTGCCTAATGTGTGCCCAGGGCTGTTCTAAGTGGGGATAAGTAGCAGCCAAATGGTGAAGTTGGAGATGCAGAGTCACTCAGCAAGCAGGATTCATTTTAAATAATCCTGTGAAATAGGCTTTAACAATTTCAGAAAGCCTCCCAGATACTTTCCCTATCATATCAGGTGGCTGCCCTGTACAGACCACAGAGTTGTTTAGTTTGAAGAAGCTGAAAGAAACAAGCTGTAGAGAAATGAGTTCAGGTACAGCTACAGAAAAGAATGTGTGCCATGCTTAGGATACTGAGAGTGACAATGGATACGTTGAACAGTGAGACCATGGTACAGCTTTCCCACACCTCTTGTCTCAGACAACGCTTGTACCATTCATGTAGGAAATTGGTGGATTCTTCTTTGAGGAAATAAACACCCCTGGGGGAGAACATTGGCTACTGATGTTTGGCAGTCCTCAAACAGGAGAAGCACGGTCAACATAATTACCCAACCACGAAGCTTATCAGTTGACTTGCCCTGCCTATTCATAGAATTTTTGAATAGGGGTATGTTTACGTTCCTCATTTAAAAATAATAGAAGACCAATGACAACCAGACATTTGAGGAGAGCCTCAAGAAGCTGAAAGGATATCAAAATTGAAAGAGAATAAAATAACTGAGGAAAATAAAGACAATATAAGACTCAAAAACCAAATACAAAACAACAAAAAGTACTTAAAAATATCTATGCTTAATATGCTTAGAGGGATAAGACATACAAGTAGAAAACATGAAAATAATCTATAAAAGTATCTGAAAACTAAAAAGAGCTTGGAGAACCAAAAATAGGACAAGAAAATTTTAAATAATTCCATAGAGGGGCACCTGGGTGGCTAAGTTGGCTAAGCGTCTGACTCTGGATTTCAGCTCAGGTCATGATCTCACAGTTCATGGAATCAAGCCCACATCAGGCCCCATGCTGACAGAGTGGAGCCTGCTTGGGATTCTCTCTCTCTCCCTTTCTCTCTGCCCTTCCCTGCTCAAGCACTCTCTCTCCCTTTTTCAAAATAAATAAACTTAAATAAAATAATTCCATAGAAATATTTGTAGTTTCAACTTAATGGTTGAGAAAAACTCCTAAACCTAGACAAAAGACATGAAAGTTAGATGAGAAAACATAATCAAATTAAGTAATTAAACTTGGATATTAGTATTCATATAATAGCAACTCAAGAAACAACATAGAGCCTTTAAAAAGAATGTTAAATTCTTTTAACATTTAAAAGGAATTGCTCCTCAAAAAACAAAACAAACAAAATTCAAATGGCAAGCCATGACATATGTTGAGAATGCTTGTGAAATAATGAAAGAAAATAAAAGATCCACAATAAGACATGTTACTTTGAAATTTCACAACACCCCAAACAGAAGTTCTTAAATGTTTCTAGAGTAAAAAAGACAAAAGAACATGAACAAGGTTATCATTGATCTTCTCTATTCAAAGGGAAATGTTTTGCAATCTGGAATTTTATACCTAACCAAGCTATCGCTAATTTAGGGGGACATAAAAAAGGCCTTTTGAGACAGGAAAGGTCTCAACATTTTCTTTTCTTAGGGAACTCCAGGAAGATATGCACATGAAAACAAGGGAGAAAACTCGGAAGAGAAAAATCTGGAACCCAGGAAACGGAGATGGAAAACAAAAGAGAAGCAAAATGGATTCCCAGGATCATGGGTTCTGAGATGGCTGCTATGCTTCAAACTTAGAGGGTAACCAATCAAAATTGGAGCAAGAGGTATCTGGGTTCTGTGAGCAATATCTCCAGCAGGAAAATAAAATAGAACACCTGATAAGTTTGAATATATTCAGGTGATGTCTTCAAAATTGTTAGAGGCTCTGGAGATAGATTTGTGAGTGATACAGAGATCACACTAAGCAAAATTAAAATGTGGTCATGGGGTGCCTGGGTGGCTCAGTGGGTTAAGCATCTAACTTTGGCTCAGGTCATGATCTTGCAGTTGGTGAATTCGAGCCCCCACTTGCCCTCTGCTGTCAGCATGGAACCTGCTTTAGATCCTCTATCCCCCTTTTTCTCTGCCCTTCCCTACTCATGCTCTCATAAATAAATAAATGAATACATGAATGAATAAATTAATAAATACATAAAATGTGGTCATAAAGGCCACCAGGAAGTACTTAACATTTTATCAGAAAATGTGATGGTCATGTACTACATGGATCAGCTGTGAATGACTATTTTCTAGTCTTGATAATATAAACACATAACAGTAATTTAACAAAAAATGTGCTACAACTTCATTGGAAGAATAACTAACTATATTGAGAGATTAGGATATTTATGAGTGAATGTGGTTGTGTTGTGTGTCTTTGTGTATGTGTGTATGTGAGTGGGTAGGTTAAGCATTTAAGAAAACTAGGTTCTCATCCTCGCTACTAGGTATTCTATGGAGAATACATAAAGCTTACAGAAAATTCAAGAAAGTAGTATAGAAATTATAATTACAAATACAGAAGTAAATATGAAAGAAAAACCAAAAATTTAAAGAGCTTTCCTCAGGGGAGCAAGAATTAGAAGTGAATGGCATAGAGAGGAAAACAGCTATTTTTCAGGGTAAGCTTAGAAGTACCATTTAAGAGTTTAAAAATTTTACATGTATTTTACTGTAATAAAGGTGGAAACAAACTACTACACAACTAGACAATGGGGCATTTTCATAAAAATAAAAGGATTTCCATGACAAAGTCAATTCATGGTAGAAGGAAAGAATAAGTGCCTAAATGAAGTGGAATGCCCCCAACATGCGTTTGTTCACTTTACACTGCAGAAGCGATAAAAAAAAAAAGAAACTTTATCAATCATGTCAATGCACTTAAAAAATCACAACTGAGTAGACCAAAAACCAGCAGGAGGCCAATGGTTAACCATGTGATTGTTGTTTCTGTGAGGTTTTATAGTTCTCTCACCACCTTCAGTACTAAGCACACTTTCACAAATGCAATTAAAATTATAATTATCCTCAAGCCACATGGTGTTCTTAGGGTTTGTTATGTGTATTAAACCTGGTTGAAAATGTACCACGAGTAGATGTCTTTTCTGACACATAGAAGATTCGATCCAAGTCAGATCAATGATGTAACTTTACTTCAGGCTGTGGGAGCCGAGACAGGTCAGAGCTACAGTAGCAGCAAGAAAGATAAATCGCCTACTAGAAACATAAACAACCAAGTATCTCATCATACATCAAACATCACTCTGTTCTAAATTAAACAACAACAAAAAAAAGTATTTCAAGGCCTAGAAGGTGAATGCTCAGGATAGTTTGATCAAGAAACATGAGCTATACAAGGAATTAGATCATTCAACAAAATCGACTATATCCTTCCCATTGGGCTAGGTTCCTTGAGAAATACAAAGGAGATGTACAATACGGTTCTTGCTCTCAAGAAGTATGCCATTTAGTTGGGGATTCATGATTGGCACCCATGAAAAGTAAACAAAGGAGTTGGAAACTCTTATGATGAATAATAAGTAACCAAAACTAAAGGTAAAGGTGTAGAACACAGGACTCAGAACAAGGGAATTAGGGGCAAGAGGAATCATATGGAAAGTGGACTTGAGTGAAGCTTTGGGAAATGGGTAGGGATTTGGGCTGGTGACTGGAAAAAGTTTGAATTATTTATACTTTAGAAACTTGAGTTGGAAGCAACCACACTGTTTAGGGTTGGGGTAGGGAGGGGAGCAAGAGGAAAGTGGTCAGAGTGTATCATGTTTACTTTTTATCAATTTACTCTAAATTCTGGCTTTAGTTCCCTTCCAGTCCTTTAACTTATTCTTTGGGAGACTATGCCCACATCAGTTACCTAGTACTCACATGGTAAAAACATTTGTCAGTGTTGTTTCACTTTTAAATTTCCTTTGTTGCAATAATGATTTTTTATATTAAAGTCATTTTCCTAGTAAAATTATTGCTCACTGCAAATACAGTCTTTAATACACCATTGAATGTTTCGTCTAGCAGAAATTTGGGGATCAGAAAGTGAAAAATGCATTTGAAAGTGCTTGCCATTCATTTTAAACAAAATGGGGGAAACTAACCACAAGTTGGGAATTTAGCTTCCCTCCAGCCAAGGTATTTCCATTAGCAACCCGGTCACTGCTTCTCCCAGGGACTTTTGGGAAGTATTCTGTAGAAACTAGATCTTTAAAACTGTGCTGGATGCCAGTGGACCATTAGGACATCCCCCAAATTCGTGCTGCTCACTTTGCAGATAGCTAGAAGAAAATCATGGAGACCTATAGACCTAAAATCATGGGAAGTTCTAAATTAATCTGATACAAGACTATCCATAATAGAGATTCAGAGTCTGCTTTCTGTCACATCCAATTTTATGATATTTGCAAAAATATTTTATGAGATATTTGCAAGAATTAGTCAAGTGATAAAAATGGTTTCATATAACTTCTCTGATGGCTGGAAAGAAATGTCTCTGAAGAGAGGCATCCCTTCCTCTTCCTTACTTCTGGGGGAGCAGATCTTGGCTGTAAGGACACTTGCCTGGACTTTATTGTTGTTCTACTTTTATGTTGACCTCTCTCAACTCCACTGTTCCTCAAACAGCCTCTCAGGGTAAGGACCTTCATCCGTGTCTTTGCCCAGGTAAGGTTAATAATGTAATTCAGCCATAACCCTCCCGAGCCTATTTAAGTTTTCTGATCTGCTTTAAGATCAGCGGCATTAAATGTTAATAAGATTCAGGCTAGAGCTCCTATCTTAAAGGGAAAATTATATACATGGAGTTTCTTTAAATGTGACCCTCTCATCCCTGGAAATTCTTATGACAGGATGACGATTATTGCTTTAATTATTAAATGTAGAAGACCAAAGGAAGCTGGGAATACAGGGAAACAAAGTATTTCTAAAGTATTTAATACTGTCTGCAGCGTGATAGGCAAAATCCAGTAATACAAACCGTCTAAGCAAGTGTGACCACCCGAGAAGGAGCCCAACACTAAACCAACAATAATGTATAGAATAATACTCAAAATATGCAAGATGCAAACTACACAAAATGCCCAGCAAGGAAAGATATTAAATTCTGACACCAAGTTCAATGTATTATATCCCCTCCACACCTCCAATGCCGGTGGGTATCCTACAATTTAACTCAGTTCTGACATTAACAAGAGATACCATCAGACCCCAAAACTTCAGGGCTCAGTCCCAGAGGACTGTGGCCCTCCTCTATAGATGTCAACTGCAAGCTGAAACTGTCACCTCTGCTTCCGACCCACTGGCTATAGATAAGAGGTTCCCACAACCCTCTTTTGTTACAGTTACTTTGCTAGAACAGCTTGCAGAACTCAAGAAATATTTTACTTACCAGATTGCTGCTTTCTTCAGAAATAGCCAGATGGGATATCACTTAGGAAGGACGTTGGGTTTGAGGTTGGTGTTGAGGAGACTTCGGTGCTCTGATGAAACCTCAGAGATGAGGCCTTCTGGCCAAGCGTCCGTGATTTCATATTGTTGGAGCATTTGCTGTGTCCCTGGAGGTTGCAGTTTTCTTGAAGTTTGCTCTGGCTGAACCAAGAAAGAAGGCATATGCAGATTTCTACAGAAATTATGATTCCATGTAAGACTTTGAGGAGATGAAGAAGGCTGGTATCTTTCAGAGTGCAAAGTGATTTTGGAATATAAACACTTTCTTTGGTTTGAATTCCATGGAAGTTCGTTACTGATCAGTGCTCCTGAACTATGAAACCTGAATACTGGGTAATGGAGTAGTTTCTCTTGATAAATAAATTAATAAATATTGTGGACAGTGAAAAAAAAAAAAAGAAAGAAAGAAAGAAAAGAAAAAGAAAAAGAAAAAAACAGCCAGTTGGAAAAGATGCATAGGGTGAGTTTCCATGATTTTTCCATGCAGCCACTCTTCCCCAGCCGCCATTATCTTCACCAACACGAAAGCTCTCTGACCCCCATCCATTTGGGTTTATGGAAGCTTTGGTTACAGACCTGTGGCAGGTTAAATTATTGGTGATTGAACACCTCAAGCCCCTTTCCCCTCCCCTGAGGTCAGAGGTGGGACTGAAAGTTCCAACCCTTTAATCACCTGTTTGGTTCCACTGGCAGCCCTAGGGTGCTTTCCAATAGTTTCCTCATTAACATGACAAAAGACTTCTTTACCACTCTCATCACTGGATATTCCAAAGGTTTTAGGAGTCCTACACCAGAAACAGGGTTATATACTTATTATAAAGTATAATATCACAAGGAGTAAAGTAAGGAAATTCCCATTTTACCTTAGTAACCACAGGGCTAGATTAGTCCAGAGTAAATTTCATGTAAATGACGAAGTATGAAACTCTAGAGGGTGAGTTTGGAGGTAGCTGGTCTCCTGAAAACATCTGAGCTGTGTTTTTTTCGGGTTTTGTAGAGCCAAGCCCATGAAGATTAGATGATTGCCTCAACCAAGCAGAGAATGAAGACTAGCTCAGAAAGTTTAGCCGAAAATTTTAGACAAAATAACATTTTTAGCAGAGAGGCTGTTCATGGAAATAGGTAGAGAGAACTAGAAATTAGTGTTCCAAGACCCTGAGGTTTGGAATTGGAAAAACCTGGATCTGACTTCCCATTTCATCCCATTTACTAGTTGTCTGACCTGGGGCGAGTTACTTAACCCTTCTAAAAGTCATATGTCTCTTCTGTAATTTAGGGAAAATAATAGTATATACGTCAGTGAGGTTTTGTTTTAGTTAAAGTCTGAATAAGAGAATGTATAAGAAAGTGCTTAGCACAGTGACTTGGCATGTAGCAAATCCTCCATAACTGTTAGTGGTTGTTATTATTAGGCCCAGGAATTAGATTGTGGTTATCTTTTCCCTGCTTGCTGGCTCCCTAAGTATAATGTAAAGATCATATTCCATCCATGATGTAAAGGCAGAGCTTTCTAACGGAATTATGTTCTTAATAATATAGAATTGAACATCATTTGGGGGTCAAATTAGGGCTATGACTCTAAAGAGTTTGTTCTAGATCTTCCATTGTATGCAGAAACCACAATTGTTTCAAGCAGGATCCTGTAGCTAGAGGCCAAAGAAACTGGATTCTTGTCAGAGCCAGGTGGGTACCCCATCACCCACATAATCTTGTAAAATCTAAAGTTTCTAGTGCCTCAACTTCTCCATTAGCATACGTGGAATACCAAGAATCCTACGTTGCCTGTGGACTGCTTTAAGGACTTAATATTAACAATATATTCAAAGGTGACCTGAGACTATATGAGCCGCCGAGCACAGCTGGAAGTACTATGATGGCATATAAAAAAAAAATTAAACTTTATGAAATGCCTGCGATATTATTAAAACATTTAGATACATCATTGGTATCACCATTATCATTGACATAATACACAACTAAGAGGGAAAGAACATTCAAGAGAGAATCAAAGACATTAACACAACCATATAATATACACAGAAATAATTTCTGTTTGTTAAAAGAGATGCAGTATATATGATATCTGATAATGAAAGGAGTATTCCTATAGACCTCATAAAACAGAATCATTTACAGAGTATATTGTGCTTAGATTCCTTTCTACTAAAAAAAAAATGTCATTCTTCTTTTACAGATGGTTGATGATGCCTGAAATCTGATTTCCTGATAAGTAGGGCATTACCCACATTGTTTTTGCTATTAATATTGATACTGAATGAGGTGGAGTACAATGAGGTGAATTTCTTGGCTGTCCTCCATTTAAAGCTTTATATTTGGATGATTCATTCCATCAGGCTCTCGCTGTCTTTATGTTGCCACAGACTGGAATGACTTGAAAAATGTTCATGATGTTAAGGAAAAAACAAAAACAGCTTACTAATTATTATTCCAATTTTACCGTATACTGGAGGTTAAATGACCAGAAAGGAAATTCCTCGATATGCTAATACAATTAATAGGGTCATCTCTGGGCAGTGGGATTTTTCGTGCTTTTAATATACTTCCTGATACTCTTCAATATTCTCTAATTTTTTTCAATAAATGTGCATTATTGCTTTTTCCCCAGTGTTATTGAGATAATATTAACACATAACTTAGATAAGTTTAACATGTACAACTTGACGACTTGATACACACATGTATCGTGAAATGATTGTCACAATACAGTTAGTTAATACTTTGATACTCTCACATAATTATGTTTGTGTGTGTGTTCATGCATGTATGGTGATAATATTTAAGATTTCTCTCAACAATGGGGGCGCCTGGGTGGCTCAGTCGGTTAAATGTCTGACTTCGGCTCAGGTCATGATCTCACGGTCTGTCAGTTCGAGCCCCATGTTGGGCTCTGTGCTGACAGCTCAGAGGCTGAAGTCTGCTTCAGATTCTGCGTCTCTCTCTCTCTCTCTCCCTCACCCACTCATGCTCTGTCTGTCTGTCTCTCTCTCTCAAAAATAAATAAACAAAAAAATTTTAAAAAATTTCAACTTTCAAGTATACAACATAGTACTATTAATTATATTCACCATGCTATAAATTATATTCCTAGAACATATCCATTTTTTACTAGAAGTTTGTGTACTTTGCCCAGTACCTTACCATCTCCCCACCCCCAGGCCCTGGCAACTATCATTCTACTATTTCCATCAGTTCACCTTTTCTAGAGTCTACATAAAGGTAAGAACTTACAGTATTTGTCTTTTGATATCCAACTTATTTCTCTTGGCATATGCTATCAAGTTCCTGCTAAAAGGAAGGATTTCCTTCTTATAGTTGCCTAATATTTCATATAATATATATAACCATATTTTCTTTATCCATTTATCTGATGATGAACACTTATATATATGATGCTACAATGAACATAAGAATGAAGATACCTTTCCAAGGTAGTGATTTCATTTCCTTAGGATATAACCAGGAGTAGGATGCTGAATCCAATGGTAATTCTATTTTTAATTTTTTAAAAAGATTTTGTTTTTGAGTAATCTCTAAACCCAGCATGGGGCTTGGACTTACAACCCTGAGATCAAGAGTCACATATTCCACCGACTGAGCCAGCCAGGCGCCCCTAATTTCTTGAGTCATCTCCATACTGTTTTCCACAGTGGTTGCACTACTTTACATTCCTATCAACAGTAGGAATAAGGGTTCCCTTTCCTCCACAGCATAAGGGTTCCCTTTCCTCCACATCCTTGACAACACTTGTTATATCTTGTATTTTTGATGATGGCCATTATAACACATGTGAGGTGATATCTCATTGGTTTTAATTTGTATTTCCGTGATGATAAATGATGGTGAGCATTTTTTCATGCATATCTGTTGGCCATCTGTATGTCTTCTCTGGAAAAATGTCTGTTCAAGTCATCTGTCCATGTTTTAAACAGATTATCATCATCATCACCATCATCATCATCATCATTGCTATTGAGTTGTATGAGTTTATTAAATATTTTGAATATTAGCCCCTTATCAGATAGATGGTTTACAAATATGTTCTCCCGTTATACATATTAGGCAATATAGTCAATTGTATTGTAATTGTGTTGTATAGTGACAGATAGTAGCTGCACTTATGGTGAGCATCCCATAATGCATAGAGTTGTTCAGTCAGAATGTTGTACACTTGAAATTAATGTAACAGAGTGTGTCAATTATACTTCAATAAAAAAGTAATAGAGAAATAAAAATTTCCCTGTTAAAACACCAAAGCCTAATTTTCAGAACCTTTGTTTTGAAGTATTAAATCTTCAATAGCAATTATAATTTTTCTTAAAATTCAGATGATGGATCTTACTTTGTTGCTCCTGAGTATTATTCTTGTTAGCAAATGGAAAAAGGATAACTTTGGGGAAAAAATGAGTTTTGAAGTATTCCCTTCTTTTTGATCTTTTGGAAGAGTCGAAAAGTTTGGGCAATTGTGTAAAAATTTGGTAGAATTCACCAGTGAAACCATTTGATCCTGGCCTTTGTTGGAAAATTCTGGATTAATGTTTAAATCTCCCTACTCATTATTGGTCTATTGAAATTTTCTATTTCTTTATGATTCAGTTTGGTGGGTTGCATGTTTCACGGAGTCTATGTGTGTTCTTAAACCTGAAGTGAGTCAATTATAGGTAGCATATAGTTGGGTCTTATTTTTTCAGCCATCCAGCCACTATAATGTTTTCTGATTGGAAAATTCAATCCATTGACATTTAGAGTAATCATTGATAGGTAAGAACTTAGTATTTCCTTCTTATTGTTTTCTGGCTGTTGTCTAGTTCTCTTGTTCCTTTTTTACTCATTTACACTGATAACCGTTTAACCTTAATTGCATACAAAACACTAACTTTATAATCCACCCACTTCCTTATTTTCTGTTTTTGATGGCATAAGTCAGTTCTTTTTATATTTTGTATCCATTAACAAATTATTATAGCTGTAGTTATTATTAGTACTTTTTAAAAACATGTTTATTTTTGAGAGAGAGCTTGCATGCTAATGGGGGAGGGGCAGAGAGAAAGGGAGACAGAGGATCTGAAGTGGGCTCTGAACTGACAGCAGAGAGCTGGATTCAGGGCTGGAACTCAAGAATCATGAGGTCATAACTTGACCTGAAGTCAGACACTTAACTGACTGAGCCACCCAGGTGCCCCTATTATTCATACTTCTGCTTTTTATTTTTGTTTCATTTTTTTAAAGTTTATTTATTTGGAGAGAGAGAGAGCGCGCATGTGCACACAAATGGGGGGAGGGTCAGAGAGAGTGGGAGAGAGAGAGAATCCCAAGCAGGCCCCACACTGTCAGTGCAGAGCCCGATGTGGGGTTCAAACCCACAAACTATGAGATCATAACCTGAGCTGAAATCAAGAGTTGGATGCTTAATAACTGAGCCACCCATGTTCTCCAATACTTTTGATTTTAAATATTTATACTAGAGTTAAGTGATTAACACATACTATACAACAGATTTAGAATATTCTGAATCTGACTATATGTTTAGTTTTATCAGTGTATTGTATATTTTTATACATGCTACTAATTACCATTCTTTCATTTTAGCTTGAAGAACTTCTTACAGTATTTCTTATAAGGTAGGTGTAGTGTTGATGAAATCCCTCAGATTTTGTTTCTTTGGGAAGTCTCGATCTCCCCTTTATTCCTGAAAGAACTTGGTCAGATAAAATCTTGGTTGGTGGTTTTTACTTTTTTTTTCTTTCAGCATTTTGAATATATCATCCCACTTTTTCCTGGCCTGCAAGATTTCTGCTGAGAAATCTACTGATAGTTCAATAGGGATTTCCTTAATATGTGGGAGAACATTTTTCCTCTTGTTACTTTAAAAATTCTCTTGTTTTCTTTGATTTTAGACTGTTATAATGTATCTTGGGGGAAATCGTTTTGGGTTGAAATTGTGAGGTGACCTATTAAAATCATGAACTTGGAAAACCTCTTCCCAGATTTGGGGAGTTCTTAGCTATTATTCCTTTAAATAAGCTCTTCTCTCTTCTCTCCCTCTCCTCTCTTTCTGGGACTACAATAACTCATAGATTGTTTCTTTTACTGATATCCTATAATTCACATAGTCTTTCTTCATGCTTTTTCTTTTTTTCTTCCTTTTGCTTCTCTGGATGATTTCAAGTGATCTATATATTCTATATGTCTATAAACTATATATAAACTATAAACTAGTATAGTTCACTAACAGCTTCTCACTCTCTTGAAGTCAGTTGTTGAAGGCTTTATTGAATTCTCCAATTCGGTCATTGTGTTTTTCAAATCTAAGATTTCCAGGTTTATTTTATAAGAGTTACTACTCCTTTGTTGAATTTCTTGTTTTGTTTATGCAATCTTTTAATTTCCTTTAGTTGTTCATTTGTATTTTCTTGTATTTCAGTGAATTTCTTTAAGAGGATTATCCTAAATTCTTCCTTAGACAATACATAGATCTTCATTCTTTTAGTTTCAGTCATGAGAGTTTCATTAGTTTCCTTTGGTGGTGTCATGTTTCCTTAATTATTCATGATCCTTGTGGTCTGAGAAAATAGGTACCCTTTCCAGTCTTTACAGACTGGCTTCAGCAGAGAAAAGCCTTCATCAGTGAGCCCCATCAGCGATTTGGTGTGGTCCCATCTGGAGGTATCTGTGGGTGGGCTTTAGCAGGTAGATCTGCTGCCTGGGAAGGCCTGGCATACGGGTATGTGGAACCAGCCTGGTGCCTGGGTCTGTTGGGGCAGGCTTGAACCCTATGTTCAATGAGGCAGGCCTGGTGCTTGAGTCTGTGTTGATGGGCCTGAGATCTTGGTCTGTGGGGGAGATATGGATGCTGGGTTCTACAGGGCCATCCAGAAACGGGACTACGGGGATGAACCTGGTGTCTGGGTCTGCAGAGACTGGTCCAGTAGGGGGATGGGCAAGGAGTCTGGCTTCACAGAAGTCAACCTGGAAGCTGGGGCCTTTGTGGAACTGCCTAGCTCTAGGTCTAGCCTGTAACCTAAGGTTTTGGGGACCAGGTTGATGTTGGGTCTATGGGGGCCATTCTGATGTTGGGGTGGCCAGGTGCTGTGGTGAGTCAAAACACGGGTCCATGATGGCCATCCTCCTGCTGAGCCTGGCCAGTGTCCTGGGTTTTTTAGGTTACCATTTGGATCTTAGGTTTGTAGGAGCTTATTAGGATTCTGGAGCCACTCAGCCCAGGGCCATGGAAGCCCACCAGTGCTGGGATGTTTTGGAAGCCTAGGTTCACAAGACCCTGCCAGGAGCCTGTCATGCTATCTCTTTAATTGTCACTAGAGTAGCAGCCTCAGGAGCAAATTCTATCATGTATCCTTCTCTCCATTCTAAGAAGAAATTATTTCAAAGGAACATCATGAAAAAAAAATAAAATGAATATCTTGTTATATATTATATATCCTCAGAATTTTATGTATCTTATAATTGAAAGTTTGTACCTTTTGACCACCTTCACCCAATTCTCCCATTCCCCACCCATGCCCCCTACCCCTGGCAACCACAAATCTAATATGTTTCTGAGTTTGTATTTTTTAGATTATACATATAAGTGAAGTGAAACAATATTTGTCTTTCTCCATATGACTTCTTTCACTTAGCATAATGCCTTTCATTGTCCATCCATATTGTCACAAATGGTAGGATTCCTTCTCTCTAATGGCTGAATAGTATAGTATTCCACTGTGTGTGTGTGTGTGCACTCGCATGTGTGTGTGTGTGTGTGTGTGTGTGTGTGTGGTATATATATATATATATATATATATATATATATATATATATATACCACATTTTCTTAAGTTCTCATCACAAGAAAAAATTGTAACTATGTTACATGTGGATATTAACTAAACTTATTATAGTTATCATTTTGATATATATATATACAAATGTGTATATATGTATAAATATATATGTATATACTTGCTATATATGTATATATATATATAAAATCTTTATATTGTACACCTTAAACTTATATAGTGTTATAAGTCCATTATATCTTAATAACACTGGAAAGATCTCAGAGCCTTCTTGAAAAAGTTAATAGCAATATGTAGCCCAAACACTCTATGCATAAAGAGTAGGGACAGATCACTCATTTGGCCTTGGATAGGAAGGATCAGGCATTATTAATATCTAGCAGGCATTGGACATTCCCATGTGGGGCCATTGGGTTGCCCAACACCAGGCTGAATCATTCACATCATAACACTTGTTAATTAACCCCCTCTAGATAGTTCAGCAATGGTACTGCTGTTCTTTCCCTGTTTTTTGAACACTATGTATGCATTCTTTCACCTAATCTTGAAAGCAACACTGAGGTAAGAGTCATATAATAAATGGTGAGCATTTATTTGATAATAATTATGTGTTAAATTATGATACATTAATTATATAATTCAATCCTCACAATAGTTCTGTACATTTGGGGTTACTATTATTTCTTTTCTCATTTTACAGATGAGAAAACTGAAGATTAGAGTTTCTACTTTACTCAATCAATAGCTATTAATTTATGGAATCAAGGTATAGGGATATGTCTTGAACTTCCAATATTGGAGCTACCCAAACTTGAGCCTATTATCAAAAATCTATCTTGCATCAGGTAACTGTTAAGCATGTCTTCAAGTTAATACTAACTGGTTATATTTGAGTCTCTCACATGAGCTACTGAGCACACCTACATGAGTTATATACTGCATAGTCTAGGCTTATATGACCTCCACAAGCCATGCAATGCATTGCATGCACAACTATATTGAACAGGCCTATTCCTTTAGGAAATATGGTTTCTAGCAAAGCATTATCTGGAAGTGTGTCATTTCTCAGAGTCAAGACCCCTCTTGGTACATATGACAAATGTATAGTTTAAAGTTCTTTACATACTTCAAGCTGTTGGCGAACTAATATTAGTTGTTGTCAGACTCCTGTGACTGTTTAACTCTAAATACTAAGAATCAGTACATAACAAGGAATAAAAGCATCCCCTTTTGTAAAAACTAGGTAAAAGTCAATAACACGTAGTTACAGATGTAGGTATATCAGTATTATTTATGAGACACTTTTCCTTCATCATGAGTATAAACCTAAATATCATAAACATCAAGTCCTGATTTGCTCACATTTACAAGATCCCAAACATGTCTTAACTCTTATATTTATATTCCTTCACTCATTTAAAACAAAAGTAGAAAGCAAAACAATAGACGATAGGTCTTATAAAAATTGTTTTGTGTGACAACAGACACTTTTGGTTGACCACCCAACAACTCAGTTCTGATCATCCTTACTGGCAGAGCATCTGTTGTGTTTGGGTGGTTCTTCCTCCATTCATCATATGAGTCTGGGTTAATTTCTAATTACTCCAAGTTACTCACATTATCTCATTTCTTTGTCAACAGTTGGTTTAAGGATGGGTACCTAACCAGCTCTAGACACTGTGATATGAGGTAAGACCCTGCTGGGGGATTTTGGGGAGAAGTTTCCTCATTCTTAAAGAGAGACAGACAAGGAAAATATAGCCCTCATGGCTCACAGAGAGTATGTGAGCAGGGAAGAGGCAGAGAGAAAGGAAGACACAGAATTGAAGCAGACTCCAGGCTCCAAGCTGTCAGCACAGAGCCTGCCGTGGGGCTCAAACTCACAGACTGTGAGATCATGACCTGAGCCAAAGTTGGACAGTTAACTGACTAAGCCATCCAGGCATCCCACATTTAAATTTTTTCTTGATAAAAGATGAAGATTTAACTCTTACACTACAACTTCCAATAATTTTTATTGCTCTATCATTCCAACATATTTATTGAATAAATATTCAGTGTTTATAGTTGAGCCAAGTGGGGCAATATTTTATACTGTCTTCTTGTACCATTTGTTTTACTTGGAGTTTATATTTGCCTCATTTTTTTTCTTCTGTATAGTTTTAGGATATATGCCCTGGCTTCTCTCTAAGTTTCCTATCCAAACTGGAAAACTTCTCTCAATAAAGCTAAACTCACAGTCTATAAGTTCCATTTTTTTTCATGCAGCATATCAATGTTGGGAGAGGAAGAGAAAGCCTACATAGTAGAATTTGGAGGAATGATAGCATGTACCTCTCTACTCCCCTTTAAATATCTAACCCACTGTCTTTATTGATATTTTGGATTTTGCTTTCAACAATTTGTTTCCTTCTTTTAGCTATTAGGTTATCCTGATGATCTTCTGTGAAAATGTGCATGTTTACCAGAAGGAGGTTGATTACCAGAGTAACCGACATGGTAGTGTGGCCAGATCATGCATATCTTTTTTCTGATGGCAGAGAGAAAGAGAGGGGTGGCATTGAAAAGCTAATAAAGAGAAAGACAGCAATAGTAAAGAAGCTCTTCTTATTTCACAGACTTACCCTGCTCACCTCTGCCATAGGATTCTTTATGTTTGTTAAAGCACCAAAGGAGAGAGCATTAGTTAGGTCTGAGATAGTAGCATATATACCCTATCATCCCCTGGAATACAAAATAAATGGGTCCTCCCTTTAAAGGCCACAACTATTAGTCTAATCTCTCTTTGAAGATTTTTCTTCACAGGAGAATGGCAATGATGATTAGCATACACATACACACACTCTCTTACACACATGTGCACACACACAAACACACACACACACACACACACACACACACACACACATCTACACACAGAAAGCCACCTAGAGGAGAACTGAAATAGACTATGGGGCCTTATTTTGGCCTGCTGAGTAAGAACCTATGCTGTATCCGCTTTTTTCCTTCTACGGCAATGTTGTTTCCAATAGTGAGTGAGTAGAATAAAAAAACCAAAAGAGTCTAACATGAAAACAGTTTTGCTTTGCTGGCATCCACAAAGATACCTTCAGACAGATTAACCAGTTTGATCTGCATGTGATGTATAGAATATAAAACCAGTATTTTCCTTATTCACATTTTTTGGTTACATTTGACAAGTTTGAGAATGCAATTTCTCCATGGGCAATATTGACATGATCATTAGGTTGAGGTTTAACAGCATGCTGCTAATATTTGTTTCCCCTTGTGTAGCTTGGATCTTAATGTATCATTTAGTTAATGTCCAGATAAATCAGTTAATGTCAGGGCTATCTAGTTCCAGATATACTTGGTTTCTTTCATTTGCTTTTCTTCTCATCCTTCTCCCATCTGGTAGTAGTTTCAGCTAAATGCAGCTCAATCTAGTGTAAGAAACAATGTGAGGTTAAGAAATCATTTTATTAATCCCCACCCCTAAGAATAGCCACATTCAATGATTTGCCTGGAATTGAGGCAGCCAATGGGTAAGAAGGTAAACCCTAAACCACGACAGGGATTCAGAGCAGTACAGGTATTTATGAGGAACTGAATAGAGCCTGATAGAAACCAAATTTCAGGGAGAGAATATTAGACTTTGAGAAAAAATATCAGCGTAAAGAAGGAATGAGTCCGGCCCAATAATAGGGCATAAAGTGGAGGTAGGAGTATTACTATGTACACTGAGGCTATGTTTGAATGCATCCTAATTCAGCACCACAAAGGGAACACAGCTCCCTTGATAGGAGAGATCTGGCTGGTAAACGTGAATTGACTTCATTCTTTGGAGGTGATGGCAAGAACCTGTGTTGGGACATGCCTTATTGCTATAACCATCCCACCACCTCCTCAGTAAATTTTATGATTCTAAAAATAAAGGAGGAAGGAATTTCCTTACAAGCAAGAGACAGACAGAGACAGAGAAAGACATGCACATCAGACGTCTGGAGGTAAGGTAGGAATTCCCAACAGTAAGGAGGTGAGTCCAGAAGCCCAGAGGCCTGTGAATAGGGGGTATATGTGCCGCAGGGGTTTGGGGACAGAAAGTACTATTAGCACAATCTATTTTGAGCAGGTGTAGGTGGTATCAACTAGGGCAAGCACTGGAAGATACTGGGGTGGCAAGAAAAGCAAAGTCCAGGGCCCAAATAAATGTATACAGAGTCCTGTATATAGCTCTCTTTGAATACCTGGAGAAATACAATGAACTGCTATTCAGCAGAAGATTATCGATATTACGGATATAGCGTCTGATGACTATGGAATCTGACTTAGAACCTATAAGGTGGTGACCTTGGTGGGCATTAAGAAGTTTTATGTGGTTACATATATCTATAGACACATAAGTGAACGTATATGTATATTATATGTATATGGTCTATAATAAAAATGGCACAGCTTTATATATGAGCCTCATTTAAAACAAAGGCTAGGGGCACCTGTGTGGCCCAGTGGGTTGAGCGTGGGACTTCAGCTCAGGTCATGATCTCACAGTTTATGTATTTGAGCCCACACTGGGCTCTCTGGTATCAGTGCAGAGCCCACTTCCTCTGTCTCCCTCTCTCTCTGCCCCTTCCCGCTCATGCTCTCTCTCTCTCTCAATAAATAAATAAATAAACTAATTAATTAAATAAATATTAAGAAATAAATAAAACAAAGACTGTTTACAACTAAAAAGCTCAGAGAACTCTGAGAAGTGATAATACATGCACATAAATGTCAAGTATATTATTTTTCTCTTACGAATAAATCATATCCAAGAGGAAACCAAATGCATGTATTTCCTGAATGGAAAATGGTAGTGATACCCTTTTTTCTAGAAGCTTTCACATGCTCTGATTTTCATAATTAATATGAAATGAAACTATTGCGATGGAGAAGCTTGGTTTGGCTTTTCCCAGCACCTCCGGCCCCTCAGCGATATGGCTTTAGGCCACCGCTCTGTCATACATTTCCCACCATATGGTGCTAACAAAACAGTGTTATTTCCATTTTCAATGAAGTGGCTACAAAGAACTGACAGACCGCTAAAAGCCTAAATAGCTAACAATTCATTAACTCTATGTCATATTTGGGTCATGCACACGAACTCCTGGGTTCTCTTGCCGGTCCCAGTCAGGAGAGCTGAGGGCGACTAATTGTTCCCACGGGGCGGCTTTCCGGCTACAATGTCACCATGCACCAGCGAGCGCGGGGCATCTGTCGTCTTTTGCATCTCCACTTTGTAATTGGGTCCATCTTGAGAAAAGCCGCGAAACTCAGGCGACAGATCCCCCCTTCCCTTTTGGTGAGATAACCAGCTCATTAAATCTAAATGTGAAGGGCATTTTATTATGAAGAGTCAAATCCAAAGATTTACTTGCCCATTTGTCATCTGCTTCCCCCTCCTGCTTATTCCTTTGTATTCGCTAATGGCCTTTCTCGAAGTTATATAATCCTGTCACGGGTATAAAAATATCACTCCAAGGCGGCTCATTTGGCCTAAATCATTCAGCCGTTAGTGGTGACAGGGCGAGTGTATGAACCACACTGGAGGCATGAGGACAGCTGTCCCCACCTCTACTCGTTGTCACCGGGCTAAGAAACGTGGAGATTTTAATAAGATCATAAAGTAGAGTGACATGGACTGGCATGATAGGTAGTTTTCATTTGCATTCCGAATGCCCACGATAATAAATTAGAGCAATTGAGCAGAAATGGGCTATTTGGTTATTCAACATTTTTCAACAGCGGCCCAAGCAGCTGGCCGAGGAGCAGTTCTGTTGACTTTTCTCCCGGAGCAGCCAGGCTGGCGAGGCCCAGGTGAATGCACAGCCATTGCTGTCTCCAACCCAGGCTCTGGGAGCCAGACCCTGGCTTGGTGGCTGTGCATTGATGACCCCAAGGAGGAAGGCTTCAGGTGTCTTAATAGCAGGGGTGGCTGAGTGGAGCTGGCCAACTTTCTTTCACTGCAACAGGCCCACTGATGGAGAGAACAACGGTGCAAAGCGACCAGAGAGGAACCCCCAAACACAGTTTACATTCCTGCCAGGGGGACTCTGTCAGCAGGGTTTTCCTGCAGAAACTCGAATATAGTGTGAGATTGGTCTTTAATGGATTGACTCCAGCTAGGGGGCTCTAAGCCAACTCTTCCACAGTGTTATCAAACTATATATATATATATATATATATATAATATACAAGGTTTATAATTTATGTATATAAATTATATATTATATTATATATATATAATACACAAAGTTTATGTAATATATATTATATAATTAAAGCACAATTTATATATAAATTATAAACCTTGTTGATTAGATAGGGCAGTAACATAAGTCTGGAAATTTACGTTTAATATGACACAGGATCATCCTGAACCACTATAAAATTCTTACTGTTCATTTGGGCTTCATGCTCTTTTTTTATTGGTATTTCATTAAAAATAGCTTTCAATGTAAGCCGTTTGTTAAGAAGAAGGTGGATGAAGAAGTTGATTGGAATTATGAATGCAGAATGGCTTCCTTAGGGATTCTCACGGGCGCCTTTAAGGAAGTTTAAAGTTATGTTCAGAGCTCACCATGGCTTTATGAGTCCCTAATTGACAGCCTTCTGTCTCAACATCTTGTTTTCTTCATACTGTAGTATCTTACGGTAAAACTAAGTATTTAGACATCACGTGGCTCAACTGCTTTTGAAAAAAAAAAGCCTTTTGGTTTTCTTGATTTGTCACTTCATTAATGTTAGATACTTAGCCTCACACCCTGGTGTCATGGAGGGGTCTCATACTTTTAATTTAAATAGTAGAAGAACTACAAAGTGTTCAGCACTAAAATTGATTTTGATGTCACAAGGTAAAAAACTTACCTGTTCAACTATTGAGACTCTACTTTATTGATGTAAACTGGGGATTGTTATCATTCTTCAGTGCCTCTTGGGGTGGGGTATTAGTGTGTATATATATAGACATTTGTGTGCATGTTTGTATATGTACACATTTGTACATACACATATACACACACCTATGCATTTACATGAAAATTCATTTTGCTTTTGAATTAGATTAATGAAGAAACTACTCATCCATCCAGTGACCATGCAAACACATTTGGAACTACTCTTCACAGGTATTTTAATAGTTATATTAGAAAAATTAATATTATTGCTTTAAGTTAGATAGCATCCAATATTAACCAAATGTTTGCTTCCTATATTTCCCCTCTCCTTTCTTTCTGTTAACTCTGCTTCCTTTTGCTTTCTCAGTTCCTCTGTCAACAGCCTGTAGAGACTCACAGAAGGGATGTACTGGAGCAGAACAAAACCCAAGAGTTTTGGGTTTCAGGTTGAGGATCCTACCTGAGGCTGTGACACACAAAAGCTTACAGGGAAACCGCATAGGAAGGCTCGTAATTGAATAGCAAAGGCATGGTCTCTGCGGTTCAGAGTCAAGTTCAAATCCTCATTCAGGTACTTCTAGCAATGTGACGTTTGACCTGAAGGTTTCTGAGCATAGGTTTTCTTATCTACAAATTAGGGATATTCACTGAGTTACATCATGAGATTAATGTGAGGATTTATTATGTGTGACGCACTTAACATGGCCCAGAGTTCAGTATTTAGACCTCTTCTTCTCCTCTGTCTACGCTCACCCCCTTGGTGGTCTCCTGGAGTCTCGGAGGACTTCAAATGTCTGTATGCTGACAACTCTTCACTTTATTTCTCCAATACTGACCTCCCTCCTGAACTGCAGGCTCATGCATCAAGCTATCTACCTGACGCCTCCTCTGGGATGTCTAACAGGTATCGAAAATGTAACATATCTACAACTGCACTCTGCACCCTCTGTCCCTTCATCAGCTCTTTTCTTCTTGGACCCCCCCCCCTTCCCATTCCTCAGGCTGACATCCTTGGAGGCATCCGGGACTCCTCACTCTCTCTCAAACTCCAGATCTAACTCATTGGCAATCCTTTGGGGTCTAACTTCAAAATAATTCCTGAATGCAGTCATTCCTCACTATCTCCGCTGCTAACAATCGGCCTAACATGGTTGACATTTATAGAATACCTCACCAAACAACAGAAAAGTGCACATGCCCGTCAGTTGCTCCTGAAACATTTACCAAGATAGACCATATCCTGGGACGTAAAGCACATCTCAACCATTATTACCTCATGCCCAAGGTGCTTGATAGCTTCCATTCACCCCCTCCGATCCACCATCTACCACACTTTCTCTCTCATTCCCTGGAGGCAAACTGGTGTGGGCAATTAGGGATCAACAAACCTTTCCTGCAAAGGGCTAGATAATAAAGATTGAAGTCTTTGCAGTCCAAATGGTCTCTGTTGCAGATACTCAGTGCTGCTGTGGTGTGGAAACAGCTGTAGATAATAAGAAAAGGAAGAGCATGGTTCTGTTCCAATAAAACTTAACAAAAAATGGGTAATGGGCTGGATTTGGCCTGTGGGCCAACACTTAGACTCTATCAGGGTCTCCCTTGCCCTATGGATCCTACTGGGTTTGGTCAGTGGGGGAACATTAGCCAGGAATGAGAGGGAGAGAGAATGTTGGCACATGTTTTCTGTAGGTACCTGCGGGGTCACAGCAGCCTGGCTATGTCCCTCAACCAAAGGTTCAACTTCTATCAAGCAGCCCACTCCATCCTGTACTCACTCTCTCTAGGTTTTTACGATAATTTTCCCCTCACCTTTTCAGCCCTCGGGGTGGTGACAGTAAATGCTCCATTCCTTATGGGTTCCCGACATCCTGCCCATTGTTTTGTAATAGTCCCTTTGCTAAACTGTTCCACAAATTACCCACTTTAGTGTGCCACTGTTTCAGCTGCGACCCTGACGGATACATTTAGATTATCGCAATAGCCGTGGGCCCACCCTACCTCCCTCACCAGTCTATTTTTAACACAGCAGCTAGAATGATCCTGCTAGGACTGGTATCGTCGGGTCATGCCACTCATCTGCTCAAACCTGTGACTCTATATTTTCTCAGAGTAAACACCAAAGTCCTTACTCTGGTCTGTAGGCTCTGCACGATTCGTCCTCTACCACCCCGTATGTCCCATTTCATGTCTTTCTGTTGCCCCTTCATGCCACTCCTGACTCATTAGCTTCCTCAATGATACTGGAACACATCAGGCTCACTTGTGCCTCAGGGCCCTTGCACTGGCTACTACCCACTGCCAGAAGTGTTCTCCCAAATATCCACAGGGCTTCCTCTGCTCCACTTGGCTGACACCCTGGCTTTTGCTCAAAAACAGTAAGGACCTCATTTCACATTTTATATGGTCTCTCCTCCTCCATTTCTGGCTGCTTTTCTGACTCTATTTTATTTTCTGGAACACTTACCAGGTTCTAACATGCTCTCCAACTTACTGATTGCTTCTTAATTTCTCTCCCCACTCTAAGTAAGCTCCATGAGGTCAGGGATTTCAATGGCTTTCCATCCACAGTGGCATAGGCATTCAACACTTACTTATTGACTTACTAAAATTAAGAAGTTTTAATAAATAAATAATTTAATCAATTAAAGTGATTTGTGAATGTACTCTGGGCTCTGAGTTGGGAAGCCTGGCCTGTAATCCAGGTTCTGTTTAATTTGTCCACCATTCCTTTCCTCCCTCCCTTTGCATTCCCTTCTTCCTCTGAGAGCCTTTGAAATAAGTGTTTGTCTTTATAACTGCACAGAAAATAAAAGAAACCTTCACTTAGCAAAATCACACAGTATTCTCACTTCCTAAGCCTTCCACTGTTGATTTCAATAGCCAGTGTTCCTTTCCAACCATTGTTCACACGCAGACACAATCTGAACATGATAAACATAACATAGGTCCCGTTTTTGAATTTCACTATTTGACTTAATTTTTCCACAATGAAAATGGCTCTCCTCCCATCCCTCCCAACTCCAATTATGCTCCTTGAGAAAGAAATGAACAGTACATAAAATATGAAAAGAGAAATAAGAGATACTAAAATCTCACCACCTGAGATACCACTCTCAGTATTGTGCTGATCATCCTTACATGCATCTCTTTAGGCATTTGTGTGTGTGTGTGTATGTACATATAAATATATATATATATATATACACATATATATATATACATAGACATATACATACATATATATACGCACGTGTTTATGTATATAAACTTCACAAAAAAAGGACAGCATAAATGCTATTTCTAGTCACCGAATCTATTCAAAAATAAATAACAATGCAGCATCTCCAACCGGGATACTAGAGTGATATATAATATTTTACCCATATCTTTCTCTAGTGTGTTTCACTTGCAAATTGGGATTACAGTGTTTGTTTTCCTAAGGGAAGCAGTGCGATCTCTCTCAAACTTGAGTATTTTGGATCATTTTAAAGTCAAAATAAGATTATTGTAAACCCTTAATACTGACTTCAGTTATTTTGTGAAAATGTTACTTAATATATACTAACATATAACTCAACGTCTCCTATGTTTACAGTTCTCAAGTTAAACCAAAACAAGTTTATAAATTAAATACAAAACAACACTGTAAAATCAGTAAAATTCAAATTAATAACATTAATTTAATATGATGCATGGTGCTATTTTGATGACATTAAATTACTAATGTTTGGTTTAATGATTGAATGATACTGCCTCAAGTTTGGGCCTATATTTAATTTCTCTTGGTATTTTTACTTCAATAATACAGAAAATGTTAATTTGTAATTGTGTTTTACAAATGAATGTTAATACCTTTAAGGCATTGCTGGCTAGTTCAAGTTAATCACACCACATACTTAATCAAAATTGCCACCAATCAATTCATGATAGCAAATTTTAATGAAGTTTCATTCTGTAAAGTTGTTTTATTCAATTAAAGATAGTGGTAATCTTAGCATTGCTGCATTATTGAAGTCTGCTTTCAAATGACCAATTCTCACTAGGATTAGGAATGGTAATAGCAACCATTTCATTTTCGCTGCAGCCTTCCTGTTACCGTGCGGATCCACCCAGAGATGGGCACCTTTGCCGGATGGTGACCGGCAATATGCCTGTTGTCCTGACAGCTTTGGTCCAGCTTTAGTTGTCTGAGGTTGCACGGCTTTGGGTGGCTCCATTTTCTTACTCCTTTTCCCTATTTAAATCATGGAAGGGGTGTTTGGATGTCTCAGTCAGTTAAGCTTCTGACTTTGGCTCATGTCAAGATCCAACTTTGGCTTGGGTCAAGATCTCACGGTTCATGAGTTTGAGCCCCACATTGGGCTCTCTGTTGTCAGTGCAGAGCCCACTGTGGATCCTCTGTGCCCCCCGTCTCTGTCCCTCTCCTGCTCTCATTCTCTCTCTCTCTCAAAAAAAAAAAAATAAAATAAACATTTAACTCATGGTAAAATACTGATTTGTAAGGTATTCACCTGACATTATTTGGTTATCACTTGGATGGAATATACTCACAAACTCAGACTTTTAAACGATGTCGTTACCACATGGTTACATTTGGTTAAAAGATGTTCAAAGTGATGATAGAGGTGCTTATGTTTTTCATGTCAGGGACCCCATCACTAAGAGCAACATGAACAGATTTTCTTAAAGATCTCACTGAACTGAGGGGGCAGGAGTCTGCACTATAGATTGGGAAACATAGACATATGGGTTTCTCCATGGTTCTGAGCTCAAATGATAGCTTCACAACTTATAAACTATGTAGACTTGGGCAGTTTACTTAACCTGTCTGCACCTCATTTTTTTTTTAAGTTTATTTATTTTGAGAGAGAGAGAGTGCAAGCAGGGGAAACGGGCAGAGAGAGAGAGAGAGAGAGAGAGAATGCCAAGCAGGCTCCATGATCGGCGTGGACCCCCATCTGGGACTATATCTCATGAACTGTGAGATCGTGATCTGAGCTGAAATCAAGAGTCAGACCCTTAACTGACTGAGCCACCCAGATGCACCATCATTTTTCTTATTTGTAAGATGATGATCATTGTCACTCGTCACATGAGGAAAGATCAACGTTGGGGAGCTGTAGTGAGAGGATTTAATGAATTGTGACAGATCCAGTGCGTGGCCAGATCACAGTGTTTGGGAACTCTTCGTTGCCCTTACAAATAGTGCAGCTAGTGGAGCTTCTAGCCCCAGGGAAAAAGCCTCAACAGTTCATTTGCTGAGTTCCTAAATCATTGCACTGAGTGGGTGATTATAGACTTAATCACCAGCCAGATATTAAGACCCAATTTTACAGCCACAACATTACATAATTTTCCAACAAGCAAGGGGATAATCTTTTCACATGTGACCAGTCCCTGATCTAAAAGAAACATTTTTCTTTTTTAAGGTTAAAACCCAAACTCAGTCCATAGATGGCAGGCCAGTTAAATATGCATCTGAATTATGAGTTGCAATACTTTTAAGTAGCAGTGTTCAGGGAAGAGGAGATGTAAGGCAATTAAAAATTTTTTGTGGATGATTAAGTGTTTGAACAGCTTTCCCAGTTTGATGGCAATAAAGATAAGAACTAGGGTTGATTTTGATGGCTTCCATCTAAAGAGTAACTTTTTTTTTAATTTTAGAGAGAGAGAGTGCACACACATGAGTAGGGGAGGGGCAGAGAGAGAGGGAGAGAGCGAAACTTAAGCAGGCTTCACGCTCAGTGTGGATCCCAAGGTGGGGCTCAATCCCACCACTCTGGGATCGTGATCTGACCCAAAATCAGAAGTCAGATGCTCAACCGACTGAACCACCCAGGCACCCCTCAAGTAGCATTTAATTCATTTTGTAGGTATTTGTCCAGACCTATTGCTTCTTCTGGAACTCCATGGAGGAGACAGTAGTATATTGGAAAAGAACATTCGTAGACATGAGCGCAAGACATCCTATATTACCAATATCTACCAAATGCTGACAATGCTGACTTTGAGAGTAGTTCTGTGGATTTAAAAAAATACATAGAAATAAAGCAAATCTTTTATTTTTATTTATTCACCTGTATGATTTTTGAAGCATAGTGCACTTACTACCTTCCCAGACAACTTGCCTTTTCTCTAAGATCAAAGTTAGGTGAGTAATTGCCTTAAGCTGGAGTCCACTGTGATGCCTGGTAAGATTCACATGCAGACGGGCCACAATAAGTTGAAGACCACATAGGGAAGCATATAGAGACCCGGATCGAATACTGAGCTTGGAAAAGAACCCGCTATCCTTCCTGCAGGACAACTGAAAGTTTGTTTTTGTCCTAAGTCGGTACAGGGGGCAAGCCAGTTTAAAAAAAAGCCTCTCTCTAGTTGGTGGATAAAAATACAAAACAGGAGTATAAGGGAGCTGAATATAAATTACCAGGGGAGGCTAAAAACCTAGAAATGACGCTAACTGTGTTATCCCTGTAGGAACTGGGGCCTCTAAGCCTGGCACCGACTGACAACAGCGTGCTGTAAGCCAGGGATTAGATCCAGCGCCAGAGCAAAGAAATATTCCTTTCTGTCCCCACCAGAGCCCTGGCCACCTCCCGTCATTATTTCCATTATCTCCTCTTCCATGAGGCCACCTGGCCACTGCCAAGCTTTTCTCAGCTGACACTGTGGATTGTGTTTATTCAAAGTCCTCCACAAGTCTCACTCTGCCTCAGCATTCCCCCCACCGGGCTGTGTGGGACTGTGGGGCTTTATAACTTTCCTTTCAACAGCTGGCAGCCACAAATTAACTTTTTGACTTCATTAGGCTAATATGCTGAATTACCCCTCATTTGGAGCACCTGAAGCACTCCCCTGCCCCTCCCTCTCTCCTCCAACCACCTTCTCTCATCAATCAGGGGCTGAGGAGCAGGGAAGCAGCATATGGAGCAAAAGGCCAGCTTGGGCAAAGCCTACATGTGTTTTGTTAACCCTGCCGAAGAACAGAAAGGCCTGGACCTTTGCAATCACCACATCCTGCGGTGGGCTGGCCTGAATACAAGATGCCGCTGCACTGCAAAAATAGTGAACGTGACCAGACAGGTCAATCATCCCTCTGCCTCTGGGGCAGGCGCCAGTCCTCCAGCAAGTTCCATCCTGAATAGCGGAACTCAGAGCTGCCTTCAGCGGCAGGGATAATTATGATTGCTTCCAGAATTCCCAGAAGTCAGACTAAGGGGGAGAGCATTCCCTTTCACCCCTCCCTGTTTTCTCAGCAGCCAGAAGGCCGAATGCTTTTACCTTACACAATCAGTGAGAAATGGAAAAAACAAAAACAAAAACCCAAGAATAACCCCCCCCCCCCAATTTTATAGTCTTTTTCGAATCACACCTGCATTTACTGATAGGGGCTCCTGGCTAGCTCCCTTCCAGCTGGATTCCCTTAAAGCCCCAAAATAGTTCAACACAGTCTATAAAGTTGAACAAAGATCTTCCCACTATCCTGTCAGGCTCAAGTGCCAATTTTCTTCCCAGAGAGTTTTCTCTAGAGGGCACTGAAGGAAAACCAGCACAAACAGAACTCTTAAAATCTCTTTCCGATCCATGGTGCACTGCTCCCTGCAGTTTTAGCGGATAAAACTCTTTTCATCATATGGCTCTCCTGGAACCTTCCCTCCCTAAAAGCTTGGCCTGAGAATGAGGCTGGGGAGACGGGAGAGGCAGATAAACAAGATTTGCTGGAACAAAAAAGCCAAAACATCCCTGACTTAAATCTTATAAGGGGAGTTACACTTTGTAAAAGCAATTCAGATGCACTTTGTACATGGAGCAGTCATGGAAATAGTTTCTTAGAGATAGAATTGGAGCATGGGAAGTGAACGTTGGTTCCCAAATCTTAAATTGGATATTACTTGATTTTACTTCCCTTAGGGTTTGTTTTCTGCAAGCTTTTGTTTTTACAGTTTATGGTTCAGGCAACCATATGTCCTAATTTTCCTAGGACAATCCTTATTTATACCTGTGATCCTAATGAAATTTTGCAAAGAGATCTTCTACTTTCAAGAATATTCCAATTAGAAAAATAAGTTATAAGGTCACCCTCTGACCTATGAAGTTCCCAAAGACCATTTGTTCAATCTTCCAACTCAAGGTGATAGGCAGAGTGGATCAGCTGCTTTTTGAGAAGTTACATTAAGGTTATGAGAGAAAAGGTAGTATTTTAAAGCCCATTCCCTCCCTGTCACCTTTTCCTCCTCATATGGGGCAAAAAAAGTGATTGAGAAGCCATGTGTTGGAAAAAGTGTAGAATTTGGAATGATATGGGCTTTGCTTTTAATTCACCTGGTGACACTTTTAACTTTGGTTAAGAAAACTTAGCTCTAACTGTACCTCACTCTATTTGTCTAAGAGACGAAACTATAGAAAAGATAATTGAAAGTGTTACATAATGATGCTGTGCTTCTGGAACCAGCACAGTGGCTGGAGAGGCAGCCCGAGCAGGCTGCACGAGCTATGATAGTAGGTGCAGGTGGAACAGCCTCAGAGTAGCAGAAGAAAGGCTCTGGATTTGGGTCAGATGATCTCTGGTTGAGTATTTCCCATGTAAGCAAAAAGCTATGTAACCTTGGACAAGAAAGTCAATTTCCTTCCCTCAGTTTCATCTTGGTCTTGCCTAAATTGCAATTTCTTTCTTTTAGTGGTAAAATGAAGTAATGCTTATGAAAAACTTTATAAAAAGTTTGCATTGATATCAACTATCATTTCCCGATGCTGTTTTGGAGAATATTCTTATATGTGATGAGAAGGTGGTTCACATTATAGTGTAAGTGCTGGAAAGTGCTCCATACTTGAGAATGAGGGTCCTGATTCCTGACGTCCCAAGGTCTGCCAGGAGCGGGCTGTGAGCTGAAGTTAATGGGTGAAGGCATGTAGAGGCAAACCAGTCATCGATGAAAGAAGCATCTTAATAATCCAAGTGGTTGGAGACACTGTGTCCACTCTGTCTGGCTGACACAGTTAATTCTTTACCCAAGAGTCACCTTCTCTTATTTTCTGGTAACAGACCCCTAATTTTAAGGCAGATAAAGATTCTCTATCCCAGTGGAAGTTGGTTCTGTTCCTAGTCCCAGTGGATGAAGTATGCTTGGTTTAAGTTAGATATGGCAATCTTGTTCTCTCATGCCAGTGATCATCTTAGGTGTGAGCTCAAGTTCCAATTCTGGTCAATGAGACATAAAATGAGGTGTGGGAGATGGGAGAATTTCCCTTCCAGTATAAAAAGACAGACCCTTTTCCTGTTCCTATTCCTTGCCTTGACTTCATCGTAGAAGGACTTTAGTTGCCATGCAATCAAGAGAAGCTCTGTTGAGCGTCCAGCTCTTGGTTTCGACTCAGGTCATGATCTTGCTGTTCATGGGACTGAGCCCCGCATTGGGCTCTGCGTTGAGCATGGAACCTGCTTAAGATTCACTCCCTATCTCCCTCTCCCCCTTTTCCCTGATGGCGCACTCTCTCTCTCTCTCTCTCACAAAAAAAAAAAAAAAAAAAAAAAGAGAGAGAGACTACATGCATAAGGAAGAGCAGCCAGAATGGTGAGGACAGTCTCACTGCCATTGCTGAACTATTGATCAGCTCAGGAGTGTCTAGCACTAGATCACTTAGAGGAGATAATACATATGTGTTGTTTGTTCCACTCTTAGACATATAGCCAGAAGAATTCCTACTTGACACATCTCTATAAGATACAATGGGATAAGTGAATTCAGTTTCAATTTTTCCAGTGTTTTCCTTCAACTGTCTCTGGCGATTAACAGTTTGGCTGAATATTTTGTTTGGGTCATGAAAATGTAGCTACAACTGTAGCTGTAGATACAACTCTCATTTTTTTAAAAATGTATTCCTACATTTTTGCAAAGATAAATGTGGAAATTATGGGGTAGCAAAAGGATGTTGTTTTCTAAAAGGAAAGGATTTTTAGACTCCCAATCAGTGGCTGCATAAAATTCTGCTGTGATGAAGCCATGAAATGTAACTCATTCAATTGCTCTAAACATTTCAAATTTGTATTTTTGGAGTCTGGAATCCTTTATGTCTTCAGACCACATAATATGTGTATAAAGACTAAGAGGTAAAAAGTAATAAAAATCAGATTTGAAAAACCACATTGGGTTTCCTTGTCGGCAGTGGTTCCATTTTTACATGTCAGAATTAATATTTCACACATAGCAGCTCATTAAAAAAAGTAACCTTGGAACACAGTGTCAGGTGGAGATTTTTTTTAAGATGTGCTAGAAATTATGCAGCCATAAAGAGCATTCCCACTAATTATCTTGGCACTCACGTTATGCTGACCATTTTGTCACCAAGTTGGAGGTGGCAGAGTAGAGAACCCCCTCCATGCTGTCTCATGCATTGCTTTGCTCAATTTTCTCTCAAACTCATTTACTCAATGTGCATATTTATGCAAGAGAGGGTAATGAGGTAGCCAAAGGTTATAGGGGGTGCAGAGGGCTTTTGGATGATGAGAGCATTGGTAACTAGAGAGGCCAGCCTCAGGGTATCTGAAATTGAAATTTGGGGCTAAATTAATAACTCGACCTGAGTACATGCAGTTTTACAGTAAGTCTGTCTCCTCTATGGTTGACACTATACAGTTTGACATTAAAGGATCTCTAGATATGATAGAAAAATTAAGTTCAAGATTATTCCATTGAAAGTAGCGCTTCTTTTGGGAGGAGAAGACAAACAGAAAGGAATGTTGGAACTCCTACTATGTAAACTTTCTCCAGAATGTGCTTTCTTTTTTTTTTTTAAAGTTTATTTATTTTGAGAGAGAGAGCACATGCATGTGCATGCGTGCAATAAGGGAAGGGGCAGAGAGAGGGAGAGAGAGAATCCCAAGCAGGTTCCGTGCTCTCAGTGCAGGGCCCCATATGGGGCTCAATGTCCTGAACCATGAGATCATGACCTGAGCTGAAATTGAGAGTCAGTCGCTTAACTGACTGAGCCACCCAGGCAACCCTAGAATGTGCTTTCATATTTCGATCTGTAGAATGTGTTTTCCTGTGTGTAGTTTTAGACATCAGTTATGATCTTGCACATAATTATATGCACAAACAGGCATCTGTTCTACAGTTAATGCTCCTCATGATTCCCTCCAAAGTCAGTATCAGGTCGGGTCTAGCTAAAGCTCCGAAGCAGAGCAAGATGTTGATTGGATTCATGTCTGTGCTTTGCTTTTACTTAATTTCTTTGCATTTCAGGACCAGGAACATTGAGATAATTTCCCAAAGTCTGGTTATAGATATGGCGAGGTACTTATCCATATTTTTAGTATGGAAAATGTCCTCATTCAGGGGAATGCTCCCAGGGGAAAAAAGGTCAAAGGTGACTGTGAATAAGTGAGTAACGGATACCTGGGAGACATCATAGATTGGCCACTGAAGACATTAGCTTATACCGATTCTGTAGACTGAAAGGCAGTCACAATCTGAGGCATCACTGAGACAAATTAGGATGAAAATAGAAAATAGAATCCTACCCTTGTCCCAAATCGTGTTTGCCTTCCCAGTATTGGATGATATACTTGATTATGTTTCAAAATACATGTAACCTCTTGATAGGATCTAGAGAAGGACACTTACCGATTGGAAGAAGAAAGGGATTGCTATAGGATGACCAATGAACATTCTCTCAACTATGTACTGTGGAAAGTCATGGTCAAAGCATGACTGACTGGTGGTTTTATTGGGGATAGAAATAGCGCCTTGGCAAAACTTGCAATTTAAAGTCCTCCCAAATTGGACAAATCAAAGGATTCTTTTGTATAAACAAAGAAGCCAGGATTTAAGTGATCGTTTTAATATCATCCAGAAGCCACACTGGAACCCTGATGTGATGAATGCTGCAATGGGTTTTTACTTCCTAGTTCCTTGTGAGCTGGGATACATGGTAAATGAATGACATGATCTCCAAGCTCTGTTCCAGTGATCTGGTGTAAAGGTGGCATCTGATCATCCATGACAGACCGTTGATAAGGGCCATCTCTGGTCACTGATAACGCACAGATTGTGAGGCAATCCTTCAGATTTCCTTTCTTCCAAGAATTCATTCTCTCACCAGTCCAGGAGTAGCCCAGGGTGAAAGGCAAGACCTTCTCCTTTCCTTTAGCACAACCAAGAATAAAGGTGTTTGAAAAGTCTCATTCATTTAACTTTTCCCACTTTTCTCCCCAATAATTCAGCCAGAAGCTGAATAGTAGGCATGCTATGCTTTATAACCAGTGCCCCCTACAATTTGGCCCCAATTTCTACTCCCAATCTAATTTCTCACAACTCAAACCCTAAGTCAAACTGAACTGCATTTTTCTTTCCAAAGATGCCCACTTTCATGTTCTTCAAACCTCCAACAGTGGTCCCTCTTTCTAACTTTCCTTTTTACCATCAAGAATTTATTTGGTCTCCAATTTCACATAGAACCACAAGTACAACCTCAACTTACCATGGCTGAATCTTCAAACCTTATGCCCAGGCTCATCTTCTCTTGTTTCTGTATGTTTGTTTGTTTGTTTGTTTGTTTTTAATCTAAGGTCATCCACATTCTTCAGAGACCATCCCCTTTGGCTTTCTATAGGACATTATCCTACTGGTTACTTGTTCTTTCACTTATATCTTTCCTTTATCTCCTAGAGCTCTGCTGCCAGGACTAGAACATGCTCACATGTCATCCACTGTAAAAATACCTTCTCTCACTGCCACTCTCCTGATACTAAAGACATTGCTTTTATCAGTAGTATATAGTGCCTCTACAGTTATAAGCATATAAGAATGATATAATTCACTGTATAATGTTTTTCTTTCCTCTTGATGAAAGTGTAATGGAGCAAGGACTGAGTTTATTTAACTCATGACTGAGTAGCAAGTGCCTAGCACCGTGTCTAAGCCATAGTAAGGAGGTATTCAATAACTCTTTGATGACTGATTAATATGTGAATGAATGAAGGAATGGATGAATAATGTTCTTTTCCAGGTTTTTGCTCATGTTGTTCCTTCTGTGTATCAGAATGCCCTTCCCTGTACCTCTTTCTCTTATCCAAATCCTACATATACATGGGACAGCTTTGAAGGTGAGCCCAAGAATGGCAAACTCAGGGAACAAAGGATCTGGTGTGGTGGAGGCCAGTGGGGCAGGTGGAGGGGAAACGAGAGCTAGATCTCCAAGATCTTTATTTAAAGACAAAAGGGACCCACTGTACTGGAGAATTATATGACTGGGTTTTTATGTTAGGAAGTTCTCTCTCTGGCTGTCGCAGACACACGTGCATGCACACTCACAGACAGACAGACAAACACACACACATACACACACACATATACATACACAATGAGGACTTCCTCAGTAGAATGTGGAAGTTAAACTCCCACATCTTAGATTTCCCTCTCCATGTATACATTTTCTGAGATTTACCATTTACCCCTGAGGTAAAGGTGTTGTGCATCTTGTCCTTTGGTCAATTTTTTCTGTGAGACTTTAATAGTCTTCTCAGGTTGTTCAGAATTAATGAGGCAAATGTCCTCAATCAAGAAGCAATTTAAGAACATGCTGCTAATTTCAATGAGTTCTGTAAATGAACTAATTTAATACCAGTTGACCTTTTTATTTAGGGAGAATGATTTGTGACTCTGTTTTCCTGATTTGTGCCTACAAGCCCTGGCAGTCTGAATGGGCATTTTGAGCCCAGGGGTAAACATTAATCATGGTACCAGGATGGCGTACTTCTAAGTGGAGTATGGAACCTTCACCTCAGTGAGGAGATGGAGGATATCTTTTAAGAGGAAGTTCTTGACCATGTTTATTAAAACTTAAGGCCATAGAATAAAGAATACTATAATTCTCTGGTGATATAGCCTAGGCAGAAATATGCTGAATGATGTTATGATTTTAACCATGTCCTACAGATTTTGTTACCCTATCCTTTTTAATTTTTTTAACGTCTTTCAAGTTGGGCTGGTACAAATTGCTTTTAAAAATGTTTTCCTTTATTAACATAGAGGAAAATCTTATCTCCTGAATACAATTGATGCACGCGAAGTGATGCTTTGGTAACCTTACCATTACTTCTGCCTTTTACCATTTCACCAAGTAAAGGACCAATATTTCTGTAGCATTTCCTCTAAGATCAAGTTATCAGTAGGAATGTATCTTTTACTGATGACTTTGTGTGAAAGGTTTTGCCTTAAACCAGCAAATCTATAGGTCTACAAACAATGAGAAGATTTGACAATGCCATCATACCAATAAAAGGATAAAATATTGTTTCTTTCACTGAAGCAGTTTCCATTTAACGGGAAAGTATTGTTCTAAGTATGGTTTAACATTGTTGAATCAAGGCTGAATCAGCAACTTTGAAGTGCCTGGTAAACTCAATCTTCTTTGAAAACCAAGGGGGAGGAAAATTGAACTGATAAAATCCGGATAGGGTAGAATTTCTTTTAAAAGTGGTAAAAAACACTAACCATAAAGGAAATGATTAATAAAATGACTCCATTAGATTCAAGAACTCCTATTCATAAAAACAAAGATAGAATAAACTGAGCAAAAAGACAAGCTACAGAGTGGGAAAAGATATTTGCCGTACATATAGCCACCAAGGAACTTGTATCAAATATAAAAATAGAGCTCTTGCAACCCTATCAAAAATGGCCAAAAGTCTTGAATAAGCATTTTGGCCAAGAGGAAATCCAATGGTCAATGAATATTTGAAAAGGAGCTCAAATTCTTTAGCAATCAAGGCCATGAAAATTAAATTATTGGATGTCATTATATGTCCATCAGACTGGCAAAAATTAACAAATTGAACAATCCATCTTGGTTGGCTCAGACCAAGAAAAACAGGAACTCTCACATACTGCCAATAGAAGCAAAACTATTAAGTCTGCAATGAAAGACACATTGACATTGACTAGAAGAGCTGAAGATGGATGTCCTCTGTGATTCACAATTTCCACCTAAAATTGAGAAAGTCTCACGCACATGTTTGCTAACAGGTTGTTCCACTTTAAAAATCTGGAAGAGAGTTTGTTTGGTTTTGTTTGGATGTGTGAGAGACTTTGGAGCAAGTGTAGGATAATAGAGAATTAGGGAGTACATAAAGGGATGTTTGCAGAAAAAGATAGGAAGGAAGAAGGAAGGAAAGAGAGTGCAGCAAAGAAGGAAGAAAGGAAACTTGGAACAATGGAAGGGAGAAGGAGGAAAAGAGGAAGAGGGAAAGAGGCAGGAGAGAAGGGAGGGAGAGAGGAAGGGAAGATGTTTTTTGAGGCTCTTGGTAAAATGAGTTCTTGATGAAGAAACTGAAAGGTGTTTCGATTTTGATGTTTTGCACTCCAGATAATTTTCCTTAATTTGTATGGGATACTAACTAGGATGAAGAAATCATTTCTTAAATTAGATTCTATGGCCTTAATTTTTTTTAATGTTTATTTGTTTTTGAGAGAGAGACAGAGAGAGTGCTTACATTACATCTGCATTCTACCCCAAAAGACTGATTTCATATAATCAGTATTTATGTAGATTTATCCACATTTTTACTCTTCCAGTTGCTCTTCATTTTTCCTGAAATCCATGTTTTTGACTGGGATTGTCTTCCTCTGGCCTGAAGTATTTAATAATTCCTTTTGTGCACATCTACTGGTGAAAAACATCACTTGGTTTTGCTTGTTTGGAAGTATATTTTTACTGGATATAAAATTCTATGTTGGTAGTTATCCACCCCGCCCCCACCATTGTTTTATTTTTTTAATTATTTTTTTAATGTATATTTTTAAGAGAGAGAGAGACAGAGTGTAAGCAGGAGAGGGGCTGAGAGAGAGGGAGATATAGAATCCGAAGCAGGCTCCAGGCTCTGAGCTGTCAGCACAGAGCCTGATGCAGGGCTCAAACCCACCAGCTGTGAGATCATGATCTGAGCCTAAGTCAGACTCTTAACCAACTGATCCACCGATGCGCCCCTAGCTGGATACTTTTAAACCCCAGGCTCCACCTCGCCCAAAAAGTGTCAGAAAAATGCCTTTTTTTTTTGTTACTTGTGGAAGCAATAGCTCTTAGGCATTACCACTCCTATCTTCTCCTCTATTTAGTGACATTAGGGGACGGCATTATTGTTGCCTGTGGAGGATGAGGAAAACAAATGAGCAGCTAGTTCAGCCCTATCTCCCCTTTCTATGATTCTATGATTCTTACTTTTTGTTTTATCACCTCTGTGCTTCTTCAGGTGGAGCAGAAACATAGGAGGAATTCATCATTGTCAGGCCAGGTAGCTTATCTTCAGGAATTAGGGATACTTACTGAGATGTATAAAGCAGGTTAATGTAAAAGTTTCCTGAGCTTTTAAAGCTAGGTATACATATATCATATGTATATCCCTATCCTATGTGATATAGTATATCAGGTCTTTGGGGTTAATTTTTACTAGTTCTATTAGTGTTTTCTAGATCCTACCTGTGTAACTTCAGCAATGCCTGTGTATGGTCAGGCTGGAACCCAGAGCTCCTGATGGAGAATCTCAGCCAGTTGGTGAAATCTTATCCAGGACTATGTCAAACACTCAGATAAAAGACACTTTTTTCTTGATTTGATGTCAACAAGTTTATTTAACATGCCAAGTTTGCTCATTCACCCATATTTTCTGATATCAAACTGGTTCAAGACACTCTGCTATGTCTTATGGGAAATATAGATATAGGAAAGATGTGGTCCCTGCCCTTTGGAAGCACTCAGATGAGGAGGTAACTGTGGCATTTTGGGGACTATGTTAAGCAGATATATACAAAAAGTGAAGGGAAGATCTTTGCAAAATAGAAGACAAATTTGGTGAAGATGCAAATTTTACACATTGAGGACCAATTTAATGCCACCAATTTTTTTTCTTCTATTGGGTAATTCATCCATCCTTAAGTATCACCCAACACTCAAACAAAAAGCAATAACCATTATCAGTGACAAAAAGTAGTTAGTGACATCATTTTAACTACCTGATACAACTATGGAAAACATACTGAAGAAATCTAATGCATGTCCTTTATCAAGGAGTGTGTGCCAAGTGGGTTATTTGAAGATGCATTTTACTTCTTCAGTAGCATGCATGGAAATGTTTCAAGGCAAATTCATCTGGTCTCTCTGTCTTAATATTCTCTGTTTATTCATGTTGAGTCTGAGCTACATAGGAACAGAAGTATCTCAGTTCCTGGTGCTCTCCTTCTTGAGCAAAGTATCACAAGTGCATATACTCCAGAGTTAGTAACATCTAAAGAACAAAAACAAAGGGAGGGCATAGGAATATAGAATAAAACATACAAGCTATGTTTTATTCTGGGATCTTAACATATATTGCCTGAGGCCTGAGACTGATCTTCTTTTGAAAGGTAATTTCACAAAGAAGATAGAAAATGACATATTGGTGACTTTATTAATTTATATTTTATCCAATTTTTACTTAGGTTTCCAAGATTTGAGTGATTTCTATTCCTCCAAATTCTTTTTTTATTCTTTCACTGACTCCTAGCATAATTTGATTCCTATATATCTCATTGATCACTATTAGTCAAAAAGAAAAAGTAATATCCATTTTTCTATTTCCGAAGGAAATTGTTATGGATATCGATGATGAAATAGAATTACATCAATACACTAATATCTTGAGCCCTTTAAAAAATTTACAAGTAGTCTTTGCTTTTTGTTACCTTTAAATTTTGCTGATATACTCATCTAAAAATGCTTACAACACACTTATATTTAGTATTTATTGCAGCATTCTGAGTATCTGTCACTTTTCCTTAATGTGGGGGAAAATCTAAGTGAACACTTGGCGGTGGAAGGCCATCTGGTGTTGATGAGAAGTAACTACGGGTTTCTGTGGAAGCTTAGGAAATGTGTGTCCTACCTTGTTATGTTTTCCAGTATGTGTTTTGAAACACACTCCCTACATCCAGACAGACTATACAGGAGACCTTTCATTATCACTGCAGACTGGGAAGTAGTTATGGTCCTTTTTGGTACTGGTTTTACTATGTTCTTGTTTAATTTCCAGATGTTTTAGATTTGACTTGAGATGATGTTTGAACTACCATTTGATGATGAAAATGTGGGATAATTTGAGATTTTATGAGATAGTGCCACAATCCTGCATAAAGTTCTGATTCAGAAGACTCTAGAAAGTGGTTTTATTTTCTTGCTGAGTCCTCCTGCTCTGCTCTTCCTTCCTGTTCCACTTTGCACAAAGCAGGGATAGTATGACTTCTGGGATGAATATAAAGCTCTCTGACCGGCCCATTCTTGCCTGTGCAGCTCTGCCATTCTTTGGGTCATGGAGCCACAACTGTGTCAGCTGACACATCGGCTCTTCCAACTCCTTGGGCCTATAGGGAAAATGGAAGGACTGCATGCTTTAAAAAGAACCCAAGTGTCTAATTTTTGAGGGATAGAAACATGCAGTTAAGGACCCAAATGCAGTAATAGTAGGAGGCAAGTCACAGGTGAGAGTATCGTAACTATTTTACATATTTTAATCTGGTCAACACTGTAGACGGAGAAAAGATAAAAGTCATCCTTTACCCTTGGTGAAAAGTTTCAAAAGCAGAAGTTTCAGAAATGATAACCGTAGAACATCATATTTGATTGTTTGACGTGAGAACAAATAGACTCATTCAGTTGCTTTCATCTCATCTCATTTGTTTGTTTATAATCCCAAAAGGACTCACTTGGGATGGATTTCTCTAAAGAAGTGCCTTGGAATTTAAATGGACCTGAAATTAACGTTGTTCTCTTTGGCAATTGCTTTCTCTCTCACAGTATAATGGATGATGTTGTCAATGATTCACTCAGTTTTGGGAAATAACTTTTGTCACTTAACCTGTTCTTTTCAATGCTTTATGTTTCAGGCTGGCAAAGGCTGAAAAGATAATGGAGATGCCTCATGGTAGGAGAATAGATTTGGGGGCATTTCTCTTTTTTCCTTTGTCCTCCCGTGGAGAGTTCTGGAAACTGAGTGGATCAATTTCTGGTGGATAATTTAAGATGTAGGGCAGATTAAAATTAGTGGGGATTGAAAGTCCGAACTCTCCCTTTTTGGGTGATCTCGTTAAACTTCTCAATGCCTCAGATTTACCTGTGAAGCAGGAGATAAAATGGGAAGTGGGAAAATAATAAAAAAAATATATTTTAAAATTGTGGCTATTCTCTAAGGGCTGGTGCTGCTTGAAGTGAAGCATTTTGCTATGGAAATGGATGGGATGCTTTCTGCTTTGCTGGAATGTCAGCAAGTGTAATTCATTAGTGGTTTGAAAAGTGCTTTGAGCTAATGGAATGAGAGGCACTGGAGAAATTTGAACTAATATTATTAAAAATGAAAAATTGCAACAGAGAAACTTATTTCCCTCAGAACACAGACATCAATATTGAGTCTAATATTGCCAAAAACACCAGTTTGAGGAGGGAAAAACGCCAGTCACTCATCTGGACATTTTGTCTACACGTTTCCAAATTACCAGTTTGACTGATTTTGTTTTCTCACTAAATTGTATAAATTCAGTGTTTCTCTGAGAGCTGAGATTCTTGTTCATTTTGTAGTAATGTATAATGTAGTAAATCTACATCTATAAATGTAGATTTAAATCTACATTATATGTTATAAATTTCTCCATTACACTACCTTGTTTTATTCTCCATAACTCTATCTTGAGCTGTAAGATCACATATATTCTTCTCAACCTTTTCCCGTACAACCCTAGAAAATCATATTTCAAATCAGTGCATGTCCTCGAGACTGTAGTATTCATCAGATTGCCATAGTAATTAAGACGGGACATTCTGAAGTCAATGTAAGGGGTAGCAAGCATTACTGCAGGTTTCTGAGAATATGAGGTACATTATTACTTTATTCACATTTAGTTTTCCCACTATAATGTTGAGTTGAGTATTAATGAACACAATTAGGGATTTTTGATACAGTAAACCTTGGAAACTATTCATTATTCAGTTACCAGAACCTTGCTAATTTTCTTCTAAATGAATGTACTCCTGTTGAGATGTAGATTATGTTTTATAATGCAACACAGTTGGCTCTCCCTTTCATTCCTTTGTTTATTGATTTCTGTTTGTTTGTTCATGGTGTCATGCAGGTGAGTTAAAAATAAGAATAACTTTCAATAATCTTTGAGGGAAGAAACATACTTTACCTAAATGATAATGACTTTTATCACTGCATTTCCTTTTTAACATATTATCCAAATACAAAGACCAAAACAATTAATAATATGTATTTTAAGATGTATCTTCTAAGGCTTTTTGAAAGAGGATCCTAAGTTCCTCCTTCCTTTGAAAATTATACTTCATGTCTTCCGTCAAGAATCTTAACACCACTCGTATTTTGTCATTACTCTGTAATGCAATGGAAAGTGCCAGCAGCAACCACAGAAAGTGAACATTACAGAGTCTAGACATATATTATGTAGATGCTTCTAGCCTAATTACCAAATAACTCTGCACAGAGAATGGAAGGGAGCAAAGGTTAAGTGTTTGCCTTTCAATAAATTTTAAACCAGGATGAACTACTCTGAGCCTTAATGCAAAAGCAAGGTTGGCTCATGCTAATTCACAAATATGTGTGTTAACACAATATTTTATTGTTACTTTATCATATTCCTCAGCTGCAGAGAGAAGCGGCTCTTTCTCATTAATGGCACCGAAAATCAGAATTGCAGTGAATTCAAGCAGTGAATGACTGCTTAAACCATCCTTTTAGCGGGCGATGGAGGGGAGGCATTGGACTTGGCCTTTCCAAGGGATGCTTTCTTTACTCTCATTCATTCTTTGCCATGTAAAAACATTGTTATCAGTTACACATTGGCCATTTTCTTTCCTTTTTTATTTCCTCTTGTCTCTGCTTTTCTCTCCCTCTTTCCTTCCTTTCCTGTCTTCCTTCCATCTTTTTCTTCTTGGGTGGAGAAAACTAAAACACAACAAAATTACCTGCCCCATGAGAATCCACATAAATGCAGAAGGTGAAAGCTGCCAAGTTCAGACCTTGAGAAACCTTGGTCAGAATGTGCTCTGCAGTGGTTTTCAAACAGCTAGATGTTGTATGTGTGTGTGTATGTGTGTGCCCAATCCATTTTAGACAGCTTTAATGTCCCGGGATGTCCTACGCCTAATCAAATTGGAGTTCGGTCTAATAGAAAAGTCCACAGAGGATTAAGTTTAATGCACTCTAATAGGTTACTGAGCTTTTGTTAGTGCACATTTTATAAATGTGACTCTTAGTAAGGACCCAGAAAATTAGGTTTACAAGCATCTTGGAATGTTTCCTTATGGCCTTTTGCATCCTTTCTTTTATGTGGTGATCTCCAAAGAGACCATATGAATGCTGGAAATACCAAGTCAAGACTCAGAGAAGGCAGGGAGTGAGAGACTTTGAAGCCTGGTGTCTTGAAACGGTTGTTTCAAAAGGCTGATGGTGAGATTAAATTGAATTGATTTACACAAAAATTGGATATAGAGCACCAAGTAAAATGTCAGACGCAAGGGAAGAATTACAAAATCTGTAAGCACGATAATTATGTGAAAGAATAATAATGGTTTTCACAGCAAGGGGCTAAGTGTGTCTGACTTTAGCTTATTTACCTCTGTGGCAGAACAGAAATTAAAGACCAGTGAAGGAAGTGTGTCACCTCATGTTATATCTGGTAACCAGAGAAACTATCAAAGCTTTGCTGAGCAAAAAAGCCAACAGGCCAATAGGCTTACAGAAATACAATGATACCCTGCATGTGTTTAGAGTTTTACACTGAAATGTTCAGGACAACTTCACTTTCACGTTTTTAATTAACATTCCCAATTATTTTGAAATGCAGGTAATATAGGTATCCCATTTCAACAGATTAGAATATTAACACATGGCAAAATCACAAAAACAAGGGCATTTTATTTTTTTTACTTTACTAACACAACTGTGTAACTGTGTTATTCAACCCGTGTTCATTTACTGTTCATGAACTTGAACTTTACACCTCAGACAATGGGGACCACTGAAAATTTCCAAAGAGAGAGATATCAAGATCAGAATTGTGTTTGGGGGGAAATGCTCATAATGCTTTGGAGGAGGTGGTGGGGCAGTCCCCAGGAGGGACAAGAGACTACATATTAGTGAAATATTAAATGAAAAAGATGGGATGATTTTGAAGGGACTCTGAAGGAGAAATCTCAAGTGTGCTGGAGAGAAGCCTGCTCGGGGAGACGGATCAGCACTAGGGAATCTCCACGTTGGCAGAGACGCCATTGCTTTTGCAGGATCCCACATTTTCAAACTCATTTTTCACAGGTTCAGAGAATTCAATCTTACATTAGTAATTGTCACGATGGAATCTGAAATCCATTCCTCCAGAAACAAATAATCTTGTAGATGGAATAAGTACTCTAATAAACCACAGTTTTACTAATTTGAAATCTGTACTCACTTGAACAGGGTCTATTAGTTGGAAATTCTCTACCATCTGTAGAAAATAATTACTCCTTTGGCAGATTACTAATAAAGGCAGGCCAGCATTGTCCTCAAAATCTCAAAGAAATTAATTGTTTTCCTGTATTCTGAAACCACTTGAACAACAGTCACCCACATGTGATTAATGTTAAAAAGTAGAAAAGTTTCATTAATATTGCAACTGGAGTGGTTCACAGCCTCCTGTTAGAAGTAGTTTAATTATATAATACATTATATATATGTGCTTAAGATAACGTTAGCATTTCTATATTCTGGAGATTTCACTTCTGCCTAATGATTCCAAATTAATGTGAGTTTACTGACATTGCAAATCTATGTATCAGATTCATAAAATATTTTTGTTTTTTTCTAACCTTACTCGTGCTCACAGACTCCTATGTTCAGACAAAATTAAGCAAGTTTAAATAGGTCAAATTAGCTCCAGACAGGTTTAACTGAGTCCAGTTTACCTAGATACGTTTTATGTCATGGGGTGGTATGGAGAGAACGTAAAGCAAGCTGTAAATGTAAAGAACTTTAGGGTTGTTGAATTCATTGCACCTTTCCTAATTCTGCTCCCCAAATACAATGTAGTTCCCATTGAACAGTAAGGCCTTGTTGATTTGCTCTACCCTAGGGTAGACATATGGGCTGTGTAGGGGACAGCAGTAAATCACTGTAAGCTCACCCCATTTATGAATGACTTCCTCCTGGATTCCTGTTTCCATGCATCCCTGATTAGGGTCAAAGCAACATCAACCATCTTTTTGTTTGGCGATGCCGCCAGGCTATAGGGACTAATTTGGTGCATATGTTATAGAAAGGTTTTGAAAAGCAGCTCTTTCTTCCAGTGATATGCAAGGTGGTGGCCCCAATTCACTATGCCCATCATGTGGACATTCTTAATTTAGCTGCCTGTAATCTCCTACAATTGTATTAAACAACACAATGCAGTTGGTTTCTGTTACAGCAATTTGGTTTTAGAAGGAGTAGGCATTTCTACATTAGAAAATAATGTTGACTTGATTCTTCAGGATTATCACCAGCTTTTTGACTGAATGCCATCCTTATGCTGTGGAAACTTCCAATGTCTGCTTGCTAGGACATTAAACGATAGTTTTATTTTCTTACATTATTTTTACTTCAGGTTTGATTCTGGCAGCCTCTTTTGGTCTGACCCTGAGAACAAGATGCATATATAATCATGTGGAGGTTCACATTAGATGTCTGTTGTTCCTTGAAGAATTTAAAATGGAATTCCATTTACTCTGGCTTAACTTTTTGCATTATTTTAATTGTACCCAGGAATTTTTATGAAGCCATGTTGTGTTGTCAGAAATGGCCTCCATATCAAACTTTGCCTTGTCAAAATAATTTTATCATTCATAAATATTTCAGTGAAAACCAAAGACTGCTTATAAATGATTGATTCCGTAGAGTTCACTGACCTTTCCTGTGAAAGCTTTTATTAAAATTAGAGTATCTCCTCCTAAATATGACCATTAATTGTTAATAATGTGGTGATTGAAACCTAGGTTTCTCTAAAACATGAGAAATTAAATCAGTAGTTATAATGATATACTGAAATTAAAGAGGGTCATTGTAGTTCAGAGCTCACTCTCAAGCTTAGTTCTAAGCGAAAGTGCATTTTGGTTCCCAAATTAAATCAGGAAAGCTTTATACCTGAAAGTAGTCTGTATTATCTGGAGAGGTCCAGAAACAGCAAGGTAAAGAACGTTTTAAGATACTGGAGATTAGTATGGATGGGTTACATGTGCCATCTGTTCAATTTCTTTTCTTTATTGAAAGGTGGCACTGCTATTTGACGTGGGCATATAAGAATAATTAACACTTTACAAATTACCACGTGACCTAAGAGTTGAAACATTCTGATATTATACAAGTCCAATCATGGATGTAGGGCTGTTAGAGTTGAAGAAAGAGCCTGTTTTCTTGCTTTCATCATTATAAGCAAAGTAGATTTTTAAAAAGATTCCTCTTTTGGGGAGCTGGGTGTCTCAGTCTGTTAAGCATCCGATTCAGGTCATGATCTCATGGTCATGAGACTGAGCCCCTCTTTGGGCTCCATGTTGAGCCTGAAGCCTGCTTAAGATTTTTTCTCTCCCTCTGCACACTTCCTTCTGCTCGTGCACATTCTCTCTCTTTCTGTATAAAATAAAAATTTCATTCCTCTCTTTATGCTTTCCAAACTCTCTAAAAAAGCACATGTTATTTTTATGGAAAACATAAGTTAAAAATAAAAGAAAGCAAAAGCAAAAACAAAAGCAGGGAACAATTCCACCAGCCATAGATACCATTTTAAAGAGCATGTCTCCTTTTAGTTTTTCTATACTTATTTTGTTGCGGTTTATTCAAAGAAACAAGTATTTGTGAAACATTGATATGTGCTAGGCACTGAGAGTGGAATAGAATAAGACAGAGGCTCTATTCTGCAGAAATGTACAGCACAGTTATAGAACCAAAGAGAGTGCTATAAGTTCTGAACAGGTGGCAGAGGCAATACTGTCATGCAAAGAGTTTGAAGAAGATGAAGATGGTTGTCTGTGGTGATTGGGGGACCCTTGATGCAGGCAGTAGGATTGAGTGTGGTGAGGCTGGATCCCCCCCTCCCTTCCAGTGGCCTCTATAGATTAAAGCAGCAAATTATAGGTTGGATATATAACACAATACAGGGCCCTCTGGTGCTTCTGTGTCTACCGTAGGGCTTGAGCAATTAACTTCCTCTACGGTAGATGTTCTTAGTGTGTCCACTCCTCCCATTGTCCTCGCCATTTTTATGCAAGGTGGCTGACTTCCAAGGGCAAGCACCTGCTCTCTTTACCTGAGGATGCTCTTTGGCCATCCAAGCCTACTCTGCCACCCATGGTATAGACCAGAAATATTGGGGAATTAATGTCCCAGTTGAAGTGGCTTTCCACAAATGACTGATGGGAGGTGGTGGGTAAACACTCGGGTCCATTGGCTGTCATACAGAATATCTCCGGGACATAACCTACATGATCTTCCAGTATTCACCAGTTGGATTGAGGGCTAGTTTACAACCGTGGCAACTAATAGCTAACTAATAATATGCTCTTCACTGGGTCTCACTCTTATCTCTCTCACTTACCTATACCTCTATGATTTTTTCCCTAGAATAAACTACCAGCTAAACAACTTGTATATGAATCCCTAGCTAAGGATTAGCTCTGAGGAACAAAGAATAATTTTACCAACTTATAACCACCTAGTTATTTTCTGCCTTTTAAAGCTTATTGGAGAACATGCAAAAGATGTAAAGTAAGATCATTCAGTAATATCCCTGTCTGCTAAATAAGGTTTCAGCAATTGAAGGCATGTTAGAGGTTATCTAAACAAACTACCTTCTTGCCGATGCTATAGATACCCCACCTGCATCTCCATGGCCCACCCTGGAGACCATTATCTCATGTTCAAATGGTTTCCCATGGCTCTTTGTACTCTGGAAGTGATACATCTGTACTTGGTCCACATGAGATAGGCCTAAGCGTCCCAAGAGCAACTGGCAAGGGATAAAGGGCAGGTGTCAATGAATAAGCACCCTGGTGGGCAATTCCAAGAAGTCATCATCTCAGAGCATCTTCAGCAGGATTTATCTCCAGTTTTCCAGAAGGTTAACTCATTGATTAACGCTTTTTCTTTTCTGAATCTCATTTCCTCACTCTTCACTGTACCTCTTGGAGTCTTTGCCCTAATAAACTACTTGTACCCAAACCCTTATTCATGGCGTGCATAGGAGGAGGTCAAACTGGGGCACTTCTCATTATAGAGAAGAGGAGGGAACTGAGTCCAAGAAAGTGAATGTCACTTGCCAGTAGGCCTGGGAAGTTTTGTTAGACAGTAGAGTTAATGGTGCATGTGTAGTATGTGTCATCCTTTGGTCACTTAATTGTTTTCATAGCACTTGAATATTTGAAAATAATAATCCATCATGTAAAAGAAACACAATTTACTTACCTTGTCCCTCATGGTGGGCAATTGAGTGGATACGTCTGTTGAACGAATCATGGAAACTCATTGAGGGAAAAACTGCTTTGCCAGAGGAGCTCCTGATTCCACCTGAACTGAAGATATTCTTCAGTTGCATTTGTAAATGTCAAAGTCCATCCTCCTCTGCACGTATTTATGAATACCAGATGGGCTTTTTTTGAATGATAGCACAGTAAAATAATGACAACGCATTAAGGTCATTAAGGGAGGACTGTGTGGAATTTATAATCAGTGGGCTGCCATTTATGCGATCAGCTAGGATCCATAAACTACAAGATAATCTGACGTTGATTTGATTTCTGATCTGAGTGAATGCCTAGGAACTTCTACATCTGTAGACATGCAGTGTTTTCCAAGCTCTTTTCCAGTGCTGTCCATTTTTGTCCCATCGATTATCATTTCCACTGCATTATTCAGGGATAAAATTAATTGCTAACTGCTAGGTTTCCTGAGCACAGTCAGTTAATGCATAAGCCTGTTTACGGCGTGCCAGATGGTTCCGCAGTTACTTGGGAAGGGACAAATATCGACAAAACAGTGTCTTCGGTATGAAACAGTGCCACCAAACAGGTCTACACAATGGATATCTGAAGCTAGAGGACTTGGAGAAAAAGGAAAAAAAAAAACAACCATTCCAAATGGTTGCAGATTCTTTCTTTCTCTGAAAAATAATCAGGGCTGCAAATGCCTTATTCTGTAGCCCCAAAGCTCTGTGTGACAAAGAATAAATGTCTTCGCTTTAAACTGGGTTCTGCTCTCCTGCTGGTGTTGATAGAGAATAAGAGTTAAAGGGGGCAATACTAGGAAGTTTGCAAAGTGGGGAGGGGTCAAGGCAGCAGCAAATGAACCCCTTGGAGATATTTCTGTTCTTAGCCCTAGGAAATTTGGATTAAGGCCCTTGAATAATGCCTGCTCTTCTGAATCCTCTTTCCCCTGGCGTCAATAACTACCGGAAGGTGATTTGCATGTTTGGGCTGAGGCACTCGCACCTTTTCATTGGACACAATGACTGAGGGGCACTTAGCCGTGCTATCAGAGTGACAAATACATCTCACCTTCTGCCAGTCGTGGTACTGGGGAGCTGATGTGTTAGTCCAGGCGCTGTCACCCAGACAGGATCCTTCTGCAACTCATGGTGGACTTGCTGTTGCAGAATCATTTTGAGAAGTCAGTTATTGATTTTCCATATTTCAGGGGAAAGAATGTGGGAAGAAGTTGCTCTTCCTACAGGTAGCTGGAGGCTCTATTAAAATCAGAAAATGCCATCTTGAGAATGTTAGATTTCTCCTTTAGATGAAAGCCCTGGAGACTGAAGCAGAAATGCTAAGTATCTAAGCATGTTGCCTGGGAGGGGAGCACAGGAAACTCTTATAAACCATTAACATGTGCCTGCAAATTCGGTTACTACAATGGCTATAGCATCGAAGCAAGAGGTTTTGGGAAGAGAGGAAGAGAAGCAGAACACACTGGGAGTTACAGCAGGCTCTGGGTAGTAGCAGGCAGTGGGATGACACCCCAGGGGAGGAGACCCTAATTGGGATAAGATGTGGCAGGAGCAGAGGGTCCATAAGGGCCCACTTTACTTCCTTTATAATACTGCCCTTACAAGGACTGCTTTTTCTGCACACCAACCGGGCTCTGGTTCAGTGTCTCAAAAATTATAGATGTATCTATAAATATTGATGAATGATGATGAAGCAGGTATAAAATGTTACAGGGTTTCTGGAGAGATTCAAAGACCCATTTCTTGATCAGATGAGGAAATAGAATGCCCATTAACATTATCACTTTGGAATTACCTTTCAGACAAAACACTATCATTTAGTTCAAATGAAAGTTCTCCTGCATTTATAATTTGAATAATTCTGTCAATTTAGAAAATAAAAGAACATTCGTCATCTTTTAGCCACTAACTAAAACAAACCTTATAGGTGTAGTTTATAAGACCCTAACTCTTTTCTTAATAGTTCTGCTGAACTCGGCACTAGAAATCCATCTACATTCAAAGGATTGATTGCAGAGTATTAATTTCATCAATATAAGCCCAACAATTAAGAAGAGGGTTGAGTTCAATGTCGCATAGGGCTTGTCAGTTCTGATGCTTGAAAACCTAGTGGATACAAACAGAATTAAACGATCACCCTTTCTTTTCTACCTTCTTTCTTTCTCTCTTGCTTTCTTCTACCTCCCTCTTTCCTTCCCTCCCTCCCTTCCTTTCTCCTTCCCTCCTCTGTCCCTCCCTCCCTTCCTTGCAATGACAAGTTCTACCTTTTCATGACACACAAGTTTTCCTTCAGGTAAATGATTTTATGCCTCCTATTTTCTCCTGCATGTATCTTCTTTTTGAAAGGAGATGGCGGACAGAGGACTAATGTGACGATCAGAAACGTCCTTTTAGAAGAACTGGCAATTCCTCTGTTTTGATTTTAGTCACAAACAGAAGTGTTATGCCTAAGTTGAAATTGTTTCAATGTTATCTTTAAAAAATATGATTTCAGGGGAAAAAATTCACTGAGAAAATCAATCTGCTGAGCCCATAGAGTTGACTGGAAAAAATGAACCTTGACACTTAGGACATGAGGTGACAGTTTCAAAATTTGACAAATGAGAGTTGTACCAAGTAAACAGTGTTTATTGCTTCATGATTTTTATTGCTTTTCAGGATCCCCAAAAATCAACAAGTTCTATCTGTTGTGGCTAATGGCTACAGAGGAGAAGGCCAGCTGGTACAACCTAGAAATGATATCCCTGAGCTCCCTTTTCATACCACTCTGTGTGATTTTACAGAAATTGGTGTTTCAGAAGTAGGAGTTTCTCTAATCAGGCACTTTCCAAAAATGTGCCAGAGTGTTAAGTTTCATATGACCTTGCTGATTTAAATGTGGGACAAATATAGTGGTATATGAAAATAATTTGTGAAAACCCAAGTTAATGGGCATATCTGAGAGCTATAGTTTTTTTGCTTGTTTGTTGTGTGTGTGTGTGTGTGTGTGTGTGTGTGTGTGTGTGTGTTTTAAAGTCAGGGCACAGTTGCTTCTCTGGAACCTGAAAAAATAGCTCTTAATTGCTCTTTGGTATTATACTTATTCCAACTAAATAAATGTCAAAGGTATGTTAGTTGTTAATGTTGAGGGTCATTAGCTCTGACAATTGCAACCTGTCCCCATGATTACATTTGCCTTGATTAGCTGTACATACTATAGAAATGCAGCCATGCAGATATTCACAGAAAGGCTCTGGCCTTGAGATTCAATACTGAAAAGCACTTCGGCCCATAATGGTCAAAAGTCAAAGAATAAACATTCTTATGAGGAGTCCAATTTAAAAATTATCTGCAGTTTTAGTAGCCTTCATATCTATTGCAAGAATATTTATTTTCTCCACCAGTGGTATAAAATGCAGAATACAGTTTCTAAAGATGTCCAGGAGAGTCAGTAATTTCTTTGGCAGAGGAACACAAGTTGGGTAATATTGTGAAGCTTGAATCCGGTATCAGGAATTGGTTATGAATAAAGATCACATCTCTAGCAGTCAGTTGTTCTTGCTGGGAAATTTAGTGAGGCAAGAAAGAGGAAACACATTGTTTTCTTAAGACCCATATTGTTAAAAAAATATTCTACCACTAGAAGTTTAGTCGTATGCCATTGTTAGTTTCCTTGAGGTCTGGAATTCTGTTATGATGCTTCATGCTCTAAGTCTCAAATATATTTACTGATAGTATAAATGGGGACAAAACAAAGAAGAGAATGAATATTTTTTGAACATGCTGCCTGTAACTCTTAAAATAACAAATGAATTCTTATAACAATACCTTAGAATTGGTATTATCATCAGTATCTTACAGATAAGAGAAACTAAGGCTTGGAAATCTCACAAGGGTTCTATGTGGCAGAGCTTAGATGTGAAGCCATGATGTCATTTCATTCTACTGCTGTGAGAGAGCTTGCTGATGATCCAGGACACCCATGGTGGGACCCACCTCCATATCTTCATTGCTATTGTGATTGTGCTTAGAATGAAAACCAAGGATATGCTCTATAGCAAATATGAATAGAGGGAAGAGCAGATCCAGAGGACAGACTTCCTTGGCAACCTATGGAACAACTAAAGATACAGGGCATCAGTCCAGGATTCTCTAAGACAGACAAAGACATGATGTAATAATTGAATGTAGGAAAAGTTTAGGTCAGTCTCTCAAGGCCACGGTCTGCTGTTGAGTTGATTTGTGGGCACAAACCTTCCCAGTGTGGATCCACTCCACAAAGAATATGATTCTTTCATCTTTCAGTTCTGTAAGGCTCTGGGAGCAGAAAGAAATGAAAACTATCCATGGAGTATGTTGAAGGTGTTCAGAAGAAAGCAAGGAGCTAGAATGGAGTTGAGTGCCCTGAGTTTTTCCATTAGGGCCATTAGACCAGAAAGATCTATGGTGGGAAGTGGTAGTAATGGGTTTCCAGATACAAACTAACATCATGTGGTGTTAAAATAGGCTACCAGATTATTTTAAGGAAAAAATGTGTTTGAATACCATTGCCCTTCCAAGTTGATTGTGTATGTGTTATGGACATACTATTCCAGATCTCTTGTCTGACAGGAGTGAAAAATAGACAAATACCATCTTACTCGTATGATAAAATTCTCTGAGCATGAGAAATTATTACCAAAGCCTACAAAAATGACAAGCTCCATCAACCTCTTCTAGACTGAATTTAGAAAACTAGGTGAAAGATCCAAATATTTGCAGTAGGTGACAGAATGTTTTTCTTTATCCTCGGTAAAATAAGAAGAGAAAGGGAGGAAAGGATATAGTGCTGTTATCATGTTACAGATCGTGTCTGACATGGAGAACACAGTCCCGTAACATAGCCGTTAAGTGCTAGGATCAGAGGCAAGATTCATATATTCTGCAAAATGGCTTAGTTCAGTCATTCAGTGAGTCAACATATTCCCTTAAGACACAAAGCAGTTGGCAGATGAAGTGAGCTCTTTGCTGCTGTCTTTGCCTGTAGCATTCATGGTAATCTTGTCAACAATGTGAGTATAACAAATTGCTTATTTTTGCTGTTTTCTAAAGGTGAGAGAAGATACTTAACTTGAGGCCCATTCTCCCTTCCTTGCTCAGCCTGCAAACATTTTCTGTGTGGTTCTCAGATCAAGGCACTTATAGAAGGTCTTGGGCATTGCAAAATGTGCTGGGAAAAGAAAATGGGTCTCTCAGAAGAGAGCTGTGGAGAAAAAGAAATATATAACCAAATAAAATATGAATTCAGATTCCTTCAGGTGGGCCAAGCAATTTGCTTTGAAATTTTTGCCTTTATATCACTTTTCCTTTTAAGTATGTGTGCATATGAGATTTCTCTGTGTGTGTGTGTGTGTGTGTGTGTGTGTGTGTGTGAGAGAGAGAGAGAGAGAGAGAGAGAGAGAGAGAGAGAGAGAGAGAGCGCCACAGTGAGAGGCAGGGTGAATATTTCCAACATGGGTATATCCAAAAAGAAGGGGGTGTGATTTCAGAGGTGCTAAATGACTTCCCAACTCAAAGGATGTCTACCTGCCCCTACTGGAAATGACACTGTTGTTGTTCCAGATGGGTGGGGTGGTTTCTTTCACTCTGCTAGACCACAGCATTTGGAGTTGAGAGAAATTAGGGGGAATCTATATGAAAGTCTTGAGTCCTTTTGACTATCCCTGGACACCTGAGAGAGAGATGCTTATGAGTCATGGTAAGTGTGTGTGTGTGTGTGTGTGTACGTGTGTATGTTTGGGAGGGAATATGAAGAGACCAAGGAGCATGTCAGAATGCCTGAGGTTTAAAATATGTGATTGAAAAAATTCTCCAGGTACCGATTGATGATTTTCTTTCTTGACCCTTGAAGACATGATGATCAGTAGCTTTTAAAATCAGCCTGCATCAGAATCATGAGGAGGGCTTGTTAAAACACAGATTGCTGGCCTCTGTTTCCAGAGTTTCTGATTCTGGGGTCTGCAGTGAGCCCAAGAATTGACTTTTCTATCAGGTTCACAGGGGATGCTGATTCTGCAAGCTGGGAGTCACTGATCTAATGCAACTGGATCATTACCTTGTATGTATTTATTTTCTCTCCACGTTTTATAGGTGAGGAATTGGAAGCCTCAACACAGTAAGTGGCTCCGGGAGTTTAGATTCCAATTCCAGGCTACCTGTTGCAAATCAAAATGGTGTTTCAAAAGATCTTTCTCCAGATTGGTCCTAAGAGGCCAGTCAATTATTCCCGGTTAACCAGAACTTGGATCAAATACACTGCAGTCCCGAAATACCGCCATCCCAGGATTTAATTAATAGGCTCCTCTTATTGATGTTTTCCACCTCAAATAGCTCTCTTTGGCATGCTGAGAAACTTGTTACATTAGCCATCATCCCCCCCTCTCCATTTTAATCATTTACAGTAAAGGTTTAATTTTTTCATTTTAAAAATAGTATTTGTGCCTGTCAAAAATACAGTAGCAGCGTAAAGAGGAAAATGGTAACCTTTAATTTTATCACGCAGAAATAATCGTGGTCAATAATTTAAAGGTTTTGAGGTTAAGTTTTGTTTAATAGAGTTGTATGAGTTTTGCTCATTTCTCAAGACTTTTCTTAAAGCAGGTGTGTTGATACATATATTCATATGAAAATATAATTCACATAATGTACAATGCACACATTGTATGACTTTTCATATACTCAGATTTCTAGAATCATCAGCACAATCAACTTAAGACTTACATCATACAAAACAAAGCCTTGCTTTAGCCATGACTCCCCTCCCCTCCCCCTCCTGCCTACCCCCTGCCCTAGGAAATTACTAATCTACTTTCCGGTTCTATGGATTGGCCTACTCTGGATGTTTTATATAAATGGAATCATATAAAATGTGCACTTTGGTGACTGGCTTCTTTCACTTAGCATAATGTTTTCATAGTTCCTCTTTGTTGTAGCACATATGGGTACTTCATTACGTTTTATTGTTGACTAATACTCCGTTGGCATATGCCATTTTTATCTATCCATTCATCAGTTGATGAACTGATTGGGTTGTTTACACTTCTTAACCATTATGAGTAGTGCTGTTTTAAACATTTGTATACAAGTTTTTATGGGGGTATATGTTCTCTATTCTCTTAGGTATATACCTAGAAGTGGAATTCCTGTATCTTATTGTTACTCTATTTTTTAACTTTTTAAATAAAAATTTATTTAATTTTGAGAGAGAGATAGAGTGCAAGTGGGGAAGGGGCAGAGAAAGAGGGGTACAGAATATTTGAGGCGGGTTCTGCATTGACAGCAGACAGCTCAGTGTAGAGCTTGAACTAATGAGCCGTGAGATCATGACCTGAGCTGAAGGCAGATGCTCAACCTACTGCGCCACCCAGGTGCCCCCAAATTTTTTTTAGTTTGTTTATTTTGAGAGAGAGCACACAAGTGGAGGAATAGTAGAGAGAAAGGGAGAGAATTCCCAGCAGGCTCTGGCTGTCAACGTGGAGTCTGATGTGGGGCTCCATCTCACAAACTGTGAGATCATAACCTGAGCTGAAATCAACAGTTAGATGTTTAACTGACTGAACCACCCTGGTGCCTGTATTTTTAATTTCTTAAGGAGCTGTCCAACTATTTTCCAAAACTGCACTATTTTGCATCCTCATACATTGAGTAACATATGAGGGTTCTAATTTCTCCACATCCTTGCCAACACTTGTTATCTGACTTTTTGATTACAGACATCCTAGTGGATATGAAGTGGTATCTCATTTTGGTTTTGATTGCATTTTCCTAATAACTAATGATGTTGAGCATCAATTCATATGCTTAGTGATGATTTATAGCTTCTTTGGAGAAATGCACAGTCAGATCCGTTGCCTCTTTTTAAATTTGGTTATGTATCCTTTTATGAATGAATTGTAGAAGTTCTTTTTATACTCTGAATAGAATTTTCTTATCAGTTAAATGATTTGCAAACATTTTCCCCCATTTTATGGTGTACTTTTTCACTTTTTTGAAAGTTTTTTTCACTTTCTTTGAAACACAAATGATTTTTACTTCGATGAGGTTCAAGTAACCCATTTTATTCTTTTCTCACTTGCACTTTTGGTGACACATCAAAGGAGGCTTTGCATAATTGAGGACCATGAAAACTTACTCCCATTTTTCTTCTAAAAGTTTCAAAGGTCTAACTTTTACATTTTGGTCTGTGATCCATTTAGAGTTAATTTTTTGCTTACAATGTAAGGAAAGGGCTCAATTTCATTTGTTTGCATGTGGTTATCCAATTGTCCCAGCACATTTATTAAGAAGACTCTTCTCCATTGACTTGTTTTGGCACCTTGTGTGTAATTTTCTTTTTAAAAATTTTTAAAAGTTTATTTATATATTTTCAGAGAGAGAGAGAGAGAGCTGGGGGAGGGCAGAGAGAGGAGAGAGAAAGAATCCCAATCAGGCTCTCCACTGCCAGCACAGAGCCCGATGCAGGGCTCAAACTCACAAATTGTGAGATCATGACCTGAGTCAAAATCAAGAGTCGGACACTTAACCAGCTCAGCCACCCAGGTGCCTCATGTCATGTATTTACGCAAATTTTAGGAACATTTCTTGATTGTTTTAGATATATTGCCCTATACATTTTACTTTTGTTATTCTTTGGTAGATGTATCTTCCAACCTAAACTCAGGAATTAATTAGGAAATTGCCCTTCCTACTGCCTGAACTAAACTAGGTGTTCTGTACAGATGATATGTCCTACGATCATGTGGTCACAGCTGATTGGACTAAGGTGTTGGGTTTTAGGGAGGTCTCCACTTCACAAGTTCAAAACCACTGGAAAGACAGAAGCAGGAAATGGCAGATGTTAGCTTTATTACTGATAACATGATTGGAAAATGTGACTCTGGGACATTGGTCAAAATAGCTAACATTCTTCTCTCACTCTTGCCCAAAGTCCAGACCTCAGGAAGGTCAGCCTGAGTGAAGGATTGGTTCCATAGAGCAAGACTTCTTACAGAGTGAAGGCAGAGAGAGAAATAGAAGAAATGTTCATCTACATAAGGGAAGGGAAGCGAAAATAATATAAAAACAGGGAGAGGGATAAAAACATGAGATTCTTAAACATGGAGAACAAACAGAGGGTTACTGGAGGGGTTGTGGGAGGGAGGATGTGCTAAATGGGTAAGGGGCATTAAGGAATCTACTCTTGAAATAATTGTTGCACTATAGGCTAACTAACTTGGATGTAAATTTTTAAAAAATTAATTTAAAAAATACAAGAGATGACAAATGCTGGTTAGAATGTGGAGGACAGGGAACACTTGTACACTCTTGGTGGGAATCTAAACTGGTACAGCCACTATGGAAACATGGAACTTCCTCAAGAAATTAAAAATAGAATTGTCATATGATCCAGCAATTCCACTTCTAGGTATCTATCCAAAAGAAAGGAAATCATTATCTTAAAGACATGTCTATAATTCCATGTTCACTACAGTATTACCCACAATAGCCAAGATACAGAAACAATGTAAATGTCTGTCGATGGGTGAATGTAAATTGTGCACATATATATATGATATATATATATGATATATATCTTCATTACCCATATATATATGATATATACCCATATATATGATATATATATGTGCACAATTGAATGCTAGCCATAAAAAAAATCCTACCATTGAAAACAACATGAATGAACCTGGAGGGCATTGTGCTGAGTGAAATGAGCCAGATATAAAAGGACAAATGCTGTATGATCTCACTTATATGTGGTATCCACAAAAGTTGAACTCATAGAAGCAGACAATAAGTGGTTGCTGTGGACTTAGGGGTGAGGAAAATAGGGAGAAGTTGATAAAATTGTACAAGCTTTAAGCTATAAGATGAATAAAGTCTGTGGATTTAATGTATAACATGGTGACTATAGTTGATAATACTGTACTGTATAATTGAGTTTTCTAGTAGAACTTAAAGATTCTCACACAAAAAAGTAACTATGTGATGGAAGGGATGGATTTGTTGTTTAACTAGATGGGGGGATTCTTTTTACAATGTATACATATATCAAATCATCACATTTACACTTAAAATATCTTATAATTTTCTCAGTTATACCTCAATAAAGCTGAAAAATAAAGCAAAACTATCACTTTTTGAACACTGACTTTTAGGTATTCAACAAGTATTCTTTGTACACTCACTCTGTATCATCCAATATCCAATTTTGGCACACCTGCTACTTGTCATTTAACATTATGTCTTTGCACACTTACTGAATCCTACTCAACAACCATTTTATTCAAACTCACTGTAAGCAATTCAACAGCCACTCTTTTCCCCACTCATTGTGTGCAAAGTAACAACATCTTTTTAGACATTCAGATTAATTAGAAAAACAGCGCTTATATATTTATTCTGCCCCATCCAATTTCCACTCCTTGTAATCCAATAATATGCCATTCAACAATCATTCCTTGTGAACTCACTATTTGCCTATAGGCAACCTCTGTTAACATATTCTGAGCAATTCAAAAAACACCCTTTGATTGTTTTCTTTCTTAAATTCCACATGTGAATCAGGTCATATGGTATTTGTCTTTCTCTGACTGACTTATTTCGCATAGCATGATGCACTCTAGTTCCATCCATGTTGTTGCAAATGGCAAGATTTCCTTCCTTCTATGGCTGAGTAATATTCCATACACAATGGACCGTATATGTGTCATCAGTTGATGGACACTTGGGCTGTTTCCATAATTTGACTATTGTAGATCATGTTGCTGTGGACATCAGGGTGCATGTGTCCCTTTGAATGAGTACGTTAAATAACTGGAATTTAAATAAAAACTTAAAAAAATAAAAAATAAAGAAATGTTCATCTGGTTCTTACTCTCCCACTTGAGAATACTGACAGATGAATGTCACCTCTGTGGGGAAAGATAATATATGAGAGGAAAGAGGCCAGGACTGTTACTCCATTGCAGTGATTTTCAAATTTTACCAAGCATCAGAATCAACTGCAAGGACTGCTACCGGCATTTATTTTGATGACTTTTTATTTTGAAATAATTTTAGACTTACAGAAAAGTTGCAAAAATAGTTCCCACATACTCTCCATCTAGTTTTCTTTAATCACAGTGTAATTACCAACTAACTAACTAACGTTGACACAGTAATAGTCCTAATTTATAGACCTTCTTCAAATCTTGTCAGTTTTCCTAGTTATATTTCTTTTTTTCTTTTTCTCTTCCCAAGATATAATTCAGTGTCTCACATTGGATTTAGTTGATATTCTGCTTAGTATTTCCTAGCTCTGTGAGAATTCTTCAGTCTTTTTTTCATAACCTATTTTTCATAACCTTGACACTTCCAAAGAGTACTGGTCAGGTATTTTGCAGAATGTCCCTCACTATGCAAACAAAGATTGTTTTCCTTCTTAACCCCCTTCTTATGCCTCTGTTTTTTTTTTCTCTTGTCCAACTGAACTGACTAATATCTCAACTACAACGTTGAAAAACAGCAGAAATAGTAAGCATCCTTCACTTGTTTCTGACCCTAGTGGAAATGCCTCTAATGTTTTTGCTGGCTTTAGAATGAGGTATACCATTCTATGGTATTTTACCATTTTATGGAAGTAACCTTCAGTTCCTATTTTCTTTGATGTTTTAATTATGGATGAGTGTCAAATTTTGTTCACGGAGTTTTCAGCACATACAGAAATAATTACATAATTGTTTCCTTAGATATATTAACATATAGTATCAGTGGACTTTCTAATATTAAATCTATATGGCATTCCTGGAATACATCTCACTTCATAATAGCATGTTACTTTCTTCTTGTGGTGTTTAATTCACTTTGTTAACAATTTGATCTAGTAGTTTTGCATCAGTATTCGTAAATGATATTGTGATATTACTCTGTATTTTTCCTTTTCTTTCTTTTTTTGGTATTGTCTCTGTCAGCTTTAGGTATTAATATTAGAAGTGCTTGATAAGAATAACTAGGGATTTTTTCTTCAGTTTGAATGTTCTCGAGCTATATGTAGAACATTGGAACTGTCTTTTCTAAAGAGTTGGTAAAATTCTGTTATGAAACTATCTGAATCTGGTGCTTTTTGTAGTGTAGTTTCCTCATACATTTCTCAGTTTCTTCCATGGAAATTAGTCTGGTTGATCTTTCTAATAAAATTTCTAATTCTAATGGACTCAAATTTGGCAATCTGTAATTTCCTACAAAATTATCTGTTTCATCTAGGTTTTCAGATTTACTTGTAAAGGCATCTGCAAAGTAATATCTTATGAATTTATTTTTAAATTTCTGTGTTTGTGTCTCCATTTCATTTCATATTTTACATTCTGTAATCTCTTTTATTTCCTTCCAAATGGCTAGTGGTTTGTCTATTCTTTTTTATTTTTTTTTAACAGGGATTTTGATTTGTTGGTTAGGTCTAGTCTACCTCATTGATTTCTATTTTTACCTTTATTTCTTCCTCTTGTTATTTCTTTTGGTTTACTGTATCTTTTTTCATTTCTTGATCTGGTCATTGAATTCATTTATTTTCATTCTTCTATTTTACTAATGAAAATGTTTAGTACTATAAAATGTACTCTGATTATTGCTTTAAATATATTGCATAAATTCTGGTATTGTAGTGTTTTAATTTTCATTATTTAAAGAAAGTTATAATTTCAGTTTGCATTATTTAATTTAAAAGTTATATAATAATTTAAAAATTTTTTTCCAGTGTAAGGGCTATTCTGTATTTTTGTTCATAACTTCTAATTTTACTGTGCTGTCATCAGAGAGTGTTTGTAGTATTTATACTATATGAAATTACATTTTTTGTTACCTATAATATTGATAATTCTTGTGAATGTTCCATGAGTCCTTGAGAGCAAGTTTCTTTTTGTATTACCATATTGTAGAGATTGATAATTACCCAAAAGTTTTACCTTGTTGATTGTGTTGTTTATGTATTCTGTCTCTTTAGTTCTTATTTGCTTGATCCAAATTATACTGTGAGCGATTACATAAATTGTGTATTTTTAGTGGGTTTTTATCCACATCTATTTGGACCTTCTGTAGTTTTTTGCTTCATAAAGATGGTTACTGTGTTATTTGTTCCATAATTATTCATCAGTTTTATATTTCTTTTGTGAACTGTTTTGTTTAGCATTAAAAGGTGTCCTTACTTATCATTTGTTTTGGCTTGACTTCTGCTTTGTCTGATGCCAGGATAATTACTTCTCATCTTTTTTCCTTTCCATTTGTCTGACATACCTTTGTATACCATTCATTTTTCTGTTTCTTTTTCTTGTTTTAAATTTGGTTCTTACATCCAGAATATACTTGGCATTTATTTTACGAGACAAATTGAAAATCTCATTCAATTAATATGTGTGTTAAGTCTGTTTTTTATTGATATGACTAGTATGTTTGGTTTTAATATTTTAAATTATGCATATTTCATTATATTTCCAATTTTTTACCTCTACAATATTTGTATCCTTTATCCTGTAATTAAAAAATGGTATTAGATATATTTGTATTTTTATTTTAGTTTTGTGCTTATATATATTTTTAAGCTTATTTATTTATTTTTGAGAGAGAAAGAGCATGAGTGGGGGAGTGGCAAGGAGAGAGGAGATAGAGAACCCAAGCAGGCTCTTCACTGCTAGTGCAGAGCCCTGTGCAGGGATCAATCCCACGAACAATGAGATCATGACCTGAGGCAAAATCAAGAGTCAGTCACTTGACCAACTGAGCCACTCAGGTGCCCCCATGCCTGTTATTTTTTAATCACTTAGTCCATCGTTTTACTATTTAATATTTTATCAGGTTTTTATTGGTATCCTTTAACTTCTACCTGTTGTCTATATAGCAACCAATTATTTTACTTTATTTCTCTTTCTATTATTCTACTTTGTCAAAAGATATAATACTGTCCATTGGCCTTCCATTCCCATTCCTACTGATGTTTTAATCTCAGATGTATTATCAGTGGCTCTCAACTGAGAATAATTTAATATTTTATTTATTTTTGAGAGAGAGAGAGACAGCGTGAGCAGGGGAGGGTCAGAGAGAGAGGGAGACACAGAATCTGATGACAGGCTCCAGGCTCTGAGCTAGCCATCAGCACAGAGCCTGATGCGGGGCTCGAACCCACGAACAGTAAGATCATGACCTGAGCTGAAGCCGGATGTTCGACTGACTGAGCCACCCAGGCACCCCTCAACTGAGAATAATTTAGTCTCCCTGCAGACATTTGGTAAGGCCTGGAGACATTTTTGATTGTGACTGTGGGTGGAGGGGTGGTGGTGGTGGTGTTGCTCCTGGTATCTAACAAATAAAGGCTAGGGATCCTGCTAGATATCTATCCTTCAATTTATAGGATAATCCCCCCAACAAAAATTTATCCAGCCTAAAATGTCAATAGGCCCAAAGTTGAGAAACTCTGACATACATTCTGAATTTATAGTGTTCACCATCAGATCTCTTGCCAAAGTTTTAAAAGTTATACCTCTCCTAGGTAAAGCACAGAATTCAAGTTCTTGCATGTGGAAAACTTTTTCATGCCCTCACATGCCTGCTTGAGTACATCTAGTTCCACTTAGAGTGTCATTTTGCAGTTTTCTTCTGTTTCATGATTGTTTATTTAGGGGGTGAGTAGTATTTACCTTCTGGAATGGATACTGACTTTTTGCAATACTGCTGAATGGATCTGTTGATTTTCTTCTTGTTTAGTTGGTTTTTTTTTTTTCTTCTTTTTGTGGTATTGAGTGTTTTACAAGAATCCTAGTTCAACTACTATTCTTCTGTCAGATTCTTAAGTGGATTCTTGTTTGGTCATAAAGGATGAGTTGTAAGAGGTGTGTGTGTGTGTGTGTGTGTTTCCTTTATTGTTAAGGCTTTTCTCCAACAGAATCTCTTTAGCGTCTAAACTAAGGGAGCCTTTGCTCCCTGCACACTTTCCTAGGCTTTTCCTTCCTCGATAAATGACCTCTCTCCCCTTCCCCTTTATGTAGACTTTCTCATAATCACTGGTACTATTGAAAGATTATAATCACTGGTACTATTGCAGTTATCTCACCAATTTTGGATAACACTGTCAAGCCTTTTCAGATGATAACTCTAGCTTATGTCATTTCTCAGTTTTCAGATTCCTTTCCTCTTATTGTTTATACTGGACATAGGACGCTTTTTAATAGACAATTTCAGTCTCCATTTCTTTCTATTGTCATATTTAGTGTTGTTTTGTTTGTTAATTTCTCTTGGTTTCCCAACTAGAAACCCAGACTGGTAGACAATATGGGTAAGGTCTCAGTATTTTCTATCTCCATAATCCTTAGTGCAGTGCCAGGAATTGAGTAGGCATTCAATGAACACTTGCTGCTTGGTAAGAAATGGAAGCCTAATTTTAGTTGGGAAAGGAGAAAAACTTGTGAAGCAAAGCAAAGTCATCAAGTGAATGTAATTGCCCCTCCAGCTGCGTTTGACACACGTCCCCTAGCAGCTGAACAGGGGAGAGATGTTTGGGACAAGCTGTGTTACGAAAAGCTAATGAACAGTGGGAGGAAAAGAATATATTAGCAATGCTCTGTTCACACCACTTTCCAGTGTAATTGCTCCTGGACAATAGAAAGGTGAGAGACATGCTTGCTCTTTCACCCAAAGATAAACAAACAAGTCTACCTTCCCCAGTTCCATGGTTTGCCATAGCTTGCCTGGTACTAAACTTAATGTATATGTATAGATCAAGGAACTGGCATAGTGGGAAAAGCCAGGATTTTAAAAGTAGTCAACTTCAACTACTATCTTACCAGTTTATTAGCAAGTAAGTTAGTATCAGCAAATTGTATAGTCTCCGACTCTGTCTGATCATCTGCAAAATGGGGGTTATTAATAATGATCCCATGAGATTGCTGAGAGGATTAAATAAGAAGAAGGTGGCAGAATAGTGTAGTTGACTGCCTGAATCTAAATCTGTGATTTGGGGCAAGTTATTTCCCTTCCCCTGCTTTAGCTCTTCGTTTCTCACACCAGGATGTTAATATTATTTACATTTGATGGCTTTAGTGAAAATTAAATGCATCGATACATGGACAGCCACTTAGGACAGTGCCTAGCATATAAGTCCTCAGTTAAGTTTTATTTTTGACTGTGATGATGTATCTAAAGCCCAGTGTGTGACACATGGTAGGTACTCCTTGAATTTAGCTCTCATTCATTCATTATTTAACAATAATTATTAAGAAGATTGTTGTCCCTGACAACAATTCTTTAGGGAGCCAACATTCTTCTTCTCTGAAGCATTGGAAAGGATACAGGGGATGGTGATTCTAATAGCCACACAGCCTTTAACCATGACCTTGATAATTACTCAATTCTCTGGGCTTCTGTTTATTTCAGCTGTAAAATAAAGTATTTAGGAGATGGTCTCAAAGCTTCCTTGCAAGCTGAAAACTTCTATGGTTCTAAAAATGTATGCCTGCCCACTTATACCTTGTGGAATAGGCCTGAGTCAGCTTGAGGCTGGAGCAGTAATTCTCAAAGAGAGGTCTTCAGACCAGTAGCATCAGCATAACCTGGGAGCATGTTAGAGATGCAGATCATGGGGCTCCACCTCCAAATCCCTGAATCAGAAACACTGGGGATGCGACCCAATACTTGGGTTGAGTAAGTCTCCCAGGTGATTCTGATGCTCATTAAAGTTTGCAGAACCCTGAGCTGGACTACCAGAAAACATTTAATGAAAAAGAGGATCTTAGTGGCCAACAAGATTCTAAGGAGAAGCAGTGGTTCTCAACCCAGTCTGTACATCAGAACTACGGAGGGAAAAAAAATTCTAAGCACCAAAGTTTGGCTTCAGTTTCAGAATTTCTGATTTGTTTGGTATACGATGAGCCCCAGGGATCAGCAACTTTAAGAACACCTCAGGAGATTCCTATTGACGTCCACAACTTGTTAAACAATCTAATTATGCAAATGAAAAGGGGGTTGTCTGAGAAATGAAATTGCTCACCAAGGTCATAGAAGTAATTTGAACTCTAACTCAGGTGTCCTAATCCTTCAGCCAGTTTTAATCATTTTTATTTTGTTGTATTTATTAATTAGGTTCTATAATCATCCCCTTTTGGAAAACTCAGAGTCAAAATATTCCATGTATTTAGTTGTCTAATATGTTTGCCCAGAGAATGTCCAAATCTTTCCATATTAGGAGGTTATTGGTGTTTTTTTTTCCATTTTAGCAGTGATTATCTGCTAAATATCTTCTTACATGTGTGCATACACACACACACACACACACACCATCTAGAGTTCCAGTTTCCTATATAAACATGTGTATGTGAGCTAGTTCAAACAGGATATCAAATATAGTCTCTTATAAGTTAACATTTAACAGAATTATAGCAATAGAAAGTTGAAAATAGCAATCTCCATATTGGGGAAATTCCAAGAAGAGTGTCTCAAAGGGAGGTAGGATAGAACCTATGATTGGTGTTTTCTGGACATCTACTAGGCGCATTAGTTATTGATGGATTTTGGAGTCACTACCTAACCGGGATAATTTTAAAAAGCGAGTTAATAGCTCTGAAGGTATTTTGCTCTTAAAGGAACTGGAAGAAGACATTTTTTTATACTGCAAGGATATTAAACTAGTACAGCTAGTGCTTTACAGAAATTTGCTAAGTGAAATATAGCAAGATATATCAATATAGCAATAAAGACTGTGCCTTTCAAACAATGCTTATTCCTCAGATGTGTTTGTAGATTCTACAAATGATTTAAATCTCCTTTTTATACTTTATTTCAAATTAGTTTACAAGTTGAATTAAAAAGAAAATATGCACTTCAATTGTGTTATATGACATTTAACACATTGAAGATGTCCAATGATTAGTTTTATTTATTGATTAGCTTTACACATATATATGATAAACCTGAATTTAGTTACTATTTGTAAATTTAAAATACATGAATAAATGTGCTTTTATTTGTTTTATTTACTGGGTTTTTGTGCATTTTATTAAATACACATGATTCTATGTCTACAAATTTTGAAAATCACTGTATTAGAAAAAGATAAATAGAAGTGTGTAAGAAGCATCAGAGCTACTGGCTAACATCTAGATTAAATAGTTACCTGGAAAGAAAATATTTTTAGGTGTCTGAGGGCATATTGACATCTACTGATTTATTTGGATAGATCACTAGATTAACTTTACATGTATGTATGTATGTATCTCTGTGTACATGTGTATGTATGTATTATGAGTTTTATAAAACTTATCTATGATCTCTATTAGAATTAAATTCCATAGGTCACTACTTCTTCTTTTTATAGGGTCATGGGTTGGTGATATTTCCCTGCTCCCCACCCTCAGAGTGGTCTATAAATAAAGGACTCATTAAACTTGTTTAACAAAGAAAATTATAACCCTTCCCCCCACCAAGAAAGAGAGAAAGAAAGAAAGAAAAGAAAATGAACCTTTTACAAAGTTTCTTTTCTTCACCAGGTATAATCTATATCAAAAGACTGAAAGTAGAAATATGTTCAGGAATAGTAAATCCATAATGGCAAAATTATGAATATTTAAGAACTTTTTGTATTGTCTTATTTATTGTATCACAGATTTCAACACCTATGATCCTCCACAAACCACAAAGAACAATAGCCATTGCCTACATGAACCAAAGTTTTGTTTAAAAGGACCAAGTCCTGTGTCAGAGGTAAATTAACCATAGTTGATGTCTTCTCTCGCCTCTTGTGTTTACCACTGGCTAAGCCAGGCCCCCATTTTAAGATCTATAACTTCTTTTAGGCAACCTCTGGGTTTCTATAATTGTGCCAACAATAAAGGATATGCTAAAGGAGAATGGCCTCTAATAGAAAAGCCTTGTTCAGTGCACCTTCTTAGCCATGAAGAATAATGGAAATGGACAAGGGAAATTCTTTCAAAGAGTAAAACTGAAGGTGGCCAGTTTACTTCAATTAGTCTGCGCTTTTCCTAGAAAGGCAGGTATGGAACTAGATATTGCTCTCTATGTTCTGCTTTTCAATACTGGAATTAAAAAAAAAAATTTTAATGTTTATTTTATTTTTGAAAGAAGGTGAGAGAGGGAGAGACAGATAGACAGAATTTGGGTGGCAGAGGTGCAGAGAGAGAGGGAGACTCAGAATCTGAAGCAGGTTCCAGGCTCCAAACTGTCAGCACAGAGCCCAATGCGGGGCTTAAACTCATGAACCGGGAGATCATGACCTGAGCCGAAGTCAGACACTTAACTGACTGAGCGACCCAGGCTCCCCTCAATACTGGAATTTTTAATGTGATGATCTTTTTTTTTAATATATCTTGCAAACTGGAAGTATTAAAGATGGTTGCCATTTCAGCTCACAAATTGAAAAATTCTGGGGAAAGTATATAAGGTCTGATTAAACTTGAAAATGGGATGCAGAAGGTGGACATAGTTCTGGCTGTCCTCTAGTGGGGAAGATCAATATATTTGTGGTTGTATATAAAGCATCCTATTATGAAAAGCAAGGATTTTTTCAAATTGTATGTATAGGAAAGGGTGTGTGTGTGTGTGTGTGTGTGTACACACACATATACACCAAGAAGAGATACAATGCATTGATGACCATCTCGCTTCCAACATGTCCCCAGTGGCTGTTTCTATGGTTCCTCCCCCTTCTTCAGATAGGAACCTAATTCTTTGGCCACAGTAATTGGTTTAGCAATGAGTACATGGACCAATTGGGTTTCTAATTCCAGTATTTTTCAGGCAAGACCTAGTGGAAAAGAAACATTTTGGCCTTTGGTTATAGAGCTATGAAAATGTCAGTTCAAGGCTGTCATTTTTATTATTTACATTTCCACTCAGCACAGTCACACTTGGTGTTCCTTTTGGAATTCTCTTCCCTTGAGTTTTTCCTTGGCTGACCGCTGCTAATCATTTATTTCTAGTCAAATATCATCTCAGAGAAGCCTTTCTTATTTATTTTTATTTATACAAGGATACATTTATTTTTATTTATACAAATATTTATGTGTTTGTGTGTGCTCTTTGTTTATCCATCTATTTATACAAATCACAAGCTGTCTTCCTCACTGCCCATGCCCAACCTCACTTCTATGCCACTTCCTTTCCTTTCCATAATCCTATGTCATTTTCTTCATTGCCTTTCTCATTACTTAAAAATATGGACTTGCCTCAGTCTCAGCTTCCGTCTCTTCCCTCTGTATGTCTGTTACCTTAGACTCTGAGTTCTTATAATATCACTCTCATGGCCTCACTGCTATGACTCCATCGCTAGTTACTATTTCAGTTTGGCACCATCTTCTACTGCCATGATTTCATAGTTTAAATCCCTAAGCTAATTTGGCCGTATTTTTTTTTCCGAAGCCATGTCAGATGGATGCAATCAGGTGAAGTGTAATGTAATCTGGGGGCAGGTGCACACTCTTCCATTATGAAGAATAGTCCTCTCCTCTTGCTTCATTGTCTCATGTGGTTGGTTTAGCACCAGAAAAGTGCTTTCAATGTGTTGTTCTTAGACCACCAGCATTAAACATCACTTAGGAATTTGTAAGACATATAAATTTGCAGGCCCCACTCCTGACCTACTTACTCAGAGACTCTGGAAGTGCTTTAGTAATCCGTATTTCAATCCACATTTTAATGCACTTTCTAGGACTTTCAGGCTGAAGCAATGGTGGTTGCTTACCTTCCCATCTCCCAATATTTCCTACAGGAAACAATACAGAATAATAAACAGGGCTTTAAAGGAAAGTTGACCCCAAAACAATGCCTCGGCATAACTTAAAGACAGAGGATGCCCAAACTTCAAAATAACTGTTAAAAAAATGACCAAATTTTAGTGCACTATTTCTCAGATTCCTACACCACCTCTCCTCCATAGCAGGGTTTTTGGCATGCAAAGATAGGCTAAGAAAAACTGCAGGGAAGACAGAAAAGGGAAGACAATGAAGGAGCCCGGGGTCAATCTCAACACACTACTAGAGAGACGGAGTGTACCTTAAGCATAAAATTACTAAAAAAAGTATACAAGTAGATCAGAGCACAGACTGTAGTGAGAGGACTTAAAAGTATGTGCAGTTTGAAGGTTCAGTCTTCAAACATATAGATTCTGGGAGAGAGTATAAAAGAAAGACTCAATAAAACTTGGGGGGAAAAAGGAAGAAAAAAGCACCTTTTGATAATAGGAAAAGAAGCAAAGAGGAAAAATGTAGGGTTCTGAAATTCAGAAACTGACTACAAACAGTAAGAAAACAAGCTACCTAATTAAAACATGAGCCTAAGATCTTAACAGCCACCTCAGCCAAGAAGATATAGAGATGGCAAATAAACATATTAAAGGATGTGCCACACCATATGTCATGAGTGAAATGAAAATTAAACCAATGAAATACCACTACACACCTATTGGAATGGTAAAAATGTGGAGCACTGACAACACCAAATGTTGGTGAGGATGTGGAGCAATAGGAACCCCCATTCATTGCTGGAGGGAATGCAAAATGGCATGGACACTTTGGGAGACAAGTTGGTGTTTTCTCACAAAACTAAACATGCTCTTACCATATAGTCTAGCAGTTGCACTCCTTGGTATTTACCAAAGGTGACGAAAACTTATGTCCACACAAAAAAACCTATGCACATGATGTTTATAACAACTTTATCCATAGTTGGTCCAACTTGGAAGCAATCAAGATGTCCTTCAGTAGGTATATGGATAAAGTTTGCACATCTGGACAATGTAATGTTATTCAGCACTTAAAGGAAATGAACTATCAAAGCATAAAAAAGACATGGAGGAAACTTAAATCCATATCACTAAATGAAAGAAGTCAAACTGAAAAGGCTACATACTGTATTATTCCAACTATGTGACTTTCTGAAGAAGGCAAAACTATGGAGACAATAAAATCAGTGGAACACAAAGGATTTAAGGTAGTGAAAATACTCTGTATGATGTCATAATGATGGGTTTGTCATAATACATTTGTTCAAACCCATACACCATACAATACCACCATACTAAGATGAACTAGGATATTTGGGTTTTTATAATGTATCCATGTAGATTCATTCTTGGTATAAAAAGTGTACTTTTCTGGTAAGTGATATTGGTGACGGAGGAGGCTATGCATGCATGGGGGCAAAAGGTACATGAGAAATCTTTGCATCTCCATCTCAATTTTGTTGTAAACCTAGAACTTCTCTAAAAAAATAAAATCTTAAAAAAACCTCACAACAGGGATGCACACACACGCGCACACACATACACACACATCTCTCACAGGCCCTCCTTTACCACCACAGATCCATTAAAGTGTCTTTCAGAAGAGGGGTTGTTAAACTAGGACTCTTGTAAAACATAGAATCCCGCAAAAAATCACTTGGTTTAAGCGCTGAGTAGGCTTTGTTGGATAAACTCAAAAGAAAAAAATAGACAAAATAGAGTATATGGCCCCATACCATACTGCTATTCTGTGGAGTCATACCTGATGTTCTTACAATAAAAGCGTAGGAGGGATCCCACAAGCAGGAGAAAAACACTGAACTTCGGCAATTGCTGCTTGTTGAGAGACAATTCTTTATGGGCCTCACATTTCTGCACATTGACCAGCCTTTGTTCAAATTATCTTGTTAAAGATGTTTATACAGTGAACAGCCTTAGAAGAGAGAGATAATATCTTCCTCTGGAGCAAAGGCAAGTTTGATTAAAGCCTTTGATTAAATCTCTACAGAGGATTTTTCCCTCCAGAACAAGGGGTAAACATGCTGATGTCCGTTACGGAAGGTTGGATTCCCAAGGCTCTGGGTTTTACGCATGGAATGCAATTCCATTGCTGGTGAAGATCTCATATGTCCCTTTTTGTATCACAATGTAGGAATAAGGCTTGGGTAACTAGAATGAATGCTGTTATTCTGATCAGTGCTATCTCTGTGAGTAATAAATTGTCCTTGGTCTCTGATTTAGAGGTTTAATGTCTTCTGCTAGCATCCATGAAAATGCCGCGGGTTAACTCGTTAGCTTGTAAGTAAGGTAACATTTCAGGCCCTTAACAGTTATAGAGATATGCATCTATGCAGTCATGACATTTAGAGCCATTATAGTCAGAAGCCAGGCGATTTGTTAGAACATTGGCTGATTCTCTTGGTTCGGAAGGACATGCAACACTTGTGAAGGAAGAAAGGTAACAGCAAGATCATTGTATGGCTGCAGCCTATTATGTAAATCTTACGTCTATTTGAAGATGGCAACAAAAAGTCTCAGAGTTTTTTACAGTAGAAGTTGGCAGCTCTAAAGGTGTTTAGCTCCTCAGGGAGATTTCCCTGAGAGAGACAAAATCCTATGGAAAATCATAGTTAAGGCAGTGAATAATACTTGGCTCTTATTGCCCCAGAAGTGTTTCAATGCTGATCAAATGATGCACTGGAGAATGAGAACCTGTCCCAAAGGAATTCAAATACATCCTTGTGATCAGCTCTGTTGTCCTAGAAAACTCTCTTATTCCTAGTATTGAAGCCAGGCAAGAATTTACAAGATGTCACCATGACAGGGAGGCAGCAATGCTTGGGATCAAGACGGACTCCTCAAAAAAGAGTGCTACTGTAGCATAAGAATAGACATATAGACCAATGAAATCGAATTTAAAAAATCTGGGGTGTCTGAGTGTCAGTCAGCTAAGTGCCCATCTTCAGCTCAGGTCATGATCTCATACTCCGTGAGTTGGAGCCCTGTGTTGGGCTCTGTGCCGACCTCTCAGAGCCTGGAGCCTGCTTCAGATTCTGTATCTCCCTCTCTCTGCCCCTCCCCCACTCATGCCTCTGTCTCTCTTTCTCTCAAAAGTAAATAAACACTAAAAAATAAAGGAAAAAGAATTTTAAAAAATTTAGAAATAAACCCTTACGTTCATGATCAATTGATTTTCAACATGGATAACAAGGCAATTCAATTTTAAAAAGTGCTGGGGCAACTGGTATACATGTGTAAAAGAATGGAATGGGACCCCTTTCTTACACATAAACAAAAATAACTCAAAATGGATCATAAACTGAAATGTAAGAGCTAGAATTTTGAAACTCTTAGAAAAAATTATAGTAGTAAATCTTCATGGCCTTGGATTAGGCAAAGATTTCTTTGATAAGATATCTCAAGAAAAAGAAAAAAGATAAAATTGAATTTCATCACAATTAAAATCTTTTATACTTCAAAGGACGTCATCAGGAAAATGAAAAAAACTACAGAATTGGATAAAATATTTGTAACTCATATATCTGACAAGGGATTTGCATACAGAACATATAGAGAATGTCTACAGCTCCATAATAAAATTATAAATACTCCAATTAAAAAATGAGCAAAGGACATAAATGGACATCTCTCCAAAGAAGACATATAAGCATAAATAAACACCTGCAATGATGCTTAATATCATTGGTCATTTTAAAAATGCAAGTCAAAATCACAAGGAGATATGATATCACACATATTAGGATGGCTACAATCAAAATGACAGATAATAATCAGGATGGGTGAAGATGAGGAGAAATTAGAATTCTGGTATAACACTGGAAAGATGATAAAACCACTGACTTGGAAAATAGTTTGGCAGCTACTTTAAGAGTTAAACATTAGGTTACCACATGACTCCACCTTTCCATGCTATATACCCAAGAATATTGAAAATATGTGTCCACACAAAAACTGGTACATGAATAATAGCAGCCTTATGCGTAATAGCTAAAAAGTGGAAAAAACGGAAATATTCATCAGCTAGTGAATGGATAAATGGTATTCATGGTATTCATATCATGGAACATTTCATTAAAAAAATGAAGTAGTGACACATGGTATAACAAAGCTGAATCTCGCCAGAGCATAGAAGGAATGGGGAATCGCTAACAAGTACACAGCTTCCCTTTGGGATGATGGAAATAGTTTGGAAACTGATAGCAGTGATAGATGCACAACATTGGCAATATACTAAAAACCACTGAATCGTATGCTTTAAAATGGTGAAGTTTATGTTGTGTGAATTATATCTCGATCCTAAAATACTGCAAAAAACACACAAAAGGCCACATATTGTATAATTCTGTTCGCAGGTTTCCCTTGTATTCTGAGAGTGTGCTTTATGCCACATTGCTTTCATAAAAGACCCATGTTAGATTCTGTTGTTGTTAACTGGAGAAAATATGAAGAGGATTTTCACTTTCATGCAATGGTAATTGCTTCTTTGCTTTAGGCCATTTTGGCTTACGAAAGTTTCATAGGAACGTTCTACTTCTGGATAGCGAGTGAAGCCTGCATATGAAATGTCCAGAATAGGCAAATCCATAAATATAGAAAGTAGATTAGCAACTGTCAGGTGCTGGGGTGGGGGTGGCGGTGGGGGTGAATGGGTAGGGACTGCTAGTGTGTATGAGGATTCTTTTGGGGTGAAGAAAATGTTTTAAAATGGATTGTGGTGGTGGATGCACAACTCTATGAAATATATGAAAAAACCATTGAATTGTATACTTTAAAAAGGTAAACTTTATGGCATGTGAATTAGACATCAATAAAAATATCATAAAAAGAACAAAAATTTTATCTGTTTAAGAAATAGAAAGTTATGCAGTACCCATAAATAAGAAAATTGTTTAATAAATCTTTATATCCTATTATCTACAAAAAATGGTGCTACTATGCATGTCAAGCCCAAGTTCACAAAAAATGTAAATCCCGAGGTCTTAGGCAGAAGATAATGCTCCTATGGCTGTGAAGTCAAAGGGTTCTCAAAGCTGAAATAGATAGACTTTGAGTGGATAAAAAACATTGGGATTTCATTTGGTTGAGTCTCGGGCTGCCACCATATTTCTGAAAACTGAAAGTAAGCATACTTTGTGATGAGTGCCACCTAAACTCTCCCCCTCCACTCCAAACACAGCTGCTTTAAGGAGAAGATGATTAGAAATAGGACTAAGATCTCTCTGTTCTCAATGACTACCAAAGGCCAAATATACCAGTCCGTATCAGTCTGAGTATGGTAGGGAATTCTGGGTGGGGCAGGACTTAAATTCCCCCTCTGGTTCTATTGATACTGGCATCCAAGTTGCCATTCTACTCACTCTTTTGAAGGAAGGGTCCAACTAATGGGTTTTGGGCAAGAATAGTGAAAAACAAAAGCTAATATGACCTTGTGAGCAGGGCTTTGAGAGGATTCAATGTACTGATGTTTCTACTTCAGTGAATGCACTGGAAGAACTTTCTGTTATATGCCTCTGTCTCATAAATGATGGAGAGTATTGTTTTGATTAGAAATTGTTGCATGTAGAGAGATACTCATACCTTTGGGGTCCTTTATCTCTAAAGACTACTGTGAATTACAAGTCTCTGTGACTTACAAATTTACCAGTTGGAGCTTCCAGCAAGGAGAGCCAGCCTCTGCCTGGAAGTATTTTGGATTCGTTGCCTCCCTTTTGAAAAGCAGCTATTAGCTTACTATTGGACTTTTGTCAAAACCAAGACATAACTTATAGAGGATTTGATATTCTACCACTTGATGTTTCTATTTTGGAGTGGGTCAATTCATACTTACTGACTGATAAGGTGGGAGGTGTCCAAGGAGACTTACTTTTCAGTCGGAAATGACATACTCAAGAATATAGAGGCTCTACCAGTATCTCAGTTTTCATAAAAAGTGACAGCTATCCCATTTGTGGGAAATTTCAATCCCAACTCCACTGCCTGTAGCAAAGTCACTGGCTCAATGGGACTCTCGATTTCCAGGGGTTCTCCTAAATGATTGGACCTGGTGACCAGATGGCGTGGCTAAGCTGACATTTGATGGCGTCCACTGTGCGGCTGCACCAGCTACATAACAGTGAAAATGGATGTGCTTGTCCTGTTCTAAAACCTTCCACTGCAGTGGACAGGACACGGGTTGTTCTCACAGCTTTGGCCAATACCTGCGTTTATGAATTTATTATATTTTTACTGATTCTTGAGCTGTTGCCAATGGTCTGGCTGTTTGGTCTGCCTCTTGGAAAACCAGAGGCAGACAGACTATAGACACCCTTTGGGGCAAATTAAAGGCACCCATTGGAGCAGATTAAAAGCACTTTGGGGACTGCTGATTGAACCATCTGTGTCACTCACAAAGAAGGTTGTGGTAAGGGCCTGTTCTGTGATAAGAACAACTGTAATCAAGCTGCTCATGGAGCCTGAATTACACAAATCACCAAATCTGCCTGGGTCTATTGTCATACCATAAATAGGAATGCATCTACCACTGTAAACTGGGTGCAAAAGACTTTAATGTAGCTGATTCAGGTAACCGTGTGGCTGTGCCACTCCCGTCAGCTGACCTGGGCCTCACCATGTGGTCTTTGAAACTAATTGTGCCACGTTTTCAGTTTTTCAGGTAATTTTCAGACTAAAAATATGATGCAGTGGTACACATATTATTGCAACTACTGCTCAACAATGATTAATAGTAAAGATACTTGGTGGACTTTCCACATTCTTTGTCATACTTGGGTATCTGTCATACTTGGGAGCTTGGAATGACCTCCTCAAAAGTTGACTCAAAAAGTTTTCTGACTCTCCCTTCTTTACTTGCTCTCTGCCTTAGTAAGGCTGTGTGGTCTCTGCACAAGTTCTCCCTAGAGATGTTTTGTTTTCTCTTAGCTACTTTATCGGTAATGATGAGGATGAATAAAATAGAAAATGATATAAACCTATTTTGAAAGTTTGAGATTCTTCCATGACCATTCTTGGGAATGATGCTTTTTTCTTTTCCCTAATGAAATACCCAGGTCCAGCTGGCACACCCACTGAATGACAGCCCAAACAAAAGGGGACCTAGGAGACTGAAATTTAGTTCTAGTTCAGGCTTTTGGATTCTCTTGTTTGGTTGACTGAGTCCAAGAGCATAAAGATAATAACCACTTTGTTGAGTACATTGTTTGTGGATTTCTTATATGGAGGCCCCCAGGGGCCAAAATTTGGGGATAAAATGGGTCCATGTAAGATTTATAGATATTTACTTTCCCCCCTTGCACCTGGCCCTTCTAGACAAAGGTTTTGAGTTCATATAGGGAATAGGTCACATTATTGTGGCAATGGAATGAGAACAAGTCTTGGCACCTGGGAGGGAACATCTTAGACCCTGAAATATATGGGGGGGGAGGACAAATATTAATGATCTCTATCTTTCAGAGTTGTCTCTGGAGCTTTCTCCATTAAAAAAAAAAAGATTCTATTGCACTGCTCCTAAACTATTGCAAGTAAACTGAATGTTGGGTCTGCCAACATCATCCCTGATGAGATAATCCTGACCACAGTTTGATCACATTTTCTCTTAAACTTCTGATATGTCTAACAGGGGACCATTTCTACCTGTCATCACTTTCTGATGTCTTCTCCACCACGGTCTCAGTCATTCACTGTGGCGTGGATTAACATGACAGATTGAACTGACTGCCCTTTGGATGTCCCTCCAAAAACATCTATTCAAATTGAACTGGAAAACCTAAGACCTGCCATCTGACTGGGAGGCTATTCTGGAGGTATTTTCAACCTCTGCGTCAGACTGATACAGAGTCCACTTGGAAGGTCCTAATAATTGTGAACTCTTTCACATGGTGCCATTTGTGCCCTCAATGTGAAGAGGTCAGACATTTCAATACTTTGCCTCTCTCCACCAATATGGTGACTGGCACCACATTGGTGACCATGAAAGACCTTCACGTATTTAAGAGAACACCAAAAATAGATCATGTAGCCCTTAGGTGACTGCAATATCTCCCTACAGTAAAGCTACCCATAGATATCAGAAGGAAATTCTTAGAGGCATAAATGGCTCATTGTTTATGCTTACCCTGCAGACAGTTATCTGTATGATGGACAGTTATCCATATTATAGGTGCCATTCAACTTGAAAAAGTGGTGAGAGGGGCTCCTGGGTGACTCAGTTGGTTGGGCAACCAACCTCAGCATTATGCCAGAAAAAGTAGGATGAAAGCACCGGGTTAAGATACATTAATCTGTTAGTATTTTGCAAAATGGACTGTGAATCAATGAAAAAATTTCAATTCAACTAACATATTGAATATATAGAATACCTACTATGTACAAAGCCACTATGCATTCTACAAATTTCTACAAATGATGTATAGGTGAATGACATGAGAAAAGACGGTTTATAATTTGGTTGGGAAAAATTTTGTATAAAATCATAGTGCAGACTTGAATAAAGTAAATTCAATATATTGTATAAATAAAGAGATAGAAGCCACAAAGGATTCACAATTTTGGAGGAAGAAAGTTAGGTGACTTTGCCCTGTTTCAGAATGACTCCATATGTGTGAGCTCCATATCCCTGGTTCGCCTACACATTTCCAAGAAAAGTTAACAGGCAATCCTTTCCTTGCAGAAGGTTGGTGTAGGGACCTGAGAGAGCATTCATTGTAGGATCTACTGAACCCCATGAAACTTTCATGGCACTGACTTGGGTTTACTCAACTCAAGTCTTAGAGTTAGGTTCACTTATCAGTCACTGAGGGGAACATTATTAGAGATGAGAAGAGAGCAGAGATTCAAGGGAAGAGGAGGTATATGAAGAAAAAAATATCCTTTATCTTCTTACTGAGGGATCTACTTCTGTACTTAAATTTATAGACAGAGAGAGACCCAGAACCTAGATTCCTACTTATATCTCCATGATTTCTCACAGCCAGTATGAAGGTATCTCAAAGTATGTCTTTCCCTGGAATACACGACGGTGACTTTTTTCTTCAAGCACCTGCACATGTGGGATGTGCAAAGTAAGCCTCTGATAAAGTCATGTTTATTAAAGTTGATACTTTTGGGGTTTTATTAATGTTTTTTTATAGAGAGTGCATAAGTGGGACAGGAGCAGGGAGAGGAGGGGACACAGAATTTGAAGGGGGCTCTGTGCTGCCAGCAGCAAGCCCTATGTGGGGCTTGAACTCAGGAACTGTGAGATCATGACCTCAGCCAAAGTAGGATGCTCAACCAACTGAGCCACCTAGGCACCTCTAAGGTTTATACTTGGGAATAAAACATTTGAAGAGTTACCTTTATTTGCTAGAAAATTTTAAACTCAAAATTTATAGTCTTGCTCTAGCAATAAACTCCTTTGGGACCGCTTACAGGGTGGTTGTGAGGATTAACCAGAGTTAATATATGTGGAAAACACGGTAAACAGTAAAATGGTGGTGAATTTTAGAGTTTATTTATTTGTTCATCCAAAGCTTTGCTTCAGGAAGAAGTTAAGGCTTATTATTTATATTTCTATTAACAGCTGGTCATGTACCTTTTGGCTGGGAGCAAAGCAACTCAGATATCTTTAAACATTTATTCTGACTCTACAATCTCTCCCCAGAGTTCCTATGCTGGAAAACTCCTTCCTGCCGAGGGTAGGTGTGCCTGTGGGAAGACTAAAAAAAAAAAACAAAACGTGTTTTATACTTATTATATTTATTTATATTTATAATATATATTTTATAGGATTCTTTTTTTTTCTTGTTACACATTTCCATCACAGAATATTTAGCAAAGGGAAGGCAGCTGGGAAAAAAATGAAAATTGCCCTCAGAGACAGCTATTGTTGACAATATTGTACATACTTTATATCTTTTTTTTCTAAAGATCATACACATTGTGTGAGAGCCTATTTTTAAGTGTTTTTCACTTAATGCTTTATAAACATTTTCTCATGTTAATAATAGTCTTCAGAATCATAATTTTTAAATTATAAACATTGTTTCATATTCCATTTGGAGATAGCACCATTCGTTCATTTAATTATTATTTCTTTGTTCATTTAGAGAGTGTCAAAATTTATTCACTTAATGAATTAGACATATACCTACCACATGGTTGATAAACCAGTCTACTGCTTAGATAGTTACCCAAGAGAAAGGAAACATCTGTCCATACAGAGAGTTTTAGATGAATATTGTGTCATACCTCAAACTGAAAGTGTGAATGTATAAACAAAATGTGGTATGTACCTACAATGTAATACTACTTAGCAATAAAAAGGAATGGACAAAGATGGGTGGATCTCAAAATCACTGTGCAGACTGAAAGAGTCGAGAGAAAAAATAATCTGTTCATTATGCCGTTTACATACAATTTCATAGAATACAAAGTGCTTTATGTGACTGCAATTCCCTGAGAAAAAGGGGTAGGGAGGGTTGGATCCCCAAGGGGCATGAGAAAGCTTTTGGAGGTGATGGAAATGTTCAGAATCTTCATTTTTCTGGTTGTTTCATGGGCAAAAACATGAATCAAAATTCATTGAGTCATACACTTTCATTATATATTGTTTAGCATACACAAATGAAACCTCAGTAAAGTAATTCAAAGACTACGATTTGGTGTGAAAACAATGTGTTGATACGTGATGACCAAATGAGTCATAAATATATTTTTACAAAACTGTTTTATTTCATTTCATTTTTTAATATATTTATAGATGCTATTTTCCTGGAAAAAATGGTATGAATGTTTTAGGGCTTTGGGCAAATATTGTGCAACTGCCCTTGAAATCGATGTTAATATTTAGAGTCTCACTAGTAGTATAAACGTAGGTCCATTTTCTGACACCTTGGGGGTAGGCTACTTGTATCTGCACATTCTTTTAAACAGTATGACTTAAACTCACTTTGTAGCCTATATAATTGTTTTCTGGGTAAATTATCAGAGCAGAACTAATTTCTTCCTAAATTGGACAGTGTCTGTTTGCAAGAATGAGTGCTTATGGAACTGAAGACAAGAGAAAAGATTCATTGGTAGGACTGTTATTCACCCCTGGTCAGAACTTTACCAAAGAGAAGCTTCTTGGAGTTATCTAACTTGTTTTTCTAATGTTTACTTATTTTTGAGAGAGAGAGATAGAGTGCAGGCAGGGGAGGGGCAGAGAGAGAGGGAGACACAGAATCTGAAGCAGGCTCCAGGCTCCAAGCTGTCAGCACAGAGCCTGATTCGAGGCTTGAACCCACAGACTGTTAAATCATGACCTGAGCCGACGCTGGAGGCTTAACCGACTGAGCCACCCAGGCGCCCTACTTCTTGGAGTTATCTAGATTGCCACCTAACACGAACTGCCCAGTCTTATGGGTAAACCAGGAACCTGAACACATCCATGTAAGAATGGAGACAGCTCAGCACAAGAATTCCACATGTGCACTTGGTCAGGTGAAGAGACTAAGGGGCTCAGTCGGTTAAGACTCCAACTCTTGGTTTCGGCTCAGGTCATGATCTCATGGTTCGGGAGTTTGAGCCCTGCATTTTGCTCTGAGCTGATGGCACGGAACTTGCTAGAGATTCTCTCTCTCTTTCTATCTCTGCCCCTCTCCCACTTGTGCTTTCCCTCTCTAACACAAAATAAATAAATAAACTTAAAAAAAAAAGAACCTGGGCTAAGGACCCAGCAGACCTCCATGGTCCACAAAATCTCACTTGGTCCTCTCCATTGCTGCCTTCACTAACATCCTCATGTATGAGGACCATGAAAATACAGGTACCCTACCCCGTGCCTCCTCAGAAGTGATCCTTTTTCTTTATTCCTGCAGAAAATATTTGTAATAAATACCAGTCTGTGTGATTTAGTGGAAGGGCCAGGTGTTGGAGTTGGCTTCAAATACGTGACTTAGGACAAGTCATTCATTTCTCTGAGGCTGATTTGGGCAGCGAAATTTATCTTGCAAGGTTGTTGTGAGTAAACGTGAGATAACATATATAAAAATTTACAATGCCCAGTGCTATGTTAAATATTAGCTTCCTTCCCAATGGGAGAAAGAAAAGGAACGTGTGCAAGTCCCATCCCCGACATAGATTGTTATTGCATCTTATACTAACTGATCCGTTGTTGGAAAGAAAGCATGAACAACTATGAAAATGTTTCATAAACTATAGAATGTCACACATATCTGAAATGCCAGGTGTCTTTGCCTTTAAATCCTATAACACTTGTATCAAAGTTAGCTCTTCTGAAAGAAACAGAAAGTCTGTAGTGGTTGATTGATAAAGAGTAAAGAGCCTAGTGTTCAGACACTTCAGCCAATGCCAGAATGCTAACCTACTATTTTTTTTTTTAATATAGAAGAAAAGCCCTGTGCTGACTACCTGCGCTGGATAATTACCTTGAGGATGCCAGTGTCTGCTGTTGGCAGCAGTTCGGAGTCATTGTGGAAAACCTGGCGTGAAGCCAGGCAATTTTATTTAACGGAGGAGGGTTGTTGATGAAATACAGTCACAAAAGCAGTAATAGCTCTGGTTTCTAACAAAGGGGAGACTTCAAGAAAACTAGGCTTAAAAATAAAAAAGCATTTCCTTACCCTTGATATTGAGGTCTATGTTGATAGCCACTGTGAATTTGGAACAGCTGACCTGCTGTTAAAATGCTTACACGGACTGCAAAGCTGGGAGGGAAACCAGAGAGCCTGTTTCCTAAGGGGCAATGAGCGTGCCCACACGCTCGCTTCAAACCTTATGACAGCTTGGGAAATCTCTGAAGTTACCTTGTATTTTTGGAAAGTGGGAAGCCAAAAAAAAAAAAAAAATCCTGGGAAACCATCCAAGTTTTAAAAACATCTTTTCTCTTCCTGGACCTCCTGCTGTTATTTCAACTCTGCAAAGAAGGACAATCAATAGTTATTTTTAGATATTTAACACACCATGAGATTGGTAATTAACCAAGGCAGTGTTTCTGAAAATAGTTTGCTTCTATATATGAAGGTATTTGCATGAGGGTTTCCCCCCCTACAGCAAATGCTTGTTAGCACATTGCAGACTTTAATCCCTGCCAGTCATGCACACAAAGGTCATGATTATCTGTCTTGCTGCAAATTGTTTCCCTACCTTGTACCAATGAAATGGAAGGGATTGAAAAAATCTGAGCAAGTGGTGGCTACGAGAAGGTGTCTGGAAGCAGCAGATCATTGTCTTCCTCTTTAAAAAGGTAAAAGATGAAGGAACAGGTAAAAGACTGAGAAATGCATAAAGGAAAAAAGAGGTAATAGTTGGTAAGCTGTTCCGACAGCAGGTGAAAGAAAAATAAGATAATGTTATGGGCCATTACATTTGAGAACGATACAAAAGAGGAAGCTCTCAAGCAAGAAAATCATGTTTATTTTATTCTAAACAAGCATATAGTAAATAACAAAGATGATTATTCCATATTTAATAAGCAGCAAGCTGATTCCTTGTTTCCATCTTCTTTGAAGACCCAATCTTTTAAAATAGTATATATATATATATACATATATATATATTTCCATTAAAAGTAGGAGGTAGTCTCCCCACAAATCTCCATGTTGTGCCAGAGCCATGCCATTTTCTTATAATTGTAAGATCTTCTTCCTAAACATGACATCCATGGGAGAGAGATGCCAGGACATTAGCACATTGTGAACATCTGACCTCTGATTTGGGGAAATGATGAAAAATTAATGGGTAAAGATGTGCTCATCCTGCAGTGGACAGATGTTCTCTTTACACACCATTTAGAATCCCCTGGTGTGTCTGACTACAGGATGATGACTACAACAGCTAAATGACAGGAGGATCAGCCAGAGCGCTCGGAAAACCAAAATTTATACTCAGGATGGCCAAGTTGTTCTCCACCGACGGGCGGTGCCGTAACTGAGAGCACGCTGTTGGGACCGAGGCAACTTCACCTGGGGACAGATACCACACTCACACTGATCGAATACTGTGAGTCATACCCTGGTCTCAGCAGAGGATAAAATAAGGACACACAGAACTCAGCATGCAAAGCTCAGCAGTTTAGAGGTGGACTCAAATCACTGCCTCATCCAAGGATTCAGATCATATTCAGGATGGCCTGCAACAGAATTATCCCCCAGGCTTCATTAATCTGAGTGCCTCCCTTGATATGGCACCAACAGACTGAAGTTTGAGTTGAGGAAGTGCTCCCTTAAAAGTGGCTTTATCATTTCACTGCACCACTCAAAAATGTTCAATGGTCTCTCATTGCTGAAGACATTTGAAAGTGACTTGTACTTTATCCAAATGGAGCATACACTTCATGTATGAAGTGTCTCAGAAGAGGTCTCTTTAGAAAAACCAAAGCTTGGAAAATAGTGACTATGGGTAAAGGTTAAATAAAGAAAATAAACAAGTCTATCTGAAGAACAGAATGCTTGCCGGTCAGATAATAAGAGTTTTTAGGGAGAACAGTATAGATGCTTACATTAAGCAATACAGGAAAGAGGACCAAAGTAGAAATGTCATGACTAAAGACATTTAGAACCCAAGAATGGCATAGAAACACTACTTGGAATCCACTTCCTTTAAAGTAGGATAAACATTTCTCTAACAGGAAAGGTTTATGAGCCAAACTGTCTAAAGAGAGGAAAGTGGAATGAATCAAAGACTGGAGATTCCTTCCAGAAATGAAATCTTACAAGATTACTAAGGAACAGGGGCACCCGCTAAAGCCCACATTACAATAATTTTGATTTCTTCTCAGATTACAAAATCGAAAGTGTTCTCCAGTCTCACTTCTCTTGCCAATATCTCAGGACATCCTCCTTTGTTTCTTCTCGGCTGTTACGCTAATCTGAAATTAATGATGTAACAGGCTGAAGTCGAAAGACTGAAATTAATGATGTGACAAGCTGAAGTCGAAAGACCACCAAACGCCGAATCGAAGCGAGGCATTTTATTTACTGCGGGGCCAAACCTGGTGTCCTGGTCTTAAGGAACAGAGATGGCCCGGGAACAAAGGCGGCAGTGAGATTATATAGACAGACTTAACCAATTACATTCACAGCATTCCATGGTAGCCAATTACATTGTAATACACAGACACTAGTTTTTGCCGGAACCTATCAATTTAAAGTTCTTTGTTCTTTTAAAATGACCAATCAGAGCAGGGCAGTGACTAAGCAAATTTTTTGTAGGCTTGGCCTTGGTTGGATCTTAGCAACCATAGAAAAGGGGTGGGGGAGAGGTTTGCAACAAGTTATCTATTACAGTCTATAAATTAACCTATTACAATGAGTGTATTTTATTTGGTTACTGATATAGCGCCTCTTTCCCTCATAAGAATGTATGACCCATGAGGGCAGAGACCTGCCCATTTCTCCCCAGCATAAAATGCCTTGTTTTATATGTAGTAGGTGCTCAATAAATATTTGTGGGAAAAAAAAAACTACACATGCAGTCGCTGGAGTGATGAGGGAAATGAGGTAGGATGGGCTGAGAAAATAAAATCCTCCCTTTCTCTTAGTGTCTAAACTATTTACATCAGAAAATGCTTTTTGGAGTTACTTCAATTTTCTGCTTTTTGCAATAGGATGGGGGGCAGACTGGCAGCGAAGTTTCCCCTGATTGAAAATGCAGGCTGTGCATAGGTTAGCCCTTTCTCGGGTTTCTTGAAGATGATTAGGTACCTCCTGGTCTGATTCCTTTTGCTGGAGGAGTTGGCTGCCTTTCCTGAAATTATTATTTTTTTCTCTTCTATTATGCTTGTTCGATGTGGCACTTATACTTTAATGCCTTATAGATAAAATGATCTCTGTCAGTCTGCACTTCTCATGCCTGGAGAAAGTTTTACTGCTTCATAAAATCTTGTAAAGCCCCAGTGTTTAAAAAAGATCTATCACTCTATCAGTGGGTCTTTATGGGCTCTGTGTACATTTCTTTTTTTCTTTTCTTTTCTTTTTTTTTTTTTTTGCAATGCAAGGTTGGTTTTTGAAGCAAAAAAAGGGACAGAGATATATGGATCTGTGTGTGCTAACGAATGTCAAGAATTCAGCTCAATATACACTGAGGTGGTATTAAATAGCTAAAGCAAATGGTGAAATATCTCAGATGCAACCGCATTAAGCATCATGAAGGAACTGTAATATAAGATTGCCCCTTCGTAAGTGGTTATGAGAAGATGGCTTTTTATCCACTGGTTTGGGCTAGAGACTCTGAGTGGTTACAGCTTCAATTTCTCCCTTCCTGACAGATGCTCAGAGGCCCGATGCCTGTTGGGTTCAGTTTGCAGACAGGAGACATCGGACATGACCTTCCTCCTGCCACCTGCTTTACACCAATCATCCCTGTGTGCCTTATAAAAAAAATTTTTTAAGGGCATCTTTTCAAGGTGCAAGCCAAAGGGAGAGCTGTCGGGTTTCAGGCATGAGATGTAGCTCTCTTATTTGTCGGTTTAGGACTGGCCAGTTTCTGTCAAGGATGCGGATACGCGCGCGCGCACGTGTGTGCACGTGCACGTGCGCATGATCACTCACCCAGACACATGGCCGTGGGGCTGTGTCTGTATCTGTGCAGGTGGTGCAGACTGGCCCGGTGGCAAGCGGTGTCGCCCGGAGTGTTAGGAGTTCTAACTTGCTTCTTGCCTCTGCGGTGCTGCTGGCTCTCTGCCTGCGGCGTCATGGGTGTGGACAGTCTCGGTCTTCCCCGGTCGCAGGGGTCTGCAGGGCGAGGATGAAGACAGCATCACTTGCCTGGCGGCCAGGCAGAAGGAACGAGCTGATTGCCTGCTGCGGGGTGCGGGGCCAAGCAGGCATACAGCTCCACTGCCCATCCCTTGGCCGAAGTAGCCACCCCTGTCGCCATCCCTGGACCGCGGTGCACCTTGGGTTCAGAGCTGTCGGGGCGCAAACGAGCATCTGCTTCTGCACTGCACAACAATTCCTTGTGTTAGGCTAGGAAAGTGTTTACGAAGTCGTTTATTTATGCTCTGTGCTTTGATAACAACTATGATGAATACACACGCAGCGGTAGTAACTGAAAATGGGAGCCGATGCAGGAGCGCTTGGGGAAGGCAGACCAAATAATGCAAACAAAGAACGAAAGGTGGTAAGCAGGAAGCCGGCGGCGGCTCCACCCATGTGCCCTTGAGATCCACCCTGATGCGCACACTTTCTGCACCCACCATAGTGTGCTGAGCAAATGAATATGGGGCACCCACGGCTTGTCCTACCCCGCCCCGGGAGATCAACCACAACGCATAGGACACAAAAACCTGCTTGGAAGAGTTTAGGTTTGACCTTCAAAGATGTGATTTGATTTTATTTGATTTTAAATGCTTATTTATTTATTTTTGAGAGTGAGCACAAGCCGGGGGTGGGGGCGGGGAGGTTAGAGAGAGAGAGAGGGAGACACAGAATCCCAAGCAGGCTCCAGGCTCTGAGCTGCCAGCACAGAGCCCGATGCTGGGCTTGAACCCACAAACCGGAGATCCTGACCCCTTAACTGACTGAGCCACCCAGACGCCCCTAAAGGGGTGATTTTAGAAGGGAGAAAGAAGGCGTGGTCTTTTGATATGGCGATGGTTGGAAGCCCCATTCACATTCCCACTGTAACCCATGAAAAAAGTCCTCTTAAAAGACCAGCGGCCTGGGAAGGAGAAGGCAAAGGCAAGGAGGGGCTATCTGTGAGGAGAGGCAGATTCTGGTCACACAGCTTCCCCACTCCTTGTGTTAATATGACCTTGCTCATTCAGTCTGTGTTCTGGGCTGGGAAAATAATGTGTAAGGGAGGAGAGGATAAGAAAAGGTTATCTTATGGACTTCTCAGGGTTGTTGTATCGAGAAAGATGTTGCATGTGCTAGGGCTTTGTGAACTGCATTATGCTACACCAGCTAGTGATTAATCAGGAGGGGCGAGGAGAGTCGGCGGGGATGACAGGTGGGAACTGGACACAGGAGCAAGCGACGCCCGCGGGAAGAACGCTGAAAAGGAAATCTGCGTCCCGTGGGCACGTGTATGTGGGGGGGGGGCAGTCTTATGTTCCTTGCCTGCAGCTCCCCCTGCCCCTCAATGCACTGGCATAAAGTAGGACCCTGATAAAAGATACCTTTTATTACTATTTTTAATATTGTTAACATTGCAATTCTAATAAATACCTGTAACCTCGTCTAATAAATATCTTGTAACCTCCTCTAATAAATAACTTGTAACCTCCACAAAGCAGTACCAGACCCCAGCTGAGAGTTTGGTACTCTGCAATATTACAGAATGAATGACTTCGGAATAAAAGCATTAATTTACAGGCTGCTAGAGGTACAAGGCAACCATGGATGATGTGAACCCAAAAGCAAATACTATTCTCTTTCCGCCAAACCATTTGGGTGCAGGAGGGCTCTTCCAGACCTGTGTGAATGTGTTCAGTTCAAGTTGCTATATATCAAAGAAGATATGAAAAAACCAGAGTGTCGACTGTTGCCTGAGAACCAGCTGTCACAGAGAAGGATCAGATATCTGTAGTCCTGAGTGTGAATCAATAAGTGCTGAGCGTGGCATCCTGTGACAACAGGGTCTGATTGATCTGCAGCCTGGGTAGAGTCTTTCTAGAGATGGCCCTTCCCTCTACCCTGAAGGAGTCCAGTCTGTGTGCCTGGGTTTCTGTCCAGGGTCCGGGCTTGTGCACTGGCTCCGTTGAGGACCAAAGCCTAGCCGAGTTCATTGATTTGACCTTTCTCTCTCTCTCCCTCTCTGCAGGGGCTAGATCCTGCTCACAGAACCTTAAGCTTAGTTAGGGACCCAGCTTCATTCAAACAAGTCCCCATGTAACACAAGGATCCTGTTCTGGAGACTAATTTCTTTTCTTGAATTCTTGATGAGACAACTCTAAAAACTTTGTTGCTTAAAAACTTCAAGAGAATGTTCTACCTTTTCAAAAAATCAGGAGGTCTGATTTTTTTTCTTCATAACTAAAAACTCATGTATTATAATTTCCCCCAAACAAGGACTCTGCTAAAATAACAATGTTTAAGAATTCTAATCCTGAGGCGCCTGGGTGGCTCAGTCGGTTGAGCAACCGACTTAGGCTCAAGTCATGATATAGTGGTTCATGGGTTCAGGCCCTGCATCAGGCTCTGTGCTGACAGCTTGCCCAGAGCCTGCAGCTTTCTTCGGATCCTGTGTCTCCTTCTCTCTCTGCCCCAATCCCTTCGTGCTCTGTCTCTCTCTGTCTCTCAATAATAAATAAATGTAAAAAAAAAAAGTAAAAAAAAAAATTCTAATCCTAAACGAGTCACAAAAGATTGGCATCTGGGGGAGATCTTGTTCTTTGAGGAAAAGCTTATTAATGTAAGCTGAAGGATAAGAAGGAAAATTGACCTATAATTCTAATTGTCCTTTCGCCCATCAAACTGAGTTGGGAGTTATATGATTAAGAGACAAGATCTGTTAATTGTAAAATGACTTATGAGAAAATTTGTGGGTGTCTATTCTTTGTGTGTGTGTGTGTGTGTGTGTGTGTGTGTTTATTTATTTTTGAGAGAGAGAGAGACAGAGCGTGAGCAGGGGAGGGGCAGAGAGAAGGCTGATGCAGCCTCCAAGCTCTGAGCTGTCAGCACAGAGCCCAATGCAGGGCTTGACTCATGAACCACAAGATCATGACCTGAGCCAAAGTTGGATGCTTAATTGACTGAGCCACCCAGGCGCCCCTGTGGTTCTCTGTTCTTAAGCAAAACTGCTTTAGGTGCCAGGTGACAAAATGTAGCCCAGAGTTAGAAAGAAAGATGCTCTCTCCACTTTTGCACAGAACTTAGCCTGCTTTGGCAGCTTTGGGACCATCATGGGCTATATCGCTGTGTCACATATTGTGACTCTCATTATATATAGTCAGCCTGAGCCGTGATGGCAGGGAGACTTCATGGATGTGACAGTGGAAGCCAGAGTTGAAGAGGGCATATGTCATGTGGTGCTTATAACCAAATGATTGGTCTTTGGGCACGTGTCAAATGCCACTTCGGGAACCACTGGGAAAAAAAACCCTAATGACACTTACCAGAGGGGAAAAATGTCATGGAATTATGCGTTTGGAGGTTATTGGGCCAAGAGAACTTGAACTGCACCTGAGCCACAGTTCCATCACCTATCTGAAGAAAAAGGCTCGCTGCAGCTCAGAGAATCCTGCTGCTTATTAGAGAGGACAGTTAGATCTTCAGCATGAATTTCTATCTACCTGCGGACATGGGACATGGGTTGGGCCTGCTGATAAGGGATTATTCTACAGGATTATTCTTGGAAGCATAAACAAATTTAGTCCCTTTTCTGGAGTCAGAAACTATAGATTCATGATATGAAAAAACTTGGTGAGAGAATATGAAATACCCAAGAGATTATAGATTTGGGGCCTGCTACATGAAGGGAGATTAATGGTGAAGATCTTAAGTATCAACAGATAAGGCCAAAGGGGATAGAATAACATATCCATGAAAAAGCAAAGGCCATAGATACAATAGATACGTTTACCAAAGCATAGGATGAAAAAATAGCGAACTTCATTTAAAAGTTCCAAGAAGGCAAATAAGGGAAAAGAGTGTTTCATTAGCAAGTTGATATAGGAAGTAATAAATGATTTGCCAAACCCTTTATAGAACTTCTAGCCGTTATTTTTTTTTGCCAGTTTTGAAAATATATTTTAAAAGTTTTGAGGAAAGGGGTTAGTGTAGAAGTTTATGATCTGGAGATGTCCTTAACATCCTAGGTGGATGCCACGGAAGACGGCCATTTTCTCTCCACATTGACAGATCATCTTAGACATAAGCTTGGTGCCTGATGCCATCATCTTAGGCCTAACGCTTGTTGGATGAAGCAGAGAATCAGAGTTGATGTTTATAACTATTTAACATTTTACAACACCATTTTATTTAGTTTATTTTACTTTTTAATTTAATTTAATTTTACTTTATTTCATTTTATTCCATTTTATTTTATTTTTTAGAGAGATCAGGGCAGAGGGAGAGGGAGAGAGAGAATCTTAGCCGAGGTATGGAGTCTGACGTAGGGATTGATCTCACAAAGCTGGGATTATGACCTGAGCTGAAATCAAGAGTCGGACATGGAACCAACTGAGCCACCCAGGCGTCCTTCAACACCATTAATAACCCATGACCTCAATCAGAATCTTTCTGATAGCAAAAGGATTAACTTTTTTATAACTCAGTAAAATTTGTTGAAACAAAGCCCTACAGAGTTAAGCAAAAACATGAGTTGCATTCATTCAACTGGTTAATTCCTCAAATATCCTTCTAAATTTCATAAAATAAACATGGTTAGTATATTTTTTAAAATGTTGGAATTTCAATCCAAGGAACATCTTCTACAGGTGCTAGAAATTTATAGCTGAACAAAGACAGGACCCTTACCCTTAGGACACTTAGAGCTTTTGAGTCTAGAGAAAATGCTCAGAACTGTTTTTATCCCTGTTGAGTGAGCTTTCTAATGTTCTCTTAAGATATCTAGAAATACAGTGTTGACATTATAGGCTCTTGAGGCAATTTTAAAAAAAATTTTAATTTTTAATTTTTATATTTGAGAGCGAGAGAGAGAGAGAGAAAGAGAATCAGAAGCAGGCTCCAGGCTCTGAGCTGTCAGCACAGAGCTCTATGCAGGACTCGAACTCATGAGAGTTCAAGTCATAAGGTCATAACCTGGATGGAAATTGGATGCTTAACTGACTGAGCAACCCAGGTGCCCTGAGACAATTTTATTAAATGCCCTCACCTCCAACTCCTTGTCTACTCTATCAGAAAGGCTTGTACCATCACCTTAGTAGATCTTTATAGTCAGAAGACCTAAATTGCTGTCATTGCCGCTTAAAGAATGTCAGTTGAGCTGTATTCCTCTCTGGAATGGGGCAGAATAGGGAGAGTTTGAGATGCAATCCCAGGGAGGGGATAAGAAAAACAGTTCTCTGTCAAAGAAAGAAGAGGCGAAAGAAAGAGACAAGCTAGATGTTCTGTAGGCTGTATAGATCCTGGGAGTCAGTAACATGTAATGATAACAATCTTCAGAACTTTCTATGTTCTTAGCAAAGGTCAATTTAGATGCTGACCCTAAAATGAGCATCTGTGTAAGTTAGAGAAGCAACCTAATGTCATGACCAACAAACACCAACAATGTTGGTACAGTAAAATTGGTATCTAATATGTTGTGACAAATATCCTATGTACTTAATTATGTGAACTCCCTAAGGAAAACAACAACAAAAACTATAACAACAAAAAAACAGGGCAGCTGGGTGGCTCAGTCAGCTAAGCGTCTGGCTCTTGATTTCGGCTGAGATCATGATCTCATGGTTCTTGGAATGGAGCCCTGTGTTGATTCTCTCTTCTACTCTCTCTCCACCCCTCCCCTGCTCTCTCTTTCTCTCTCTCAAAATAAATAAATAAACTTAAAGAAAAAAGAAAAAGAAAAAAACAACAAAGTTCATAGGTATGGAGAACAGATCAGTCGTTGCCAAAGGTAGGGGTGGGCAGGGTGGGGTGGTGGCCAACATGGGTGAAATGAGTCAAAAGTTACAAACACAGTTATAAAATAAATGTCATGTGGATGTAAATGTACAACATAGTGACTATAGTTCATAATTCTGTACTGCACACTTGAAAGTGGTTAAGAGAGTAGATCTTAAAAGTTCATATCACAAAAGAAAAAAAATTCTATTTATGGTGACAAATGTTAAGTAGGCTTGTTGTGATGATTTGTTTGAAGAGATCAAGAGGATGTGACACCCAGTTGACCTTCAAGCTGGACGTGGGCAATTGGAGATTCCTTACCCCTCCCCTGTGCTCTCTTCCCTCCATTGGGAGCCATTTTCAAGGAGCAATGGGCTGATGAGAATCTCTGTATGCTATACATGACTGAAACTTGTTAAGGCCTCTTAATAAACTTTTTTAAGATTCTGGAGGGCGGGTATAGAGATATGCTTCTCAAGTGGCCTGCCTTCCTTTGGTCTCTCCTTGCCCCCCTGTACGGGGGCCAATTTGTGAACTAACTTGATCATTTTGTCATGTATACAAATCTTAAATCATTATGTTGTATACATGTATGTATGAAACTAATATAATTTTACAGGTCAAGAACCCTCAATAAAAAATAAAATAAACTATCAGTGTCAATAAAAAAATTAAGACTGAGAATGCAGTTCAGAATTTAAAATATGAAAGGAGGAAAGTGTATTTACATAGACTAGCTTACATAAAAAGAAGTTCTGTCAAGTTTCTGGTAAAAACTTGTTAATCCTGCATCCCACTTAAGAATCAGGAGTTCTCAAAATAATATATATATATATATATGTATATAATATTTTTATATATAATAACTTACATATATAATATATATAATACTTCTATATATAATATTTTGTGTATATATATTTTGTATGTATATGTGTATATATATTTCATATATATTATATACAAAATAATGTATATATGTATATATATACTTAAATATTATAAGTTTATTTATTTATTTTGAGAACGACAGAGAGGATGAGCAGGGGAAGGGCAGAGAGGGAGAGGGAGAGAGAGAATCCAAAACAGGCCATCAGCTCAGAGCTCAGTGAGGGGCTCCAACTCATGAACCATGAGATCATGACCTGAGACAAAATCAAGAGTCAGCAGCTTAACCAATTGAGCCCCCTAGGCACCCCAGAATAATGTTTGGCATTTAGTAAAATTGAACCAGATTTTTATTAGATAGTCTTATATGATGAAGAGTAAAATTACTATTAACATAAGAGGAAAATGATGAAATTGGGAAGTGATCAGCGATAGGATTGTTAATTAACCATTCTTAAGATCTTTGTGCTAGTTCCAACTTGTAGATTACTGAGACAATAGTTTAGAATCCCGTGTGCCCTAGGGCTATACTACCTTTAGCCAAGAGAGGAAGAAGGTGATTTCTGCAGTTAGCATTGTATAGCGTGGAATGAAATGGGATAACACTGGAGGGTATTTTCTAGATAACTGAATGGAGAGGCGTTCATATTGTTATTTCAAGGAGTAATTCCTAGAGCCTCTACCAGCTCTAAAATTCAAAGTGCACTTTCATAAAATAAACAGCTAGTTAGTGAAAGAACTCCTCAGAAGCAGCTCATGCCTTTTTCACTCTACCTTGCTGCCTGCTCTTCCCCACATCCCCGATCAGGGTGTACAAGGCTTACCTATACATGCTGAATATTATTTCTTGAGAACCAGCTTAAAATCCAGTTATAGTTGCCTGAAAATGTCATTTGGGGGCCAGGCATGTCTCAGAAAAAGGAAACCTTCACACATCACACACATCCCCCATTTCATCTATTTCAGAGGAAGGGTGGGAATGGATTTCGTGCAAACCAAGTGAGTTGGGGTGTCTTGTTTTGATGTAAAGGCAGAGTCTCTCTTATTTTTTCTTCCAGGGCCACTTCAGAGGAAAAGTGGTGATGGTTAGGCCAGAGGTGGGAATGCGTAGGCTTTTGACTTAGATCAATTTCCCTAGGTCTGAACTTCAACCTTGGTACTAATATATGAGTGACTCTGTGCAATTTGCTTTATGTAGCAAAGGCCTCAGCTTGCATATCTCTGAATGAGGTTCAGAGCATTGACCTCACAGGGATCTTAGAAAGATGAAGGGAAGTAGCCTATATGATACACTTGAACAAATGACAGACTCATTGAGTAAACATTTGATAAATTATATATACATATATTTATCAAATATATATATTATATATATTTATGATAGCTCCTATATTTTCTAATGTCAAACAAATATTAATTTCCTGGGATTTTTTTTAAACAAATGGATGAGCTCATTTTTGGTTCTGGACAAGGTTTGTCATAGGACAAAACCAATTTTAACACAAATATTCTTACAGTCATTTGTACCACAAGCTAATTTATGAAAAGAACACAAATGTGGAGGAGCCCCAGAGGATGGTTATACCAGCTTTGTCATTAAATACAGTGTGGGCACAATCATGCCTCACCCCGCAGGGGCCTGGGATGCAGGCCAGAAATTACCAGTGAGTACCAGTGCTGGCTGAAAGGGTTCAATCAACATTAATCCTTGAATATTACTTACAGAGTTTATGGGGAAGAAAATGTGATTAATCCACACAAAAAGAAAAAAAAATAATCCATTTCTCAACTGAGGGGGAAAATTCCTTTGAGCATAAACAGATTGCACTATTTATACATGAAATATTTTCTGCATCTATAAATTTACCATGCTCAAGTATTCTAATTAATCGTGGTGGTTGCCAGGGAAACCAAACTAACTCAATTATAGGTCTGCAGGAAGGTACAGTGTATTTATGACTATGAAGCAGGTACTTTTCTGTGCAAAAACTAAAACTGAACAGATGCCTAAAGCTTTTAAATGTTTTAGAGAATACGACGTTATCTGGGATGGATTTCCCAAAAAAGTGTCTTGATTTTATTTCTTCATGACAACTTAGTTTGGTGACATGGCCCATCAGTGTGATAGATTGAGAGGAGGTAATTAGGAACATGATCAGTAATAAAACCACAGGAAATGACTGAATTAGGAGGGTGTGATTCCCACTTGAAGGAGGCTTAATTCTCTATACCATTTGTTGCTTGGCTACTTTTTTTTTTTTTTTTTAAAGTAGGCTTCAGACCCAATGTGGATCCCAACACAGGGCTTGAACTCAACCCTGAGCTTGAGACCGGAGCTGAGATCAAGAGTTGGACACTTAACTGACATACCCCAGTTTGGCTACCTTCTTATCTAAATACCTGAGGTCCAAAGAGTATAAGAAATAAGAGGGAAGCAGACGGCATTGAAAATAATAATAATAATAATAATAATAATAACAATGATAAACATAAAACCACTAAGTTTAGTTGAAGTAAATTGTGGGAGATTGATGGCATTTGGCTAGAAGACCCAGGAGTGTCCACATTTTCCCTTCTAACAACGTATTCTCCCATGAAGATCCCCAGAAGGTATATACAAAGAAATAGTGGCAAATGAAATAAATAGAGAATGAAGGGGCAAGTTCAATAAAGCTTGAGGAAATTTCCATCCTGCCATACTCAGTAAGGAAAGGTATTATAATTATTAAAGCCTATTGTTTTATTTTTATAACTAAGATATCCCTGGGATGGCCTCACTAAATTATTAAAATCTATAATTAGAGTTTTAAAAATATGTGTTACGTCAACATTGTCCAGATAAGGTACCATCTTATTTATCATGTAAACAAAACATAATGCTTTTCTGAGACCGAGACTGATCATCCATCTGTCTATCTGTCCCTGTAATTATCCATCCAACCATTTATTTAGTTAAAAATTATTTATTGAGTTCCTACTCTGTACGTGGCTCTCAACTAGAACTTGGATATACACTAATGAATAGAATTTCTACCATTAGTGAATTTATATATGACAAGGGACACAACTGATAAACTGATAATTACAGAAACAACGTTCAATAAATTATGACTTTGTGGACTTTTGAAAAAGCTTGGCAGGAACCCAAAGATCAATCTACTATTCTATCTCTGTAAAAAATCCATTCCCTGGGTTAATTGCCACTTTTGCCATTAATTTCAGTGTCTACATTAATACTCCCTGTATTCAAGTCTACCTTTTTATACAATTGACCTGCTGTAGTTATTTTTTGATTACTGTTAAATTCTTTCTGTATATATATATATTTTTAATTTAAGGTGTCTCTCTGATAGGTAGCATATGATTATATATATTTTAAAAGTTAGTCCGGTAGTCTTAGTTTTTTAACTGTAGTATTTATTTTATTTAAATATAATATAATTACTGATGTATTTGGTTTTAAATCTACCATCTTACTATTTGTTTTCTTTTTATCTTCCCTCTTTTCCTCTCCTTCTCACCTATTTTTGAGTCAATTAGTTTTCTTATTATTATTCAATTTTCCCACTCTATTAATGTGTAAGTTATACTTTTAAAATTCATTTTGTGTTAGTTTTGAGATGATAAAATGAATCCATGACTTATTAAATCTGGCATTAGCTGGAATATATACCATTTTCTAGACAATGCAGACACCCAGGAATACTTAATTCTCTTAACTCTTCATATCTTTTGTGCAATTTTGTCATGGCTTGCATTACATTTGCATTCTACCCCAAAAGACGGATTTCACATAATCAGTATTTATGTAAATTTATCCACATTTTTACTCTTCCAGTTGCTCTTTATTTTTCCTGAAATCCGTGTTTTTGTCTGGGACTGTCTCCCTCTGGCCTGAAGTATTTAATAATTCCTTTTGTGCACATCTACTGGTGAAAAGCATCACTTAGTTTTGTTAGTTTGGAAACATTTTTTTTTTTTACTCATTTTTACCGGACATAAAATTCTATGTTGGTAGTTATCCACCCTGGCCCCCATCATTGTTTTATTTAAAATTTTTTTTAAAATTTTTTAATGTTTTATTTATTTTTGAGACAGAGAGAGAGACAGAGCATGAGAGGGGGAGGGGCAGAGAGAGAGAGGGAGACACAGAATCCGAAGCAGGCTCCAGGCTCTGAGCTGTCAGCACAGAGCCTGACACGGGGTTCGAACCCACAAACATGAGCCAAAGTCGGAGGCTTAGCCGACTGAGCCACCCAGACGCCCCTTTAAAAAATTTTTTTAATGTTCATTTTTGAGAGAGACGAGACAGAGACAGAGACAGAGACAGAGACAGAGCGCGAGCAGGGGAGGGGCAGAAAGAGAGGGAGACACAGAATCCAAAGCAGTTCCAGGCTATGAGCTGTCAGCACAGATCCGGACATGGGGCTCGAACCCACGGACTGTGAGATTATGACTTGAGCCAAAATCAGATGCTCAACTGACTGAGCCACCCAGGCACCCCCCACCATTGTTTTAAATACTCCTTTGCATTGCCTTGCTTTTATAAAGGATAGATATCTATTTGTTTTATTTCTCCTTGGGCACTTATAAACTTTTCCCTTTTGTCTTTGGTCTTCAGAAGTTTTAATATGATATGGCTGGGTGCGCCTTTTGGGTAATTAACCTACTTAGGGAGAGTAGAGAGCTTATTCCTTCTGTGGCCTAACTTTAAAAATCAGTTTAGAAAATAATCTTTGTTGATGTAATTGTTTTCTTCCTTTGTTTCTTCCAATTACACATGTATCACGTCTTTTCATTGTGTCCCAGAGTTCTCTTACAGTCTTTTTTTCTAGATGCATCTTGTTCTATCTTGAGTTCGCTTCTCTTCTGCTCCATGTAATCTATTTTAAACACATTTATTAAGTTCTAAATTTTAATAAGTTTTTTCAGATATAGAATTACCACCGGACTCCCTTTATAGATTTCCAGTTTTCTGGTGAAATTCTCCATGGTTTTCTATTACCTTGAATGCATTAAGAACAATTACTTTATCTCATATCTGAGAAGTATAATTTCTGGATCACCCAAAAATCTGCTTTTCTTGAATAGTTTTTGACCTTACTTTCAATCAGTTGGTACATACTCCTGCCATATCTAATAATTCTTGACTGAATGCCAGCCATTATTATGAAAAATTGAATAGATATCTTGAGGCTCTGGCTCAGGTTGTCATTCTCTAGAGAAGATTGACTTTTGTTTTGGGACAGGCAGTTATAGTTTAGGACTGTGCTGTTTCAAGTTAAGGTTGTAGAATTTGTGACCCATGGTCTATTTTTAGTTGTATTTACTCCTAGGATGTAGCCCTTTTGGATCCTAACTAGCAGTCTGTGATGTTTACAGGTCCCTACCACTTGGTATGTCCTGATATATATTTGTGTCACTCCATTCCCAAGAGACTGGACATCTTTTATTCAAAATCTCTTGATAATTACTATATTTCGCTTGAATCTTTCACACTGCCTTTATCCTGGAACATGTTAACTATACTTCTGCTCCCACCCAAGCAGATTTTTGCAGGCTGTGGAAGGCCATCCTTGACAAATGCATGAACTACCTAGTTGCAGGACAGTTTTCCATTGTGCAGCTGCTTCGCTTGAAAAGCAAATGAATTGTTCAATAGAGAAAATTTAAAAATGAGCTTTCGCAAATTCTTGACTCTGACTCTCTGAATCCTCAGAAGGATTTCTCTGCTGAATCTTCTTTTTTAAAAATTTTTAATGTTTATTCATTTTGAGGGAGAAAGAGACAGAGTAATGGCAAGGGAGGTGTAGAGAGAGAGGGAGACACAGAATGAGAAGCAGGCTGCATGCTCAGAGCCATCAGCACAGAGCCCAATGCAGGGCTTGAACCCATGATCTCTGAGATTGTGACCTGAGCCAAAATCGGACGCTCAACAGACTGAGCCACCCAGGCACCGCTCTGGTGAATCTTCTTAAAGGAAGAGAGATGAAAAGAAATCCCAGACATTTCTGGCATCTTGTGTGACAATTGGAATGCCTATGAGATGCTCCTTATTCCAAGAACAGTATCCAGAAAAGAGACTGTATTCTGTGCAGCCTGACCAACCTGGCTTGACAGCACATCACACAGTGCCTTTGACAGCACCAAGGATTGGAAAATGGAATTGCAACTATGAGGCATCAAGTTATGTTTTAACATTTTAGTTATAAAGGCCATGTCATGCCCTCAGAGATGCAGCGAGAGTATTAGGCCTGACATTTTGAATTTCAAATGCAAATTGGAAAATCCAACCCAAACTAGGAAAAGTCAATGCGTGTAAATGGACTGAGTTCAGTATTCAGAAGTGGATCCTGGATTAGGCGAGTCAAATCTCCTGAAGGCTTTTGATTTACTCTGTCACCCACATAACTGAAGATTAGTTTCAATTAATATGTCCAAATAATATCTGAAGAGTACTGCCTGAGTATCTTATTTGCCAGATATTATTGGAAGATTGTATGTAAATGGTACAAGTAAATTATGCTATACTAATGTGTTCTACAACTAGACGATGGCACAGATTTTTTTTGTCCTTTTTTTTGAACTACTGGTATTCAAAAATCTCCCAATAATGGTACCCATATTAATAGATTTATATTTTCCAAAGCTTTTAAATTAACTTGTTATCACAATTTTTCAGAGTATTTAAGTGACTTGCCCGTTTTAAGAAAGTAATAGAATTGAGGCTAGCACCTATCTGTCTGATTTCCATTTCATTGCTTTTGCTCCCACTTCAGCACATAGTATGACGCATGACACATACAAAGAAGTTATGATGAGAAATGGAGAAAACACTTTGCTTAGTTGAAATATGAGTCCATTCTTTTTTGTTTAATAAGCACAGGTGTGTGCATAAGAGGTAAGCATTGGCCAATAGATGCATGGCTTTCACAGTGGGCCACAGGCCCTAGAAACTTACTGCATTCCCAGTGCTCTTTCTAAAACACAAATCATCAGATTTAAAGCCCTTAAGGTTTTAAACCCTTAAGGGCTCCCATTGCCCAGGATAAAGGCCAACTTCCATAGCACAGCTTAAAACTGCTTGACCTCCTCCCCTCCTTTCTTGCAGTTCTCTGAATCTTCCATGTTCTTTTTACATCTGGATCTGCAAATTTGCTGGCCCTTCTATTTGGAAAACTTTCCTTCTATTTTCCTTTTGTCTGGCTATTTCCTTCTTGTTCATTTGGTTTTAGCTGCTGTTACTTCCTCTAAAGAATATTTTGCGTGTCCCATATCTAAATTAGATTCACCTTCTATGTTTTTAGGCACCCAATACTTGCCTTATCATAGGCATTATAATAGGCACTGAAGCCGTCTATATGTTGGTCTTTATTATCCATTATTCCCTATACACCATGTGTAAGACCTGTATCTATCTTGTTCTTCATTTTATTTCTGGCATTTAGCACCCTGCCTGGCATATACCAGACACTCTATATATTGGAAGAATTAATGAATAAAAAAAATCTGACAGTTTGAGAAAGGCCTTCAATGGGCAAAGACCTTCACAAGGACAAATGCCACACTGATTTATTATCTATTATGTACCAGCTATTTTCTATATGTCTATATGTCTCATTTAGTACTGTTTTTATGGAAAAAAACCAACAAAGACCTGTGATAGATTATTTTATTGGCTAATATTCAGCGCCCTTCCCCAATGGTACACATCCCTGCCCTGTTGAACTCTGGTATGGACATGTGACATGGGAGAAGTGACAAGTGTGGCTTTTGTTCAGTATATTAGCCAAGTGGTAGCTTGCTTGTAATTGATCACTGATATGTTTCAAAAGGAAATTTCCTTTAACTAAAAACTCAGATACAGTGGAACAGAGCCCCAGCTAATTTAAACTGAGTGAGAAGTAGAAATGGTGATTTTAGTAGCTTGTGTGAGAAATAGAAATATTTGTTCTTGAAAGCCACTGTGATTTGTGTGTGTGTTACAACCACAAACTACAGTCTATCCTGATGGATGGAGATCCATTGAACGCAGTTCAAATGAAGGGGAGCTTAGTGAAAGGATTTAACAGAGAATCTTAGGCACATTGCAGATTAGAACCAAGAACACTTAGGTTTTACTGCAACAGGAAACTGAGAAGCCAGAAACTGGTGCTATTTTATTCATATTTAAAAGCTGCGCAGACTCATGTTTCTGCTTCTCTCTGCTTCCCTGCTACTTTTTCTTCCTCCTTCAATAAACTTTATATACATACTAACCACAAATTTAACCTACATGAAGATGATCTGCAGGTTTTGTTTTTATATGATTTCCCATCTCAGAACCCACTACCAACTGCTGCCTCTTTCTGAGTCTCTTGGTTTATATTCTCGAGGGATATAATTATGGTTTTAGTGCATCTTTTTGAACAGGTTACAACCTGGATGTCACTCTCTAGTCAGTGTTACTGGTTACTGGTCTGAAGCCTGTCCAATCAGTCGTGCCTCTGTATGAGTGTGTTGGGGAGGGTGGTGATAGTTCAGTAACAAGCCATGTGGTACAAAACATGGCGGTATGGGACAGCAAAGACTGGGCAATAGGATTTAGTGTGCTAAAAAGTATATAGAGAGAAGTATCTTCATATATACTAATATATTATAGTTATATCGGTTTTACGAGGAAAGTATGATTATTAGTATTATCATTATTACCAAATTTCAGATTATGAAACTAAGAGCAACAGGGTAACTTGGGTAAAATTACATACATAAATACATGAAAGGCAGAGGAGATCTAAAATGTCAACTTTGGTGTGTTTAGCTGACCTCAGATTTCATGCTCTGCAATGTATTAAATCATCTAAAAGATTTGAACTCTTCTTATCAGTGAAACAAGTATGAATAACATTACAGCAAAAACAAAGAAATAAAATAAAAATTACGTAGAGGTGTAACATATGGGGTTGTTTTAGAGAAGAGTGGTATAATTATATATTGAAGGGAAGCGTTTCAGAACCTTAAAAAGGTTTTCTTTCTAAACTCGTATTTTCCAATATTTTATCATGAATAATTTAAATGTATAGAACTTTAAAAATTTTTTATGTTTATTTATTTTTGAGAGAGAGAAACAGAGCATAAGCAAGGGAGGGGCAGAGAGAGAGGGACACACAGAATCCGAAGCAGGCTCCAGGCTCTGAGCTGTCAGCACAGAGCCTGAAGTGGGGCTTGAACCCACGAATGATGAGATCATGACCTGAGCCAAAGTTGGATGCTTAACCAACTGAGCCACCCAGGCACCCAGAAATGTATAGAACTTTAGAGTGAAAAGCCATCTACCCACCTTCTAAAATTCATATTTGGTATATCCTTGCTTTGTCACAGTCTTATGTATCCATCCATTAATCCTTCTTATTTTTAATGCATTTCTAAGTGAATTGCTTGGCCCCTTATCTTTCAAAAATCTTTATTTTTTATTTTTAATTGAAGTAGAGTTTGCATATAATTTATATTAGTTTCAGGTGTACAGAATAGTGATTCAAAAATTATATATACTACTAAATGCTCATTACAGTAAGTGTAGTCACTATCTATCACCATACAACATTGTTACAATAGTACTGACTATATTCTCTATGCTGTACTTTTCATCCCTGTGAATTATGTATTTTATAACTGGAAGTTTGTACCTTTTAATCCACTTCACCTAGTGTTCCTATTCCCACAACCTCCTCCCGTCTGGGTACCACTAGTTGATTCTCCATATTTAGGAGCCTACTTCTCTTTTTGTTGTTGTTATTGTTGTTTGTTTTGTTTTTTGGGGTTCCACATTAAAGTAAAATCATATTTGTCTTTCTCTGGCTTATTTCACATAACATCACACCCTCAAACTCCATCCATGGTGTTGCAAATGATATCATTCTTTTTTATGACTGAGAAATGTTCCATTGTGTACATGTACCACAAGGTCCCTTATCCTCAGAGATTAAGTGAGTTTTGTGGAGTCTGGCAAACATATTTTCTTAAAAGCCCTCTAAGTCTTTGCTACTCAAAGCATGTCCCATGACCACCAGAAGTACTTGCATCACCTGAAACTTTGTTAGAAATGCAGAATCTTGGGCCCTACTCTGGATCTACTGAATCAAAAACTGCATCTTACTAAGATCCCCCAGGTGATTTGTGGGTACAGTAAACGGTGAGAAAGACTGATATGGATGATTCCAACAAACATTGAGGGTTGAGAAGCACTACATTAGGTTAGTAGTTGTATTATATGTTTCTTCTACTTATCAACAGTATGATCTTAGACAATAACTTGTTTAAATCTTAAGATTTTTATCTGTGGTATGGAGAGAATAATACCTACTTTGCAGAGTAGTTACATGAGGTGGATATGATTATTAACGGAGCAGGGCTCAGGAACGTCCCTTGTTATTTCCATAGGCAGATGTGTATCTATATGGGCATGTAAGCAATAGCATCCAATTTAAGAGCTTCCCTAACACAAAATTATTCTAACTTAGTCTTGTATTATTATCCACTTTTGTAGATTATGGTGGAGAAAGTAATCTGGCATAGGCCTAAAAAGAACATATGGAATGGGGTTTGAAGTAAGTTAGATAAAAACTGATTAAAGGCCTGAATGTCTATAAGCAGGAGCCTGGGCTGCATGTGGAGGGAGAAAATGGAGTTTTGAGTGAGTCTCAGGGCTAAAGAGAAGTGAGAAAGGCACATTTCTTTGCTATTTAAAGTTAAGATCGACTGAGATGGGGAAGGACAATATGGCAAGGTCACTATTTCAGAGATGTCAAGAGTTCATAGAAAGGGTAAAAAGTGACCACATGATTTGAATAGTGGGATTTATTGGAAATTAGCAAACATTTATTGATGAATAAGTACTATTACACTGAGCACAAGTTATTTGCTGATAAGGAATGATAGAGACGGAATCACAGATACAAGAAGAGGAGGCAAAAGATAGCAAGTTTGAATGTGAGACAGAAATGAGAGAAAAGAGAAACAAATCACAAATCCCAAGAGCTCAGAGCATAAAGAACAGAGACACATAGGGCAGAATAACAAAATTCAAAAGACAAACAAAATAATATGCTGAGCATTTCCATGGTAAATGCATGCATATCCAGGCTCACAAGGAGTACCACCGTATTCAGTAGCCCTCAAACAAAATCACCGTGGAGTTTTATAGTATTACTACAAAAATTCTGTATTATGCCTGTACCTCTTAGGTCTGCAGAACTTACACTTGAGCTGCCAGAATTGGGCCAAAGTCCTTCCAGTGACTGATTCCTCTACCTAACCTCCTTGTTGAGTCCCCAATTACCCTTTCTTTGTGAGTCTCTCTTCCTGTCTCTCTGTCTCTCTTTAATTTTGTTTAAAGTAAAGGTACAATGAAGACAGCGGAAGCCCTTCACAAGTAGAAAGTCTCAATACAGCACAGAAAGCTAAGACCACTTACATTATACCCTAAACATTATGAGTAATGCTAAACGTTTTGTCTGTTTTCTACTCCATTTTCTCAGGGATATCACCATATTGGTATGGTTATGATGTCCTAAATGCTTTAGGCACCTTCTCGAAAGTGTCACCTGATAAATGCATTCTTTCTACCAGATGTTCCTCTTTCTCATCAGCAGTTACGGTTGCTGTTTTTAGCCAGGCCTGAGTTTTTGCTTTCCACAGCAAGGCTGTTGCTTCAGTTCCCTTTATTTCACTTGCTTCCATTTGTTGTTGTTTTTTTTTAAAGACTCATTTCAAAAAATTTCCAAAGATGCCTTCAGCAAATTTCAATGCTATTTCTTCCTAGTCACTTAAATAGAACAAGCCAAAGAATGTAGCCTTTAGACATTCTTTTAAAGGTTAGTATTTGATTTGGGAAAAACAGTCTGAACTGTAATAATTTAAAGTAAAGAAAAATCTGAACTCTCCAAGGATTGAGTATATTTATTTTAAAGGAAAGAAATGAGTGATCAACAGGTAATGGGAAGAGAAAGTTAGAGATACAAACTTTCTAGCATAAATGAAACTTGTCTTCTAGAGCAAACATATGCTAATTTCAAAATACCACTTTCATTTTATCCCACTCCATAGGTTATTGTAAGTGATAGAGGGTAAAAGCAGATGTCCCAGACAGTTGCCATTTTCCTCTCCAGATTCACTCTCCACCTTTCCTACCCTAGGCTGTGTAGACTGTATTACTACTAGGCTGCCTCATCCTCTGACCTGCAGGGGGTTTGGCTAATGGGAAAAATCAGCAGGATATATGAGGGTGAAAGGGGGAAGAGGTCTGTGTACTTGTCTTCTAAGCTCTTTTCCTATTGGGTCACCTCTGATTGGTGGCATCCTTCTACTGATGTCTATAGCTTCTCTTAGGCAGTTTTGTCTTATGGTTACTCTCTTCATATTTTGGCATCTGATTCCTTTCCTTATTCCTTTAGCTACAGAGATGGATAACAATACCAGCCCACTGTTCCTGGCCCCTGGGTATTTCACTATCCTTATTGGCCCCTCCCAATCCGGCCCTCCCAATCCTGTCCATACTTTTGTAAATAAGAACTTTAAAGTTTACTGAAACTTTCCTGTTTGAATTTCCCATGTGCTCTTTGTGGGTGCCCTGACTGAGACAGAAGAGTTTAGATTTATTAATTCATTCATTAATTCATTCACCCATCCATCTATTCCTTTCTTTTTAATTATTTAACAAATATTGAATATCTACTGTGTGCTATACACTATTCTGGACCCTAGAAATATGAACACTGAACAAAACAGCAAGAAATTTCTGCCTTTATGAACCTTAAGTCCAGTCAGATGAGACAGACAATACATAAAAGAAGCAGCTGAATCACAGCATGCCAGAAGGTGGAAAGTGCTATGAAGATAAAGGAGGAGAGAGAGATAGAAATCATTTGTTGTAGGACATGTGTGATTTTAATGTTTTTTTTTTGAGAGAGATAGAGAGAGACAGAGTGAGCAGGGGAGGGTCGGAGAGAGAGGGAGACATAGAATCCGAAAACAGGCTCCAGGCTCTGAGCTAGCTGTCAGCACAGAGCCTGATGCGGGGCTCGAACCCATGAACTGTGAGATCATGACCTGAGCCGAAGTAGGACGCTCAACTGACTGAGCCACTCAGGGGCCCCTTGACATGTGTGATTTTAGATAATGTGGTCAGGAAAGGTTTTGCTGAAAAGGTAGAAATTGGGTAAAAATTATAGGAGATGAGAAAAAAAAAAGCAGATATCTAAGGGATATCTTTGCAACTGCAAAGGCCTACAGGAAGCGGGTATGTATGGATGTTTGAGGAGAGTATAACTAGCATAAAATAACAGAAAGGAAAGTTCTATAAAATGAATCCAGAGAGCCAAGGGGGTATCAGGACATATAGGTCAAACAGACCATTTAGAAGGACTTTGACTTCTACACTGAGTAAGGCAAGGAGCCATTGGGAGGTACTGAAGAGAAAAATAATATTAAAACTTATGTTTTAACAGGATTACTCTGGAGATGGAATTGAGACTAGACTGTAAGATAGTGAGAGTGTGGGATCAGGGAGATCAATTAGGAGACTCTTGCAATAATCAAGTGGAGAGATTATGTTGGCTTGGAGCAGGCAGGTGGCAGATGAAAAGTGGTCAGCTTCCAGATATGTTCCAAAACAAAGACACCAATAACCACTTGAAAGACTTACTGATAGGATGAATGCAGTGTGTGCCATAGATTGAATATTTATGTCTTCACAAAATTCATATTTTTAAACCTAATTCCTAAGAGATGGAGTCTTTGGTTGGTGATTAGGCATTGAGAGTGGAATTCTCATGAACAGGGCTAGTGCCCCTATGAAAGAGATGCTTGAAAGCTTCCTGGCCCCTTCCACCATGCGAGAACTTTGCAAGAAGAGGGCTGTATATGAATGAGGAAGCAGGCTTTCACCAGACATTGAATCTACTGGTGACTGATCTTGGAATTCCCAGCTTCCAGAACTGTGAGAAGTAAGTTTCTGTTGTTTACAAGCCACTCAATCTGTGGTAGTTTTTAATAGTAGCCCAAGCAGACTAAGACACTGTATGAATGAGTGTATTCCATAATAACTCCAGTGCTTTTAGACTGGAAAGATGGAGTAGCCATTAACTGAGATGGGTGGACTGGAGGAAGAGAGGGTTTGGGAATGAAGAACTGTACTTTAGATTAGGACATATGAAGTCTGAGATGGCTATTAGACATTCAAGTGTAGATATTGCACAGGCAGTTGGATGTATGAGTCTGGAGTTCAGAAGAAAGTGCTGGGTAACAAATACCGATATGATAGTTGATCGATAGGTTTTGTACTGTTTATGGGCCATAAGACTGGATGAATTTATCGACGGAGGAAGCCTCAATAAAGAAGAAAAGAGGTCAAAGAACTAAATCTTAGGCTGCTCCAACAGTAAGACATTATGAAGAAGACGGGAAAATTGGTAGAAAAGTCTAAGTGTCCAATGAGGTGGAAGGACATCCAGAACAATATGGAGTCCTGGAAGCCAAGTGAATACATTGTTTCAGGAAAGAGAGAGTACTTGAGAGAGTACTTAACTGTATCAAATGCTCCTGACATTACAAGATGAAGATTAAGTATTGTCTGTTGGATTAAGTAACATGGTGGTCATTGATGACCTTCAAAAGATTAGTCTCTACAAAGTGGAGAAGGTAAAAATCTTATTGGAATGGGCTGAAGAAGGAAAGTGAAGTGATGAGTTAAGGAAGGAATATAGACAACCTTTCTTGAGGAACTTTGCTTTAAAAAAGAACAGAAAATTGAGCAGCAACAGAATGATAAAATGGTGTTTAGAGACAAAAACATAGCATTATGGTCGTGTGCAGATGGGGAATATCTAATAGAGAGGCAAAACAGTATTATATAAGGTAGCGACGTCTGAATTTCTGGAGCGATGTCCTTGAGGAAAGGGAATGGAATAAAATTTTACTCATGTGGGAAGTGGCACTGAGCAATAGCAGGACTGGTATGAATAGTAACAGGCACAAATGCAGGCAGGTGAGAAGACGGATGGTGGGAGTAGTGGGGGTTCCATCACTAAAGCTTCTGGTTTATCATTAACCTAAAAGCAAGATTGTCAGCTGAAAGTGAGAATGGAGAGGACAAGTTGGGGAGATTTGCAAAGAGAAGGAAAGACATGAAATAGTGTGAAAGAGCATAAGAGCCATCAGACAAAGAAAATATGGTAAGATTTCTGGGCAGCACTGAGGGTCTGTTTGAGGTCAGTGAGCATGAATGTCAAGTGGGACCAGTTAGCACTGCTGTGTGGTTTTCTGTAGTCATTATCAACTTCATGGATATAAACAAGGAGTGAGAAGAGCATTGTATTCAACCACTGTGTGGTTTAGCCAAATGTCATAGGTTATGTTCCCTGGGAAATAGACTCTGAGGCAGACATTTGCATATAGATGGTTTTGTACTTTTGGGAAAGACACTACTAAGAGAGTAAGGGAAGCATATTTGAGGAGAGGGAGGAACTGAACTGATCCCAGTTCTGGCCCCTTGGGATTTCTCAGGATTCTGACATTGGAATGACTCTTAAAAGATGTCTCAATTGAGAAAATGGAGCAAAGAGCCTTTATACCCCTACATCAACAAGTCACTAGATGTGGGCAACTTCTGGCTGAAGTTCTCAGTCCTACAGTTGCAAGGAAACTAATTCTTCCAGCAATCTTAGTGAGCTTGAAAGCTAACTATTCTCCGGTCAAGTAAAAGGGCACTAGCCTTTAAGAGAAAGGAATGGGCCATGTCTGCAGCCCCAAAATATTCAGGAAAATCTAGGCATTCAAAATTTTCAAATGCTCATACATTTCCATCTCAAGTCTCAGAGTCACATTACTTCCCTCTGGGACCCAGCTTCAGCATAGCAGGCTTTTCAGGTTGTAGAATTCAAGCTTATGTGGCACTCCACTACCAATTAAGCCCTAGGTCTGATCGTTAGCTTTCTTTTATTCCCTCCAGCTGCAGGAAATGAGAGATTCTTTCCATGCTGTCAAGGATATTTTGACTATTTGACTCATATTGATCATTTAATTACCCTTGGCCTTTCACTATCTTTCTACAGTATTTTAACAACACCCACCAGTGATGTGGTCCTTATTGCTGACCTGGAGAGAGATGGTCCCATTCCAAAATCTAACTTTAGGATCTATTCCCTCGTTCCACTGCTCATTCTGTTTAAGACTCCATCCCAGACTCCAACATGGAGATTTGTGTGCAGGTGTTTTATAGAGAGGCAATCTGGGGAATAAACCTGCATGGAGCAAGGGAAATAGGATCAAACAGAGGAAGAAGTTGAAATGCAGTGTGGTTGTAACAGAGAAGAGTCTTTAGTTTATACTAGCAGGAGAACAGAGCTGGGATGGCCATTTAGATATGTATCTGATTGAGACCCCAAAAAAAAAAAAAAAGTTGGGTCTTTGCACCCCTACCCTACATCAACCGGTCATTGAGAATAAGATCCTCCTGGGGAGGGGATGTAATCTTGGGCAATCTGGTTCCCTTTGGTGCAGGGCAATTTCAGAGACTCAGAAATGAGCCAAAGGTAGCCAATAGTTTTGTCATTTGGATGCTTCTTTCCTGAATTGGGGCTCTGTGTGATGCACTATAGCAAGTGATGTTAGGGAGGGCAGCATAGCTCAGAGAGACCATGGAATTTAGATAGATGATGGAAAAAGAAGGATATGAGAGGTGATGAGGTGGTAGGTCAATGGATGGTGGGTCTTAATGTTATCAGTGGATTTTGAAGTCAGCATTTGGAAAGTGGGATGATTATAACTGAGATTTTGGAAAGCTTCATTCTCAGATCCTTATATGACTATTTATCATAAAGATTGAATCACTCAAACAGAATGTTTCGACATATATCCAAATACTTGCCAAATGAAAGCTTTTCTGTATATACCAGTGTACAATTCTATTAGAATTGTGTGCATTTAAACACACCTACATATATAATCTTAAGAGTGTGAAGGCAGCAATCATTTTTGCTCTGGTGGTGGCAACAAATTACATTGAAAAGTTTCATGATAACTAGTTCAGCAGTTTTCAAATTATCTCAGTAACAATAAATGGTGTTTTTGCATCAGAAGCACCTATCACCATTTCCCTCCGCCCTAAATCTAGTTAAAAGGTATATATTAAAACACAAGTAATCAAACATTCTTCTTTGTCTATCTATACTTCAGAACCAATTCTCTTACTTACTGGCCTCTGACATTCTTTTTATAACAATTGAAATGCAGGGATTTCTCATAAGGAAAGCTTGGGGGAAAAAACAGAAGTATGTAGACTTCAAATGCCAAATGAGAGTTTGTAGTTTTTTGAACTCCAACTACAATATCCTTCATTAGGAACTTCAGCTTTTCATTTATTTCCAGAAGAAACTCACTATTCTCCACTAAATTTTGAAGGCTGCCAGCATAATTCAGAATCAAATGGCTATTTGCACATGGACATGAGGCAATGATGTGAACTTTAATCAAAATTGTAGGTTGAAAAGAATATTTGAACTATTCCTTCCATGGGGGTAGATATTTCATACAGTCCAATAAATTTTTATTAAAAAAATATACCTCTAATTCTGCAGTTGTACTTACACGCACACACACACACACACAGACACACAGACAGACAGACAGACAGACACACACACACACACACACACACAGACACATCTGTAAATGAGCAGCTCTATTCTGGATTCAATCAGGAAAACCCCAACTGCTTGACGTTTTTCAGAGCCCGTTGAATGCTTTCTCTTAATATTCATGACTGATTTTCCCATATGTATTGAGGAAATATTGTGTATTTCAGAGCTGAGGCCCCAATGGCATGACCAAAAAGGGCAGACAGTCTCAGAAATGTGTATTGAATACATAATAAGCAAGAAGAATTAAAAGAGAATCTGCCTAAGCACAAAACCAATAATGAGAAAACAATCAAAATAAGTAATGATTTTAGATCAGTTGTATTATCATCTTATCAAGATAGGATTCTCATTCTACCATCAAACCTTCTTTCACAGACTTTTTGAGAACATCTGCCTAATGATGGTTGAGTGGTTTCGATCAGTATGAGTAGCCAATCAGATCACTTTTGAGAATGCTTCAAGATTACTTTCACCCCTCCTATACTTTATATACACTAGAATGTTATTTGTTTTTTTGAGTGGCATCTGATTAAACCCATAAGTGAGGGATATTTTTTTATGAAAAAAAATTGAGTGGCTCAATGAACCAAAAGAAGTACACATTGATTTTGTTTTCATAGAAAAAAAGATAAACTTGTGTCCAGTTAGGCAGCACTATAATCCATAAAGAATATTTCCTAGCTCCAAAAAGACTGGGATTGGGGGAAGGGTAAACAAGAAATTCAGCTTTATTATTCTAGTTATTAAAAATAATCAAAAAAAATATTTCACTTTATTAATACAATAGTTGACAAATCTTGGTGGTAGCTATAGGGGTGTCCATCACAATAGTAATTTTTCTGTATGTTTTCAATATAATAAAATATTATAGAAGATGCCTATATAAAGAATTATAATATTGAGTTATATGGAATTAATTGTATTCAATTGTGTTTGACCCATGAAAAAATGACAATTTCATATGGTTCAACCTCATGTTGCAGACATTTGAAATATCCCCCCCTGCTCATGGAACTCTCATTTTTCTTGATATGTAATCTTTCAAATTGGTCAAAGGAAGGAAAACATGTTCACAACATTGTATGTTACATTACTAATCCAGAAATACAGTTTATCTGATGTCATATTGATTTTACAACCAGTCTAGTGTATCTGTATTACTCTAAATAGAAAATCTCATAATATATGTTAGCTCTATTCCTTAATATCAGTGTGGTTTTAATGTTTGTTTTCTGGGGTGAAGAGTTTTTAGTCTAGTCTAAACAGATAAAATGAAAACAAAATCAGTCGAAGTATATGGTAAATTGAAAAATGGCCCTCCAAAGATGTCAAAATCCTATTCTCCAAACATCTGTGAACAGGCTACCTTACATGGCAAAGGGAATGTGCAGATGTAGTTAAGGAATTTGAGATGGGAAATTACCTGGATGGGTCCAACATAATCAGAAGATTCCTCACAAGAAGGAGGCAGGGGGGTAGGAATCAAAGATTTTTTGACAAAGGAAGCAGTGGGAGGAAGGAGAGGTGGTAAAAAAAAGTGATGTGGAGCCACAAGCCAGGAGTATGAACATCCTGTGCAAACTGGAAAAGGCAAAGAAATAGATTCTTCCCTAGAGCCTCCTGAAGGAACATATTCTGGCTGGCCTATTTTGGATTTCTGAGCTCAAAAAACTGTAAGAATATAAATCTATGTTGTTTTCAAGCCATGGAATTTCCCATGATTTGTTACAGCAGCAATAAGAAACTAATACAAAGTATTTTTAAAAAGGAAGAACTTCTAATACTTCTTTTAAACCTATGTAGGCCTTACATACAATTGGTTAAAAAAAAAGTCTATTTATATTTCTGTTAGACCTATTTCTGAAAGTATAAACTTTAAAGAGATTTTAAAGATCTTTTCAACCGACAGAACTTGTGATGCCTGAATTTCCCCATCCTTGTCCATCATTGAGGAAAGCAAATCCAAAAGTTATTTAGGAACTTTTATACAGCTGTTTATGAAAAAAGTTCTTTCTCTCTATGGGTTTCTCCCATTGGTCGTCGATTTACCTTTTGAGCATATACTAAATAAGGCCCATTTATATTTCACCAAGTGTTGTGAGACAGCTATTGAGACTATTCTTTTTGTAACAGAGAGGCCTACATAGGGCCTACATTACACACACACACACACACACACACGCAAATACTTTGATTTCTGGCTCAACAACCATTCTTTATTTTCCGCTAATTTTATTTAGATATTGGGTTGCATCAATATTTAGGAACTTCCCAGTCCTTGGAAATGATTCATGATTGTTCCAAGCTGGTCATGTTGTTTTGTTCCCTCATATCAAAGATTATTCTAGGGTAGGTATGTGACAAGTTCTGACAAGGGCACTATTATTTCCCAGTTAAGAAAATAAAGGCACAAATCAAGAAAACCACCTTCTTGATTTGAATATGGGTGTGTGAAGGAATGATGCAGCAGCCGTCTTGCCATCACGAGGGGCCAAGCATGAAAAACAAAATGTTGAGGACAATGGAGCAGAACAATAGAATGAATTTGGGTCCTTGGTAACATCATGAACAACTGAAACAATGCTTGACCTACCAACTTCTATTCTACACTTCTTGTTTCCTGAGATAATGAAATAACATTCTTGTCATCAGCTTCAGCTGCTCTAATAAAATAGCATAGACTGGTGACTTAACAGAAATTTATTTTCTAGCAGTTCTGGAGACCAGAAGTCTGAGATCAGAGCGCCAGGGTGGTCAGGTTCTAACAAGAACCCTCTTCCTGATTTGCATACAGGCACCTTCTCTCTGTGTCCTCATATGGAAGAAAAAGTTCTGGTCTCTTCCTTTTCTTAAAAGTTCACAAGTCCCATCATGGAGGCTCCATCCTCCTGGCCTTATCTAAACCTAATTAGGGCCTGGAGGCCCTACCTAAATTACTATCACATTAGAGGTTAGGGCTTAACATATGAATTTCGGGGGGTGGGATACAAATCTCCAGTCCATGACAGTTTAAGCCAATTTTAGTTGAGCATTCTGTTACACTCAGCCAAAAGAATCCTAACACTTGCATTTCTACCCCAGTTCTTTCAATATTCTCCATCAGTTTGAAATTGGGTGCCAAACTCTTCACTGCCTTGGTTAATTTACATTTGCTTTTCTTACATTTATCTATATCATTTTTCATGAATGAGGGCATGAATAGAAGCCTTTACTGTACGTTTAGTCGGACAAGACAGAGACAGTGAGATTATTGTCAACATTAATTTTAGATTTTATGGTTTTGTTAATTCAGAATATAATTTACAATTTTGTTTGTTCGCTTTGTAACCTCAACCCTTAGTTGACTCCACATGAGTCCATCATTGACTCCCTAGCATTTGCTAAGCAATGACTTACCTGTCACATCCTTATGCAGTTGATTGCTGGGACCCAAGTGTACGTATCATCTTAATCCTGTTATCTTAAACTTATTTGATTTTTTTAAAGATTTGTTTTGTTTTAATATTCTTATTCTTTGATTTGTTATGTTCTAATATTCTTAAACTTTCATTTTAATTGTTGCAAATATGCAATCTCCCTGCCAGTCTCAGATGATCCATAGATGTAATGGCTGCTTACTTTTTATCTTTTTAAAAAAAAAATTAAATGTTTTTATTTATTTTTGAGAGACAGAGACAGAACATGAGCAGGGGAGGGGCAGAGAGAGCTGGAGACACAGAATCCAAAGCAGACTCCAGACTCTCAACCTTCAGCACAGAACCTGATGTGGGCTTAAAATCATGAACTGTGGGATCATGACCTGAGGTGAAGTCGAACACTGAACTGACTGAGCCACCTAGGTGCCCCTTATCTTTTTCTTTTTAAATCAAGATATTATATAAGATAGAGCTTTGTGTTATTCCATGTGAATTTTCCCTTCAAGTTCATAATGGTCTCCAGGCATTCAAATCTAGTAACTGCATAAGAATCCCCATTAGAATGTGATCAGAATTTATTCATCTTCTCCAGGTATTGTACATGCAGCATCTGGTTTCTGGTAGGGACAGAAAGCATGTTTAATGCGTTGATCCTCCACCCGCCTGCATAGTACCATAGGCTGTGAAGCCTTTATAAAATACTAGCCTCACCCTAGTCCAACTGAAGCAGAAATTTTGAGGGTTGGGCCCAGACACTGATGTTCTTAAAAATACCCTCAGGCAATTTTGATGAACTGTTATAGTTTCAAGCCATTGATTTATTGAATAATTGTTGCATGACACTGGCTCAAATTCTTTTATCATGTACATTAAATTATCATACATTAGATAATACTTTTTTGCCACTTTTCTTTTATCACATTTTGTTCTTATTAATAAAGCATGTTAAAGGTCTCTCTCTTCTTTTACATGGTAAGTTACTCAGAGTCTCAGACCATTGTTTTTCTATGTAACAAAGAGTACAGTGCATTCCACATAATAGCTAGTCTATAGAGACTGAAAAATGGTGTTTACAAGCAAGGATTGGAAGTGATTTGTCTGTTCTTAGAAGCAGTCGCCTGAATGCTGTACTCTTTATTTTGCTTTTAGTGATAATACACTATTTTTGGAACTTATTTCCTTGTTGGCTTTTTAGATAGCCTTCCATTAGAAGTTTTGTTTTGTTTTGCTTATTTGTTTGCTTGTGTTCCCAGTCTCTTGCTAAACTGATGGGTGGAGAACAGAGATTAGTCAGTGTTTGGCAGAGAAATTTTATATACCATGTGCTTGACAAATGTATGCCTGGTGTTTATATAGTGGATATTCTATGTAAGAATCAAGATTGTATATTTTCTGAGAATCCTTCTTGGCCATGGATATTATGTACATTAGGATACTTGAAGGCATAGAAGACAGCAAGAAATGGTACAGGAATGTATCAGAATGCTAGAGTAACTTAGAAGAGGTTAAGTCCAGAGCAAATTTTTTTCAGTAATTGAGTCATACGTAGTTGATGCTCTGCTTGATTTCTATATTTTGTTATTAACTGACCTAAACATCCAGTTATTATGCTTAGATGCTCTTGAATAGATAATCTGGCTAAAAATGTGAAGTAAATTCTACATATTTCTGACAATCAATTGAAAGTTGCCCACATGTTGGAACAAAATAAGCTCTCTCCTTACAGGGAAGACTTTGGTACCCACAGCAGAATGTGACATCACCAAGGTTGGTTTCTTGGATTTATATACTGAGAAGATTTTTATTTTACCATAAGAGACCATAATAATAATGTTAAAAGACACCACTTAACCTTTCTGATCCTAATTTTCCCCATTAAAATGAATGATATCAACCAGGTGACTGACTTGTCTGATGTCATATACCTGCTCAAAAGCACCGTTAGAATTAAATCTGGATTTTTAGACCTTCTTTCCATCTACATTACTTGGTTTACTTTTAGAAAATCAAACATACTTTAAAGACCATACATAACACTCTGTTGATTTTATGAAATCCTCTTATAATGCCATATTGATATCTTTTTCCCTACTTTGCCTAGATTTGACATTTGATTAACTTGTGAGATTGTTGAAAATATTCTTATCTCCAGCACAAAAGTTCATTTACACAAATGTGAAAGTCACATGGACAAAACTCTGTTTCTCCATTTTTTGGCTTTCTATGCATATCATCCCTACAATTTTAGAGATGATATGCGTATTTTCAGATCATGGGTTGCAACTAAAGCTAAGACAATCTTTTTTTTAATGTTTATTTACTTTTGAGAGAGAGAAACAGAGTGCGAGCAGGAGAGGGGCGGAGAGAGAGGGAGACACAGAATCCAAAGCAGGGTCCAGTCTCTGAGCTGTCAGCACAGAGCCCAATGCAGGGCTTGAACTCACAAACCGTGAGATCATGACCTGAGCCGAAGTCTGATACTTAACCAACTGAGCCACCCAGGAGCCCCAAAGCTATGACAATCTTTTTCTCAGAAAGTTTACTAAACACAGTGTATAGCTAAAAAAGCTTTTAAATAAATCACTGTCAAGATGATTTCTGAGCTTTAATCAATCATAATAAGAAAAATTATAATTATTCAATGCAAAATATCCATGTGAGACAAAATTTCCATGCCTGCTAGTGAAATACTGAACCATCTGATTTGAGTCAAGGTTACATTCTTCTTGGAGGCACCATAATAACAGCAAAAAGACCAAGAAATTTAAAGTCTGACTGGACTTCAGGGATCAAACTGTATAGTATGACATTGGGATGGTTTCTTGACTTTTCCAAACTTTATTTTCCTCATGTACAAACTGAGGATAATAATACCAGGGTTATTTTTATTTTTTGAATTTAAAATTTTTTTTAAAAATGTTATTTCTTTATTTTGAGAGAGGAAGAGAGAGAGAAGGAGTGGGACAGAGAGAAGAATGAGAGAGAGTATCCCAAGCAGTTTCCTTGCTGTCAGCATGGAGCTTGATGCTGGGTTCGAACTCATGAACTGTGAGATCATGACCTGAGCCAAAACCAAGAGTCAGTTGCTTAACTGACTGAACCACCCAGGCGCGATACCACGGTTATTTTTTAAATGAAAAGAACATATGAAAAAGTATTATGCCTATCATATGGGAAACTCAATGTTTCCCAAGGGTTTATAGCTTCATATTGACTGTATAACCAACTTCCAGGAAAACAGCTAACATCAGGTTCTGGTAAGTTTCCATGTAGGTTTCCTGGATGCCTTATTTTATTCAGTAGGCTCCAGAGTTAATTTGCTTAGCAAAACAGTTGCTTCTTGTCCATTGGGAAGTTCAATGAATGAGTTGTTCTAATTGCAACTTACATTTTGTCCATGTCCATGTTATGTTACATATAGGCTTGCTGCCAGAACAAGTTTCTATGACTGAGAAGAGGTGAACGAAGGATAGACTAAGTGCTATGTAAAGCTTAGTTCCCTTCTCATGAAACTAGGCTGACTACACATGTATTTAATGTTTAAGAAAGAAGAGAAGAAAGCATCTTCTTAAGAATTAATGACATTTTCTCAGTGACTCCCAACTCAATGAATAAGTTTACTATTTATAATGGAGTTACTTAAGTAATTTGAAAATGCACTGAAAGAGAATGCTGGCATTCCCTAAATTGTTGGCTTAGTACACAAGAACACATACATTCACCCTAGGATGTATCTGTGCTGGTGGAGAGAATTCTAAGAAGTTCAAATTATGGACAAAAAGTGTAATTACTATACACAGTAGAGGAAACTCTCAACTCCCTTCTCTGCCCTAATGTCTATGGTCATGAAGAATAAAATAAATACATATTACTAAAAAATCCACATGCCAAATATTTCTACTTCTGGACCAGATGGAGTGATAAGAACCAGGGTTCACGATCTGAGCCAAAATCATGTGTTGGACACTTAACTGACTGAGCCACCCAGGTGCCCCTGCATTCCATATGTTCTAATAGTTAAGTAGAGTCATGGAAGATACAACAAAGACTCATAATAGATTTCTAAAGATTTAAAAAATTTAACGTGTGAAATAAAATATACATAGGAAAGGATTAATGGCAAGTCAGACATTCTAGGAAAAATATTAGAAATTTAAATACATAAAATAGAAGTTATTAAAATTGAAACAGAGAGAAAAGATAATATTAAGAAAAAATAATAAACAAAGCATCAGTCAGTTGTGAAACTTCAAGCAATATTATACTATAATCAAATTTCACCAAAGAGAGAACAGGTGGGTGGGTGGGCAAGCAGAAAAAAAATAATAAAAGAAATTCGGCCCAAGTTTTCCAAATTTTATGAAAACTACAGACACATAGATCCAAGAAGCTTAATAAATGCCAAGACAAGAAACATGAGTAAAGCTAAACTGAAACATATCTTAATCAAATAGCACAAAACCAGTGATACAAAGAAAGTTTTAAAAAGAATCAGAGAATCATGATGTTATATACAGAATAACAAAGGTAAGCATGACTGCAGATTTTTCATTGGAAGCACTATAAGTAAGATAGCAGTAAAGCAACATCTTTTAAAAAAGAAGGAAAGAAAGAGAGAGAAAACAAGCTATCTATTAACCTAGAATTTTATACCCAGCACAATTTTCTTTCAAAAACAATGGCAAAGCAATATATTTAGACTTACCAAAACTAAAAAAACTTACCACCAGAAGACTACTACTATAGATATTTCAAAGGAAGTCCTTCAGGCAGAAAGAAAAATGGCAGGCAATGGAAATATGGTTTTCAAAGAAAGGAATGACACCTAAAATAATAATGACATGGGTAAATAGAAAATATTTTATTACTATGTAAATGTCTTTTAAAATGTTTTTAAATTTAAATCCAGGTTAGGTAACATAATAATTTCAGGAATAGAATTTAGTGATTCATCATTTACATATAACACCCAGTGGTCATCCCCAAAAGTACCCTCCTTAATGTATCTCACCCCTTTAGCCCTTCTCTCCACCCAACAACCTCCAGCAACTGTCAGTTTGTTTTCTGGATTTAGTTTCTTATGGTTTGTCTCCCTCTCTGTTTTTATATTATTTTTGCTTCCCTTCCCTTGTGTTCATCTGTTTTGTATCTTAAATTCCACATGTGAGTAAAATCATATGATATTTGTCTTTCTCTGACTTATTTCACTTAACATAATACACTCTAGTTCCATCCATGTTGTTGCAAATGGCAAGATTTGATCACTGAGTAATATTCCATTATATTCCATTATATTCCATTATATATATATATATATATATATATATATATATATATATCTCACATCTTTTTATAGCCATTTGGGTTCTTTCCATTCTTTGACTATTGTCAATAGTGCTGCTATAAACATTGGGGTGCATGTGCCCCTTCGAATCAGCACTCCTGTATCCTCTGGATATATACCTAGTAGTGCAATTGCTGGGTTGTAGGGTAGTTCTAATTTTAATTTTTTGAGGAATCTCCGTACTATTTTCCAGAGTGGCTGCACCAGTTTGCATCTCCACCAGCACTGCAAAAGAGTTCCCCTTTCTCCACATCCTTTCCAACATCTGTCATTGCCTAAGTTGTTAATTTTAGCCATTCTGACAGGTGTAAGGTGGTATCTCGTTGTGGTGTTGATTTGTATTTCCCTGATGATGAGTGATGTTGAGCATTTTTTCACGTGTTGTTTGGCCATCTGGATGTCTTCTTTGGAAAAGTGTCTACTTATGTCTTTTGTCCATTTCTTCACTGGATTCTTTGTGTTTTGGTTTTGAGTTTGATGAGTTCTTTATAGATTTTGGATACTAACCCTTTATCTGATATGCCATTTGTAAATATCTTCTCCCACAGTCATTTGTCTTTTTAGTTTTGCTGATTGTTTCCTTCACTGTGCAGAAGCTTTTTATCTTAATGAGGTCCGAATAGTTCGTTTTTGCTTTTGTTTACCTTGCCTCTGGAGACATGTCAAGTTTGTGGCTGAGATCAAAGAGGTTTTTGCCTGCTTTCTCCTTGAGGATTTTGATGGCTTCCTGTTTTATCTTTAGGTCTTTCATTTATTTTGAGTTTATTTTTGTGTATGGTGTAAGAAAGTGGTCCAGGTTCATTCTTATGCATATCTCTGTCCAGTTTTCCCAACACCATTTGCTGAAGAGACAGTCTTTTTTCCATTGGATATTCTTTCTATCTTTGTCAGATTAGTTGACTGTATGTTTGTGGGTCCATTTCTGGGTTCTCTATTCTGTTCCATTAATCTATTTGTCTGTTCTTGTGCCAGTACCATACTGTCTTGATGAGCATAGCTTTGTAATACAGCTTGAAGTCTGGAATTGTGATGCCTCCAGCTTTTGTTTTCTTTTTCAGGATTGCTTTGGTTATTTGGGGTCTTTTTTAGTTCCATACAAATTTTAGGATTGTTTGTTCTAGCTCTGTGAAGAATGTTGGTGTTATTTTGATAGGGATTGAAATGAATATGTAGACATATTCATTTGGGTAGTATTGACATTTTAACAATATTTTTTCTTACAATCCATGAGCATGGAATGTCTTTCCATTTTCTTGTGTCTTCTTCAATTTCTTTCAGAAGATTTCTATAGTTTTCAGTGTATATATTTTTTTTACCTGTTTGATTTGGTTTATTCCTAGGTATTTTATGGTTTTTAGTGCAATAGTAAATGTGGTCAATACCTTGATTTTTCTTTCTGCTGCTTCATTATTGGTATATAAAATGCAACCTATTCTGTACATTGATTTTATATCCTGCAATCTTGCTGAATTCATGTACCAGCTCTAGCAGTTTTTTGGTGGAGTCTTTTGGGTTTTCCACATAGAACATCATGTCATCTGCAAAGGGTGAAACTTTGACTTCCTCTTTGTTGATTTGGATGCTTTTTATTCCTTTGTGTTGTCTGATTGCCGAGGCTAGGACTTAACATTATGTTGAATAACAGTGGTGAGCGTGGACATCCTTATCATGTTCCTGACCTTACGGGGAAAGCTCTGTTTTTGCCCATTGAGGATGATATTAGCATGGTCTTTCATATATTGCCTTTATGATCTTGAGGTATGATCCTTCTATCCCTATTTTCTTGAGGGTTTTTATTAAGAAAAGATGCTATATTTTGTCGAATGCTTTTTCAGTTTCTATTGAGAGGATCATGTGGTTCTTATCCTTTCTTTTATTAATGTGGTATAACACATTGATTGATTTGTGGATATTGAACCAGCCCTGCATCCTAGGAATAAATCCCACTTGATCATGGTGGATAATTCTTTTAATGTATTGTTGGATCCCGTTTGCTAGTATCTTGCTGAGAGTTTTTGTATCCATGTTCATCAGGGAACATGTAGTTCTTCTTTTTAGTGGAACTTTGTCTGCTTTTGGATTCAAGGTAATGCTGGCCTCATAGAATGAGTTTGGAAGTTTTCTTTCCATTTCTATTTTTTAGAACAGCTTCAAAATAATAGCTGTTAATTCTTCTTTAAATGTTTGGTAGAGTTCCCCTGAGGATTTATTTTTTAAATTTATTTTTTAAATTTCAGCTATGTTGAAGCTTAACTGACATAAAATTGTTAGATATTTAAATTTGGTTTTTAATGTTTATTTTATTTTTTTATTTTATTTTTTATTTTTGAGAGAGATAGAGCATGAGAGGGGCAAAGAGTGAGGGAGCCGCAGAATCTGAAGCAGACTCCAGGCTCTGAGCTGTCAGCACAGAGCCCGACATGAGCCTTGAACCCATGAACCATGAGATCACGACCTAAGCCAAAGTTGTACACTTAACCGACAGAGCCATACAGGTGCCCCATGCTACTTTAGGATGAAATGTCCTGAATATATCTGTTAAGTCCATTTGGTCCAGTGTGTCATTCAGAGTGATTGATTCTTTGTTGATTTTCTGCTTAGATGATCTGTCCATTGCTGTAAGTGGGGTGTTGAAGTCCTCTCCTATTATGGTATTATTATCAATGAGTTTGTTTCTGACTAATTTATTTATATATTTGGGTGTTTCACATTGGGGATATAAATATTTACAATTGTTAGATCTTCTTGGTGGATAGACCACTTAATTACGATATAATGCCCATCTTCATCTCTTGTTACTATCTTTATTTTAAAATCTAGTTTGTCTGAGATAAGTGTGACTACACCAGCTTTCCTTTGTCGACCATTAGCATGATAGATGGTTCTCCATCCCCTTACTTTCAATCTGATGGTGTCTTTAGGTCTAAAATAGGTCTCTTGTAAACAGCATATAGATGGCTCTTGTTTTCTTATCCATTCCGATACCCTGTGTCTTTTGATTGGCACATTCAGTCCATTGACATTTAGAGTGTGTACTGAAAGATATGAATTTAGTGCTATTGTGTTGCCTGTTGAGTTGGTGTTTCTGGTGATGTTCTCTGGTCCTTTCTAGTCTTCGTTACTTTTGGCCTTTTTTGTTTTGTTTTGTCTTTTCTCCACTCAAAGGGCTCCCTTAAATTTTTTGCAGGGTTGGTTCACTGGCCACAAACTCCTTTATTTTTTATTTCTCTGGGAAACTCTTCATCTCTCCTATTTTGAATGACAGCCTTGCAGGATAAAGAATTCTTGGCTGCATATTTTTCTGATTCAGTGCATTGAATACATCCTACCACTCCTCTCTGGCCTTCCATGTGTCTGTGGATAGGTCTGTTATGGACCTGGTCTGTCTTCCCTTATAGGTTAAGGAGTTTTTTTTTTCTTCTCTTGATGCTTTCATAATTCTTTCCTTGTCTGCGTATTTTATGAATTTTACTATGATATGCCTTGGTGATGGTCAGTTTTCGTTTAAACTAATGTGAGTTCTCTGTGCTTCATGGATTTTGATGTCTGTGTCCTTCTCCAAATTAGGAGTTTTCTGCTGTAATTTGCTCACATAAACCTCCTGCCCCTTTTTCTCTCTCTTCATATTCTGGGATTCCTATGATTTAGATGTTATTCCTTTTTAATAAGTCACTGAGTTCTCTAAGTCTTGTATTGTGATCTTTTGCCTTTGTTTCCCTCTTTTTTCTGCTTCATTATTCTCTATAGCTTTATCTTCTAAATAGCTGATTTGATGCTTTTCTTCCTACAGCCTTGCCATCATGGCATCCATTCAAGATTGCATCTCGGTTATAACATTTTTAATTTTGTCCTGACTAGATTTTATTTCTTTTATCTCTGCAGAAAGGAATTCTATGCTTTTATTCAACCCCAGCTAGTATTCTTATTATCATGGTTCGAAATTATAGTTCAGACATCTTGCTTATGTCTATGTTGAGTAAGCCTCTGGATGTCATTTATTCTTCTTTCTTTTGGGTACATTTCTTTAATTTGTCATTTTGGAGGGACAAAAAAATGAATAAAGTAAAAAAATTAAAAATAAAAATTAAAAACAAAACAAAAAATTAAATGTAGGAAGCTAGATTCTTGGTGTGTTTTGATGTGCTTATTGAAAGAAGCTTGATAGAATAGAGAATCAAGGGAAAGAAAAGAAAAAAAGGCATGAAAAATTAAAAAATTAAAAATTTATATAATCTAATAGAATAAAATTAAATAAAAAATTAAATGAACTAAAAAATTTAAAAATAAAAATAAAGGAAATAAAAATAAATTTTTCTCTTTCCATATCCAAGAATGAGGAAGAAAATAAAGAAAAAAAGAAAAAAGGAAACAATTTAAGCAACAACAGAAGCAAATAAAATGAATAAACCAGTAAACAGAATGAAACACCAATGAAGATATGTACAGTTTCTCCTAGAACTAAAACTATGAAGCCTTCTATATTCCATACACTAAGCAGGTGGAGGGACTTGTGCTGGTCTTCTAGGGAACATGCTTGGTATAATGGCTCCATTCTCCACTAGGTGGCTCTGCTTAGCTTACTGGGGTGGAGCAATGTGGCATGCATGCTCCTGTGCAGGAGAGGTGGAAATGGCTTCACCCAGCTCCCTAGTCTCTGGCATAGGAACTTCATGCTCTTACCAATGCGTGATGAAGCACCCCTCCTTTGTCTCAGGCCTCCATCTATTCCCTGCCTCTACCCTGTTGTGTCCAAGCTGTCCACCTGACAGGTGGTACCTCACTCCAGAGTTGTATCTCCGATGGGGTTGTATTTCAAAACCCCACAGTCAGAGACGCTGCAGCTTGGACCAAAACTGAATTCCCAAGGGAGGGTCTAACTGAGCAATGGCCAGGTGCTGTTTGCCCCAGAAAACATTTGTTTGATCATGAAGTGACAGAGGTTCAGAGATTATAGGAAACCACAACACACAGCCAGCACCAGGTTTTACTGCACTCTGGTGTCTTTGTCCCAATACCAGCAAACATGGCTACTCTCCTGGGTCCGTTGAGACCTTTGCCAAATGGCATCTACCAAATGCACTCCAAGCAGGGGAACTGCTTCTCCCCATATGGCACATGGACTTCTCAGACTTCACTGCCTTCTTCTGGGGATTCACCCTACTTCCTCACCAGAGCATTGCCAGGCACTGAGTTCCAGAATTTCAGACTCTGCACTTCACTGTTAATAGACTCTTGGTGGTATTGAAACCCTCTACTTACTTCCTATCAGTGGTTTTGGGGAACAGATTTCTTTTTCAGTCCCCTGCTAGTGTTTTCACTCTTTCTCTCCAGCTACTTTCAAGGGGGTGCATGATCTCAGTGCACCGCACTCTCCCCCTTTCCCTTTCCCTGTCCTCTTTCCACAAAAACAGGTCCCTTCCCTCCATGGCTTTTCTCTCCCCTATTTCACCTCTCTGAACCATACACCTGCAGAGTTCTGTGGTTCAAGTTATTCAGATTGTTGTTATTCAGATTGTTGTTTTCATTCTCAGATCAATTTGCTGTGTGTACAAAATGGTTTGGTGCTGATCTAGGTGCATTTCAGGGACAAACAAACAAGCTCAGGGTCTCATTGCTTTTCTGCCATCTTAACTCCACTTCTCCCACATAAATATCTTTTAAAGATAGTTTTAAACTGTTCTAACAAAATAAAAATGTAGTGCATGGTTTATAATATATTTAAAATTAAAATATGTGACTATAATAGTGCAAAAGTCAGAAGAGAACTGGAAGTCTGAAATAGTAAGATTTTTATACTGTAGGTCAAGTATTATAATATCACTTGAAGTTAGACTGTGATACTCTGAAAATGTACACCAAAAGGCAATCAATGAAATAAGATATGGAATAATATATTTGATAAGTTGTGAATATCCAAATTATATAAAGAACCATACAACTCAATAGCAACACACACACACACACACACACACACACACACCACAAAGCCCAACATACTTTGATTAAAAAAAATGGACAGAGAAATTGAATAGACATTTTTTTCCAAAGAGACATACAAATGGCCATCAGGTTTAGGAAAAGGTGCTCAACATCACTAATCATTAACAAGATGCAAATCAAAACTATAATGAGATATCACCTCACACCTATTAAATGGCTATTATCAAAAAAGAGAAGAAATAACAATTGTTGGTGTGGATGTGAAGAAAAGGGAACCCTTATACATTATTGATGAGAATGAAAATTGCTGCAACCACAATGGAAAACAGTATGGAGTTTCCTCAAAAAAATTAGAAGTAGAGCTGCCATATGACCCAGCAATCCCACTTCTGAGGTTAAATCCAAAGGAAATGAAAACAGGTTATCAAAGAGATATCTACACTCCCATGTTGATTGTAGCACTATACATAATAGCCAAAATATGAAAACAGCTTAAGTGTCCATCAAAAAATGGATGAATAGATAAAGAAGATGTGGTATGTGTATTCATGTATACATGGCATGTATAAAAAATAGAAGGAAATCCTGCTATTTGTGACAACATGGATTAACCTTGAGGGCATTATGCTAAGTGAAATGAGACAGAGAAAGACAAACACTACATGGTATCATTTATACGTGAAATCTAAAAAAAAAAATAGGTCAAACTCATGGGAAAGTGGTTGTTGGTGCTGGGGTGGTGGAAATAGGGACAGGTTGGTAAAATGATACAGACTTTCAGTTGTAATATGAATAAGGTCTGAGGATCTAATGCAAAACATGGTTACTATAATTGATAACACTGCATTATATAACTGAAATTTTCTAATAGAACTTAAATGTTCTCATAAAAAAATGTGAGGTGTTAAATGTGTTAATCAGCTAAATGGGTGGTATCCTTTCATAATGTATTGGTACACTGAGTATTTGTATACTTTAAATATCATGCAATACAAATTTCATAATGTATTTGTACACTTTAAATACCATGGGGCACCCAAGTAACTTGGTTGAGCGTCTGACTTCAGCTCAGGTCATGATTTCACAGTTCAGTAAGTTTGAGCCCCTCGTCAGGCTCTGTGATGACAGCTCAGAGCCTGGAGCCTGCTTCAGATTCTGTGTCTCCCTCTTTCTTTCTGCCCCTCTCATGCTCTCTCTCAAAAATAAACATTAAAAACCAAATTTAAATATCTAACAATTTTATGTCAATTAAGCCTCAACATAGCTGAAATTTAAAAAATAAATGTATGCCATAAACCCTATAAAACCACTAAAAAGGGATTTCTAGCTAATAAGTCAATAATGGAGATAAAATAAAATTTAAAAAAGTAAAAAGGAGACAGAAAAAAGGGAAAAATAGAATAAAGAATAGATAAGATAAATAGAAAACAAATAACAAGCTATTTGATTTTAAACTCATCCATATAATTAATAATATTAGATATAAATGGTCTAAATATACAAATTAAAAGGCAGAGTTATTAGACAGGATAAAAATAACAAGATTCAATTACATGCTGCCTAGAAGAAATGCACTTCAAATGTAAAGACAAAAATAGCTTAAAAGTAAAGGATAAGAAAAATGTCTACCATTATAACACTATAAAAGAAATCATGAGTGACGATATTAATATCAAGATTTCAGAACAAAGAATATTGCTAGATAAAAAGGTTATTTTATAATGATAAAGGAATTAATTCATCAAGAAGATATAATATTCCTAAATGCTTATGCATTTGATAACTGAGCTATAAAATACATGAAATTAAAACTAATTCAACTACAAGGAGAAATAAAAATTCACAATTCCAGTTGGTGATTTTAATATCTCTCTTGATAATTTATAGAAGAAGTATGTATATAGAACAAGGAATGTATGTTTGAACAGCTTCGTCCACACCTTTCTCTAATTGGTGTTTATGGAATACTCCGCTTAGGGGAATACACATACTTTTTCTATGCACTGAAACATTTGTGAAAGCAGACCATAATCCCAAAAAACAAGCCTCAATAAATTTAAAATAATTTAAGTAATACAAACTATGCTCTCTGACCAAAATGGAATTAAATTACAAATCAATGACAGAAGTAATATCTAGATTCTAAAAATCATATGGAACTAAGAGGATTGAGAATTGCCAAAACGACTTTGAGAAAGATCAAAAGTGGAAAACTAACATGTCGTGCTTCTGAGCATTATAAACCTACATTAATGAAAACACCATGATACGGGTATAAAGACAGACATACAACTCAAAACAATAGAATAGATTTGGGAAATAGGCCCACACATAGTCTCACTAATTTTCAACAAAGGTATGAAAATAATTCTGTAGAATAAAGTCTTTTCAATACACGATAGTAAAAGAGTTAGATACCTATATACAAAAAAAAAAATAAGAAAGGAAAAGAAAAAATAATATTCTCTCATGCCTCATATCATATACAAAAATTAACTAAAACTGAATGCTAAACTGAGAGGTAAGACTTAAAATGATCTAATTTTGTGCTGCCTGTGTTCTCTTGACACATTTCAATACAATTATTTGGAAAATAAAAAATAAATAAATACGGGAGCCTGCGTGGCTCGGTAGGTTAAGTATTTGACTTCAGCTTAGGTCATGATCTCACAACTTGTGAGTTTAAGCCCTGCTTCTGGCTCTGTGCTGACAGCTCAGAGCCTGGAGTCTGCTTCGGATTCTGTGCCTCCGGCTCTCTCTGCTCCTCCTCCCACTCATGCTTTGTCTCTCTGTCTCTCAAAAATAAAATAAACATTAAAAGCATTTTTTAAATAAATTCATGAAATGATACAATTTCTCGAAGAAAGTATAGAAGAAAAGTTGTGTGACCTTGGAATACATGAATAGTTTTTAGACTTGACAGCAGATGCATGGTCCATAAAATAGTAAACTTATATATAGGATTTCCTCAATTAAAAGCTTCTGCTCTGTGAAAGGCATTAAGAGAAATAAAAAACAGAAGCAGCACTTGTGGTGAGCACAGTGTAACACATAAACTTGCTGAACTGCTAAGTTGTCAACCTGAAACAACATAACATTGTGTGAACTATGCTCTGATTAAAAAAAAAAAAATTAAAGAAGAGAAGTTAGAAACCAGGAAAAATACTGGCAAAGCATATCTTTGATGGACGATCTATCTCCCAAACACATAAACATAATAATAAGAAAACAAAGTCTTATTAGAAAATAGGCAAAATGTATGAACAGATGCTTCAATGAAGATTAAAGAGCTGGCAAATAACGCATAAAACATCATTAGTCTTTTGAGAAATGCTTATTAAAACCACAGTGACATTCTACTACATATCTATGAGTGTAGCTAAAACTACAGAATGATCATATCAAATGTTAACAATGAGGTGAAAGAATTGCAGCTCCTATCCACTGCTGATGGTAGTGTATAATCACTTTGGAAAAGTTAGGTATTTTCTTCAAAATCTAGGTATATCCCTACTATACAGACCCAGTCATTTAATTCCTAGGTATTTCTATAAGAAAAATGAAAGCATATGTCCATAGCAGCTTTCTTTGTAATAGGCAAAAACTGGAAACAACTCAAATGTCCACCAACATGTGTAGAGATAAACTTTGGTATCTATGTCCAATGGAATAGTACTCAACAATAAAGAAGAATGAACTGTTGATACCCACATCATGGATGACTCAAAATAATTATGTTGAAAGAAGCCGGACAAAAAAGACTACATATGGTATAATTCCATTTATGTAAAATTCTAGAAAATGTAAACTAATCTATATAGACAGAAAAATCAGTATTTGCCTAGGGAGGGCAAAGCAGAGAGGTGTGAAAGGCAAAGATTGTAAAGGGGTACTAGGAAATTTTTGGTGGTGGTGGATATATGTTCATTATCTGGATGTAGTGATTATTTCAGAAATATATATAATATATATAATATGTATAGAACATATATATATCTAGAAGATATATACAGATAGATGTATATATAAATATATATAAATAAATATTATATATATAATATATATAGATAGATGTGTGTGTGTGTATGTATAGTAAAAACCTGGTTTGCAAGCATAATTCATTCCAGAAACATGCTTGTAATCCAAAGCACTTTATATCAAAGCAAATTTCCCCATAAGAATAATGGAAACTCAAAAGATTCATTCCACAACCCAAAATATTCATATAAAAATGATCACAAGACTGTAATAGAATAATAAAATAATGAAATAATAAAGAAAATACAAAATATAAAGAAAAATAAATTAACCTGCACTTACCTTTGAAAACCATGATGGCTGGTGTGAGGGAGACAAGAGAGAGGAGGGTTAATGTGGAAGATGACTTTCACTATCACTAATGGAATCATTGCCAGCTATTGTCTCGATAGAATTTTTTCTTTTTGTGTAACTTTACCAATATCCAATGACACTTGCTTTTTCCTCCTTTTGAGGATTCCATGGACAGGTGACATTGCATTGTTGTTAAACAGATTCAGTGCTCCCATTGGTACAGCCTTATTTGGGTGGTGCTTTTCTACACAATTTTGCACTGTTTCCCACATTTTACACATCTCCCTAATCTCATTCGAAGTGAGGTATTCCTCCACCTTTTTCTCCTCCTCTTCTACAGACAAGATCCAACTGTAAACTTCTTACAAAATCTTGCAATTTCAGCCACTTGAATACCTTGCTTGTACTTCTCGGTGATTTCCTTCTTAACTTCCACTGTCATCATCTTCTTTTAATGCCTTTCTTTTCAACATTTTTCTGTGTAGGGGCAATGTATACACTAGCATAGATGTTGTACGGTCTTAATAAACTCTTGTCATATACTGTATTTCATGTAACAGGCAATAAGGCAGCAGAGGAAAGGGCCTATATCTGCAGGCAGCCTGACCTAGAATGAAGCAAAGCATTCCTAAGTTTACTCTTGTATGGAAAAGCAAAGGACTGTCCAGACAAAAAGTACACTAGTGCCAGTTGTGGGCACCTTCCAATGTTCTGAAAAATCACTGATTTCTGCCAAACACTGTGGCCTGAGACCAAGCCTCTGAGCATGGGAGATGATCACCCACAATCCCTCAGTGACAGAGAGAGAAGAACCATTGGCTCAGTTGTGATCATGTGATATGTGATGTTTGATGTCACGTACTACTCATGTTGCAAGACATCGCTCGTTTATCAAGTTAAAATTTATTAGAAATGTTCTCTCCTCTTGCAAACACTCACAGGATAAGTTATTTGCAATCCAAGTTTTTACTGTATATATATATATTTATATAGTAGATATATACTATATATACAGTAGATATATATAGTAGATATCCATATATATGTCAAAACAGTATATATACACATACACAGTATACATATGTATACAGTATATACATACATATCAAAACTATATATATACACAGTACATATATATACATATGTCAAAACTTATCAAATTACACACTTCAAATATATGCAGTTTATTTTCCATCAATTAAAAACAAAAAAATAACAACCTCCCCAATGTTTCTTTATCTCAAATAATAAATGCCTAAAATCACAACAGTATTATCACATAAGAGTTCTATAGTGCTTTCATCATATAAAGCATACAGAAGCTAACAAATGTTTGTATATTTAATTTAATTTTCATAACAGATCAATGATTCTGAGATGATCAGAGATTCTGTACATCAGGTTTCCAATTCTCCCTTCTCCCATTCAAAATCTCTCAAATGCACATAAAACTTGGAAATATTACTCTGAAGACTATCTTTAAAATCAGCATATAACAGATCACAGCAAAGGTATACAAAAGACCCATTCAGAGTCAGGAACATTTCTAGGTAGAAACACTTGATTGCAATTTAAAAATATCAACTTGATTAAATTTCTGAAGGTAAGAATATGCCGATTATGAAGGGATTTGGCCACCACCAGAAGTCTAGGCAAAGGAATGTCTTGGAGGTATCTTTTGCCAGTGACCACTAAGTGCTATCCAGGAGAGAGAGTGCCCAAGAACGTGATCTATCCTACTGTTATGTCACATGTACCCTTGTTAGGAGGATAGGTTCTGAGTATGTTGTACTCAATTATCTAGAATCAGATAATTAAGTGTCCTGCCTATTCAGAAAACACCCTTCTAAGAGTAATCTGGCTTTCCAAGGACCCTGCCTTCATTAGAAATTAAACATAGGCTTTCAGGAGTTACACCTCGGTCTCTGTGTGCATGGCTAACGTGAAGTCTCACTGAAAAGATGAAGCCATTCCTGTCGCTGACGAGGCTTTGTAACACTTGCCATTACAATACCGTTTCATAGGGAACTTGCCACAGCGGTCCAACAGTCTGTTCCATGCAAAGTTCTTTGGCTATTTTTCTCCTGTTTTAGAACTTCTATAATTAGATGTTGGTATAGCCATTTCACAGATTTAAAAAAAAAAAAAAAAAAAAACAGGCTCAGTGATGTTACGTTTCTTGTTCAAGTCCGTTCACCTGGTAAAAGAGAAAGCTTGGATTCCTATCCAGGACTTCTGACTCCAAGTCGAAACCCCTCTTCATTGCTTCCGCTAATGTGGTCAGTATCAAGAGACTTAACTCTGTGACACCTGAAGGCTCCCTGTAGGTGCTGGTTCAAGACCTGGGGGCTGGTGATGGAGGTGGAGCAGGGAGAAAACATTTCTTAAAAATGCACTTACCTGACGAAATAAAGGCATTTAAGTCCTAAGTGGTCAGTCTAAACCCTGCCTTTCTAATAGCAGAAGGATCCATTGCCAAGATTCAGCTTCACGGCAGTTAGTGACTTGTTCAGACTCAGAAGGTCTTGCTTTGACTCAGGAATAACTCGCATCCGTGTGTGTGCTCTGTCTGCTTCATGTATGCAAGTGGATGTGACTAGGTGAGTGTTCATGATTATCTTTAGGCATTGTCAGTAATTGGAAATGATTTCACTTTAGCAGCAAATGCTGAGCTAGACTGTGATTGGGAATTAGCCCATGCCTCACCTGCATAGGTAAGTCTCAAGGGCTGGGATTATCAGGCTTAGTTTAGCAGCTGGGTCCATTACAGTTCATTATCTGTGACGGGCTGTCTCAGGGGGCCTGCAGCGCCCTGCTAAGACATTCAGGAGATATCAACCTAGAGGCTTTGTATGTGAAAAGGTGAGAATGAGGCCATTTTTCCCCATTGTGCTAAAGCTGAGGTAATTAAAAATGACACAGCTAATCTGTTGTTAGGATCAGTATGACGGTTGGTTATTTCTGCACATTTTAGGATGACAGACTCACCTCAGACTGCCTTCTTCCCAAATGGAAGAGTCAGCATTTACCTATCTTGCCAAATAAAATGCTCTGTACAGATCTGTAATCAGCTCACTGTGCAAGGGAGGTGAGGGGCTGGTATTTTGTAAGGAAGTGGAAACTGGAATGTCAAGGTCTTTCGTGAAAGGAAAGAATCAATTCTCAAAGCAATTAGCATTGACAGTGGAACTGGGGTCTAAATTCCTTTAGGCAAGAACGGTGTTCTTTCCATTTTTGTATCATAAAAGAGTAACTGGTACATGGTAGGTGCTCAACAAAAATATGCAGTGTTTCACTAAAGCATTATTTCAGAAACAAAACCAGATCACAATTCAGGGTTGTAAGAATTTTGTTTCATGAATTTTTTTTCAACCCCAACTCTATCCTGCCTCCCTGTGATTTAATACCCACAGTCCTGTTGAATTGACAATAGCAAGCTTGTTCTGGGTGGCTACACATAGTTATACACATTTATTTGTATTACATTTTGCTTATATAATTTTTACTTACTTATATGTTTTATTTACATAAATATAAATTTATATATTCATTGATAAATATTTATTTACATTTGGGTTTATAAAGCAAAGGGCAAAGCAATGCAAATCAAAGAAGAAATATGATTTGGGAGGATCTCTTATGATGTGAATAATTTTCAATTTATTAAGAAGCCTGGAAGATAATACAACAATTACAAAGTAGTTGAATTGGTTTTATGTCTTAAGATCATCCCTCTGGGTCTCTTTGGGTTTATTACAAAATTCTATACAAGAAAAAGTTAGTCCCCTAGCCTTCTTAACTATTTGGCTTAGATTCTGTGTACATTATCTGACTATTACTCTAAATTCTCTAAAGATTTTTATTCTATTTTATGCCATTTTTCATAATACTTTGGTATCACAGTTAAACTGACACTTTTTAATAATCCTTATAAGGTAAGTTGTTTTACTTAAACATTCATGTTCTCTTATTTTTATATTTTTGAACTGATCATTACTATCAATTATAATTACATCTGTGCTATATAATTACATACAACTATATGGGTTGATTCTTATATTTTGTTAAAATTTAAAGTGTTTATAAATGAAGTCATTTGTGATACCTTAAAAATGATATTATAGTATATGTCCATACATGTGCACATGTGTATATAATATATAAATATATTCAATATTTACTTAAAAAATAATCTGTAAGAATTAATGATCTGAGCATCACTATAAAATTTTGAATATGGGATTCCAGGGACATAGAATATCTTACAGAGAAGAAAGTATGTAATGAAACAAAACTTCTTATTTGTCTGACACTTGAGAGACAGACAAGGCAAACTTATATTTGATTCTGGATTTGAAAGTAGCTAATAACTTTGAAAATTTAAGTTTGAATTGTTGGAAGGTGAAGGGAATACATCAGGTATGTCTCTACATATATTTCCATCTGGAGGTAATATGAATAATTTCTAAAATTGTGTATTAAAATGCTTTTAAATTTTGTCTGAACTGATTCATCAATCAATACGTTTATCAAATACCAACTATGTGGAAATTACTATGACAAGCACAAAAAGGCAGATTATCTGTTTTTCAGAGGTAACAGTTCATTTGGGGGGAAGTAGTTAAACTACATAATTTTTTTGCTGCTTGTTTTGCACTACCATGTAGAAGGTATGTAGGTAGGTATTTTAATGGTCATAAAAAAAGATTAAAACATAGACCTCAAATCAAAAGGCTTTTGCCTAGTGGTAGGAATAAAATAAGCATATAAACATATTTAGTGTAGAGTATGAAATTTATTGTCAGAGAGATCTATATCCAGTGTTATGGAATCAAACAGCAAAGAGAGCATGCATAATGTGAGGAGTTTTGTTGAGCAGGTGGCCTTTCGAATAAAGTTTGACAGATATAAAATCCAATTGCTTTCTAGTCATCTTCAATATTTCTAAGATGCCAAAGAGAGTTTGGCACCCTCTTCATTTCTTTTAGTAGTTATAATTCCAGATGGCTCAGGAGAGAAGTCATGATAGAAGGTGACACGTGCATGTGTGTGTGTTGGGTGTGACATGGAGAAATGTGACCTTATAGGATATTTACAGATGATATTTACTTTTGCAATCTTCCATGACTTTAAATAACAACATGTATATTAATAACTAACTGACCTGTATCTTTAGCCCAGATCTGAGCCCCTAGTCCCACAAAGCCACCTGTCTATTTAACATGTTACTTGGAGTTTTTTAAAGGCACCTCAAACTCAGGTCTATGATTAAAACGTTCAATGTTCCCCTCAATCTTGGTGGTAGTAGTCATTAATGCTGTTACTGGATCCCTTCTTTGTGGTAGATTGTACTTCTTTATGCTCTTGAAGCTTGGTGTAGTCACATGACTTGCTTTGGTCAACAAAATATGGGCAGAAGTGACATGTATCACTTCTGAGTCTAAGCCTTTAAGAAATGCTATGAAATTTGTCACACTCCCTTCCTTTAAAAAAAAATTTTACATTTATTTATTTTTGTGAGATAGAGGGAGACAGAGCACAAATGGGGGAGGGGCAGAGAGAGAGGAAGACACAGAATCCAAAACAGGCTCCAGACTCTGAGCTGTCAGCACAGAGCCCGACATGGGGCTTGAACTCACAAACCATGAGATCATGACCTGAGCCAAAGTCGGACGCATAACTGACTGAGCCACCCAGATGCCCCACACTCCCTTCCTTTCCGATAAAGAAATCAACACTTGAGGGACGCCTGGGTGGCTCAGTCGGTTAAGTGTCCGACTTTGGCTCAGGTCATGATCTCATGTGGGTCATGATCTCATGGTTCGTGGGTTTGTGCCCCAAGTCGGGCTCTGTGCTGACAGCTAGCTCAGAGACTGGAGCCTGTCTTTGGATTCTGTATCTCCCTCTCTCTCTGACACTTCCTTGTTCATGCTCTCTCTCTCTCTCTCTCTCTCTCTCTCTCTGTCTCTCTCTCAAAAATAAATAAAACATAAAACAATAAAAAGAAAAGAAAAAATCAACACTTGAGGAGGTGAAAATGTCATCAACTTTGTTTCCTAAACAAGTATGCCAGGAAGAGAATCCCTGGAGACAGGGGTTTATACTGGGTTTATATTATACCTGAAATGGACATGTGTGAATGAGAAATGAATCACAGTTTTTTTATGGCTTTATTGAGGTATATTTCACAGGCCACCAAATTATTTCAGTGGTTACACAACCAACATAGCAATATAATTTTAAAATGTTTTCAATACACCACAAAGAAATTCTGTAACCATTGGTAGTCATTGCATATTCCCACTTACCCCAATTCCTACCTACAGCTCTGGGTGACCACCAATCTACTCTTGGTCTTTGAACTTCTATTGTTTACATCAACAATAATTGGAGGATGCTAGTTTTTGAAGCATAACTTAGCTGATACATTGGCTTTCTCCAAGTGTTCTCTATCTTAGTAAGTGGCACCTACTGTCACAGAAATCAGAAGCTTAGAAGTTATTCTTAACATCCTACCTTATTTCCCACATCCAGCTAATCTACAACTCCTGTGGATTTTACTTACTAAATATTTCAGTTTGTCTGTTTCTCTCCAAATTCACTGCTACCACTATAGTTCAAGATACTGCCAGCTCTTTCATGCACTTTTGCTAATATTTTCAAATTTCCAAGAGATATTAAATGTTAGGACTTGGGAATGAGAAGTCAGAATTCTTGAGGATGTTTAGGAAATCTGGAAGTCCTAAACTATTCTGTATTTTTCATAACTATTTATGTGGTTTTTGGTGGTAGAGTTGTAACAATAATTTTTAACAATATTTACCTATACATATTTACATTCATTAAAAATAACAAATGGCTGTAATAATAAAGTGTGCATCATTTTTCTGCAGCAGGACTGTACTAGAAGTTTCAGAGATTTTCTGTAACAATATAATTTAAATGCATGCTTTCTTATTATCATGAGCCGACATATTGTAACAAAATTCTATATTTCAATAATAGATAAAAATGATCTCTGCCTAATAAAGACATTTGGTAACAAAATAAACTTTAAATAAGAGAAAAATTAACACAAAATAAATGCCAAAATATACGTCACAAAAATTGAAATCTGAAACACCAAATATTTAAAAATTATTCTTAAAATAAGATGCAAAAACACACAAAGTTTTGATTGCTCTAATTGTCTTAATGTTTGTTTCATGACAAGTATTGCAGATGTACCAAAATTTCTTATACTGTTCATTGGCAGTCAAATGTTTTTAGTTTTTTAGTTTCTATTTTCTTATTTTTAACCGATGTAACAGGTTCTTTTTTTCTACTTACCTCTTTAATTAGGTATTTTATAGTTTTTTTGTAGTTGCATACATGTAATATAAATACTTCTAATATTGTTTTAGATTCAACAGACCTTTTTCTTTACTTTCTTTTTTTAGAAGTATACTTGACACACTACGCTACATTAGTTTCAGGTGTACAACATAATGATTAGACAATTCTATATGTTAGCCTATGCACAATGTAGCTATATGATAAATACATTCCATACATACATTTCAGTTATTCATTCCATAACTGAAAGCCTGTGCCTCCCAGTCCTCTTCACCCATTTTGCCCACCTCCTCTCCTTCTGGCAACCATCAATTTGTTCTTTATATTTATGGGCCTTTTTATGCTTTTTGTTTGTTTATTCGTCTTGTTTTTAAGACTCCACATGTAACTGAAATCATATGGTTTTTTTCTGACTTATTTCACTTAGTATTATAACCTCTAGATCTATCCATATTGTTGCGAATGGCAAGATTTCATCTTTTTTATGGCTGAGTAAGATTTCATTATATATTCCCCACATCTGTATCCATCCACTTGGTTTGCTTTTATATCTTGGTTGTTGTAAATAATGGGCTAATAAATATAGCAGTGTAGGTATCTTTTTGAGTTAGTGTTTTTCTTTCCTTTGGCTAAATCCACAGAAGTGGAATTACTGGATTATAGGGTGTTTCTATTTTTAATTTTTTGAGGAAACTCCATACTGTTTCCATCATGACTGCTCCAGCTTGCATTCCCATTAACAGCACAGAGGGGTCCTCTTTCTCTGCATTCTCACCAACTCTTGTTTTCATCTCTTTGATTCTTGCCATTCTGACAGGTGTAAGGTGATATCTCATTGTGATTTTGTTATTTTTTTCAATTTTAATGTTTTATTCATTTTTGACAGAGAGAGAGAGAGAGAGAGAGAGAGAGAGACAGATCATGAGCAGGGGAGGGACAGAGAGAGAGGGAGACACAAAATCCGAAGCAGGCTTCAGACTCTGAGCTGGTACAGAGCCTGATGCGGGACTCAAACCCACGAACAATGAGATCATGATGACCTGAGCTGAAGTCGGACTCTTAACCGACTGAGTCACCCAGGTGCCCCTATATATGTCCCTGATGGTTAGTGATCTTGAGCATCTTTCATATGGGCAATCAAATTTTTAAGAGTTGTCCTGTGGCATTTTTAAATTTTTTAAAATTTATTTTTATTTTATTTTATTTTTTAAATTTTATTTTTAAAATTTTTTTATCAAAAATTTTTTATATATTGTTTTCTATTTGAGAAAGAAAGAGAGATGGAGACACAGAATCAGAAGCAGGCTCTAGGCTCTGAGCTGTCAGGACAGAGTCCAACGTGGGGTTTGAAATCTCCAACCGCGAGATCATGACGTGAGCCAAAGTCAGATGTCCAACCAACTGAGCCACCCAGGCACCCCATCCAAGGCATTTTTAAGCTGGGCATTAATTTTGTGTTGAAGTGTCCACAACAATTTCCTCTTCTCTTTGCACTCAGAAGTGTTTACATTGAACTGTAACTCACAATAAATATTCAAGCACCAGACAACACCGGTGAATAATTTAGTGAAAAGTATTAAAATAACATGACTTCAGTTCCTTTAACAAGCTTAAAAACACTACTCAGAATCAGATGTCAAACTGCCAAATTAAGTACGTTGCCTCCAATCCTTGTTCTTTTTTGGAGCATCAAGCAGGATTTGTATGAAGTATATACTATGTGAATACATTTATTAATTGTCTCTATTTGTAGGAACAACTTACCTTATCAGCATGGGGGTGGGGAGCACAGAGATACCTTGCAATGTAGCAAGAGCTGACTGATTTGATTGTGAAAACTTCTCTGCTATGTGTTCTTGTCTCTGCAAATGTTGACCTTCACCTTCCGTTCTATGTGTCTGTCAGCATTTCCTGCCCTGGTCCGTCACTCCACATCACTGGATTCCTTCAAACCAGCAGTCTCTGTGTGGACTGTGGAGCTTTGGTTCTTACAGGAGGATTATGTTACTTTTTGCTGTTTTTCTGAACCTTGCCTGATTTTTCTCGGGATTCTGAAAAACATGTTTCCTGAGACATGCGGGAAGGAATGCCCATATGGAAACCCCAATTCTTACAATAGTCTCCTTCTGTCCAGTCTAGTCTTCCTTTTGTTCTTGATCATATTCAGGGTTATTTTCTGAAAACACAGATCTCATGAGGTCTTCCCCAGGTTGAAATGTCTTTAATGCTTCTTTGTTGTGCTTAAGATAAAAGCAAATCCTTAAAATGGCTTTTCAGGCACCTGCAAACCTCTCACCTCTCATTACGCTATTCTTTTTCTCAGTGCCTGTGTTACACTTGGGCTTCCCAGGCTTCCTTTTAATTCTCTCATCACAGGACCTTTGCAGGTACTGTATCCTGCATCTAAAAATCCTTCTCACCACTCATCCTTCTGATCTCATCTCTAGTGACATTTCTTTAATTAAGTTTTGCCTACCTCAACTTATGTCAGGCATCTTTATTAAGTGTTCTCTAAATCTATCTTCTTTTCTACAAAACACTTAGCTCAATTCATAATTATACAGTAATTTGTGTGGGGTTATCTGTGTAAGAGTATGCATAGCATACAGAAGGCACTTAAAAATGTATGTTGAATGAATGCTAAATGAGTAAAACTCATGGTTTAGGAAGAAGGAGAATATATGTGTAAAATCTAAAGTCCAATTATAAAAAATGTTCCGTAGTCAATATTCAAAAATATAATTGAGTACCCATCTGTACCAATTTCTGGAACAAAGTGAACAAACCAACAACAAAAATCCTATCCCATCCTTTTATACAATGTACAAAATTAGTAAGTATATATAATATGGTAGATGGTGGTAAGTACTACGGAGACAAATAAATCAGGGAAGCAAGATAGCAAATCTGGGGAGGAGGGGTGAGAATTTAACATTTATAAGGTTGTAAGTTTGCCCAGGAAAGCCTCAGTCAAGTTGACAAGGGTACAAAGTCCTAAAAGAGGTGAGGGAATCATGTGGTATGGATATCTCTGTAAAGTGTATTCCAGGTGTGACCCTGGGGTGAGAGGATGCCTTCCATCTTCAAATAATAGCAAGAAAGCCAGTGTAGCTAGAGCAGAATGAATGTGGAGGAGATAGAGAAAGGAGGTACGTTTAGAGGTGCTGGAGGAGGGGTCCAGGTAGTAAAGGACCCTTATAGGCTCTTGCCAGTTCTTTGCTTTTACTGTAAGTGAAACCACTGGAAGGATTTGAGTATAGTTGTGACATAACCTGACTTATATTTTAACAGGATAACATTGGTGCCTTTGTTGAGAATGGATGGTAGTGGGTTAAAGACAGAAGCAGTTAATTAGGAGACTATCACAAAAATCTCAGTAATAGTTCATGGATAATGGAGAAAGAATCAGTATGGTGGCAGGTAAGAAGGTGAGAAGTCGTTGGATTCTGAAGATATTTTGAAGTTGAACCAATAGGATATGCTTCTGGATGGGATGTAGGCTGTGAGAGCAAAAGAAAAATTGAGAATGAATCCAAATTTGAGGTGTAATTTTGATAGAAGGATGAAGATATCATTACTGGAATGGGGGTGAAGAGGGGATTTGTGGAACTGTAGGTTTGGACTGAGGGAGACAAGGAACCTAGGTTAGAACTTATTAGGTCTGAGATGCCAGGAATCAATCCAAGTGAAGATGTTGAATAGGTAATAGGATAAGTTTGAAGTTCAAGAAAAAAAATGGGGCTGGATATATAAATTTGGGAGATATCAGTGTAAACATTGTATTTGTAGCCACGAGACTAAATGATGTACCCAATAGAGTGACTAACATTGAAAAGAAAGGAGATCTAAGGACTGAGACTCAGGCATTTTAATAATATAGATTGTGGAGATGAAAAAAATAAAGGCCAGCGAAGTGTATTGAGGAGTAGCCAAAGGGGTGGGAGAAAAACCTGGAAAGTGATTGAAGATCTGGACAACACAGAAGTCTAACTCTGAGTGTAGGCACTTAGCTAGCTGGCAAAGTAGCAATCTTATGTCAAGTGCACAGACGACTTCTTGATTCCTGCAGATGGAAGCTTCAATGCTGAGAAGAATGGTACTACATTGAATACATGAGGTTACCACTTGACTCACAAGAATGAATTCTAGAAGAAAGGCAGCTGAGGTCTGAGACTGGTTGTTCCCTTCTAAGTTCTGTTGATGATGGTATCGAGGCTAGTCAAGAGGTGGTTTTACTTAATATGAAATACAAATAGGTGTTTGTATGAATGTAATGGGATGATTTACAAGAGAATTGCTGAACATACACTCTGTTATCCTGTTAACTAACATTTTTGAAGGAAGGGGAGTAAAGAAAGCAATTAGGACATTGGGTCTTGAGCAAAAACTCCCTCATTAGGGCTGGCTAGTGTCATCACACAATAGCAGGGCTACTCTTCCCTTAAACCATGTTGTGTGATCATCATACACACCAGTGTAATTTTATATAATGTTAAGATTTTTTTTTCTGGTGCTTGTTGTATAGGACAACTATGATAATCATTGTAAAGTGAGGATGAGATATAGTAACTACCTTTCCTTTGACTAACGATAAAACTCTAAATTACTCCAGGGACATGATGATGTTAGCACATAGCTGTTAAAATGAGGACCAAAGATGCTTTAAAGTATGAGTCCTATTAGACCAACAACCTCAACTGAATGCACCAATCTTCCTTAATACTCTAAGGAACCTAGTGTTAAGCTTATCTTGGGTAAGTCACTTAATGTCTCTGATTCCTGGGTCATCATTTATAACATAAAATAACATCTCTTTCATAGTTTTTTTTTAAATTGAGGATTAAAGGACATGCTATAAGTGACGTTACCTAGGATGCAGCAGGTACTGAAAAGTTGAATATGTGAGAGGTGAGGTCAGTTCCCTCCATGTTGCAAAGGGAATATTTAATTCTGTGATTTCACAGTCATTTCCTGCAGGGGCGGTAGAGCACACAGCATGCAGGTGGTCAGTAAGGGAAGAAAACTGCATGGGGGACTGAACAGCAGGTGTACAGGGAACCACCCCCAAATAAATATGTCTAATCAGCAAAAAATAATTAATAGTAATGACAACTAGCAGTTATCTCTGAAGCCTACATTCATTGTATAATTACCCCATTTTGTATGTGGTAGTGCCCTCATTTTACAGATGAGAAAAGTTAAACACAGTGTTTAAGTGCTAAATCAAGGTCACTCAGGGTAAAAAAAAAAACAAACAAACAGTAGAGCTGATTGTAGAATCTAGGAAGGGCTTACATTTTTTATTTCAGAGCTGATATTTTTTTTTAAAAGAATGGCATTAAAAGGATAAGAATGACAAGTCGATGCTTGATGATTGAATAAGCACATTAGTTTAGGAATATATAAACATTTCTAGTAGCGCTGTCATTGAATATATGTTAAGGGCACAAGGCCAGCTTTAGCTGCCTGCAAAACAACAGCAAAAATCATTTTGAAAACGGGTACAGTAGCATCAAGGTCTATATGATGATTAACACTTATTTGCCTCTTCCCTAAGAATAGAGCAGTGAGGGGAAAAAAAAAAAAAAGCTTACAGAGAATGAATATGTGTCTTATTCACAATCAAATGAAATGGTTTGGGCCCAGAGCCAAAAAGTATTCTGTGATTGAATTTTTTTCAGATGTCTAAAATTAACTTGCTCAATTTTATTTTCCCTTCATATCCTTCATCTCTACAAAATGAGGGCTTTTGACCAAATAATCTCTATTTCCTTTCTAGCTCTTAAATTTCATGACTATTCAATTTGTTAGTTAAAGAGGGAAAAAAGAGACTTTAACTTTTAGTAGGAAATTTCCTTTTCATCAGAAAGATAAAATAACATGTCTTTGACTTAGTAATGCTTGATATAAAATAGTTTTCTCTTGTATTTTATGCTTAAACCATCAGGAAAAGCAGATTTCAAAAAAAATATCACTTTAGACCTGATAGAGATGGGAGGACTGTAAGTATAAAAGATATGACATCTACTTTCAGAATCCTAATCCTAGAGTGGAAAGATTCTTAATCATTTTTGAAAAGTAGGAATCAATGGGAATTTCTACATAATAAAATTTATCAAAATTCATTATCTTGAATGGTTTCTTTAATGTGCTAATAGTTTGGTGTGTGGAACAGTAGATTGATTGCACTACAGAATTAATAGATTAAAGACATCAAATCTATAAATATAAGAAAATGTTACAAACATTTTGAATAGAGGTTTAAAGCCCTCTAAGTATTTTAATGGCAATATACACTATCATCTACATACAAAAGTCAAAGATAAGTTCATCATGTGAAATGCTAGGCTTGAAGTCTTCTCAAATTCTTGTCAGTGTGTCAAATATCTTACCTTTAACAAAATATAATATAATCCTTCTATCAAGCTACAGAAAATTGAGAAAGAAATAAAATATGTTTATAGGATTTTTATTACTAAAGCAAGAGTGAAGTGTATTATTGATAATATCACCAGGTTAATTAAGAATTATTAGAAATAAGGAAATAGGTACTTTCAAAAATCAGATACCACTGAAAACATTTATCAGATACTCGTTCAATAATAATACAGAATAATCTTAATGTGACAAGTTTCATAATCTAATGCCACTATATTATTTTGTATAAATCAGTTAAGTTCTTTTGGGCTCCATTTCTTCATCTATAAAAGAAGTTAAGATTGGATTAATCTTCTCCATGAAGGCATATAATAATAGTAAATGTTTACTGTCTATTAACTATGTGTCAGGAATTGTTTTAAACATATTTAAAACATGTACAAATTCATTGAGTCTTTAAAAGAACAGTATGAGGTATTTACTAATATTGTCATTTCTGATTTTACAGATTACAAAACTGAGGCACAGAGAGCTTCAGCAATTTCTTTGAGATTTCACAGCTAGCGAATGGCAAATGTGGGATTTGAACTCGTCATCTAGCACCAGAGTCCCTAGTCTTAACTATGATGTAAAACTGCTTATTTTTTGAATAACACATGCTACAATACTCTGCTCTTACTTGACAACACTACCTGTGGTGCATAATAATGCACCTACTCCCCCAAAAAGAAGTTCTAAGGAAGTCCTAAATCCTAATCCCTGAAATTTGTGCCAATGTTACCTTATCTTGTGAAAGTTACTTTGCAGGTGAGATACAGGTAGGGATGCTAAAATGGGTAGATTATCCTGGATTATCTGGGTGAGCCCAATGTAGTTACAAAGTTCCTTATAAGAAGGAGGCAAGAATTTCAGAATCAGGCAAGGAGAGATGCAAGTAGGTCCAAGTGATGAGTTTCTTGGAAGGGTGCACCAAGTCAAAGAATGCAGGTGGGCATTCTCTAGAAGCTGGAAGAGGAAAGGAATGGATTCTCCCCTAACATCTCCAGAAGGAATGTAGCACTTTCAAACATCTTTATTTTAGCTCTGTAAGACTCATTTTAGACCTCTGACATGTGGAACTATAAGACAATAGGTTTAGATTGTTTTCAGACAGTGGATTCATTGTAGTTTGTCTCAGCAGCAATAGGAAACTAATACACTACCATAGTGGGTTTCCGTTAAAGACCAACTTGTTTCTCAGGTATGTGGAGTGAACGAAAGGTCATAAACCCATGGATTTGATTCCTCTAGTGTCTGTTTAGCCATGATTCCTCACACATATCAGCGATAGGTATTTTGTAGCTGTGTGTGGTAAATTCCTATCTTAACAGCCTTTAACATGATACTTTAGTAATGGCTCATAAAAATAAAAGCAACAGATTATAATTATATGTATGAGACAATTCTAGGAACAGTAAAATTTAACTGATATATGGTGTCAATATTTTTATGCTGTCTTATATATTCCGAAAAAAATATTTAAAACACCAAATTAACAAGTGTTTCAACATAATAGAAAACAGATTACTGAATTTCATTTATGAGAAAAAAGTGTCTAGTTGAGTTTATTTACAAATAAGATTTCTGAACTAGAGTCAGATGCTGTTAGAAGGAATCTTAATTAAATATTTGAATATAGTTGAGAAATCCATTGTTTTCCTTTTAAAACATTAATTTTCTTCTTCCAAGAAGAGTTAGTCACAAACTCTAATTAATATTCCTGATTCAGTATTTAGACTTTATGTGTACATGTATGTCTTCCCTAAGAAGACTGATAACAATCAAAGTGGACATGCATGGTATCCAAGGAGGATGAAGATAAACTGATTGAGACGGTTCCAACCTATCTCATTTCTAAGCAAAATCTGAATCATTATACAAGGAGATTAATTTAAAAGAAAGTAGAAGATTGTGTTAAATTCCCAGAGGGGAGAAAATCTATGTGCATAATTCTTGTCTATTCATTTGATGAGCTTCTCCAAAATTTCCAACTATCAGAAAATTTAAAGTTGTTCTTATGACAATATTGAGCTGACATAGTGACTTTGATATTGTCTTACATTCAGGTTGCCTACGAAGGGATTTTTCTCACTTACCTGCAGGGATATCAGAAGCAGGTTCTGAAATGAACTAATTGGTGAACACTTAAAGAAGCACTTGCTCAAGAGCATATAAATTACAGTGTTTTATAATGCCTTACAGAATGCTGGAATAATTCAGAGTATCATGGCAAGAAGCTAAATCTCAGTGGAGCTTTAAAAAATTTTTTTAACATCTAAGGATTTGCAGTCCATGTGGAAAAATGGATTCCATTTCCTAAAGAGAATATAATAAGTGTATGAGTATTAGACCACAGTTGCTTGTGTAGCTCAGCTGGTTTTACCTGAAACTTATTACTGAATAAATTGAAAATGATTGTATGCATTTTCAAAAACACTGTGTTGTCCTAAAGCAGAGTCTTCCATCAGTTGTGTGAGGTTAGGAAGTTCATTTCATTGGGATAGCAGTTGTTTATGAAACAGGGAGTCATAAAGTATGTATTGTGTAATTACAAGAGGTCAAAAGAGTAGTTCAGAAAAAAAGAAGTGAATATGGTTTCTCAAGCATCTATTTAGACAGAAAAGAATGTATGAGCAAAATGGAGAAAAATGGAGCACACAAATATACACTACAGCCCAGTGCACATTGGGCTGTGACCATGAGGGCTGAGGAAAATCAAAGGGAAGATAGATGGAAGCCACAGTTATTGAGAAAGACTCCTGGAGAAGGCATTCTTGACCACCTACACTGAGGAGTTAACTCAGGATTTAGAGGGTCTAAGGATAGAAAGAAAAGAATTCCAGGAACATAAGAATAAAGAAACTAATGAAAAATTCATTTATTCATTCAAAAACATTGACAGATACATATGTGTCAAAAGCAGTGCCAGGAGCTAACAATACAGAAGTGAATAAAGCAATAAAGAAAACACTCACCTTCCACATAGTTTACATTCCATAAAAATAAGTAAAATAAATGGTTACACAATGATAAGTGCTATGGAGAAAATAAAACAGAAAATATGACTTGGAACTATGGGGTGTAACTTTAAATAAGGTAGTTAGGGAAGGTCTCACATAGACTGCGATATTTGAGGAAGGTCTAAAGGAAGTGAGGGAGCAAATCATGGGGAGATCTAAAACCAGAGTATGGAGGCAGGAGGGTCAGGCCCTGAGGCAAAACCATGCCTGTTATGTTTGACCAAGAGTGGACAGGGAACTGTGGCTGGAGCAGGATGAGCATAAGGGAGAACTGTAGGCAATGACATCAAGTAAGTGACAAAAGCCAGATGGTGTAGGACCACCTGGGTCATGTTAGGGATTCAGACTTTTACTCTGAGTGATAAAGGGAGGCACTGGAGAGTTAACATGGGGGAAGGATATGAACTGGCTTACATTTAGGAGGATTACTGTGTACAATGTGATGAGAATAGACTACAAGGGCAAGAGTGGAGAGGAATCATGGGTGGAAAGTTAGCTGCTGCAGTAATACAAAAGACAGAGTGGTGCCTTGGACCACAGTGGTAGTTGCAGAGCTTGTGAAAAGTGGTTCAAATTTGAATTTATTTTGTAGGCAGAACAAATTCTCCAAATGGACTGAAAGTGTCACAGGAAGAAGGAAAGAAATGAGGAAGGGAGAGAGAGAGAAAATATAAATGAGAATAAATTCCAACCAACTGGAAGGATGAAGTGTCCATTCACTGAAATGGGGAAGATGACAAGAATAAGTGTGAAGTAAAGATCAAATACTCAGTTTAGGGCAGGTTAAGTTAATGATACTTATTAGACATTCAAGTGGAGATGAGGTTGGGTATGAGTCTAGAGTTGAGGAAGAGTTACATAAGGGATATACAAATTAGGCAGTTATAAGTGCACATTGTATTTAAATTCTTGGGATAGCATTAGGTCACCAAAAAACAGTGCAGATTAAAAAAAAGAGGTTTAAGCCATGAACTCTAGGGTACCAGCATTATGAGGTTGGAGAGAGGAGAAGAAAGTGGTACATGAGATTGAAAGGAAGCAGCTAGTTATTGGCAGAAGAAAGACAAGGAGGGTGTGGTGTTCTAGAAGCCAAATGAAGAAACTTTCAAAGAGTAAACAGTGATGCCCAATGTTACTGAAAGGTGAAGTCATATGAGAACTGAGATTTGCTCATTAGATTTAGCTATGTAGGGTTTATTTATAGCTGAAAGCCTTGGCAGATTTAATTTTTTATGTTTATTTATATTTGTTTATTTTGAGAGATATAAAGAACATGAGCAGAGGAGGGACAGAGAGAGAGGGGGAGAGAGAATCCCAAGCACCTTCACACTGCCAGGACAGAGCCCATTGTGGGGCTCGATTCCATGACCAGAAGATCAGGACATCATGATCTGAGCCAAAATCAGAGTCGCACACTTAAGCCACCCAGGCAACCCAGTAAATTTTGATTGTTAAAAGTAGTCATCATTTTCCTAGGCTATATCTCCCTTGAGGTAATTATGGTTTCAATACAAATTATAGAATAGTTTTAGGTTTTGGGGGGTTGGAAAATATTATTACCAATTCTTTCAAACACTCATCTTCAAAACATGGAGCTCAATACACATCCTTTTGAGTAGGGGCTGGACTTAATGTCTTGCTTCTAATGTATACAATGGAATGAAAGCATGTGATGTCAATTAGGACCTAAAATATTGTGGCTTCCTTCTGGATTTGACTGCTCCCTCATGAGGTACTGTGAGCCAGAATTTTCCAGTTACAGGCACTCCCAAATTTATGACTCCCAGAAACTGTGTGTTAATAAATGTTTATTGTGTTAAGTTTTGGGATAACTTGTTATGTGGAAATAGATAACCAATACACACTTTAGTATCAGGAAGTGAGGTTCTGTCTTAACAAACACCCCAAAAATGTGGAGTGGCTTTGGAACTAAATGTGCAGAAAGATTTTGAAGATTGTGTTAGTGAAAGCTGATGAACTATTAGTAGAAGGTGGGACTTTTAAGAGGATTGTCAGTGAGGCTCAAAGCAAAGTGAGGTCTACCTTACTGGAAACTGAAAGGAAGTAGTCTTTGTTCTACAGTGACAGGCAGGTTAACAACACTGTCACCTGCAATAATATGGAAGTCAAAAATGACTTGAACTGAGCAAATAAGCTAAGGTAATTTCTCTGCAGAATGTTGCAGATACTACTTGGTTTCTTCCTACTTACAGTAAAACGTGAGAGGAGAGATAAGCATATGGAAGTTCTGCTCAATGAAAAGAAGCAAATGTTTTGGCTTGAAAAATTCCATAGCCTCTCCAGATAGTGAAAGATGCTAAAATTAAGAAAGAGCTCCTGTACAAAGATCAAATCAAGGGCTCTGCCAGGTCTAGCATTGAAGCTAAGGGTGTGACTATGAAATCTCTTATTAAGACTTCAGAGAGATCAATGGCGCTGCCTCAGAATACCATTTAGTCAGAAAAAAGGGCCCTCTGAGGATCCATATGTCTCAGGCTTTCCCTCAATCAAACAATATGGCTACTAAGAAGCTTATGGATATTTTCCCTCAGCAGAAGCCCTAGATGGAGAAGAGCTTATTTTGATTTATAGGTGTAGATTTATCTAATGAATTGGATCCCAACAACATTCACAGGAGACCCACAAAGTTTTAAAAACAGAATTACATCATCAGAAACACTCTCAGCTTTGACTGAAAACTCAGAGATAGCGCTCAATCAAAAAGACACCTTTGGAATTCCCCTTTCCCCCCATCCTCAATTCTACTAATGGGAATCAGGATCAGAAAACTACTGATCTACAAACACATGTTACTTTTCATGAAAAAAGAGGGATGACTCAGAAGGTAAAAACAAGAATGGGAACAAGAGCCATGGAGAGTTATTTCAGGCCCTGAGTCCCAGTCAAGAAACTGCCAACCATGCTGGATTGGATTTCAGAATTGATATGGACCAGTGACTCCCACCACTGAATTTAAGGCATGGAGGGAGCAAATAACATGTCTCTTTAGTTCACAGGTCATTAGGTCAAGAGGCACTGTACTTAAGGAACTATATCTGAAAATATTCATTCATGTCTTGATCTCATTTATATGACAATATTCTGGATTTCAAGCTAATACAGTATTTGGGTTCTTGGGAGGGGCAGTGAATGTATTTTGCATGTGGGACAAACATAAATAAATGTGGACAGAATACAATTTGCCATGGTTTTAAAACATGTCTATAAATTCTCTTTTTAAAATATGTATCATTTTAAAAATTATAATACATATTTATCAATTAATACATTAAAAGATATAATACATATTTAAAATATGCACTATTTAAAAATGTCTATAAATTCTCTTTAAGATGTGGAGTTTAATACTCCTCCCTTTGTGTGTGGGCTGGACTTAGTGACTCATTTCTAAGGCAAACAGTTAGATAGAAGTGACAGAATGTGACTTCTGTGATGAGGGTGTAAAAGACATTGTAGCTTCATCCTTTCTCTCTCTCTCTCTCTCAGATTGCTTGCCTGGGGAAAGCCAACTGCCACATCTTAAGGACACTCAAGCAGCTTTATGGAGTGAGACCTACGCCTCTGGCCAAACACTGCTGCCTGAGCTCAGAAGCAGATCATCCAGCTCAGTCAAGACTTCAGATGGTTGAACCCCTAACTGACATTTTCATTTCCACTTCATTTCTGAGCCTGAGCCTGAGCCACTCAAATTCATGACCCACAGAAACTGGGAAAATACATGTTTCCTGTGGTATTCCACAAAGTTTTGGGGCAAATGGTTAAGCAGTCATAGACAACAAATCCAAGACTCCTCAATCTGTAACAGAATCACTGGTACACTAGCCTCCTAAATTCCTCTGGAGGGGTATGTGCACATGTGGGATGGGACAGGGCAGAATTCCAGGGTTCATGAATGATGCTCTTTCTCACTCTTCCATCTGGAGCAGCCCATGGGAGGCCTTTGTCCTCTGCCATGCACCTGTGTACTACTGTCGTGGTGATACTCTTACCTTGTGCAGCACTCATGCTGAGCTGGAGAAACGTTACTTCTCCTCACCTGCGCTACAGTCTATCCCTGAAGCCACAAAAGCTAATTTCTTATTAAGAATATATATATATAATATATATATTTAGTTTCTAGCCTGGCCTCTAAGAATGTCACTCTTTTATTGGCCTGCTTTGGGTTTCAGCCCCTTTTTTTCCCTAGAAAGTTAACACAGTTTGTTCCTCAGGGGCAAGGCTGGAAGACAATCTTAGAGACAACACATTGGAGGCACTCAAAATCATCTCTAGCCTTCCACAACCAACCACTCTGGTTGTAATATACAGCAGTATATATACAGCTCCGGTTCCTGTATACTACTTCCCTCTGAGTAATCCAATTAAGCATGTGTTATCTGCAAGCTTACTGCATGCACAATATCACTATGAAGGTAAAGATAAATCTTTAAGTTTAAGAACTTAATAAATAGTGATAGGACCTAAGATATTTTACTAGATGATTTCTTCATAAGGTATATAAAGTTTAGCATTGCCATAAATGATAATTTATAATGACATAAAATGTCCTTCCACAGCAGAAATTGCCCTGAAGGGACCAATTGGCTGATAGTCACTCAGAGTTTCATGGATAGATCTCTTTAATACAATCTCCAAGCAATAAGAGCAAAATGACAAACTTTTAACTCTCCTAGGCAAGATGACCAAAAGTGACTCCTTACATACACATTGCCAAACTTCCAGCCTTTTGACATTGCCACCCTGACCACCAGGGATTATCCTATGGGTTGAAGTTCTGCATAAGCAATTACCTACAGAGGCTTCCCAGAAGCCTATAAGGTGGCTTGGCAGGAAAAGCCTACTCAGTATGGGTGTTGTAGACTAGACTATGACTAAATCTTCTAGAAGAGGATCAAATTTTGTCAGATTTTCTGAGACACAGAGATAGATGAGAGAGTGCTAAAGGAAAGCACAAATTCAGGAGGGAGTTGAAAGAGGGATTGGTGACTATGTAGGAGAGCTCTTGGCTACAGTGCAGAAGCCGAGCAGAGAACAGAGGTTGGGGAAAGATGGATCCTTAGACTCTGGGGAGATTCTGGGGCTTCAGGGGCGTCTGAAACTTCCAGTTCTTTAAGAGGCTCTATTGCACTTCCAATGACACTGATTCCCCTCCTTTCTTGCTTTCTGTGTGGCTTGATGCTAAACTACTATCACTGGAGAGAACCTGATAATTTGGTTCTTTTAGATGACATGAATCAAGTACAGCAGTCCCAGCCATTAACCTCATATCCAGTCAGTCTTCCCATGAACTTCATCCTCAGGTCCTCATAAATATGACCCCTGGCTGGCCAGTCCTCTCTACCTCCATGTCCAAATAATAATAATGGATGTCAGTCACTGAGTGAGGCATTTTTTTTCAGCATATGTCACCCTGGTCTTACCCTGACCTGAGTGTTTCATTCACTGAGTTAACCAATATTTATTATAGGATTTATGAGTACCATTTAAAAAATGAAATTAAAATTCAAAAAAATGTAGGACCAGCCCAAGGACACACAAGTAATACTAGTGGGAGCTGGGATTCAAACCAAGCATTATCTGCCTACAAAATTCCACCCACTAATGCAATAGTTTTCAAGCCTGGTCCTGGGCAACAGTTTGTTCATTTAGCCAGTAAATATTGAGCAACCAATATGTGTAGTCACTGGTATAGGCACTGCAGATTTAGCCATGAACAAAAGACAAAAAAAAAAAGCCTATATTGTAAAAAATGGAGACAGACAATAAATAAAAATGGTTAATTGTTGGGCTAAAAATCAAAGAATCCCAGGTGTTAGCTTCAAAGATCATGCTTTTGTAGGTGAGAGTTTTGGAATATGGAGTCTGTATTTTTAGGGAGGATCCCAGCAACATTTCAGTACTTAGTTTTGACTTGACTCCATGGTACCAGACTGCTGACTCCTAAACATGAGTAAATTCACTGTGGCTGTGCTAAGTCCTCATTCCTGAATACTTTTACATAGTGTTTTCTTAAAATTACATTGTAGGAGAAATGGTGATATTCTCTTAAAATTAGAGGTTAACCTTGGATAGTGCAATGTGTGCTGATTGATAATAGGGATCCTGCAATGCATGCATTTCTAAATATTTGATTAGGATTGGAGAGAGACTTAGCCTTAGAAATCCACTAGCAAAGAAAACAGTGATTTTAAAGGTGCAGTCCTGGGGTTGTTACAAAAGGATCCCTATTGGGGTTATCAATTACTAATTTATAAATTTGAGTTTTATCAGACATGATCTAAAGAAGAATTAATGAGATTTAAAGACCTGACCTTGGAAATTCTAAATCTCTAGGTAGGGCATGGGGGAGGGGAAGAGAGAAGGACAAGTGGGAACATTTGTTAGAGGCCATAAGATGCTGACATGTGCTTTGATTTAATATAGGAAGTGATAGGGAGTTATTTCATTCCAAACCCGGAAGGAGGAAATAGGCAATTAGAGCACATGGTTGGTCTGGGGAGAGGAAGAGAAATTGCCAAATTAATTTATTTGCTCAGGGAATAAGGGACTAGTGGTGAGTCACTGGCTCTAAGTAGGACTTGCTTTGTTGTAAAGAGGTAATTTCAATGCCCAGAGTTGAAGACATGGGCCTTTAAGAACAACCTCACCTATCTTTTAATGTTGTTTCCTACCTTTCTTAGGTCTCCAGCCTTCCCTGATTAGTATGGTATTAAAGAAATGTGCTTGACCTGTTCTAACCAGACTTGTCTATGAGGCAGAACATTGGGATGCTCAAATTAGGGCAGTGCCATGCAAAGACTATTCTTGAAATCCAGATACTAAAAGATAAGCTGTATTTCTCATCGTTTTCCTCTCCTTCAGTCAATACTCTAGAGTACATGTTGAATAACAACTATGCAAGAAATTACCAGCATGAGTCCACCTTATTACAGATGAACAGTTCATTGCTAATGTATTTAACTCAAGTTCTTCTTGTTCTAATGAATTAACTGCACTTAAGTGGCCTGCAGCTGAGAACTTGTTTGGGAAAAATGGCTCAGATACAAATCCCATCTGTAATCACCCCTTTAAAACATTTAATACTTGTGCAATATTTAAATCAAAGATTCTTTCCAAACCCATTGTCAGCATCTTAAAGGAATGTAAACATTGTGTGATTTTTTTAAAATATGGAAATATGAATATAGATAATCATTAGGAATAAGTAAAAACAAACATAAAAGTCTTCTATAATTGGGATCTCTTTTCTCCTTCAGGATGTAAGTGCTGTATTCCTGTGTAATTTAACTACTTTACCAGAGACAAGTCCAGCTGATGACTTTATTTACATGGCACAAAATCCTATTGCAGATCAGTTCTAAATTCTGTGAAGTCAAACAACCATTATTTGATTTACCCACAATTTGTAGAAAGGAGATACACACGTCTAAAGTGATTCTTGGGAATTAATATCAGAAGTGCCATAAGATCACGTAAAGTGCAGTTCATCATGTGGTGATTTGAGCAGCATTTGGGAGCCTCCTGTCACTTCATCAAAGGAGAGCCTATAAACAAACCCTGCTTAAAGTGCTTTGCCTATGAGCTAACAATGTCAATAATGTCTAGAGAGAGCCACAGTCTCTAGACTGTGCTGGCAGCTTCAGCCAGCAAGCACAGATATGGAGTCCTAACTTGCACTCTTCTGGTTATTGGAGGGCTTAGCTAGGCTATAGTGACCTTGAACATGAAAAGGACTCCCTAACAAACTCAGAAGCTTTAATAAGACACAGAAACATAGATGCTATTCCAAGATTGGCCAAGACCTTAACAGAACACAGTACCAGGTTTAATTTCAGTATGTTAAAAGAGATGTCTGGAAATTGGATGGAGTCCAGAGATGAAAATAAGAGAGATGATTAAATGGTAGGGGAAATAATAGTTTCTAAAAAAGCCTAAGGAGATTGGAATTTTTTATTCTGAAGGAGATGGGAGCTAGAAAGTTTTTTAAAAATCATGTTCCTTTTTGTATCAAAATATTATAAAGGTAAATTGAAAAGCTGTACATGGAGATAGCACATAATATGTATGAGTTGATATAGAGCGTAAGCAAAATGTGTTCTCTGATTTTAAAGTTATTCAAATGTAGAAAAAGGTCATGGAGGGTGATAAGGGTGCCTCTTTTCCCCTATTGTTTGAAAATCACTGGTCTCAGAAAAAGGATTGGAGCCCCCTGGGCTATGTCCACAATTAACTTTTGGTTTTATTTCAGTTTTGGTGCAATATCTCCAGACTCTTATTCATGGTCCCTACCAGAAACTTACTAATTGTGATTTTTTTCTAGTCCTTCCTGGAGGACTATTTTTTCTTCTAATTTTTATGTACTTAACATATTAGGTTCAAAATATCTGATACAGCTTTATAAAATATGAGACTCTGAAATTCTTCATATCTACTCTTTCTTCCTCAGTCCAAATCATCTATTTCTGAACACCAACCTCCTTCGTATTACATACTGCAGACTAACAACAGAAATATCTTTAACTTGCTGGCCAACTAAATTTCCTTTCTAACTACTCTTGCCAAGGAGATAGATACACAGAATGTAAAAGTATTAGTGATTAATTAAGCCTACCCTACATAATTAAATTCTCACCTACGTAGAGGTCATTTGACAAGATCATTATATAATGTAATTAGTCAAATAGCCTTTATAAATGAGGAAAGAAAGGATTAATTTCTCTCTCTTTGGATGAAAGGTGTGCCACGATCATCCTGAATAAAAGATATATATGTATTTATAAAACATTTGTTGAATGAATGAATGAATGAATGGATGGAATGCATTTTAAAAGTCATGTCTTAAATACACAAATTACTCTCAAATCACATACCATGGTGAAAATTTCATATTGATTATTGTCCTGATTTCTGCCTGTTCTCAGTGTATCACCAGAGCATTCTTCAGTTCAGGAAAGACATTTTTTTCCCATCTTGAATTGACAATCAACTCCACCTTCCTTTTACCCATAACCATGAGCCATAGCAGTCAAGAACATATATCTAGCATTGAAAAATCACTCTATAGTGATAGCTCAAGTGTAATTCCATAAATAATGAATCAAAGACTCCCACTGTATCTCTTGTACCTTATTGAATCATTGCACACTTTAAATGGCTCTGTGGTGTGTTTAACAAATCTTTAACCATGTCCCAAAGTATTACTCATAATTTAGTCTGAAACACTTAGCAATTTCATAAAGTTTTGCATTCTGGCTCTGAAGCGAACCTTTAGAACAGAACTGAAATGTTAAATGTGTTTTATGTAAGTAGAAGTGATGTGAATTCATACATTACTAAACGTTTTTATACTTCTTTCCATTTAACCATTAATGCTTTCTTCCTGCATGGCCATTAATTTTTGTTGTAGCCAACAGATATTAAGCCCCTTCCCGCTCACTTATAATGAAGCCTGTAGACATGAGAGAATAAAAGAAAATGGAAGAAGCTTTTATTCAGACCGATTTGGTGTCCTGGAATGGCTGAATGTTACTGTTAATAACCTTGCAGGGGTAGAATTCAGAATGTGAAGGAAATTTTACTGGCACTGCTTGCTGGCGAGTCAAGCTCTCCCTCAAGGGTTGGAAAGAAATTATTTTAGGGAAGAAGGCAAATGCTAGAAGCCATCATGAAATCCTGAGCTGATCCTCTCCTCTGCTTCCTTGTCCCTGTTTCCTTTGCTACCACCTTCTTTTTATTCTCAGCCAACTTCACATCTTCTTTTATCCCCACCTCGCCCAGCTTCCTTTCCTGAGGTGTTGATTGACAGCAGATCCAGCCCTTCTGACTGGACGCACCTGTTCCTTTTGTTTCTGCTCCATGCAGACAAGGTGACTAAAGAAGAGTAGGGGTGGAGAGAATTATGCCTGAGATCTGTCCCATTGTTCTGTATCCATCTACTGCACAGCTTGCTTCTCATGCTCTAATCTACAATCTTAATTTGGAAACCATCTCGTGTTTGCTTCTGTGAGTACAAGTTGAAGGCAAAAATTTTTTTTGAAAACTTTTTTATAGAATTTTACACAAGGTTTATGAAAACACTTTAGTCTCTTAACATAAGGTGGTACATTTAACATAGTATATTCGTTTTCTCTTGCTGCATAACAATTACATTTATTATGTCACAGTTTCTGTGGGTAAGGAGTCTGAGCCTCACTTAGCTGGGCACTTTGCTCAGGATCTCAGAAGTCTACAATTAAGGAGTCAGCCAGAGTTGGGGTCTTATCTTCCGAACTTATGCGGTGGTTGGCAGAATTCTTTCTTTGTGATTGTAGGCATGAGGCACTTACTTCGTAAAGACTACCCATCTTCTTCCCCGGTTGGAAATTCACCACATGACTTTTGCTTTTCAATGGCCAGCAGGAGAGCCTTTCTCGGACTTCTCCCTTCTCTGAGCTGAGGACTCACTTTTAACGGCTCACATGAAAAGGGCAGGCTCACCCAGAATAATCTCCTGCTTGATGAACTTAAAGTCAATTGATTAGGGGTCTTAACTACATCTGCAAAATCCCTTATCTATGCCATATAATAGAATTGTGGGAATGATAGCCCATTACTTTTGGACATTCTGTTGGTCAGAAGCAAGTTATAAGAGGAGGATTCTATGAGGGTGTGGGTCGTTGAAGGTCATTTTAGAGTTCTGCCAACCACAAGGAGGAGTCAACACATTGATAATTTCCTTTTTCTTAAAAAGTTTATTTATTTATTTTGAAAGGGAAAGAGAGAGACAGAGACAGAGAGAGACATGAAAAGGGCAAAGAATGAGGGAGAGAGAGAGAAAATCCTAAGCAGGCTCCCCACTGTCAGCGCAGAGTCCAAAGCAGTGTTTGAACTCATGAACTGTGAGATCATGACCTGAGCTGAAACCAAGAGTCTGACGCTTAACCACCTGAGGCACCCAGGCACCCCTCAATAATTTCCTAATTTATTCCCTATCCATTCCTGCAGTAGTTGCCCCTTCCCCCAAAAGCCATATCAATTATTTCTGCTTTTCATGTCAAGAGTGACTTCAATGTCCATTTCTGTAACTACTCCCACATACTATCCTTACATGTCTTTCATTACTGAATTCTTTTTTTTTTTTCATTTTTTTAACATTTATTTATTTTTGAGAGACAGAGAGAGACAGATCATGAGCAGTGGAGGGGCAGAGAGAGACACACACACACACAGAATCAGAAACAGGCTCCAGGCTCTGAGCTGTCAGCACAGAGCCCGACGCAGGGCTTGAACCCACAAACTGTGAGATCATGACCTGAGCCGAAGTTGGACACACAACCGACTGAGCCACCCAGGTGCCCCTCATTACTCAATTCTAATGATTCTTCCCAAGTACCGCCCAAACGGTACGCTTTCTTCGTCCTAATTCTCATCATCAACCAGAAGTCAGAACTGTATCAAATCAGAAACCCTAAATGCAAATATCACACTGTCTCACCTCAGCCTGTTATCAGTCACGTTCATGTCCTCACTCCGATGACATCTACTCTGATTGCAGATAGGCAACAGCCCCATGACTGCCATGTTGTCTTCCAGATTATCAGCCACCCCTTGGCTTGCTCATTTCCCTAACTAGTCTAACCTACTTAGTTTATTACCTCAATTGCTTTCTCACCGGCATCCTCAATTACCTTGAAACCCAGTACCTTTCCATTGTACCTTCCCTTCACAAGTTCAACCTTATAATCCCTTCAAACCCCTATGCTGCTTAGCATTCGTGGAGAAAATCAACCAAATGTGCCTTTTTAAAGTCATTATAAACTTACAGTAGGCAAGACACTTAATTATCTTACAGTTTTAATTTTATTTGTTCTCTCTCCCACACTTCTCCAAAACTATGTCTATTTAAGCTTTCTGCCCAGCTCTCATTTCTTTTCATCTCAAACTGAACATCCCATGTCTCACACAGAAAGTTGAAACCTTCAGGAACTAAAAGCCTGCTCTTTTCACCACCTACAAAGTGTACCCTTAACCATCCTGGCACCTGCCATGTCCCTTAAGATCATCTATTATCCTTTTTCTCTTCAGTATAGTCAACTTTCTTTCCCTTCTTAACCTTACATTATTTACATGAATATTTATTAACCAAATGAGATTACAGCACACCCCCATCTTTTCCTACTACCATAGCTCTAGTTCATGATCACATCATTCATTAAGTCTATAGAAATAACACCCTAACTGAACTCCCTGTATTTGCCATTGCCAGAATACTGCATATAAACTCAAAATATCACCATGTCACTGCTTAAAGGCCTTCAATAATTCCACCTTTGCTTCTAACACAAAAGCACATCTTTAGCATTGCATACAGCACCTTCTAGATCTAGGACTTTGTACAATGCTCTAGTATTATTTTCGCCATTCCTGTCCCCTCACTGTATATTCTACTGCTACCAAATGTCACCCTTCAGCTTAAAGTTCATGGGAGATGGCAGTATTTGTTCAAAATACATGTTGCACTTTCTTGTGAGAAGATAATACTTTCCTATTCCATTATGTGAGGCTTGATCATATGACTTTCTTTAGCTCATAGAATGTGGGTGGGAGTGACAATTGCCACTAGACAACAGAATCTTTAAGAGCCACCATTTCATTTAATCATTCCTTCTTCCCACTCTGTCATGAGGCTGGCATATCCCAGATAGGGGATGCTCTTTTAAGCCTGGGTCTCCAAATAAAGTGTACATAGAACACAGCCATAGCCCATGAACAATAAACATTAATGTAAGTGAGAAACTTTTATTATTGAGAGCCATTAAAGTGTGGAAGTTGTTTGTTATTGTAGCATTATCTAGGGAAATTTGACTAATATGAAAATGGGTGCCTCCAATAAAAAAAAAAACAACTAAAATGTGTAGCTTTGGCTTCTGAGCCTCATAGTGGTAGAACTGAGGAAACATGTTTTGTCACTATTCTTGCAGCCTCCACTTTGTAAAACAATTACCTATAATAACTCAGAAGGCAAAAGAAATAGATCTCATAAACTTGTGGCTTTAGGGAAATAAAGAGAAAAAAAAGAATGTTGGTGACATGATTGCTATTGGCTATATTTGACAAAATACTGTAGGAAAAGATGAGCTCATAAAAGAACTAATTGATTTGCACTTAATTGAAGGGAATAAAGAAAACCTAGAAATTATGAGACTTACAGAGTTTGAATATGCAACTGACTGCCATTTCCAACTAGTAAGATATAAAATCTAGAAGGTCGTGGATACAAGGGCCAATTAAAACAGCCCAATGTCACAGTCAAAATTTAGGATACTGCCAACAAAGTTTCTGCTGAAATTTTCTGAATTGATATGGAGAATATAGTTAATCTTGGGCCCCAAAGATTTTACAGATAGGAGGCAGGCTTAGATGCTCTTGAGGTTCCAAGAAAACCACACTCTCCCAATATCATCTTCCGATAAAGCCAATGAAGAAATAAGAAAGACAAAGAACCTTCCAAAGATGTTACAAACGGGATGGACTGAAGAGCTATTCCTAGATTGTAGAACTCAGGAAAATTTTTAAAAAGTTTCAGATCGCCAGAGTATGGACCACTTACAATATCTACCCTATGGAATTTTTGGATTGCTGTAAATGAACAACTGATGACTGTCTTCTTTCTTCCTCTTTCCAAATGGGAGAGTTTATTTTAGTTACAATTTCCCTTTTCCACTACTGTATATTGGATATAAAAGGAAATAGAATTTATCTCTTTTTTTAACGTTTATTTTTGAGAGAGAGACAGAGTGCGAGCAGGGGAGGGGCAGAAAGAGAGAGAGACACAGAATCGGCAACACGCTTCAGACTCTGAGCTGTCAGCACAGACCCCGATGTGGGGCTCAAACTCAGGAACGGCAAAATCATGACCTGAGCCAAAGTCGGACACTTAACCAACTGAGCCACCCAGGCACCCCTATAATTTATCTCTTTAAGTTCGCAGGTCACTGAATCCAGAAGAGCCATTAGCAGATATGATACAGAGACTGCCAAAAGACCCTAGATTTCAACACTGAATGAGACTTTTTGGTTGTCTCTCTTGGAAAGAGGGAGAGTGAGGGAACTTAATGTACAAAAGGTAGAAAAGAGAATATTTGTGATCAAATCACCATTAATTTATTTGCCTGAAATATTTGTTATCCCTTCACCTAGATGTTTATATAGGCCTGCTTCACTGAAGTCAGGCTTGGCCATGTGACTTTCTTTGACCTATAAAATATGAAAGGAAATGAATTCTATAAGTTTCCCAAGTATGTTTAAGAGCCATTGTGTCATTTGACTATTTGCCCTTTTCTTTTCCTTTGAGGCATGTTATGTCTTACAGGAGGACTGCTTTTACAGTCTGGGACTTGGAATGAAGATTAAAAAGAGAAATGTAGCCAAATACAATGGACATCAATGTAAGGAAAGCAAATCTATGTTGGGGCTTTGCAATTTATCATAGCATATTCTAATGAAAATTGACTTATATACTCTCTCTGTGTCTTCACAATGATGCTTTCTTTGCAACTCATTTCCTATTATTATGTGCGTCCTTATTTCACGTGTGTTATTTAAGACTTAACTCAGTCTAGTAAGTTTTCTTTAAACCCTCAAGCTGAGAAAACAGCCTGTCTTGGCTTCCATAGCACCTGTGTATATCTTTACTTTTAAAACTACCAGAAATATGAAAATTGTCAGTTATGCAAAAACAAGAGAAATGGTTATAAACTTCACATCACTCATCCCAAATAGCACAATGCCTGTGATGGGTTTGTGACATGTCACCTTGGCTAGGGTGAACTGCATTTTCCAGAATTTGCTTTTTTTGTATATTTCCTAGTAGGGTGGGCCACAGGGGGATTCCTGGCAAGTGTGGAAGGCAGAAGAGGTGTAGAAGCCACCATACGTCTTCAACACTTTGATGATCTGCTGGTTTACCTTGTTGGCATGAAGTAGCAGTTGGGCCTGTAATTGTTCTACTATCCCTCAATCCTTCTTCAGCCTCTTTGACTCCTGGGCCAGGGGTGAGTGTGTGGAGCTCTGTAATGAAGGGTCCTGACTTCTGTAAGATACTATCCCACTAGGGTCAGAGGAATAAGAACAAAAAGGGGATTAAATCTGTTGTTATGGGGATCTAGCTCTTCATGCTTATGTATTCCAGTCTATTTGTAATCATCCCTTCCTGTTTGTCTTACAGACTTCAAGTTCCAGCATCAGATACAGAGGCAACATTCTCTTTTATTTTTTAAATTTTGTATTCAAGTATAATTAACATACGGTGTTATATTAGTTTCAGGTGTACAATACAACAATTCAATGATTCTCGATGCTCATCCAGAGAAGTGTACTCCTAATCCCCTTCATCTATTTCACCCACCCCCTCACTCACCTCCCATCTGGCAACCGCCATTTGTTCTCTGTCTTGAAGAGTCTGCATTTTATTTTGTTTGTTTGTTTTATATCTTACATTCCACATATGAGTGAAATCATATGGTATTTGTCTGTCTCTGCCTGATTTATTTCTCTTAGTATTATACCACAAAGGTCCATCCATGTTATTGCAAATGGCAAAATTTCATTCTTTTTTATAGCTGAGTACTATTCCACCACACACGTGCATGCGTGCGCACACACACACACACACACACACAACCCCAACACCACACCTTTTTTATCCATTCATTTATGGATAGACACTTGGGCTGTTTCCATATCTTGCCTATTTAGAGGTGCATATTTTTTTCAAATTAGTGTTTTTGTTTTCTTTGGATAAATACCCAGTAGTGGAGTTACTGGATCATATGGTAATTCTATTTTTAATTTTCTGAGGAGCCTCCATACTGCTTTTTACAATGGCTGCACCAATTTGCATTCCCACCAACAGTACACAAGGGTTCCTTTTTCTTCACATCCTCATCAATACTTGTTATTTGTATTTTTTATTTTAGCCATTCTGAAGATGTGAGGTGATATCTCACCGTTGTTTTGATTTGCAATTCCATGATGATTGGTGTTGTTAAGCATCTTTTCATATGTCTATTGGCCATCTGTATGTTTTCTTTGGAAAGATGTCTATTCAGGTCCTCTACCCATTTTTTAATTGGATTATTTGTGTTTTTGTGTTGAGTTATAGAGGTTATTTATTTACTTAAGATATGAATTTCTTATCATTTGCAAATACATTCTCCATTCTGTAGAATGTTTTTTTTTTCCTGATGGTTTTCTTTGCTGTGTAAGAGCTTTTTATTTTGACATATTCCCAATAGTTTAATATTGCTTTTGTTTCTCTTACCTTGGGAGACGTATCTGGAAAAGTCTATGGCCAATGTCAAAGAAATTACTATGTTTTCTTCTAGGAGTTTGATGGTTTCACATCTCACATTTAGATCTTTAATCCATTTTGAGTTTATTTTTGTTTATGGTGTAAGAAAGCGGTCCAGTTTCATTATTTTGCATGTAGCTGTCCAGTTTTCCCAATGCCATTTGTTGAAGAGACTGTCTTTTTTCCATTATGTATTCTTGCCCTCTTTGTTGTAGGTTAATTGACCATACACAAATGGATTTTATTCTGTTCTATTGATTTATATGTCTACTGTTTTGATTACTACAGCTTTGCAGTATGTCTTAAACTCTGGGATTATGATGCCTCCAGCTGTGTACAAATAGCTTTGGCTATTTGGGGTCTTTTGTAAAAATTTTAGGATTTGTTCTATTTCCATGCTAAATATTGGTATTTGGATAGGGATTATATTAAACCTGTAGATTGCTTTAGGTTGTAGGGGACATTTTAACATTATTGGTTTTTCCAATTCATGAGCATGGAATATTTTTCTATTTGTGTCACCCTTAATTTCTTTCATCAATGTTTTATCGTTTTTGGAGTACAAATATTTGACCTTCTTGGTTAAGTTTATCTCTTAGTATTTTATTCTTTTTGGTGCAATTGTAAATGAGACTATTTTCTTAATTTCTCTTTCTGCTGCTTCATTATTGGTGTAAGAAACACAATAGATTTCTGTATAATAATTTTTACCTGTAACTTTACTGAATTCATCTATCAGTTCTGGTAGTCTCTTGGTAGAGTTTTTGGATTTTCTACATATAGTATCATGTCATCTGCAAATAGTGAAACTTTTACTTCTTTCTTACTGATTTGGATGCCTTTTATTTCTTTTTGTTGTTTCATTGCTGTGGCTAGGACTTTCAGTACTGTGTTAAATAAAAGTGGTGAGAGTGGACACCCTTGTCTTGTTTCTGATCTTAGGAGAAAAGCTCTGTTTTTCACCATTGAACGTAATGCTAGCTATAGGTTTTTCATATATTGCCTTTATTGTATTGAGGTATGTTCCCTCTAAACCCTTTTTGTTGAGAGTTTTATCATGAATGGATTTGCACTTGTCAAATGCTTTTGCTGCATTTATCAAAATGATCATATGGTTTTTATCCTTTCTCTAATTGATGTGATGTATTACATTGATTGATTTGCAAATATTGAACCACCCTTGCATCCCAGGAATAAATCTCATTTGATTGTGGTGAATATTTTTTTAAATGTGTTGTTGGATGAGGTTTGCTAACATTTTGTTGAGGATTTTTGCATCTGTGTTCACCAGAGATATTGGCCTGTAGTTTTCTTTCTTGGAGCGTCTTTATCTGGTTTTTGTATCAGGGTAATGCTGGCCTTATAGAATGAATTTGGAAACTTTCTTTCTTCTATTTTTTGGAATAGTTTGAGAGTAATAGATACTAACTCTTCTTTAAACATTGGGTAGAATTCGCCTGTGAAGTCATCTAGTCCTCAATTTTTGTTTTTTGGAATTTTTTGATTACTAATTCAATTTCATTTTTAGTAATCAGTCTATTCAAATTTTCAGTTACAGAGACAACAGTCATTTTTGCTGTTGTTGTTATGTTTATTTATTTACTTTTGAGAGAAACAGAGACAGTGTGAGTAGGGGAGGGGCAGAGAGAGAGGGAGAGAGAGAATCCCAAGCTGGCTCCACGCTATCAGCACGGAGCCTGATTCAGGGCTTGAACTCACGAACTGCAAGATCATGACCTGAGTTGAAACCAAGAGCCAGATGCTCAACTGCCTGAGCCACCCAGGGTCCCTAAAGAGACAACAGTCCTATAGAGGCTTGATTGCTTGACCAGTTCCTCAAATTCTGTTACCTAATTCCCTATAACACACACACACACACACACACACACACACACGATATCTATATATATCTTCTACTGGTTTTGCTTCTCTGGTTGAACCTTAACTGGAACATAGCTACTTATTTGTCAACTTCACTTGATTGTTTAAAAGGCAACTCAAATTTATGGCCTGTAAATTTTTATTATCCACCTAAATTTAGTCATCTTAGTGAATGGTACTACCAGTCATCTCATTATACAACTTAAAAAAATAAATGTATTCCTTGATACCTCCTTTTCATCTATCCTCTGTATGTGGTTGATCACTAAATCCTATCAACTATAACTCTTAATTTTCTCTCAAGTAACCATCATTCTTCATCTCTACTACCAACAACTTGGCCTATGCTACTGTTATCCCTTGAGTGAATTACCTCAAGAGTCACCTGTTTCTTCCTATTTATACACACTCTGCTAGACTATAACCAGTAATCTATTTTGCAATATAGTGATGTTTTCTAAAAACAACTATGGTTATATGGACTTCCTACTTAAAACACTTTAATGCCTTCTTATTGGTTTTAGAAGAAAAACCAAACTCTAAACACACTTGACAAAGTCATTTGTGGACTTCCATATTTGCACCTTTCTATCTGCAGCTTCATTTTATTTTATTCTCCCCCTTTTCCTGGCTTTCTGAATATTTTACATTCCCAGGACCAACTAACCAGGGCCCCCATACATGTTATTTCATATCTCTGTAATATACATCCACACCCTAGTAAATTTCTATTCTTCCTTAAAAAAATCAAGCCAGTTACCACTTTTGCTTGTTAAACAGCATATCAAATTTTGGAAAAAGTGAGAAATTCACATTACTGTCCCCAATACATGTTGACATTACAAAATTATTCTTTATGAAATTGTCTATGAATCACCTCTCTTGGATTTAAATTCAGATAATTCAGTTGGATTCCTGGATGTAAATTTAGTCAGTTCCTCTTTTGGATTTAAATTCAGATTTGTACATAACTCTCTTAAAATTTAGCCATTGTTTATTATGATACTCTTATACATGATTTTTTTTTGTGGAAGAGATTTTAAGGAATTGAGCTTAGAGCTAAAGCCACATAACTGATTATATGCATAATACTTTAACTGTATTATATTCAGTTATAATCATATAACTCAATATATAATCATATAACTCAGTATATAATCATACTGAATGAAATGATTGAAGATTTATGTTTTCTTACACTCTGTAAGCTCTTTGAGGGCAGGAACTGTATTTTGTTGCTTATTTTTGTGTTCTGAAAGCATCTAGTACATTGTTTTGCACACAATAGATATTCAGTAAAAGTTGTCACATGCAATTAATTTCTATTACAGTATGTATCACAGTCTGTATTTGTTTTTAGTTATTTGCTTACTTGTTCACTCTTTGCCTCCCACAAATAGAAGGCAAATTCCATGAAGGGAAGGAACTTGTCTGCCTTGTTTACAACTATATCAATTAGTTCTGTGAACAATGAATGGCACTTAACAGATATTTGTTAAATGAATACATGTCATATGTAAACATATCTGGCACACAGTAGGTACTTCATAAATTTAAAAATGCCTTTGAGATATGTGCAATTTCAAAGTGAGAGAGAACTCAGTTCATTTCCTTTCAAATCACCTTCTCTTCCCATTTACAGAGAAGAAAATTCCATGCAAGAGGAATACATTTTAGGGCTTGAGCAGCATCCATCAGAAAAGTTGCATAGGCATTGCTATTTCTCTCCAGCCTTTTTTAAAAACCTAATGTAGCATTAAGGATGTCTGCTTGAATGACACAAAGCATTATCCAAAGCACAGGGGGTGTCTAGAAGGTAGGTTTAGACATACTGTAATATGATTACATTGTTTTGAAGTTTCATTACTTTTTCATCTGAATGAGTATGAAACCTAGAATATTAATACAATGAAGATTGGCAGCTGATGACCCTACTGAGGCTGCTCCAAGCTGCTGATAAAACATGGACTGTGGTACTTCCAAATCTCAGAGTCATTTGTAGGTGTCTTGTCTGTAATCAGGATTTGCAAGTGATGGCGCGTGAACTGTTCTCTGGTCATTGTTATTCAATGCCATCACCTACGATTACCATTGTCTGTAATCGTAAGTGGGCTGTCTCATCTATCAAATCTTCCCTTCCTCTACTCACAGTGTCTGAAGGATCAACAAAGCATGTAAAATCAGCACTTACTCGATCCTTGAGAGGGTGCTGTTTCTTACTCCAGAGAGTTCTTTCTTTCTCCACCACTCCCCATGACAATTTATAGCCCACTCTGCATTTGACTTTGGCAAATATCTTCCCTCTGATATAATGAGACCCCCTGGGGCTGAAAGGTGAACAGGATTTTGAATAATGCCATTTTTTTTTTTTGATGCCTGAGTGCCTGAGTGCCATGTGGAAGATTTAATACCAACTCTGTTCCTCTGATGCATATGACAATATAATATCCTCTAATTGCATCTGTTATGTCTTTGTACAAGGAAGAAAAATATTCTTTACAGGAAGACTACAAAATCGCTCACATTACAACTGAATATTCAGATATTAAAGTAGGTTTTCCTGCTTGTTAGGGAAAAGAAACTGGAAATTGTTTTTGTTTTTATTTGGCATTTTATATACCATGGACTTGAAGGACCTGGATGGGTAATTTTACATGGATGGGTGTTTTAGGATACATGGCTCATGGGTATTTGATAGGAGTACCTTGGGATGGTAATGCCAAAGTTCTTTCAAGTAAACAACGAAATAAATCCATGTTATCATTTTTAGTACTACTAAGGAGAAAGTTAAAGGGTAATTGAATTGCCTTAAAAAAACCAACAAAACAGCATCTGTTTGCTTTTTACCATCTTTAGCCACCCAGACTTGTGGTCAATCCATGTAGTATTTAGTTTGGTGCATCTTGCCAGTATATGCAACTATTTGGCTGCATATCTGTCCAAATTTGACCATTTGTAAGAACTGTGTCATTTGCAGAATGCTAGGTATCCCATGGCCACTGAGTAAACATAAACTAAATGCAACTGAAAGTGGTTTTCAGTCATTAAGACATAAAACCATTTATTAAGCATCCACTTGTCTTTCCCCTGTGCTGACTCATTTCCTTTATTCCTGCTGCTAAAGAATTCATCATTTTCAGTAGCCAATAGTGGCACAGACCTGCTGATAAATGATAACAGACATATAAACAAACAAAAAAGGTTTTGTTTAAAGATAGTGCTGGCCATGATTCTGAGACACGTCCTGGTAATGCTCACTCCTGCACAATAGTCCTTGCAGAAAGACAAATGACAACACTCATATTCTGATGCCTGAATCAAAATTGGATTCCTCTAAAACTGGCCACTGCAGATAGGAATATGGCATACTACCTTGGTCTCACACCATGTACTGAATCAACAAACACAGTTATGGGAGTGGCTTCACACCCTCCTTTTCTTTCCCCACTCTGGTGCCTAACATTTTGCATCTGGTTATATAAAAAGCCTATTAACTTGTATTTTTGAATAAACAACACATTGATGCTCAACATTACTTAGTCATCAGGGAAATGCAAATCAAAACACAATGAGATATCACCCCATACCTGTTAGAATGCCCATGATAAAAAAGATAAGAGATAACAAGTGTTGGTGAGGGTGTGGAGAAAGGGGAACTCTTTTGCAATCTTGGTGGGAATGTACATTGGTTCACTTATTATGGAAAACACTCTGGAGGTTCCTCAAAATAGAACAACTGTATGTTCCAGCCATCCTGCTTCTGGGTATTTATCTTAAGAAAACAAAAACACTAACTGGAAAAGTTATCTATACCACCCATGTTCATTGCAGCATTACTTACAATAGCCAAGATATGGAAACAACCTAAGTGAATAGATAAAGAAGATGTGATGTGTATATCTAATGGAATATTATTCAGGCATAAAAAAGAATGAAATCTTGCCATTTGCAACAAGATGGATGGACCTTGAGGACATTTTGCTAAGTGAAATAAGTCAGAGAAAGATAAATACAACATGATCTCACCTGTATGTGGAATCTAAACAAAACAAAGCAATAAAAGAAACCCCAAACCACAAATTCAGAGAACAGATTGGTGGTTGCTGAGGGAGGTGGGGGTGGAGGGAGGGCACAAACTGGAGGAAGGTGGTTAAGAGGTACAAACTTCTAGTTATAAAATAAATAAGTCCTGGGGAATGTAATAGGCAGCATGGTAACAGTAGTTAATAATAGTGTGTTGCATAATTCAGTGTTGCTAAGAGAATAAATCTTAAAATTCTCATCACAAGAAAAATATTTTGTAACTATGTATGGTGATAGGTATTAACTGGACTTATAAGTGGTGTTCATCATACATACAAATATTGAATCATTATGTAGGACATCTGAAAGTAATATGTTACATGTCAATTGTACCTCAATGAAACAAGAATACATGTACAATGTAAATAACCAAGTAAGAAATAGCCACATCTCACTTTGTTATTGAGTTCACCCTCAGCGCTTAGAACTACACAGAAATATACAATATGCTTGAGAAGAAAAAAAAAAGAATTTGATTTCTTTGTATCCTTTTGGTCCTAGGAGACCTTATCAATAATAGTATATGTAGAGTTCTAACATTTCTCTTGGGCTTAACATGAAGCATTAAGATAGAACTAAGTGACAGAAAGAAATGTAAAATGTAACACGTCTTACAAGTAATAATTAAAATCATGGTTTCTGAGTCTGTGATGGGTGAGAACATCAATTAATACTCTCAGAAAAACAGGGGACAATTACTTCACCCAACCTTACTCCTTTCCCTCATCTTTCTTGGCCATAACAAAAAAGTGATTAAATAGCACATTAAGAGCTTTCACACTCAAAATCAATAATTAACTCTGTTATACAGTCCATTTGAAATTGTCAGAAATTAATTGGTCTCCCTGTGTTCACCAGTCAGATTATATCTATGATATCTACAGTGAAAATCTATGTCATCATGTAAAACCCATCAATGCTTTCCTTTTGCATCAAAACTAAAAGTACGAGATTATTTGTGTAGTGTACAAGGCCTTCCTAATACACGTTCATACCACAATCCACCTCTCGATTGTTAATTTTGCTCCTTTATGAGATAAGTACAAAGACTGAAGTTCCTGCTTGAAGTTTTCATGTCTCCCACTATAACCAGGCCCAGTAAACTTAATATGTCCTTGTGTTCTTTTTTCTTCCTGCATCCCACTTGAGATAGTTTCCCATAACCCAGGTTCACTTGTTCTGTAATGAAGTCCTCACTGTTAGCTGTCAATTTGACACAGTGACAAGGGAATAAAAGAATCATAGACTTTTTGGAACCAGAAGAGAAATTAGAGCCTATCAGACCCTCATTTTCAGATGAGGTTATTGAAGTCTAGAGTGCTAATGACAGCTAACAGCAAAGTTAAGATTAGAAACTGTGTTTCCTGACTCCAGGATTTAGGTGGCATCTGTTAAACCATGAAGTCATATATGATCCAGTGTGACAGCAAGGCTAAGTGCTCCCACTAATTTTACTAAGTCAAAAGGATTTAGCATTTAGCTTTGTTCTATTCCAGACCACCGATCTGTCTGAACACATCTGTATTAGTCTTTGGAATATTAAACATCCCACTTTCTGCTAATAAAGTTCTGAATTGCCCATCTGCTGTTGTTTCATTTATTCAATCAATAGATAACAAATGCCTACCCAAAGGTGCACTAGGTACTGAAAATACATGAATAAATAGCACACTTCGTATTCTGAGATAGCTCGGAAGAAGACAAAGACAGGAGATGCCTCAGATAAGTGTGGAGCTAAGGAGGTAAGGAACTGAAATAATTTATGCCTGATGGAATCAATTTCACTGTTCATGTTTTTAATAGAAAAGATGCAGTCTCATGAGAAGCATGAGGGTTATAGCTGGAGGCTTGAGGAAAGAGGAGAATCTGTTTTTGAAGAATGAGGAAGGGCACGTTAGAGATGAATTAAAGGATTACCAAGCAGAGCTGTGCTCTCTCCCCGAAACAGGATAAGAAAAAGAGAATACTGTCATTGTGAAGTCCATTACATTGACATTGTGAGTCCAAATGTATTGCCAAGTAAGTCCAATGTACAGTTATGTAACAAAGGAATCTTTTCAAAGCTTGTGAGGGTGCATTGAAATGTTTAGTCATGACTTCCAAGCATATGAGAGAGGAAACGGAATTGAGATGATTTATCAGGAAGTAGGAGAAAAAGGATTCAGGGTCTGAAATCAATAAGCGCTTCAAGGAAAGAATCAGTAGGCACTGAGCAAGGGGTGTGGTAAAGAGATAGGTAATTTTTGTCTAAGAGAGGAGGATTTTAGAAGTTTAAGATGATGACAAATTACAGTTCTCAGAATGGCTCATGGAGACAGAGTAATGGTGAAATACATTGAAGAAGAGGAATTCGTGGAACTGTACAACGGGGAACTGAATAGGCCATTAATGTGACCTGGAACACACATAGAGCAGTGGAAGCGCAATGAGTGACCTGGAGGTTGGTGAATGTCAACACAGGGGACAGGAAGAATGTGTACTTATCCATGCCCTGTCCTGAGCCCTGAAATATGAGGTAAATGAGAGCTACATTCTAGTAATAGATGCATAAATAAATGAACAACATATTTTAAGGTAGTGACGACTGTTAAAAAAATAAAGCAAGGTAGTGATGTTAAGAATTCCCAGATGAAGGACACATCAGAAAAGGCATAGCTCTGAGGTGGTGATGTTTGATCTGAGGTATGAGAAGCCAGCCATGCTAGGAGCTGGGGAAAAACATTTTAAGCAGAGGTAAACATGTGCACAAAATCCTTGAGGCAGGAAAGAGTCTGATATGTTTCAGAAAGAAGCCAGCATGACTGAAATGGACTGAACGAGGCAGAGACTGTTAGGAGTTAAGGATCAAGAGGTGAGGATCAGAGGTTTGAGGGTGTGATTACCCCTGATAAGGAATTTAAATGTCATTCTAGGTATGACTGGAAGTCATTAGTAGCTTCCAGGGAATGGAGTAACTCCACAGTAGGAAGGATTATTAAACAGAAATAAAAAATCACATTCTCAAAGTGGCAAGCAAAAGCTGGAGAAAGTGCTGTGCCTCCTACTGGTACCAAGATATAGAGGGAGGGAGAAGAGGGAGAAGTGGGGGAACACAGGAGAGTTAGGAGTCAGGACTAGTTTCCCATAACCTTTTTGGATGTTGAGTGTCAAAAAAATGAGTGCTAATCACAGTGCAAGCAGGACACAAAAGGATATGGTGACTCCCTGGTGTTCCATTTCCCTTCACAGAACAGAAACCCGGCAAGGGTCAGGAGGAAGCAGTGGAAGCAGTGTAGACAAGGGAAATCATCTCACTGCTGAGGAGCTGCAAAGAAAAGGCTCCTGCCTCTTTTATGGCGCTCATGCCCTGGGGGCAGGGCTGGGAATGGAAGGGTACTGAGCCAAAGTGGAGAAAAGTGCCTCAGTCCCTGGGCTAAGAATGTAGAGATACAAATGAGCATGGCTGGGCCGGTCTGGCTATGGGGGTGGGCAACCAGTCCCTGACACACTTCACAGAAAACTACAATGCACTGGCAGTGTGCCAAGTCTGAACTAGGGCGGGACACTCCTCCCTGTGAGGGCTGACAGAAAAAGCCTCCTTGGGTCTCAAATATCACACAGAAGATTTGGGTCTGGACCAGAGAAATCTAGTCAGCTAAGATGGAAAAACAAATCTGAGCCATGAGAGCGAGAAAGAAGAAATGAATTATCTAAGGCTATTTTGGTATGATGGCATCTCTCAAATGTAACTTTCTGGGGGAGAAAAAAGGGCTATTTGTTTCAAGTCCAAGGATCTACTGTGTGTGGGAGTGGGCTTCCTGTGCCAGCCCAATTAAGTTTCCAGCTTTGGGGGAAGGGACTTCTTTGTCCTTGGTGCCCGGCTCATGATAAATGCTCAATTCGTATAAGGGAGTCAACAGATTATGACTTTGGCCTCTGTAACGTTGTACAACAGAGCAGTCTTTAACTCAAATGCCTTCGACAACCAGTCAGCAGGTAAGGTAAATGTGTAAATCAGCCAATTACAAGACATACAAGGGCAGGAAGAATGATGAGTGCCCATGAGCTGCCTAATGGCATTTATTTATTTATTTATTTATTTATTTATTTATTAGTGCACACACATGAGTGGAGGAGGAGCAGAGAGAGCGGGAGCGTGAGAATCCCAAGGAGGCTCTACATCCAGCCCGAAGCATCATAGGGCCTGATCCCGTGACCGTGAAATCATGACCTGAGCCGAAATCAAGAGTGGGACACTCAACCAACTGAGCCATACAGGCCCCCCTCCTAATGGCATTTAAATTCAATAAAAGCAACAACAATCATACTGTGCTAGCAAAAGAAGATGGTTTTACTTATCTTTTCAATCTGGAAGCTGCCACTCCATAACTCATTGCCCTAAAGTATGGAGAACAGCAGGAAAACAAAGATTTGCCAAAATCCCAAGGTACACTAAGCTTTTCTTCTGTTCATTAACTTCTCATTCATCCATTCACTCATTTATCCATTTAATAGCTATTTTTTGAGTGTCTATCAGGTATTATTCTAAGTGCTGGAGATATCACCAGACAAAACAGACAAAAATCCCCACCTTCACAGAGGTTACATTCTAGAGAGGTGAGACAGGCAACTAACAAATTAAATAATAGACAATACTATATGTTGACAAGAAGAATGGAGAAAAATACAGCACAGAAGGATAGATAGGGAATGTGAGGCAGGCCAGATAGGACAGGTTTCCATTTTAAATGTAGTTGTTGGTGAATAACTCACTGAGAGGGTGACTTCAGAGAAAATACCAGAGGAGAGGGAGCAAGCTACAAGACTGCCCAGGAGAAATCTCACTGGATAGAAGGAAGGACACGTGTACAGTGTTTGAGGATGACAGAGTGAGTGGCATGGTTGAGCAGCAAGTAGAAAGGCCAGTGTGAGGGAAGCTGAGTGAGGGAGGGGTAGAGGAGTAGCAGATAAAGTTGGAAAGGCAAGACAGCAAGAGATCAGGTGTGGCTTCATGGGCTGTTGTAAGTACCTTTGGTTTTGATCTAAGAGAGGTGGGAGGTGCTGAGGGGTTTTGAGCATCAAGAGATGATGAGATCTGACCTATGCTTTAACAGAATTATTCTGGATGGGGATAATGGATGGGGACAAAACTAGTCGAGAAAGATGGATAAAGAAGCTATTAAAACAATCCAAGCAAGAGAAGAGGGTGTTCTGGATTGTGGTAGTGGTGATAAGAGCCAGTTAAATTTGGTATATATATTGAAGGTAGAGTTGACAAGATTTGCTAACAGGTTAGATGTGGAGTATATACAGGACAAATCTAAGGGGTGTGTGTGTGTGTGTGTGTGTGTGTGTGTTTTCTTTGTCATATTACTGTTTGGTTATTAACCAAGATGGGGAAGATCTAGGTGGAGCAAGTTTGGGGAAGAATATAGATAAGGCAATCTACTTAGCACATTTTTTGTTTGAGTACACATGGCCTTCTGTTACAGGATTCATCTGTAGTGATGTGGCCATGTCTTTGGAACTTTAGCCTGTAGCAGCCAAAAGCCAAGAGACAACATCATTCATTGTGTCTTACATCCTGAATCTATCAACCAATGGTGTAATTCTATTCCAACTGTTCTATTCCAATCTCATTCTATTCTAACTGCCTCTCTATGGCTGATTTGTTGTCAAACAAATCCAACATTTATACCTTGATATTTTTTGTGATGTGAGTCTTACTAAATAAGAACGTTTCCATATATATAAGGTAAATTTGTTTTCTATAATGTTTATATGTACTGAACATAGAAGGAAATGTATGGTAGCTCTTGTTCCTTATGTCTACTGCTCCTTCTACCCCCCCACCCCAAAAAACGATCAACACGATAAGGTGATATATACTACACTCAAGGCCATAGATGGTGCTCTGGTATTTGTAGGTGCAGAAACAATATCTGCAAACTTAAGGATAAATAATACCATCTTTATTCTTGCTTTTCATAATATTAATACTCTCTGGATAGCAGAGAATGGAGTGAGGTTAAACGTATTCTGGATAAGAAATCAGAAGATCTGTATTCTGGTGCTGATTGTATAACACTGCACAAAGTATTTCTTATCTTGGGTCATATATGCAAAAGGAAGAAGAAAGAATTAGATAAATTCTCAGATCTTTTATCCCTAATTATCTGGGAATAGGCTTGAGTTTGAGTCCTCCCAAAGATACCCTATGCATTTCAACAAGAGACTCATAGAACCAAAACCCCCATTAGACATATTTGGTGCCAACATAAGAAACACTTTGGAAGTGAAGTGTACTTTTTTATTTTCCTCAAATTTAATCATAAAAGTTTCCACTTCATTCATTCTCTGTTGTGGCTGGCTCTCCTTTTTCTTCTAGACACTTGTTCTTGGTTTAGATCAAGTGGTGGTCATTGTCCTGCTATTCCAGAGTCCTGGCAGCAGCCAGAGATTTTCCAGAGGGTGACTCTGACCACTCTCCCCACTGGAAAATATGTCTTGGAAATGTTTGTTGGTCAGCAATAGTGTCCTTGTTACCTGTCTGGAGTAATCTGCTTTCTTACTTGTTTGTCCTTCTCAAAAACAAAAACAAAAACAAAAACACATTAAAAGACACAAAAAAAAAAAACCCAAAACAAAACAACAAGAACAAGAACAAAAACAAAAACAAACCCTTAAAATCAAATAAGCAAACCAAAACCTGCTGTCAGAAAGGAATCTGGTGAATTCCTTTACCAATTAGTTATCACCACACACACCACAAGTGACTGAGCAGAAATTCCTGTCTCCTAGCTCTGTTTGGAATCAACTGCTCCCCCTGCAGAGAAGAGTCTGGGCTGTGTGTGAAGGATGCTGGGATGGCAAATGGAAGAGTCAAAATGTTGGACATTAGGAGATGGTGCTGGGGTACAACAAATATATCAAAGCAATAATGCCTTCTATCATACTTTGCATGTTTCAAATCTTTGATATTTATGTCCTTTCACTTACTAGTTCTCCAAACTGTGCTAATGAGAATAAGCAGATAGCAGCTGCTTTTTCTAGATGAAGAAACTGAAGCCACGAGATTCAACCTACGAATACTCAGTCTGGTTAGAGTACATGTTGTAACCTGTGCTAACACACCCTTAAATCCAAGCAGTTCAGGGGCACCTGGGTGGCTCAGTCAGTTAAGCGTCCGGCTTCAGCTCAGGTCATGATCTCATGGTTCGTGGGTTTGAGCCCCGTGTCAGGCTCTGTGCTGACAGCTAGCTCAGAGCCTGGAGCCTGGTTGGGATTCTGTGTCTCCCTCTCTCTCTCTGACCCTCCCCTGCTTGTCCTGTCTCTCTCTGTCTCTCAAAAATTAATAAAAAACATAAAAAATTTAAAGAAAAAAATCCAAACAGTTTAAGAAGTAAAAATTTCACCCTCATGCGGGGTGCGATGTATGCGTTTTCAGTCAGGGAGAGAAGCATTCTATGTGGCCGTTCAGGGATCCAGCATGTCATGTGGTGACACCCTTCTCCACATGCCTGCCTCCACAAGGTCTTCTTCATTCAGCCAGTACAACAGGGAAATAAACTGTTCATTTTTATGAGCCAGGCATGGAAATGGCAAATATCACTTCTACTCCCATAGCATTGGTCAGCATTCTGTCATATGGTCACATTTAACAGCAAAGGAGGCTGGCAAATGTAGTGTAGCTTGTACCCATGAGGAACATGAGACCAGTTTGAGCATGCACATGGCAGTCTCTGTCACAGTCCCCGGACACGCCACCACTTGGGTGCTCTTTACATTGGACTGCTGCTCACTCCTAGCCCCCAGTCTCAGATATTTTGTTCAATTCCTCAGCACAGAAAACATCTCTAGGAGAGAGGGCATATTCACAAATTCCACTGACTTTACCGTCCACCAAACCACTCGAAAAGTCACACTTTCTCTCAAGAGGATTTAAGAAAGAGCCAGATAACAGAGAAGCAAAATGAGCTTTGACTATATCTGGGAATTTGAATTCTGACAGGAACACCTCAATGCCATGAGTTTGTCATTTCTCTATTACATTTTGTGATAACCATTTAACACAAATTCTAGCAAGGTATTCTGCCCAGTTCTGTGATTTGTAGATAGGAGCTGGAGCAGGTGAGAGGGGGAAAAGGCCCCCTTTGCCATTTCAATCCCAATACCCGCTTGCTGCCACGGATGTGCAAAGAACCTACCAAGGAAGCCCCAGGGCACCTGGTTCACTGTATTTCTCACCTTCCCGGGGGTCCACGTTCCTTGCACTCTTCCTAAACTGGAGTATTCTCTCATCTGCTTTTAGTTTCATGCCTCATGCAGGTGTGTGTAATTTTACCCAAGGCTTTCTCTAAACAGAACAGAAATTTCTCCTAATTTGTGATTTGGCCAATGTGTGTGTGTGTGTGTGTGTGTGTGTGTGTGTGTGTGTGTTTCCACTGGCTTTCAAGGAGCTCTGGGACTCAAAGAATGAAAATAGGGTATTCAGATGAGAAATAGGATACTCAGCCATGGGGTATGGGGGGGAAGTTCACATGTTTATTTAAATATTTTTTCAGGAGGAACTATCTTGTCTTTCCCAATAGTGAGAACCATATTAATTTTCACTAGCCTTGGGTAGCTGGGTAAGTAATTATTTGCAAAGGCCAATAAGATTTAAGGAATTTGGCCGTGTGTGTGTGGGAGGGGGTGTGGGTGTGGGTATGGGCATGCACGTGCACTACAGAGCCAGGAGTCCTGACTTTTTATTCTCTGTTATAGGGGAAAGATGGGAGAGAACATTTTCCGCTGCCACCATGCACAGAGGAAAGGAGTCTCCATCTGGTCTTGGGACTCTGCTTTTTATGGGGTCTGTCAGGCTGCTTCAGTTTTGACTGACTTAAATGACAACATTACTCTTTTTTTAAATTATTATTAGAAACAACAGTCTCAAATCCTTTTCATTATTTTTTCATAAGTTCTAGGATTTAGTCTTCTTGTTGCTGTAGCATCTGAAGTAAAATAACATTTACCCTGAAGCTTTCATCAAATTTTCAGAACATCTTTATTATTTTTAACCCATTGCCAGTGACACCTCCTTTGCTTACCATGTTGGGGCTGGAGCAAAAAATATATAGATATATGTCAGTACTTGTAAGTGGGGGTGGAATTTTACCATTTACTTTCTCACCCAAAATGAGAATAGTCCACTGGACGCTGGCAGGTTCAAGAAACAACCTTAACATTGTGACGCTTAAAATAAAACAAAAATTTTCTTGCCTGGAGTCCTTTCCTAATGGCTAGAGGCAGATTTGGGAAGCTAATGTGTCTTTAGTCTTTCCTCAGCCATTGTTAAGGGCCCATCATGTTGTCTTTGAGTTATTCGCCCTTGTCCACTTCTCTCTAAATTAGTCTGTCCTTTCCCTAAAGTGTCATTCATTCATTTTCATTCATTTATTCATGGACATTTATGGAGTGCCCTCTGTATGCCTGGCATGTTTCTTTATACGAGGGATATAAATATCCCTATCATCCCTAAATGTCAAGATCTGAAAGTCTACTGAGAGAAAAGACAGATTCTGAAACAATTGCATAAGGTATCAAGGACTCACTTCAAGGTGCCATGAGAGCACAGGGCCAGCCAGTACAGTGAACTCTGCCTGGTGGCCTGGAGTAGGCGTTCCAGTGTGGAAATGGTGCAGCCAGATACTTAAAGATGAATGGGAAAAACACAAAAGGGCATCCCAGATGAGGGAACAGCATGCGTGTGGTTATATACAAAGAGGGTAAAACACTCAGGGGAAAAAATCTAAAATTCTGCCCTCTAAAAAATCCCACCCAACAAAATCCATTTTCTTTCACAGAGACCAGTGGTTCTCGATGTTATTTTATAGACCTGACATACCGAGAGATACAATGAGCTGTCATTGGTAAAAGTAACGCTGTGATTTGAAGCATATCAGAGTGTATCTGCATCTCTGCAGGAAGAAGAATCATGGGGCATAGTTCAGAAAAATCCCCAGGAATGATTATGACATACTCTGGTTAAGAATCATGGGCACAGATGCTCCTAGGCAAGAGTGACCAGTATGTCTTATCTTTCCTTGGTAAATTTATAATAATAAAAAAACTGTGATGGAGAAACCTTTTCAAGAGGTGAAGGAATCGGGAGAGGTAGATTTTTTTATGCTGTTTAAAATATACTCTTAGAAATAAACAAGGACTCTACTAGTAGTTTCTATGAATAATTATTTTTCAGAATGTACCTCTAGAGCTCATTCTGTTGGAAAGCACCCTTAAAACCTGTGGCATGAACAATGGGGATTAGAAATCTTTTAAGGCCATTGTTATAATAAAATAATGGGTAATGTAGAAACAATATTCCAGAGGAGTCAGCTTGGTATCATTCTCAATTGAAGATTCTCTCTCATTTGCTTCAAGTCTTTGTAAAAAAAAAAAATCACACCTACCCCAGGAGATTCATTACCATATGGAAGGGTTGGGGTAGAGGGAACAGTGAGAGTAGGACAGATAAAGATGTTCCAAAATATGAAGGTCTCTGCAACAGTCCTTTTTTATGTTATCTCCTAGCACGATGAGCATACGAGCTACAAAGTGATCAGACGGTAAATTTAGAGCCAATAAAAAGGAGACACTACACAGGGCATGTAACTTGCTTGTGGGAATCTCTGACATGGAAGGTCAAGGAATTAAATACTGGAGTTGAATTTATACTAGAGCTGACTGTTTTTATAGCCAATACAACATTTATTGGTATGCTTGGAAAAAGTTAATCAAGTCTTGTGCTTCATGGTGGGAAAGCAACGATTACCTCTGGAGAGTAAGGAAAGGATCTTTTCCGGAATACCATAGTAAACACACTGGCACATTCATTTTGTTTTATCTCCACTGTGGAGGGTATTAGAAGTTAGGGTCCAATGTGATGAGCCCACAGGCTCTTAAGAAAAAGCTAACATTACTCTGAAACTGTTCACATTTTCCGAGGTGCACTATCCAACCTTTTTTTTTTTCATATTTAAACAATTTCTCACAAGGCATAATATAAATCTTCATTCTGTTCCTATTCTTTGTGTAGTCAAAGGCCAATATCCCAAATTCACCAATTCCTTTTTCTTCATTAAAATTGGCTTTCATACATTGTAGGGGTGATGGATTAAAGCTAAGAATTAGAAACTGATGTTCTTAGAGTGTATTCTACAGTCTAGTTCTCAATTATGAATGACCATTTTAGTACTTACATATTTATTTAATGTCATCTCTAGACCAATGCGGGGATCCAACTCATGACCCTTAGATCAAAAGTTGCATTCTCTACTGACTGAGCCATCCAGGGGGCCCCATTAATGACCATTTTAGAGAGCACTTTTAGTGCGATGTCAGATTGGCAACTGGCAACACTAGTGCTGGGGAAAGCACAATCAATTTATAGTTTGAAATTTCACAAAGAGATTAAAAGGTAGCATAAAATGGTTAATTACTGATTAGTCTGATACCAATGTTTCAGAGCTTGAGTTAACTGGATTAGAGATGGTGGAAGGTTGAAGAATTGTAAGGCAGCCCCTAATGGCAGCTTAATGTCATGAAAAAATACGCAGGGTTCAAATCCTGGCTCTGTCAATCAGTGTCCATGTGAGCTTGATCAATCATTCACCTTCTCTTGACCTCAGTATCTTTCTCTTTAAACTGGGGATATTAAAAGCTAACTTGCAATGCTGTGGTAAAGATGAGACTCAATAAGTGATTCTTAATAGGGACAATTTTGTCCCCCAGGGAGGATTTGATAATGTCTGGAGACATTTCTGTTGTCACTACTCAGGGAGGAAGTGCAACTGGAATCTAACAGGTAGAATGGAGGGATGATACTAAACACATTACAATGCACAGGACAGCCTCCTACCCACCCTAACAAAGGATTGGTTCATCCAAATGTCAATAGTACTGTGTTTGAGAAATCCTGGACTTAATTTGTATTAAGTGACTAGAATCATATCTGACAGAAAAAAATAATATTGACTGTTATAGGTAGAATTGTGTTCTCCAAATATATATTGAGGCCCTACCCACCCCACACTCCAGTACTCCATAATGTAACTGTATCTGAAGATAAGGTCTTTAAAGAGGTGTTAAAATTAAAATGAGGTCTTTAGGGTTGGCTCCTAACCCACAATGACTGTATATTAGAACACAGAGACACCAGGGACACTTGGTCCCAAAGTAAAACCATGTGAAGACATAGTGAGAGGGTACATGAGTGACTCATTAGGTTAAACGTCCGACTCGATTTTGGCTCAGGTCATGATCTCACAGTTCATGAGTTTGAGCCCCACATTGGGCTCTGCACTGACAGTGTGGAACATGTGTGGGATTCTCTCTCTCCCTTTCTCTCTCAAAAATAAATAGTAAGACATTAAAAAAAAAGACATAGTGAGAAAGTGGCCATCTGCAAGCCATGGAGAGAAAGCTTAGAAGAAACCAATCCTATTGACACCTTGATGGTAGACTTGTAGCCTTGTAACTGTAAGAAAATATATTTCTGTGGTTTAAGCCAGTCTATTTTGTTATGGGAGCCTCAGTAGACTAACACAGTAACAGTTCTCCTTCTTCTTCTCCTCCTCCTCTTCCTCCTCCTCCTCCTCCTCTTCCTTCTTCTTCTTGAAAAGTAAGTCCTTGATTTTGAAAGAAAAAATGACCACAAAACTCAGAAGTGGAATATGAACTCTGTGTTGGCATTCTAATAGCTTGTAACTCTGTAAGCAAAAGAGTAACTTGAGATAGTAAAAGCAAATTAAAAAACTGAAATGCTGAGCCCATGGATGTGACAAAGTTTAGCATTAGCAGGGATCCTAGCAGTAAGACTTTGCTCTAACAGAGTTTATGCAGTTAAGTCTGAATATTTATTTATATTCTTGGGCCCAAACTGGCCAGGATCTGACATTGTGAAGCTTGTAGGTAGGTGTCTGCTGATGTCATAGATTCCTAAGTGAAATATGCATAGGGCACAAAGCCAGAAAATAAATATTCTTATTAAAAGCTGGTTTTCTGGTCCCATGCATTGTGTGGAACTCCAATCTGATGTGCCTGGCTGGGCATCTGCTGGGTCTGAGGACTATTTGTGTCCTATTTGCCATTCTAAAGCATCCCCACTCACCACCAAAAACAGACCACACCATTCTCTTTTCCCCCTCAGCTCATACCTTCATTTGAAATGACAAGGTCTTACTCCTTTGATGAGGAGAAGCCAGAAGACACCAAGGCAAGAGATGTTTCTCCCAAGACCTAGAACGGAAGTTGCCTGACCAATGTTTCTGTAAACATTGTCTTGACTTGTTCCTTCCAAAAGGAAGTTACTTCAGACATCAGGTTTAAGCGGAGAGAATGTCACTAACAATGAGTGAACATTAGGTGATATTTTTATGAGGATGAAACATTGCTGCTGTCACCATATGCTTGTACTCAATTAGAAGGCACTGATCATTATATGAATCCATAGTCAGGAGGAGAGCATAAAACTTGTGCTGGGCTCACTCCCAGTTTACTGGAGACAACGAGCAGAGACAATTAAAGACAATAATACAAAGGTTAACCATACAGAAATTATGAGAATTTAAAAAGGCATTTCTTTTGGTAGGCACAGGGAGCATTCATATTCTTATTAAAAGTGGGCTCTTACAAGTTTGGAAAAGACACCACTTTGTTTCAGCAGGTAGAGCCCAGCTTGGAAGGCTGGTTGAATTTCAGCCCCAGATGTCCCCTCCTCCAGGTGTCCTTGTGCACTGAATCGGAATGCTGGAATAACTTCATATCCAAGGCTGGTTACAACTCGAACATTCTTGGTTTATTAGTGAAGAATCTGAGGTCTGGCGAAGTAAAGTGATGTACCAATTTCATACCACAAGTCAGTCATGCAAGGATCCTCGATGCTAGAGTTCTGCTTGTCGGGACATGGCCCTTCCCCCTCTACTATGTGTGCAAGGCACTCACCCTGGAGGATCTTCCCAAGGAAGAGGGAAGATACAAGAAACACCAAAATTACACATCCATTCTAGAACTTTCATTCTCTTTGTTCTCATCTTCCTAGTTATATCGACCTGTCTTTTGGACCTTTATATCTCCCTACTCCTAGACTCTAGTGAATTCCTGAAGATTGGATAATAGCCAGGAAATATTTTCAGCATGAAATATATCCATAGTACAGATTACTATTAGGTTTTAGTTTCAGTCTTTACCAACTCTAGTAACTCTCAAATTTTCTTTCAATAAAAGAACACTAATAAATTATATAGATGCAGTAATAAGGTCACATAAGATTTTGAAAAGAGATAGAGGACTAAAGATCCTAGAATTGGATAACAGAATTTCATAACTATGAAAATAAAGAAGTATGTCAAAGAGGAGGAAAAAAAAAGAAAGATTTTGGGTCATACAAATCCTGGCCCAAAGCTGGTCTTCTTTGGATCAGGATTTATATTATTTATTATTAATATTGTTTTATTTATTTATTAATTTATTATATTTATTATTTAATACAAATATTGTATTTATTATTCATGATCTTGGACAAGCCACTTAGTCTCTCTAAATCTTGGTTTCTTCAACTATAAATAGGAAAGTTATGTTTAACTAGCTGGGTTTTTGCAAAAATTGGCGAAAATATAGGTAAGTTACCTACATGGTTGTATGTACTATCGGCACACTGTGTTTTATTGAACTTTGTTTTATTGTCTTTGCAGATACTGTGTTTTTTATAAATTGAAGTTTTGTGGCAACTATTCAGCAAGCAAATTTATTGAAGCTATTTCCCTAACACCATTTGTTCACTTTGTATCTGTCACGTTTTGGTAATTCTTGCAATATTTCAAACTTTTTCATTACTATTATTTTTGTTATGATGATCTGTGATCAGCGATTACAACTCACTGAAAGCTCAGAGGCGGTTAGTATTTTTTAGCAATAGAATTTGTTTTAAGTAAGGTACGTATGTTGTTTTTTTCTACATATGCTATTGCACACTTAACAGACTCATTATAATGTAAACATGAGTTTTATATACACAGGAAAACCAAAAAATTCATTTGACTCACTTTATTGTGATATTCACCTTATTGCAATGATCTGGAGCCAAACATGCGATATTTCTGAGGTGTGCTTGTACTGATAGTGAGGTAGATTGCAAAAAGGGCTCCTCTTTGTATCCACATCCTTTTCTTTTACTTCTTCTTCTTTTTTAAAGTTTATTTAGTTATTCTGAGAGAATGAGTGAGAGCTGGGGAGGAGCAGAGAGACAGGGAGAGAAAGAGAGTCCCTTGCACCAGTCAGATGTGCAGAGTCTGTTGTGGGGCTCGACCTCACGAACCAAGAGATCATGACCTGAGCTGAAATCAAGAGTCAGACGCTTAACCAACTTGAGCACCCAGGTGCCCCTGTATCCACATCCTTTTCAAGGTAGCATGCAGCCCCTTCTATCAATCCATGGAGTCTAATTCCTTACCTACTGAATTGAGCCTCATCCTGTGACTTGCTTTGGGTTAATAAATACTGCACCAGTTCTGAGTCAAGTCTCTCTGCTTGTTTTCTTGGACCCTTGTGAGCATATGTCAACATTCCCGGGCTAGCCTTCTGGAAGAGGAGAGCAATGCCACTCAGTTGTCATCATCACTTTGACCGACAGCCAGACAACACTACCAGCCATGCTGCCTAGCTGGCCTGCACTGGGCTACACAGGAAGCCCCCCGCCAAGGCCAGAAGGACCTAGTAATAATGGCAGCTTCCACCCCACATGAATGTGAACTAAGTAAATGCGTGTTGTTTTAATCCACTACATTTTGGGATTATCTATTATGCTGCAGTAATAAACCAATCCAGGTAGTATTTTCATTACGGTGTGGAAATCATCAAGGATATTACTATAAGTTTCAGCTGCTCCCGGTTTCCTAAATTTCTACACACACACAAAGGCGATCTGCAGAATTTTCTTTCCCAGAGTACAGAAGCATCCTCACACAAAATTTTTAATTGGCTCTGAAGACAACGGTTTTGTCCAAAATGTCAGGAAGAAATTTGAACAAAGGACAACGAATGCAAAGAACAGATACAAATGATAACAAAATAGACTAGGAGTCCATGTTGTTTCTTGCAAAAAGAGTTATTTTTAAAAAAGATTTGAAGAAGGGTTTGGAGAAGGAGAATTTTTGTAGAATGATTTGATGATAGTCTCTAGCGTTCGGTTATTAGTTACATGCTCATGTTCTCTCTCTCTCTCTCTCTCTCTCTCTCTCACACACACACACACACACACACACACACACACACAGAACTTCTCCCTTACAACAGCTTTTCCAAGGGCAGCTGGTAGATGACTGTACTCTTTACCCTTCTTTTCCAGAAAACAGCATCAGCCTCAGGCCACCCATTGTCCCAAAATGTTTTTTGGTTTGGTCATCATGTCAGAAAGCAGTTCATTCATCCCACCCGACACTGACCTCTGCATCTTCAGATGAGTTCTGACAGAGTACAGCTTGGCCCCCATCTCAGAATGAGGCTCCACGAGGAAACTGTGCTGTGGTCCCCATGCCAGATGTCTGCCTAATGGGCAAACTGGGTATGGTTTGCAAACAGACAGAAGATGGAGACTCTTGAAAGCAGTTTGCTTTGGCTCTTGCTGGGAAACAAGGGTCCAGATATCAAAGAGGATTGAAAAATCAGGTCACATGTGATGGGAACTTGAACAGAGGCAACTGTTGCTTTTTATATCTGTGTTTATAGATTTTTTTTCCGTAGAAATAGCTTTTCAAGAGCAGCAGGCATAAGGAAGGTTGGCAGAAGAGAAAGTTTCTTAATTCTTTTCAGCAAATTGCTCCTGGATGTATCTCTGGCTGGATGCTGGACTAAAGGCACCTGCCAGACCCACCTTAGGTTTTGATAAAGAAATTGAGTTATGAAAGACAGTGTGGTGCTACATATTATCTCATACTCAAATCCAAGTAATCCACACAAGAGAGATCAAAGAGACCCATTTTCCTCCAATTATTCTACATAAGCATGGAGATTTCACTAAAAATTAAATTATATTTACTCTGAGGGAGCGAAATAGAAAAGATCAGAGAATCAAAACATTTTAGGTATTAAATAGGTCTTAAAGATCCTAGCATTTTACAGATGAAGAAACTGAGGTCCACATAGTTAAAGCTGCCAAGCAAATAACTTCCCCTAGAAAAGCAGGTGAATTTAGAGATCTGGGGATTGGACAAAGTTAATTATGCAACTGGAAACACAGCAGATTAATTTCTCAACTAATTTCTTAGAGGACTTGGAAAATGCATTTCCTGAGTTGTAGAATAACATCTCAATTTTCTCTCCTCACCAACTTTTTATTTCACGCAATGCCTAAGTATTCTGAATATTCAATATCTCATTCTAAATTAACTAGTGGACTATGCAGAAGCCAACCCTCCACCCCCATAATATTCTACACATGTGTGCGTGTCACGAGTCCCTGCTTGCAGACTCCAAAGTTGGAATTCTTCAGTTATTAGAAAGGTTACTAATCTACAACTTCCAATATTATCGTTTCCTGAAAGTTTCCACAAGGCTACGGGGTGGGGGTGGGGGTAGCTCTCTTCTAAATTCACAGAATGTCTGCAGATACGGATCTTTTCCCGAGCTGATCATCACTGTCAAGTGATGGGCCCCATGTGCTCCTGACTTCGCCCACATTTCCACCCTTACTTCTTGCTACTGCACTGCAGGAACTCTGACCTTGCTTCAGTTCCCAGAGTCCATCATGCTCAAGCCTCAGGGCCCTTGCACTTGCTCTCTCTGCAACCTAGAAAGCTCTTCTCCAGTCCACATCAGGAGACTGGCTTCTTCTCAGTTTTCAGATGATAGCTTGTTTACCCCCTCCTCAGGGTGGCTTTCTCCAGTAGCCCTGTCTAAATCTTCCCTGGCTAGTATTTCTTACCATAGCAATCTTTTTTTTTTTAGGTTTATTTTTGAGAGAGGAGAGAGAGAGAGAGAAGTGGAGGGGGAGAGAGAGAGAGAGAGAGAGAGAGAATACTAAGCAGGCTTCACACTATTAGCACGGAGCCCCACATGGGGCTCCATCTCAGGAACTGGGAGATCATGACCTGAGCTGAAATCAAGAGTCAGACACTTAACCTACTGAGCCACCCAGGCGCCCCTGTTATTTTGTTTTTTAGCCCTGAAAACATTTGATTCTCAACCAGGAGTGATTCTGCCCTCCAGAATCCATGTGATGGTGTCTAGAGACATTTTTTTCATTAGGAGAGGAGGGCTAGCTACTGGTATCTAGTGGGTAGAAGCCTGAGAAGCTGCTAAATACCCACAGTGCACAAGACAGCATCCACAACAAAGTATTTTCTGGTCCAAAGTATCAGTGGTGCGAGATTGTGAAACATTCCTTGAAATGTAAGCTCTGCCTATCATTCCCAGAGCCAGAGCCATTTTCAAGGAAGCAGTTTTTTCATTTTTTAAATGTTTTATTTATTTTTGATAGAGACAGAGCATGAGCCAGGGAGGGGGACCCCGAAAATAACAGTTGACCTAATGTACCTGTTTGAGAAACGATGCAGAACATTGTTACAAAGAAGGGAGTGTAGCAGGTGGTCAGTAAATATTTATTGAAGGAAAGTATGATCCAGCCATATTTAAGGACAAAGCTATGGCTGACAGCTTATCCGGACAAAAATAGGAAAAGGCCATAGAGAAAATTAGTCAAGGTGGCTCAGCCTACAGAGCCAATGGAACTGCAGTGGTCACTAAAACCAGAAAAGGACCTCCAGCATGAGTGCTTAAAGTTGATCATGGATGCATCTTATTAAGTATTTTTGAATATGCACTCCACTAAATGCACACGTATTCATTCATAAATTATATACATATACGACTAGCATTAGCTTACATCATAAGTGTCATAATTTATTTAGGCTGGAGTCCATTGGGAAACACAGCCAAGTGACATCCATTGATTGGATAAAAATCCATATTTTAAATGATTTACTTAATAATTTACAAAAATGCTGGCAACTTTGTGCAAGCCATCATTACATTGCATTGTTCTCTCCTTGTAAAATTTACAAGGAGAATATGCAGGGAAGGTACATTGCCAACTTCATCAATTTTTGTTGTTCTTTTGTACCTGCGCTATTATCTTTAATCAGCAGTGTTTTCATTCAGGAATATATTAAGGGAGTTGTGCATTTTTGAGGGTGAGTTTAGTAGAACTAGACAGTACAATTTACAGATGCACTTAAGTGGGCAAGTGTAAACTGCACGGTATTGCAATGCTCTAAAAGCAAAAGAGGGTGTTGCTGTCAAACCATCCATGTGGCAGACCCCCTCCTCTTTCTTCTGGGCATTTCTTACACTGCCTATGACGTGTGATTCCAAAAGTGGGGGGGGGGGGTAAGGAGAGTAAGCTAATATGAATCCATAATTTCTTTCCTTTCTCTGAATTTAAAAAAAGATATTTAGGAAATATCTTCCTATACTCCAGGCAGTTATCTTCCACAATCCAGGAAGTGTATACACCTCTCTTTGAGCGTCAGTGCTGCAGAAGACAGACAAAATGACCAGGATGCCCTTTGACCAACAATGGAGCTCCTACAGGAGCAGAGCTGAGAGGAAGCACAGCCCTGGGTCTGACGGGGAATGCCTTGACATGCGGTGTACCTATTTTCAGCTCTGAGGGTATGGAAAATGACCTATTCCTTTCTGAGACTGTGGAACCTGACCCTGAAAGAACTCAGTTAACACTTCTCAAATGAATGAATGGATAAATGACCACACAGAGAGAAAAGGCATCAGGACACAGCCTTATCAATCACAGAAAAAGGGACAAAACAAACTCATGTAAGGGTAGCAAAATCTCATATGATGATCCTCGGGCTTCAGATACAAGCTAAAGTATCTGGAGCTAGCAACCTTTGAGGCCAAGGAAGTATATACCACCCACCCCTGTAAATATACAAATTAGTGTAGGAAGAGACAAGAAAGAAGCCACATAGCTTTTCTTTTATTTTTATCTACCTATCTCTACCTATATATACATGGCTTCCATAAGTCTCTTAGACCATCTCACATAGGAAATGAGGAAAAAATGGAAAAATGATTAATGTCTTTATGAACTACAAGAACTATGATTTAATAAAAGAGCAAAAAAATCATAATAGCCTGGTAATTTCCCGTAAATCCTGGCTCCAGAATATTTTTATTTCTAGAATTCTTTATGTCTTCTTAATTAAGATAACACAATGAACCAATAGTTAAATTCCTGCTCATCTTAAGACTGAAAAACCAATGAACATTTAAACCTTGATTCTAAGATTAACAATTTTGGGAAAGATGGGTCAGGTGAAGTATTTTGAACACACAGGATAAGGGCCAGGAACATCAAGAGAACGGAGCCACAAATCATAAAATGGAAGTATTATAGTTGGCATGATCCCATGCTTTTTTTCCCCACAGAGTGGCTTGACATTCTGACCTTTCCTTTTTAAAAGTCTCACCAAAATCTAGCACAATCATGCTGTAATCGAGAGGGATTACTATTTTCAATCTACCACTAGCTACATCTACCTTAAAGGAAACACGTGACCTTTTAAGCAATCTGTCCACGGGTCAGCATGGAGGAGGAGGATTATGCAGTCACTCCATTTCACCTTTGCCTTTTGCTACCCTCAGATAAGCCTCTTTTCCTAGAGGTGAGAGCCTGGTGTAAAGAGTGCTCAGTATGACAAGCCAATGTGATGAGGTCGGGAGGAAGGAGAGAAGTAATCCCTCTATCTTCTCTCTAACCCAAGGCCAATAGGGGTATTATGCTAACTTTAAAATATATCAGCATTTTAAGTACCTTAATAATGCTCCCCCTCCAGCTTTGTTTTCAAATACAGTAAAATCTTGGTTTGTGAGCATAAATTCTTTCCAGAAACATGCTTGTAAGTCCAAGCACTTGTATATCAAAGTGAATTTCAAGAATCATTGGCTCCATTGTGATTCTGTGATGTTTGGTGTCCCATACCACTAGTATTGCAAGACATTGCCCCTTTATCAAGTTAAAATTTATTAGAAATATTTGCTCGTCTTGTGAAACATTCTCAGAACAAGTGACTTGCAATCCAAGGTTTGACTGTACTTCATTTCTGCTCTTTACTCAAGCCTCAAGGTACAGAACACTTTTCTACATGTTTAGCCAGAATTTCCTTGACCTAGAGGACCTACCATATGAAGGCTCTGCCGCGGTGTTCCTTCAGGAGCACTGTACACCTGTCACCCTGACAGAGGCGACTGCCATTTAGTACCAGAATGGACCTGTCATGGACCTGGTTATGTCCCTGTGATGCTATGCTTATGTATAGGAATTGCATATTATCTATGTCTGGTTCACATTCTGATGGGAAATTGTGTCTCGTTGGTAACACCTGTGTTATGCACAAAAGACTTAGAGTCTTGATCAATGAAGTATCCACAGATGCTCTGAAATTCCATGCTCAGTAGGTGATTCCTCTTATCCTCCACAAATAGAAATTGTCAAACACAAGATCATTAAAAGATATAAAAGATTTGATTCAGTGAACTACCACCTGGAGGAATCAGAATGTGTGTTTGGGAGGTGGGGAGCAGGGAGAATATAAGGTAGAAATTCTTAAATGTAAGAAAATGACAGCAATTTCTGTCTTAACCTCTTCAGCTCTAGTTGCTAAGTTACCATGACATACCACTGTGTGTGCTTTTCAGTTTTTGGTCTTGGGCCTGACAGTTTTATTAATTCTCTGGAGTGCAAAATCTGCACATTGCATATTTAAAAATTACACAAGCATGCACACACACACACACACACACACACACCCACTCACCCAGCACCCCATTATTGCTTCTGATTTATAAAATCTGTTTCATAATTAAATTGACATATGTAGGTGGAAACCTATAATGATGCTTAATTTGGGGAAGAGAAATATCCTCTACTATGTGATGTTTCTTGAAATCTTCCTTTAATGGAACTACAGTTCACTCGTCCCTAAGAGCAGGCATTTGCCCCTTTTTAATGTGTATTTAACCCTTGACTTCGTGCCTAAGAAAAGGAGAAGAAGAAGACAGTGTTATTTAACCATTGTCACTGTTTTTTCCTTCTTCCGTAGGTCTTACTTGGTGTGTGATCGAGTTCAAAGGTGTCCATAAATATTACCATAAGCTGGATGACTAGTGAGCTGTGGGTTGTCAGGTGCAGCTATAAGAGAAAATGTTAGTGTCAGCTAGCCAGACCAGTCATGGGTCAAAATCCCAGGGCATTGCATTGAAGATAATGCAATAGACATTTTTTTAAGTATACCAGAAAACAGCTTTCAAGCCATGCTCTTGTCTTGTGCTTCAGCATTTTGGTGTAAAGTTTCTGTAGCTAAAAGACATATTGTATACCTTTCCCCTCCCCGCCCCCATCTCCTCCCTATTTTTAGACTTTTAAAACAAAAGTGACAACTTAAAATCCTTATCACCAAAATGAGTGTTTGAACACTGATAAGAAGGGATTCATAGCGGCAGGTGTACAATATGTGAGGAAATGCAAGCAAAGCTATTCCAGATGCTGGACAGAATTTACCTTTTACTACCACTGCTGCATTGTTATCCAAAATCTGACCTCCAGAGAATGTCCAAAGATGTTAGAAGCTAGGGGTCTGCTGATCAGTTGGTTTAGTCTTCGGCTTCGTTATCTCAATTTTTGCAGTGCAGAATTAGGACTTAGTTGCTCTTCTGAGCAAGGAGGGGTTGGTAAAGTCTAGAATTGTTCTAGAAGACTTTAAAAGTACCTGCATCCATTCTTCTTCCTTGTTCTTCCTACTACAGTTAGCTAAAGTTTCCCTTCTGTTATCAAAATGCAACCCCTTGTTTATATTCTGGAGCCCATTCCTTCTCAACTTCCCAGGAATACTATGATTACAGATCACCTCTCCTTGGATTGCATCTCTTTCCCTTCTGGAAGATCATTATGGTCAGTGGATGAACATGCTCTAGAATCTCCCATCTTTTAAAAACCCTCTGTGATACCCTGTCCTTGAGATTTTTCACATTTTTTCGCCCCCTTCAGAGACAAAGATCTTAAAACAGTTATCTGCACATGCTATCTCCACTTGCCTGATTGCAATTCGCTATTTTATCCCCCTTCACTTTACATCAATTTTTAATTTGACACTTTTTTTTCTCGCTCCCTCTCTCCTCCTCCTTCAACTCCCACCATTCAAACAAAATTGCACTTGTCAAGATGGCTAATGACCTTTGTGACTTCAAATTTTGAAGATGTATCTTCCTCAACCTCTTACCAGCTCTAACACATGTGACTGCCCCTGCATCCTGAAAACATTCCTCTTCTGGCTTTCATCTAACTACACTACACTAGTTACACTAGTTTTTTTTTTCTTTCTTTCTTTCTTTCTTTCTTTCTTTCTTTCTTTCCTTCTTTTTTTTACCTTATTGTCCTCTCCTGTTTAGTCTCCTTTGGTGGCTCCTCCTTTTCTACCCATCTTCAAAATATTGGTGTTGCCAAGGACTTTCTTATCTACTTTCTTTCTCTTCATAGGTAATAGGTTTCATTAATATTACTGAAATTTTTAAAAATATTTTAATGTTTATTCATTTTTGAGACACAGAGACAGAGCACAAGTGGGGGAGGGGCAAAGAGAGAGAGGAAGACATAGAATCTGAAATAGGCTCCAGGCTTTGAGCTGTCAGCAACAGAGCTCAATGTAGGGCTTGAACCCAAACTGTGAGATCATGACCTGAGCCGAAGGCAGATGCTTAACCAACTGAACTACCCACGTGCCCCTTCTATGACTGAATTCTATGTATATGCTTAGAACTCCCAAAGTTAAAGACTTCCCGAAAATATCATGTCCAATTGTGAACTCTTGATTTCTCTTTCCTGAATTTGTTCCTCTCCCAATCTTTCACATCTTAGTAAAAGGTATTGTCATCTACTCCACTGCTCAAGCAAGAGCACTAAAGGCAATACTTGTTACTCCTGTCATTTACATCTGGCATCTAAACTAGTGGCAAGTACTAGTGATTCTACTTGTACAGTGTATTTCTAATGTGTCCACTTCTGGTGCAGATACTGTAATCATCCAAGTGGTCTTCTTGCTTTTATTCTTGCTCTACATCTCCTCCATTTCCCATTCCAGAATCATGTTTTGGAAATACATCACATTCCTCCATGCTCAAAATGTCATGTCACTATTTAAAACAATTCAGTGGTTTCCCACAGTATTTAGCATTTAGCCTATATTCCTTCCCTCCAAAATCTGTATGTCTTGGTTTATGCCCACCTGTCCAAATCTCATGTTGTGCTCCGTTCCCATTAGCCTCTAGTTGCTCTCCTGATTTCTACCTCAGGGCCCTCCCACTGGCAATTCTGCCTAGGACATAGATTGTCATCCTCACGCTACTTCACAAAACTGGCTTCTTCTCATTCTCTCAACTTAGAAAATAAGTCTCCAGCCAGCTTATTTAAAGTATTTCCCCTCTGCATTCTCTACCACAGCTCACAGTTTACTCTCTTCATAGTAAGTACATAACTTTTATAAATATTTCTTTATTTGTTCATTTACTTGTGTATTGGCTTTCTTCTCATTGGCCTATTCATTTTATAAGAGCAAGGGCTATATTTGTGTAACTCATAATCATATCTCCAGTGCCTAACATAGAGCCTGATAAATAACATTTGTTGAACAAATGAATGAATGAGTGATTGTTGGTACAAACAGGGAAATAATAGGGAGGTGAAAGGTATATGAAATGACATGAATTAGCCAGGGAACAAGATGTTTAGTTGATCAATGAGCCCCTCTTGAATATCCTCTGCTGAGATAATACTCAGATATCACTTTTCATTGTGAATATGGGTCTATTTCTCTTTAAAGGTAGAGGCATATTACTAGGGCAACGAGAATCTGTACAAATATATGCAGTTGCTTGACCAAGCCTCTTAGACTACTATGTGTGGTAAAGTTAAGAATTTTCCTCTTCTCCAATCTCATCTTATCATTGAGAAAAGACAACAAAGTATGCACATTTTCAATAGTACAGAATAGTCTGGGTCTCATACTCTAGGAAATGCAGATTTAATGAGGAATGTCCATGTAGCATAGCTCAGATGATGTCCTGAAGTGGAATGACAAGCCACATGGAGAAAAAGTTGATAAAGTGTTCAATCCATGTAATCCCTGTACATACATACCTCAGAGAAGAGAAGTCTTCATTTTTAAAGGGAAGAAAGCCAATTTCTATTCAGCAGGGCTGACTCAGTACTTCCTTTTTCCCTCATCTGACATGATTTTACCAAAGCATTTTCCAACATGAAATATAATTGATGACTGTAATGGAAAGGGCATGGAAAATTATAAGTTAGACCTCACGTTTTTAAGGCAAAGGGCTTAAAGTTGAAGGAGAATTACACTTAGAGAGCTATGTTTTTTCACTTGTCATTTCTGATAAATAAAGAAGCACAGATTGCTTCAGATTATACAGATTAACCTTGTCCCCAATAGGAAGATAATCAAATCAAATAGAAAAGACTCTTCAGGCCAGCCATTCTGATTGAAAGGCTATATAACACACTAGAAACAGGTGTGGGTCTGTGTACCTTAATTAACTTTCCTGTTTGTCATCTAAGAGGAGTCAGAAAGCAATTGGTAGTAAGAACCAACCAAAATATACCCCCTTGCTTAAATGGATGGATCTCTTTTCCCCGAAGAGGGAAGGAAGCAATGAAGGAAGAAAGGAAAACACAAACGAGATGTAGCCCATAAAAGAAATCTGTAATATATATGAGAATTTAAACTACAGAAGAAAAAATACCTCTGAAAATTATTTATAATTAGAGAAGTAAATTTCATGAAGTATGTGGTTTATGTGCTCAAGAAAATTTATAAAAACAGATTCCAAAATAAGATGTGAGAGCTGACAAAAATCAGTAAGAGATAACTAAAATGTAAAAGACCCTGGTTGAGAGGCAGAAAAAAAAAAGAGTGCTGAAAGATAAAGCGACACTATAGCATAAGTAAAAACATAATAGGATAATTAAATCAGTATTAATTGCAGTAAAGAGCAGAAACAACACTAGCTTATACTGAATTGTGGATGACATACTGAAAATATTCTCCCAGCATATGGAAAGAAAGGAAATAGTAAGAGTTAATTAATATACCTGTGGAAGACAGAGACAGGAGATCCAAGACACAGATAACTGTTGTCCCCTAAGAAGATGCCAGAATAGGGGTGCCTGGGTGGCTCAGTTTGTTAAGTGTCCAACTTTGGCTCAGGTCATGATCTCGTGGTTTATGAGTTCAAGCCCTGTGACAGGCTCTGCACTGGTGGGGCAGAGCCTACTTGGTATTCTTGCCCTCCCCCCTCTCTCTCTCTGCCCCTCCCACACTTGGGCTTTTTCGCTCTCTTTCAAAATAAATAAATAAACTTAAAAAAAGAAGAAACCAGAATATATAAATATGTAAATAAGAAGAAATAAAGTAAATCTTCCCAAGTTTGAGAGACTGAAAACCAAAAATCAAAATAGCTATCAAGCACAGTTAACAATGTATAGGTAAAAAATCTTGTAAAAGTACTGAACTGGAAAGCAATCACCTTCCTCCCCCCCCCAACCCCCGCCCCCAGGTTTCCTCTTCTAGACAAATTTCCTGGCTATAGGATTCTTTTATTCACCTTCTTTCCATTCTCTTTTCATCTACCAACTTAGATCCCCCAGGAAACGAGAGAGGGAAGGGAGAATGAGAGAGAAAAGAGGAGAAACAGGAGGAAGAGAAAGCCCTAACTCTGAAAGGCTTTCTGGAATTTAAGAGTTCCTCCCTTCCACCCACCGTCTTGGTTTGCAAACCAGTCTGCCAGTTGCAGACCCAACCAGAGCCCTGCCCACTACCACGTTGCTAAGTTTAGCTTAAGCCATCCAGGGACTCCATGAGGAACACCTGACCCAGGAAGCAATAAAAGACTCCAAAGCTGCTCATTGGCCTCATGAACCAGGAATCCAGAGAGGCTTCATGGTTTTAGTCACAAAGAGTCTGAGAACCTAGATTCCCTGCTCGGGGCCTGAGCCTCAGCGTGGAAAGGTAACTGGCAAATCTGTGTTGCCAAGCGAGCCTAGGTATAATTTGGGGAAGATCATCTTATGGCTGAGATGGAAATTGGAATTCTGATACAGCAGAAAAGTGCCCATGATGCCCCAGACAAAGCTGATGATACTCCCACCTTGCAGGCATGGTGATAGTGTCAAAGACAGATAATATGCAGGAGCAAACCAGATCAGATGGCCCACAATGGGTTATAGATCACTTAATTAGCTCCAGTTGCTTCCTGAGCTGGGCAGCAGAAACTGGAAAGGGCTTTAAATCACCACAGGCCTAGATAGAAGGGCACTTGGTAGCAGGTTCCGTTCAGATGAAGACTACAGAGGCAAAGGAAGTACAATACCATAGAAGGAAAGATGTCATAGAATTCATAAGTTACTCCTCTAGATGATTTTAGACTTGTCCATAAAGGCTCCCACCCCCATGCATGACCCAAAGTGAACCTGAGGCCTGGAGCACACTTAAAGGAAAAGATGCCATGGGGCGCCTGGGTGGCTCAGTCAGCTAAGCTAAGCGTCCAACTTCAGCTCCTGTCATGATCTCACGGTTTGTGGGTTCAAGCCCCGCATTGTGCTCTGTGCTGACAGCTCAGGACCTGGACCTGCTTCAGATTCTGTGTCTCCCTCTCTCTCTGCCCCTACCCCACTCGTGTGCTTTCTCTCTCTCTCGCTCTCTCTCTCTCTTTCTCAAATAAATAAACATTAAAATAATTTTAAAAAAATAAAGGAAAAGATGCCTGTACCTTCCAGGGTTTCCCAGTCCAGTTGAGCTGCCTCTATTTTGAAAAGAAAGAGAAAGGAAAGAAAGAAAGAAAGAAAAGAAAGAAAGAAAGAAAGAAAAAGAAAGAAAGAAAGAAGGAAGGAAAGAAAGAAAGAAAGAAAGAAAGAAAGAAAGAAAGAAAGAAAGAAAGAAAGAAAGAAAGAAAGAAAAAGAAAGAAAAGAAAAGACACTTCGGGGAAAGTGCTGATTTGGCTGGGAAGGCACTAGAAGCAGGAATGTAGCTACAAAAGGAACAAGAGAAATGGCAACATATGCTGGAGTAACCAAAATTAGGAAGATGGTGTGGAAAGACTCAAGCTGGCAGAACAAAACCCCAGGAAACTAAGCAGTCAAAGCCCGAAAATGAGTTGGAGCGACTGACAGTTCAGGCTCTACAAAAAGGATGAAAACCACCAGAAGACTGTTTTGTGCTGGTCTTTGCCTATTGATCTAATGCTATGGGCTAGAAAAGCCTGGGGGCGCTCACCTGGGCCCTGGGGAGCTTCCCACAGACAACTTCCCTGTCTAAACCAATGTTCCTACTGGACTGGCCCTTGTGGTTCTTATTATGATTGCATGATGCCCTTTAGCAATAACCATTAGGAAACTTGGAGGGAAAAAAGAGTTTATTACCTAACAGCCCCGGAGCATACAAGGCCTTTGAGGGGGCGGGGGGAGGAGGCGGGTGGCCGGGTACAGAGTAAAGTATCTGGAAGAGAGCGCGCGCGCGTGCGCACAAGCGCATGGGATTCTTGCTTTTATGGGGCCATGGTGGGGGCCTAGGGTTACGAGGGCTCAATGTTGGTAAATTTAAAACCTAAGAGCAGGAATTTAAAGCCAAGCTAGAAGCAAAAGGAAGTGCCCCAAATGGGCAGTTATCAAAATCAACAAAGCTCTGTAAAACAAAGCATCCTCGGTTGGGGGTTGGGAGGGAGGGAGGAAGCCAGGTTCTTCAGCAGTGTGGCTGCATTGTGTTTATTGGAGATAGCCTTCCTTGAAGTGATGTCTCTTTGAAGTAGATGCCTCCGCAGTCAAAGCTTAAATCAGGCACTTGCATTACAAAAAGAAAAGGCAACTGTTGGGGTTTAAACACTACAAAGGCAGAGAGGGGGCTAGAAAACAAACCATTGAACAAGTAGGAAGATTCTCTTCAGCTGAAGAAACGGACAGCTCCCTCTGTCAAAGAGAACTCTTGGGCGAAGCAAAAGCCAAGTTCTTGCCCTTCAGGATGCTTTTATGCAGCAGTTAAATACAATACCGGTGGGAAAACGGCTCTAGTCTTGCAGGATGAGGAAAAGGCAGCTAGCAGTAAGTGGCACCAAATGGGAATTCTGCTAGTGGCCCAAGGAAATGGAGTAAAGACTACTGGAAGGAAAAGTAGCAAAAGGCAAGATTCCAGATCTGCACTCTAGCCAAAGAAATCTGAGGAAAATCCGGTGTCTTCAAGGAGGAGAGTTAATTGGGAAGATAAAAACAAGGTGAAAACTTTCAGAGAACTGAATTTTCCTTCTCCCTCATGATCCTGGAATATTCTAGAGCTGTACAATCCAACGTGGTCCTCATGACCACTCACATGCAATTATTTATATGCAATTAATCAAAATGTAAGGAAAGTGGGGTGCCTGGGTGGGTCAGTTGGTTAAGCGTCCAACTTCGGCTCAGGTCATGATCTCACTCACAATTCCTGAGTTCAAGCCCCTCATCGGGCTCTGTGCTGACACCTCAGAGCCTGGAAGCCTGCTTTGGATTCTGTGTGTGTCTCTCTCTCTTTCTATCCCCCCATCCCCACTTGCTCTGTCTTTCTCCCTTTTGAAAATAAGTAAACATTTAAAAAATTTTTAAAAAATAAAAATAAAATGTAAGAAAAGTAATTTGCAGTATCTACATTTCAAATGCTCAGTAGTCATGTGGCTGATTGCTGCTGTGTTGGACAGCACAGATACAGGACATTTTCATCATCACAGAAAACTCTATTGGATAGCTCTGTCGTAGACCAAATCCAACCTATATCCAGACAAGAGAAATGAAAATTCCACATGCATGCAGGAATGAGAATCAAAACTAAATATAAAGGAACATATATCTCCCAACCTCAGTCTTCTCTCACATAAACCTGATCAGAAGGAAAATCAGTTATAATTCACTTGAAGGCAAGAGTAAGAATTGTCATGTGGACATGAGCAGAAAGTACACTACTTAGATTTATTTTCCTGGGGAGAAAAATATTTAAACAGGTCTTCTGGATAACTTAAAGATAAATGAAAACAAAGAACTCAAGAATGGGAAAATTGTGGTATAAAAGCTCTAGGTAAGCCTTGAAACTAGTTAAACAGAAAGTAAGATTAAAGAATTATTGTAAATTTGAACAAAATTGAAATTAAAATAGCAGGAAAAATTATTGATAAGGGAGATACTAATGTAAATTACATTGGGTACCTATACTCTGGTTTCACAGTCTCATATTTTTCTTTCTCAGGCTTGTGTAGGGGATTGGCAGAGAGGGAATTGAAGAGTAGAAATGCACTATTTTCCTAATATTGCATAGGTGGGAAGTAATAAATGATTTGTTACACTGATGTATTGAGAAAATTTAGGATCATAAATATTTGAGAGTATATACTCTTAAAATGCAATGTATATTTTCTAACTTATTCAGGAAATAGAAAAAAGCAAGCAAAAGACATTGGTAAAACACCATATAGTAGAGAAAACAAAAAGAAGCATAAAAACTAAAAGTGTAAGAAATATTTTTGACATGTCTTCTAGAGGCCAAAGGCTCATAGTAGTTAAGACACCAAACACAAAACTTAGTTTTTTACAAGAAACACAACTGTGAGAGAATAGTTAAAAATTGGAACAAAGGTTTATCAGACAATGTCAAGGAAAAGAAGGCCAGAGCTACCACCTGCATCAAAATCCAAATCAATTCCAAAAGAAATAAGTAGACAAAGACGATGTAATTTTGATGGAAAACTTCACAAGGAAGATACAACAGTTACAAACTTTGATACACCAAATAATGTAGAATATAAATATTCCCAATGAATGCTGTTAAACATGGATGGAACTTTTGACATAACCATAGTAGGTAGTGAAGGACTTTTAAGACATCTTTCATTTTTGAGAGATCATTTAGGAAAAGGGAATAAATGGAAATAATTATTAATTCATTGAATTACAAATATATTGTGAATATGCCTGGCATTGTGCCAGGCCCAAATGACAAAATAAGGAAGGGAAAAATATAGTCCTTGTATTTTGGAGCTCAGCAAATATAGAAAAGCTAATTGGTAAAAATGCATATATATTATGAATGTGTATTAAGAATGTACATACAAATGTTTGTATCCCCTGGAAAATATATTACCTTTTAAATATTCATGGAAAATTATTTAAAATGAAGATAACTGAGGAAAATAGGGAGATGTCAGTTATTTTACAGGTCAGATTCCATCACCGTCACGATCTAAACATAGAAATTGGTTACAAAAAATTAGAGATATAGCTTTATTGACCTGGAAAAAAATAAACTCAATAGCTAAAATAAAATATGATACTCACAACCTAATTTAGGAAGGAAGGACAAGAAGAGCTCGATGATATGTATGATAATTTATAGCATATGATCAAATCTATGTTCAGAGAAAAATCTATATTCTGAAAAGCCTATTAAAAATAAATTAGACAATAATTTTATTCTAGATTCTAGAAAGAGACCAAAACAATATGCCAGAGAATTTAAAGTCAAAAATAGGTATTAGTGAATTAATTAGAAAACAAAAAGTATAACAGTGATGTATAATAGCAATATATAATAATATCACAATATAGGAATAAGTTTGGAAAGGCATGTACAGAAAGTATATAAAGAAATATATATGTGTATTTATATATACACTCATACATAAATATGTAAAATATTATTAAAGAAATATTAAGGAATATTTTTTTATATATTACTTGGAAATAAATTTGACAATTCATATATAATAACAATATGAATAAAGCTACAAAGAAGTCATAAACCATGATGCATATATATGGAGAGATATATCATGTTTCTGAAAGGAGAAATTCAATACTGGAAAAATATTAATTCTCGCCACATTATTCTGTACTTTTAAGAAAATGAAAAGTTCCAACGGGATTTTTTTGGGGGTGGGGGGTTGGTGAGGGTTCAGGGACTATTGGCAGAGTTATTTTAAATTAATCTAGGAACAGATTAATGAGAAGAGTGAACTAAAATATTTTAATTTTATTATGATTACAGATGTCAGAGCTCTCCAGCCAAAAACTTCAGCAACACACCCATAATTGAGTGTTGGGTTTATAACTCATTTCATGAGACATCTTACAACCTGGGGAACAATGGGGTGCCTCAGGAAGAAGGTGTTATAAAGGATCTATTCTGAGATTTGGGCTTTGGGTGAGTGATTTGAGGGATGGTCTAAGAAAAAGGAGGTTTATTCTGGATTGAGTGCTATCAGAAAATGGGAACACTTCTCTAATTGAGAGTCTTAACAAATCTTAGCTATAGGGAGGGCCGGCTAGAGTCAGACAAAAGTGTGACAAGAAAAAAGTAAGGAACATTCACTCACATTAGCCAGGAGAGGGGGTGTTTGGTATTTTGTGGGCTGCAAAGTGACAGTTACTATGTCTAGACAGTATTATGAAGCCGTCATGTTTTGTCTCACTTAATCATGGCCTCATAGCAACTTTGTCTGAAGTTGGTGTTCTGGGAGATGCCTTATGTCCAACAGAAGAACCACATGGCCTAGCTTTCAGGGGCAGTCCTACTTCTCGTAACTCTGAGTCTACTTGGAATTGTCAGGCTATTTCTCAGAGGCTGTGGTTTTCTTTCTCCCAACCCTATTTGGACTTAATTCTAACATCTTATTTTTCTTATTTTTTTAAACCAGTTTTAAACTTTCTTGTTTTCCTTTTTCTGACTTCTTGAAGTTTTATAATTTGTTTCTGTTCTTTAAGTGGTTACCTTTAAACACTTTAACATCCTTTCCCTAAAAATCTAGTTAGCCAACAGTCTCTATTTTTGTAGATTCATACATGAGCTTTGAAATATTCTAACTTGGATTTACCTTCATTACCCATGTTTTTGCTTTTATTTTAGTTTCATCTTGTTTTTAAACATAATAATTACATTGTCGGTATATTGTGAGGAATCAGTCCACATTTAAATTCTACCAACATATTTTTATTCTTTATTCACACTCTTTTGTGTCCCTCTGCTTTCTTCTGATTCCATTTACTTTCCTATTAAGTTAAATAGATCTTTTTATAAGTTCTTTTACTTGGAGTTTGCATTGTGTAGATTATCTTGTTGCTGGTTTTTTCTGATAGTCAGAAAATATTTTTACTTTGTTTTTTACTCTTTCATAATATCCTACATGTGTATAAAATTTCAGGTTGAAAGCAACTTTATTTTTCTTGGCAGTTTGGAGATAGTGTTCTACTGTCTTTGAGAATCTATTAGTACTGGTGTGAAGTCTGCTGTACAGAAAAAGTCCTGTCATTTGTTTTGGTTGCATTTAAATTTTTCTTCACCTTTGATGATTTCTTACTCCTATAAGTGTTTTAACATCTATAAACTGAAGATTTTATCATATGTTAGAAAACTTGGGTGACTCCAAAGATTATACGTTTATTTGTTCAACAAACATTTATTGAAAGCCCATTAACTTGCCAGGCAGTATTTCTATATACTTTGATTACATACTAACAAATGCCCAATGTATAAAATATTATATATGAAAGAGTTTAGCTAAAGAGCATTTTCCTGCTCTCTAGTTGTTTGGCCTTAAAAAGCTGAGAACAGTAATCACCAGATGACCTCTGCAAGATAATGCTAAGACTTTGGAAGACTGTTGCATGATTCCTAGCCTATCAATTATCTCCAGCTTTTATAAAATAAAGCTATTAATTCCTTAGAGGTTTGGAAATTGGCACAGAATATATTAGAGAGTTGTTAGAGTCCTTAAGGTAAGGGTAGGGTAAGCTGTTGGAGAAAGTGACACATGTCCCCTGGAATTTGGGGGATCTAGAGATTAATGACTCACAGATATAAAAGTTCAAAAAGTATCAACAAGCTGGTTGTTGCTACTTGTTGATACTAAAGCCGTGCTTTAGTCTGCAAGTCCAAATGTTTTCCTTTCTTTTACCTTGTAATACTTTAGTGAAGATCTAATGATTTGCCACTGGGTCTCAAGGAGTCTCTGGCCCAGATAGAGAGTAACAGTGCCTAGATTTACCTTCCCACCTGAAACAGCAAAAACCAGGCACCATAAACAAAACAATAGTTTTTATAGCATTTACTATTATGTAATAAAGGACAGTAGTCTTTGAGAGATGGGGCAACAAGTGAAGTGACCCTATAAATGACCCTGTCATTGCCTGGAGACTTTCTGGGCTATGGGACAGGTTGGGGAGCCCCAGGTGGAACCTCAGTTTCTCTGATTAAAGGACATGGAGCTGTGTCCCAGAGAGACCAAAGAGGTGGAGTTCACTGTGCAGAGTATCAGAAAAGAGATTCAGAGAGAGCATGTTTTGAAGATCTACAGAGGATCCCCCTCTAGTCTTCAGCTGAAAACTGATCAGCTCATGCATGTAAGAAGATATTTATTCAATGAAACGAATAGCCTCAAAATTAGATGAAATATTTCAGGGTGCCTGGCTGGCTCATTAGTTAAGCGTTGACTTGTGGTTTCAGCTCAGGTCATGATCTCACAGTTTGTGAATGTGAGCCCTACATCGGGCTCTGTGTTGACAGTGCAGAGCCTGCTTGGGATTCTCTCTCCCCCCACTCTTTCTCTGCCCCTCCCCTACTCACACTGTCTCTGTCTCTCTCAAAATAAATGAATAAACTTTTTAAAAAATTATATGAAATATTTCCTATAACTCAGCTAGGGTCAGGGATGATTTGTATCAAAGTGGAAAACTGTGTAATTCATGGGGTAATGGATACTCAGAAGGGTCTTTCATAAGTAGTAGTGCAAAATTTGTTCTAGAACACCCTAAATCAGATTGTTTTCATTTAATTTAAATGAATATCAAAACAAAGCTCAAAATATTTATAGTTAAATAAACATATCAAAGACCCAAAAAGGCAACATTTAGAAAGCACGGCATCAAATAAGAAATCATCAGGCATGAAAAAAAGCAGAAAAATGTGACACATAATGAACATAAAAAAATATTACATCAAAACAGATCCAGAAATCACATTTATGATAAAATTAGTGGAAGGAAACATCAAAACAACACTTGCAATGTCTTCTGTATGTTTAAGAAGCTAGAGGAAAGATCGAGCACAGTAAGTAGGGACTTAAAATACGTAAAAAATAAGGGGCACATAGGTGGCTAAGTCGGTTGAGTGTCCTACTTTGGCTCAAGCCATGATCTCGTGGTTCGTGAGTTTGAGCCCCGCATTGGGCTTGCCGTTGTCAGTGTGGAGCCTGTTTCAGGATCCTCTGTCCCACCCCCCCACCTTGGTCCCTCCCCTGCTCATGCTCTCTTTCTCAGAAATGAATAAAACATTTTTAAAAATGTAAAAAAAATTCGAAAACCAAATCAAGTGAAAACTAAATGAAATGGCAGGAAGTGAAAATGACAAAATATGAGACAAAAATATACTAGATGATCAAGAGAATGAGAAGATAAGCCACACACTAGGAAAAAATATTTGCTCCTACTGAAAGAAGTTGAAAACTTATGTCTTCACAAAAGCCTGCATATACGTATTTGTAGAAGGTTTATTCATAATTGATAAAACGTAAGCAACCAGGATGTCTTTCAATAGGTGATTGGATAAGTAACTCTGGGGCATCCATACGTTGGAATGTTATTCAGAACTAAAAAGAAATAAGCCATTAAACTGTGAAAGATATGGACAAACCTTAAATGCATATTACTAAGTGAAAGAAGCCAATCTGAAAAGGCTCAATATCATTTGATTTGCACTATATGATATTCTGGAAAAGGCAAAAGTGTAGAGAGAGCAAAGGGATCAATAGTTGCTAACAACTTGGGCGGGGTGGAAAGGGGTGAATAGAAAAATTAGAGCACAGGAAAGCTTTAGGGACGTACAACTATTCTGTATGATACCATAAGGGTGGATACATGTTGCTGTACATTTGTCAAAAATGATAGAAAGTACAATATAAAGAATGTATCATAATATATAAACTATGGATTTGGGTTGTTAATAATGTGTCAATGTTACTTCATTGATTGTAACAAATGCACCATACTGTTGAAGGATATTGATGGTGGGGAGGCTGCGTGGGAGGAGAAGGGGCGTGTAGGGACTATATGTACTCTCTGCTCAATTTTGCTGTGAATATAAAACTGCTGTAAAATTAAAACAATAAAATACATTAGATGAGATAATATCAGATTAGACATTGTAGAAGAGACAATTAGTGAACTTGAAGACATAATTAAAAAAAGTTTTTTAAATGTGTACTTTTGAGAGAGACAGAGTGTGAGTGAGGGAAGGGCAGAGAGAGCGGGAGACAACATAATCCAAAGCAGGCTGCAGGCTCTGAGCTGTCAGCACAGAGCCCAACATGGGGCTCAAACCCAGGAACTGTGAGATCATGACCTGAACCGAAGTCAGATGCTTAACCAAGTGAGCCACCCAGGTGCCCTGAAGACATAGTAAGTTTTAACTTTTGGTTAATGTATTTTTCAGTTTTAAAATTTCTATTCGGTTTATATAATATTTCTTTGCTGAGATTTTCTATTTCTTTGTGGAAACTTTTACTGTTTCCTTTGTTTCAAGCATGCTTGGAATTGCTCATTGGAGTCGTTTAATGATGCTGCTTTAAAAATCTATCTATGTTAGATAATTCTAACATCTCTGTCATCTGAGTGGTGGCATTTATCAATTGTCATTTTATATATGGTACGGTTTTCCTGACTCTTGGTATGACAAGTGATTTTTTTTAATTGAAAGCTGGGTAGTTGAGGTATTTCGAGTATTATGTTACAAAATTCTGAATCTCACTGGAGCCTTCTGTTTTGGCTGGCTCTTTCAGATACTGATCCAGGGAAAGCATGCAAGTGCTGAGTTACTACTTGTACTGGGAGTAGAAGTTCAGTTTCCAAACTGGTCTCCATTGACCTCCAGCAAGGATGGGAAAAAGGACTCTTTACTTTTTCTTGGTGGGGGTGGGGGGAGTTCTTGCTTCACACTAGGCTTCTGCTGATACCCTCCCTGGCTGGGAGCAGTGTCATGTTACTGCTCCTCATGTGGCCTCAGTACCAATGGGGGCTGGGGAAGGTTCTCACTTTCTATGAGGTCTCCTCTGACAGCCTGCAAAGGGGAGGAGAAGGAATATCTCATTACCTCTTGGTTGGGGTAGAAGCCCAGGCAACACATGGGGTGTCCACTAGAATCCTGGGGGAGCCTTGTGATTGCTTGATGGTGATGAAGTCCTGATGCCCTACTTGACACCACATTCATAGAGTTGTTGGGACATCTTGTAACAGATCCATCCAGGAGCGATTCTATGCTCCCCCTGCACCTCTGATGACATGGGTGGGGCGTGGTACACAGTTATTGTTTGTTTTTTTATTTTTGTGGTACTTGGAGTAGTTATAAGAAAAAAAATCCGTCTTTTGATGCTACCCTTTTTCCTGATCCTTTTATTAGCAAGAGCAGGCTTTTGTTTTGTTGTTGTTGTTGTTTACATGTTCACATGTTGGTGCTTCTGAGTTGCTGGCTTTTTCAACTATAAATCTGGGGTATATGATGCAAATAGAAAACCCAGGGAACTCCCCACCATGTCACTCCTTGGTTCCCAATGTCCCTATAGAGTGCCTTCTTCACCTTCGGAGTCTTCTTAGATTTATGCTGTTTATAATGTTCAAGGTTTTTCAGTTGTATCTAGTGGGAGGAATAAGGAAAAGTTGTGTCTACTCCATTTTTCCCAGAAGTGGAAGTTATGATGATTTTATATACCCCCAAAACTTCCCATCTTATAGTCACGATCTGTTTTTTTCCCCCAACTTTGCTAAAAACAAAAAACAATTGTACCAATCAAGTTACCATCTTTTAATTCAATTATATTTATTCTTTAACATTTTACATTTCTCCCAGACATACTCTATTCTTTTGTCCCCAAGTCACATGTGTTTATCAAAGAGTGTATTCATCTAACAACTCACAGTGTCTTTTTATTTTTTTCCAGCTTTACTGAGCTATAATTGGTATATAACAGTACATAAGTCTGCAGTGCTCATACTATCTTTATGATTGTGTTCCATGGCTGTGGTGCTTAACTACCAAAGTCAGCAAAATCCATGAAATTCTCTTGGCTAATTGGGGAGAGGATATAAATGCAAGCATATTGTAATAGCTCTTGACATCTTGAGATGGAAGTCACATTGCAGAATCAAATGGCAAAAATGATTTTTTACTTCTGGTGCTATCAGTATTACTCTTCTATAGTTCTTTTGCCATAATTTAAAGGTGCCCATAGGGACTTGCCTCCACAGTGATAATAATCTCCTTATTTATAAATACAAGGAGATATAGTGAAAAATATAAACCCATCTTTCATGGCTTTATATTTTTCCAGAGTAGACACTAGCTGAATACTACCTAAAAGAAGGAACAGAGTAGCTACTTTTGACAAATTTCACTGAAAATTTACCTGGGAAAAGAAAACTAGAGTAGCATCTTCTTTTTCCTCCTTTACTTTCTCCCAAAGCACTTTACATTTCTTGGATAATGTAGACAATGTTGGGTCCCTCACAGGTCTCAGAAAAACAAGGTTGTTTCCTGAGATGCAATAATTCTGACTGTGGAAAAGTTGCAGAGGATCTGAAAATCTCCCCTTCTCTCTCCCTCCAGTGCAGTAGAAGAGAGGGCCTGTGTGTCTGGGAGCCTCCAGAGTGTTCCATAGATCATCAAGCCAGGAACATGAACTTTTATCATCATTGTTGGTATTTTGCACTTTCTACACTTCTGAGTAGAAATAGCTCATCCTCATCAAATATTTGAAATTCTACTTAGACTTAGATGCAGACACAGTTATGTCAGCTTCAAGATTGTAAGGCAATGCCTGACACTGTCTCGAGCATCTCTAATAGGCAGAAGTAGAGACCATATGTCACCTTTTGTTCTATTACTCAGGGGTAGCTACAGGTTTTAAGGTATTTGATGCTTATAAAATTTGAGGAGACCTCTGTCAGAAAACAAAGACAAAAATAGGTATTCGATTTACTATTTATTTAGAAATAGGAAAGACATCACAACAGATTTAATCATGGTAACAATTATTGTCTTTATCAATCATTCAGTTTCTTATCTACCATGATTGATCAGTATATGAATGAATGTTTGGAAAAGTTACCTTTTTTTTGCTTCACCATTCATTATAGTAATGTCATATAAAATTTTTAGTAGTGTGGCCAAAAATTTAAAAACCTTTATCAAGTTTCTTTTGTTTATGAGCTATTGCTATTTTTAGTATTCCTATAGTTTTGTGTTCTACAATAAAAGGAATGCAGGTAAATGCTATTTTGAATGATTACCATGTAAAAATGAAAATGTATGGTGCTTTTATAATTTTATGTTACATTATTGAGTATACTCCTGTTTTGACTAGACATTGATGGGAATTAAATTCTCTTACTATAATTTTACATGTCTAATGACTGAAAAATTTCATATAGATGAGCTCCCTATTTGCAAATCTTGCTTTTTTTCCACTAGTCACAGATTTTTGTGCCAGGTGTTGTACAACACATTCATATTGTGATACAGCCTCTATTTTTGCATCTTAATGCCACAGTTGTGGTTGACTCAGTAAAGTAGCCAGAGATAGAATTCCGGAAGCTGTTTTTTATGAACTAGCTAACAATAAATTAACTTTACTGAGAAATACTTATGAACAGTGTAAATATATCCCTCTAAACCTGATGAATGCTCAATTCAGCTTGCTCTTAGTAATATTCCACAATATTCCCACAACTACTTCGATCTTACCCATTATAAGAGAAAATGTGATAGAGGGAAGTCACAGTGGAAAGAGGTCTTGGTCTTACGTTTGCAAATTTACAAACACCTATGACCTTGTGCACACATTTCTCCTGCCTGAGATCCTGAAAGGAGATTATATAAGCAAGTGTTCTTGCAGCTTAAGATCCATGGGTTCATAGTAAATCCATCTTCGCTATCATTCTTCTGTTGGAAGTAGCATTGTAGTTAGACTCTTCTCCATCTTGACACTAATTGTCTGGGTACAGTACATCTCCAACAGAAGTCAAATGCTTTCCTTAAAATGGAAATGAAAAGTAACCTTTGGGTGGTTTAGCTTCTCAAATAAGCTATCTTTAAACTGTTTCACCATGATAATCATGGAACAAAAATAAGATTAAGGACTTCAGGAGCTACATTACGCCACCTTTTGTTTTTCAGCTTGTTGGCTACCTGGAGAACCCAATAGGCATACTTGAAAGATCTTACCTCTGTGTAGGGTCTTAAAAAAGAGCGTTCACTGATCATGCCACCAGCATATGAGCAATTTTGACTTGAGATAAGATGTATGATTAACCAAAGACAAAGAGAAATAATAGTATCAAAAAGCTAGATGTAATTTTTATGATAATTACTGCCATTTTTGAGCACTTATTAAAAACAAGGCAGTATATTAGAGATGTAATATCTAAATTAGAGTCTCTGCAGGAAAGACATGGCACACTCAAACAGGGTAATTAAGGAGAGATTAACAAAGATATTATTTAGGTGAAGACGTGTTTAAGGGAAATCAATCAAAGATGGTGGAGTACCCTGAGACTATCAACCTCAGAGAGCGGTTAGCATCCCTAAGCCTGGAGGAACTTAAAATGTGGATGGAACTGAAGCGGTAACTGTAGTTGTAGGGGAAGGCCATGTGAGAAGGGTGATGGCATTCATTGGATGAATGCAATTGCTGGCCAGACTGTTATGAGAAAGTGGGGAATAATTATTCCAACCACACTCTCCTCCTGCCCTGCAATCTATGGTCCATCTCTGAATGAACTGGAAGCCAGATGGCAAGAGAGTTATTCATGCAGCTCTATCTCCACAGACACAGAGAAGAGTTTATGTCATAATGTATAGACTGGGTCTAGAAGGGCAAATGAATATCGGCAAACATATTAGGTTGAGGTATGTGCAATTGCGAATGTTTGACCATGTTCAACCTATAATAACAACAATTTACATGGTTCAATCTACTGTTATTGCATTTAAATTTCTCAACAAACTTGCAAGGTCTAAATTATAATCCTGACTTTATTGTGACAATACTGAGGTTCCGAGAAGTTGAGGTTGAGATAAGAGGAAAATTCCAAAGAAGAAATTGTCAACGTTATCTAAAAATAGACTTTGCTGCCACCTAACTTATTTTGTTTATAAGGAATAAGAGTTTCAGAGCTCTTTTCCAAATATTATCTTATTTAAAACTCACAAAAGAAGGAAAATGGTATGGCAATTCCTCAAAAAGTTAAAGATAGAATTACTGTATAATGCAGCAACTCTCCTTCTGGAAATATATTCAAAAAAGTTAAAGCGGGGATTCTAAGAGGTATTTGTACACCCATGTTCTCTGTAGCATTATTCACAATAGCCAAAAGGTGGAAACAATCCGAATGTCCATGAACAGATGAATGGATAAACAAAATGTGGCATGTAAATATACAACAGAATATTATTCAGTCTTAAAAAGGAAGGGAAGTTTGACACGTGGTACTACATGGATGAATCTTGAAGACATTAAGCTAAGGGAAATAAGCTGGTCACTAAAGGGCAGATATTGTCTGGTGCCTTTATATGAGGTTCCTAAAGCAGGCAAATTTATAGAAACAGAGAGTAGCATGGTGGTTTCTAGGGGCTGGAATAGGGGACATTTGGGAGTTATTGTATAATTGGGAGAGTTTCAGTTGGGGAAGATGAAAAAGTTCTGTAGATAGACGGTGTTGATGTTTGCATACCATCGTGAATATATTTAATGCCATAGATCCATATGGATAAAAATAGTCAAAATGATACATTTTGTATATATTTTACCACAATAAAAAGTACAAAAAAGTTCACAAAAGTGTAGTCAAATAGAGCCGTTATTATTAATATTGTTAATAACTTTTAAATATATGGAAATGCCAAGAGACAGAGAAGTTAAATATCTTGCACAATATTATAGAGTTGATAAGTATAGGGACTCAGCTTCAACCCCATGCTTTCTGATCAAAACTCTAGTTTCATTTCTACAAATACAAAACATTTTATAAACCCACCCCAAGGTCCTGAATGATCCTGGGTTTATCATTTCTAGAGTTATTGAATAAGCAACTGATAGTTTAGTGAAGAAAATCAAATCCATTTCCATGACTAAGTAATGTGTTTGTCAAGAACTTGCTAATTGGCAGAATCTGTAATTCTCAAAGGTAACTATTAAGGATCTGATGCATAGTATTTTTTTTTCCATTAAACTGTGTTGTTAGTTTTGTGGCATGATCTTGAGTGTCTGTTCTCAGTGTTGAGAACAATTCTGGATGCCTCTTCCATTATTGCCCAAAGTATGGAAACAGAGGGACTGCTCTTGTGCTTTTGCTGCTTTTTAATTTTATATTCTGTTTAGAACAGTATATGGAGTTTAAAAAATATATATGTTTGTGGGGGAAGGTTGTGATGTGTGGGTGTGTGTCTGTAAAGACAGGGAGAAGGGAAAAAGAAGTGAGAAAGGGTGAGTATGTTGAATCAGTTTTGGTATGAGAATTGCCTAACAACATAGGCTGTCCACTGCACTTGGCTTGGGAAATGCTGACAGATATTCACAGCAAAAAGGAAAAATAAGAAAACAGAGTATGTTTATCTTTCAATTATGAAAGAATAGAATTTCTAAGTTTAACTGTAAATTTATGTGTCCTTAATCAAAATCAGAGCTAGAAGGTACTGGTTGGGTTACTGACTGTGTCTCCACCGTTCAGATACCTGTGTGGAAAACCCCAAGCTGTCATTTGACAAAGGGCACAACACAACATAGCTGAAGGCAAAATACTTTAATTGCAATAAAAAATGATCCATGTTAGGGATCAGGTTTATACATCTATTACCAAATTACTAAATATTTTTCCTTGATGCAGACATTGACTTGAATGTGAACTCTAACCCAGATACTGCCCCACCTCATTAGGCAAAGTAGACAAAAAAGTAAAATAATTCAAGTCTAATCAGTTAGCAATATGGACTTCATTGGGAGAAACTATCAATTAACTTTAAGCAATGTATTTAGTGTCCTTTTTGGAGCTCACCCTCAGTTCTTTAAGCCCTATAGGGTGGAATAGGACCTGGTGATCAAGCAGAACCAAGGGTTATGTAGGATTCAGTCTTGACATCATTCCAAATCAGAATATTGATGTTGATACCCATGGTTACTCTTAAGGTCAGAGACTTGGTTATTTTCTCTCTCTGGGTCCAGTTCCAAATAGACATTCAGTAAATATTTGGAAGAAAGGAAGAGAAGAAGGAATCAGAACTTAACTCTAAAGCTGAGAGATTTATTAGTGTGAGAAAGGAAAATCTATGTAGGCCAAGATAATGCAGTACAATAAACAGATACAGGCAAATAGGCTGGTGACATGTATAGAGATTTAGAGAAGATATTGGGGAACTTAAGGTTCAGGGACAAAATCTAGACATTGGTAGTTGGGGGGCTAAGGTACCAACTTTATCATCACAAGTGGGAATGAGGCATGAAACCAATTACTGGAGAACTTTAACACAAAGATCAGAAAGACTCCGTATAGTAAGATTAACCTTGAAGTTGAGCTGGTGAGTAACTACCACGCTTAAGCAATTCATAGCTGTTCCATATTTGGGGTGAAGATTAGTCCCAGAGTCTAGGTAGAAGCTGGCTCTCATGGCAGGCTTTCAGTAAGCATATTGAGGTTATTATTATGGAAGTGAGGAGCTGAATGAAAATCACAAAGGCCAGAGAGTGTGATCTAAGCAGGTTGCAGTTTGGTTTGTGAGTTTTCAATTTCCCAGATTTCCAAGAGTGAGCTCTGCCTTTTCTGAACACTTCAGATTTCAGCTGCAGTGGGGGAGGGGGGTATCAGTTCTAGGGGGCCATCTTTGCAGACTCAGGAGCACACTTGTCTAGGAAAGAAAGAAAGAATATTTTTCAATATTAATTTAAAAATTTTGACAGGTCTGGATGCCTATTTCCTTGAGTGACTCTTAATTTTCCCTAGCTTCTCTGAAGTGGGTACTCTTCACACATATTCCAGCTTGGATTTTCATGTTTCAACAGTTAACATAAGCCACTGAACTTGTGGGTATTTATCGAAGATCTGGTAAGTGAACATTTGGAGGTTTGCTCACAAGTTGCTTTCACTGAAATCTTTTCTGGGCACTGATTTGGGCTGAGCACACAAAGTACAAATTGGCTCTTGGGACAGAGATGCCAGGCTGAAGCTGATAAAAGATTTACTGCAGAGTGTTTAGAATCACTGAGCTTTGTTATGGAATTATTGTAGCTTTTCCACCGGGATGCAATGATTTATAACCTACCAACAGACAAGAGTGTTTAACTCTGTTCCCATTAATTGATTGAACAATTTACTTTCTGCTTTGTGCTCACACCTGCTCTTGATCAAAGCTGGTTCTTAGTCTGCTCTTGGCTATTGTATGATGTTATATTAATGGTTTATTGGTTCCACTGTGCCTATAACACAGCAGAGTTTATGATGTTTAATAAAATGACATGTCTAAATAGTCTCTTGGCTTTGTATTGTCTTTTTATCAAATTAATATCATGATGTGGGTTTTCCCTGTACTTCAGAATTGCAAATTTCTGCAACAATCTGCCACACAACACTTTAGATATTTGAACATTATTATTGCAATAAATGAGACAGGGAGAAAGTACTTTCTTGTTAATTGGGGTTCTTTGCCATTTACTTCTGTCACTTTGGAGACTTTAGGAGTAGTCTCTTGGGAGGGAGGACCTGAATAAATGAAGACAATTTTATGCATGTTCTATATCTCCTTCTCCTTGAAATCAGGTACTTTTAGGAGAGAATGAAAGAGTGTTTCACCCTGAGGAGTACACGGGGGAAGGTGAAGACTTTTTTTCTGAAAGAAAAGATGTCAGAAAACCTATGAAAGTACACAGCAAAATAAAAGTCCCATGGCAGCTGAGTCAGTTTGGCCTCTTTCTCTAAGGAAACCTTGATGACTTGGGAGTACCTTCTCTTAGGATTCTAAGAGTCATGTGGGAGGTAGGAATCTCCACTTATTGGAATGATAAATGATCACTTATAAAGAGTGACACCCTTTATCACTATGCTATACTGCTTCTAGTAATAGTGAACATATATTGAAATCTTTCTAGAGATTATGTACTACATGAAGAATTAAGAGCATGATTTCTGGAGTCAAGTTACTTGGAGAAAATTGCAACTCCACAAATCTGAGGCATGCTTAGGCCTCAAATTCCTCTGTGTATTCAGTAAAATAGTATCTAGTCTTGATTGTTGAGGTTTAAATGAGCTTAAGTTAGTAAAGCTCAACAAAATACTTGGCATTTAATAAACAATCTACAAGTGTTAGAAGTTATGATTATAATAATGTTAAGTTGTAGATATTTCAACTCTGCCTTATAGAAGAAAACAAACTACGTGGTACATAGAAGGAAGGAAGATGGAGGGGATGAATATATAGTAGCGGAAGCTTCCTTAGTGGTGACTGATTAGGTCAGATTACTTGTTCAGTACAGTTTTTTGTTTTTGCTTTTGTTTTTAGAGAGACAAAGAGCGCATATGCATGAGCGTGTGTGTGTGTGTGTGTGTGTGTGAGTGGGTGAGGGGCAGAGGAAGCGGGAGAGAGAATCTTAGCCCGGCTCCCTGCAATGCAGGGCTAGAGCCCAAGACCATGAAAACATGACCTGAGCTGAAATCAAGAGTCAGATGCTTAACCCACTGAGCCACCCAAGCGTCTCTATGTTTCCATACAATTGTTCAGATTAATTGTTCAGTTTAATATATTGACTTGTTTTTAGTAAATGCTCAACAAATGGTAGTAATTGTCATGAAAATCACTTCTTAAGTTTTTGCTGTTATTACTTTTCTCTGTCCTTGGTTTATAGGAGGTCAATGAGCTAGGTTATGTGATCAAAAATTGTATCCCTAACATCAGCAAAACGCTCTGGAAATGTGTGCTTGAGGTAGAAAGCAAGGAGACTAGGTCATCACCAATAGAAAAACAAATCATGCAAAACACAGACTCTGCTAATGAAAATTATATTCATCCACAAAGAACTTCATGATTTTTAATTGTAAGAATATAATGTCAAAATAAACAAACCAAAAATAAAAGTGGATAATGTCAAGCACATGCTTTTCCTCCTTCCTGGAGTGTTCTTATTCTGGGTCTCCAAATGACTGGCTCTTATTTATCCTTAACTTAAATGTCACTTCATCAAAATGGTCTTATCTGACTTTCTTTTCAAAAGTACCTCCCCCTTTCCAGGCCTCTCCACTAGTCTTCATGGTGTCTTTGGGAAAATTGGAACAAAACAAAACAAAACAGTTCTTCCTCAGGACTCTTAGATTGTCAGAAAATGATCTGACTATACCAGTTTAGGGGCACCTGGGTGGCTCAATCAGTTAAGTGTCTGACTGTTTTTGGCTCAGGCCATGATCTTACTTGGGAGCAAGCCCCATGTTGGTCTCTGCACTGGTGGCACGGAGCCTGCTTGGGATTCTCTGCCTCTCTCACTCACTCTCTCTGTCTCTGTCTCTCTCTCTCTCTCTCAAAATAAATAAATAAGCAAGCATAAAAAATATATATACCAGTTTATTTAAACAAGGCAGTTTACTGCCATCTGTCGAAAAATTTTTACAATAAATATATTATTATGAAGTGTCCAGGACATGAATAGCACCACATAGGGTTGTATGTGTGTGTGTAAAACATGTATGACTATATGCTGCCCTCCTATAGCCCTTTAACCTTTATGAAAGCATCCAATTTGTTTCATTCACAGTATTTACTGCATGCTGAAATTATTTGTTATTTATTTATATTTTATCCCTCCACTAGTTGAGATGTTCCAGGAAGGCAGAGACAGTGTTTACCTTATTTAGTGCTGTATATCATCAGCACACAAAACAGTGTACATTTCATTGTAGGTGCTCAAATAATATTTGTTAAATAAATGAATAAATGATTAAATAAATGCTTATATCTGTTTAATCTATTAGTCGAACATATTTAGTCATGTAACTGAATGTAATATATGGTAGGAAATCTGATTTAAATCTCATAGGCTGTAGAAATACACAGCATAGTGTCTTAATATAGTAGATAATTAATAACTGTGTATTGACTGGAATTGACAGCCTTGTTCCAGACTCTGCAAGGGTTATGAATCATATAAAATATGGATCTTGCCATTATACTTTGAATGATCATAACCATTTAATTCTCTTTGGTTTTCAAGATAAGAATGGGGATATTGGAGTTTAAGTATAGGCTAGTGTTGAAGTCTTGTTTTGATGGGAATCTGGTTTTGGAAGTCAAGAGTCACAAGTATTTTGAGGCTACCCTTTGGCCATAGAAAAGCCTTCTGACCATCTTGGGTCTCAATTAATACATTTATAAAGTTTTTGGGTAAGAATTATGAGGTATTTTAGGTTAAGTGCCAATATAACATCCATCTATTATCTGGAGCTGAGAACCCTGTTTAAGATGATCTTAAGATCCCTTAGATAATACGAGTCAATGAATATGATACCTTGTTGTGACTCAGTTTTTGCATCAAATAAGAAGGAAGCTAATGTCACATGTTTTTCTCTATCTTGTTATGAATTTAGTGGATATATGTGATGACATGTTGGTGCATGCTAAGCAATCTTGAGCTTCTCTGGCTAATTTAACTATCACTGTAATTTCCAGAGTCATAGAGTCACAATCTGTCAATTGTTTCAAATAAGGGTATTGTCCTCCTATTCTTCATGACATTAATGAAATAATCAACTCATGCTTGTGTGAGTAAAAGATGGCTGTAAATTTGTAATTTGAAACATGAAGAGTTACATTAGTCAGGTTTTTTTACCAGACAGTATTTAGATTATTTAGATCAGAAAGACTTAAATGCAGGGAATTGATTATATAGAAGAAAGAAGAACAGAGAAAACAAAAACTGGTAGTAAGGCCAATCAGAAAGTCAGGACAACTGAGACAGATTTCAGTGCTTTTTATTTTTTTTTTCTTACCAAATTTCATGGCTAGCTTTTAGTACTATGTAAAATAATAGTGGCAAGAGTAGGCATCCTTGTTTTGTTCCTGGTTTTAAAGGAAAAGCTTTCAGCTCTTCACCATTGAGTATGTTAGCTCTAGGCTTGTCATATATGACCTTTATTATGTTGATGTATCATTTCCTCTATATCCAGTTTGTTAAGGGTTTTAATCATGAATGGATGCAGAATTTTGTCAAATGTATTTCCTGTGTCTATTGAGATTATTGTATGGTTTTTATCCTTTATTTTGTTAAAATAGTATACATGTTTATTGATTTGCTGATACTGAGACATTTTTTAATTCCCTAAAGGAAATCCCTCTTGATCATGATGTATGATCCTTTTCCTGTATTGTTGAATTTGGTTTGCTAATATTTTCATGAGGATTTTTTCATCTATGTTCATCAGGGATACTGGCCTATAATTTTATTCTTGTAGTATCCTTGCCTGGTTTTCATATTAGGGTAATGCTGGCCTTGTATGAGTTTAGCAGTTTTGCCACTGTATTTTATGGAAAAGTTCAAGAAGGATAGGCATTAATTCCTCTGTAAATGTTTGGTAGAATTAACCAGTGAGACCATTTAATTCTGAATTTTATTTGTTGGAAGATTTTTTATTATTGATTCAATCTCTTTACTATTAATGGATCTGTTCAGATTTTCTATTTCTTCATGATTCAGTCTTAGAAGTTTGCATGTTTCTAGGAATTCATTTCTTCTATCCAATTTGTGGGCTTTTAATTGTACATAGTAATCTTTCATGGATCCTTTGCATTTATATATCAGTTGTAATGTCCCTTCTTTCATTTCTAATTATATTTATTTGAGTTCTCACTCTCTTTTTTATATTAAGTCTAGCAAAATATTTGTCCGTTTTGTTTGTCTTTTCAAAAAACCAGCTGTTAGTTTCATTGATAGTTTCTATCATCCTTTTAGTCTCTGTTTCATTTATTTCTGCTTGGTTCTTTGTTATTCCATTCCTTCAACTTTTTGGACTTACTTTGTTCTTTTTTCCCCCAGTTCCCTGATGTGTAAAGTTAGGTTGCTTATTTGGGATATTTTTATTTTTTTTAAATATAGGTAATTGTCACTTTGAATTTTCTCCTTAGAACTGATTTTGCTATATTCCAGAGGCTTACTACATCATGTTTCCATTTTTGTTTATTTCAAGATTAAAAAAAATTCCCTTTTGATTTCTTCTTGATTAATTGGTTGTTTAGAGTGTGTTGTTTAATTTTACATTTTTGTGAATTTTCCAGTTTTCTTTTTGTTGATGATTTCTACTTCTTGGTTGGAAAGGATACATAATGTGATTTCAGTCTAAATTTGCTAAGACTTGTCTGACCTATGATCTAACCATGAGACTATTCCATGTGCACTTTGAGAAGAACATGTATTCTGCTGCTGTTGGATGGAATGTTCCACATATGTCTGTTAAATACATTTGGTCTGAAGTAGAGTTCAAGTCCAAGCCTTTCTTATAGATTTTCTGTCTGAATGATGTATCCATTGTTCAAAGTAGGGTATTGAATTCTCTTATTCTTACCGTATTTTAGTCTATTTCTCCTTCATATTTGTTCATATTTGCTTAATATATTTAGGTGCTTCAATGTTGGCTACAAATATATTTATGATTATTTTATCCTCTTGATGAATTCACCTCTTTATCATTATATAATGATCTTTGTCTCTTTTATAGCTTTTCAGTTTAATTTTATTTTGTCTGATATAAGCAGAGGTAACCCTTTTGGTTTCCACTTAAATGCAATATATTTTTCCATTTCTTCCTTTTCAGCCTATATGTGACCCTAAATCTGACGTGAATCTCTAATAGACAGCATATAGTTGAATCTTGTTCTTTTTGTTCATTCAGCCACAGTGTGCCTTTTGATTGCAGAATTTAATCTATTTACATTTAGAGTAATTATTGATAGATAAGGACTTACTAACACCATTTCTGCCTTTCTCTCTGAATTAATGATTTTTCATAGTGGCTTGCTTAGATGCCCTTCTCTTTATCTTTTGTGTATCTTTTGTGTAGGGCTTTATTTGTGTGTGTGTGTCTGTGTGTGTGTGTATTTTGTGTATCTTTTGTGTAGGTTCTTGCTTTGTGGTTACTGTGAGGATTACATAAAACATCTTATCAATATATCAGTCTATTTTATGCTGATAACAATTTAACTTTAACTGAATACAAAAGCTCTACCCTTTTATGTTTTTGATGTCACAATTCACCTTTTTAAAAATACTGTGCATCCACTGACAAATTATTGTAGCTACAGTTATTTTTAAAGACTTTTGTCCTTTAATCTTTTCACTGGGGTTAAGTGGTTAACATGCTACCATGTTACAGTATTAGAGTATTCTGAATTTAACTATATACTTAACTTTCAGTGTGTTGTATATTTTCATATGCTTTCACATTAATAATTAGTGTTCTTTCATTTTAGCTTCTAGGACTCCTTTCAGCATTTCTTGTAAGGCAAATATAGTTGTGGTGCACTCTCTCAACTTTTGTTAGTTTGGAAATACCTTTATAGCTCCTTAATTTTGGAAGCAGAATTTTGCCAGATAAAATATTTTGGTTGGCCTCTATTTTTTTGTTCTCATGTGATATATTCTTACATTTCTTTATGTTCATTAAAATTTCACTCAAAACTGTGTTGTAATATTTTAATTTATAAACTCTGCATATTTTAGGAGATATTTTCCTAGCCATTTAATGCTTTAAAATTTTTTTGTATATGGTATATTTTAAATTCTTTTATTTGTTTATTTTTGCCAGTATGGAGAAATAGAAGTGATTTTTAAATATTGATCTAGTAACTTTTGACCTTGCTAAATTCACCTATTAATTGCACTATTGTTTTGAAAGTATGTATGACAGATTTTATATACATATTAACACAGTCTGCCAGTAATGATAGCTTTAGTTTTTCCTTTCTAACCATTTACCTTTTATTTACTTTCTTACTTTATTTCGCTGCTTAGGACCTCAAATATAATGTTGAACAGCATGGTCTACAGTGAGCATCCTTGTCTTCTTTCTAATCTCAGAAGCAAAATCTCCTATAGTTCACTATTGAGTATGAAATTTGCTACAAAATTTGTAAAAGATATTCTTTGGGTCCTTTTGATAAATTTTCATCCTAATTTAATACATTCTTTAAAAATCATGATAGATTTTGAATTTTTAGATTTTTTTTCTACATTTATCTGGATGATCTTATGATTATTTCAATTGTTTTATTACTGCAGTCAGTTAAATAGATTAATTTTGAATTTTAAAACTATATTGCACTCCTGGAATTCTCAAGTGTGTTGCAGAGTATTATATTTTAAAACTATATTATATACCATTGGATCTGATTTGCTAATATTTGTCAAAGATTTTTGCGTCCATAATTATATGAGAAATTTGGTTTCTAATTTTCCTTTCTGGTAATGTTCTTTGAAAAATTTGAGAATCAAGATGTATATTAGCCTTATAAATACAGCAAAGTATTTACTCTTTTTCTATTTTTCTGAAAGTGGTTTGTACAAGATTGGTATAATTTATTCCTTAAATATTCAGGAGAATTCACCAGGAAAGCCATCCTCACAACAACAGAATTTAGCAAGTGTCTTATAAGAAAAACTAGCCAGCCATTTTTGTTCTCACCCAATTTAGTCCAAAACTTGCTATTTTTTTACTGTCCTTCCCCCCACCCCCTGCTCCTCCCCATCCAAGGGGATCTCAGCAAGTAATATTGTCAGCTTAAGCACAGAATTGACAAATGTCCTAGATGAAGATAGAGGCTAGGCATGATCAGGTATCCTTGGATATACTCCACACTGCTGGGGTTTTAGATCGTCTAATTCTCTTTGATGCCTTAAAATTTGTGGGGTTTGGTAATATAACTGACTTTTTCTGGGTATTACAGAAATCCTAGCCTACTTTTATGTACTAGATTTTACCCATGTGCTGCCTTAGTTTATCAAACAGATGGTAGGGTTTCACTTATCTGAGGTTGAGGTTCTAGCAAGCTCATTAAAGTTCTTTATGTCTTTTTAATGTTTATGAATGTCAACCATTTATTGATTTTTTTTTCAATTCGGAAAATAGTATCTGCTGACTTTATGTATATGATAGCCATTGTGCTCTTATAACTTCTCAAACTGGGTTAGAATAAAAAATGCTTTTGTTCTTGTTTAAAATAAGATTAAAGATTAAAGGGATTCAGTCCTGGACATTCTCCCAAATGATTTGGTGGGAATTTAGGAATCTGTAATTTTAATATACTTCCCAGGCAATTCTGATGCAGCCCATCCACACAAAAGCATTTGGAAACCACTGAACTAGACAGGAAGTGATTAAAAAGTAATGTTGTGAGTCACTATTTTTTATGACAGAATGAAGAAACTTTCATGGACTGTAAATAGGGAGGAGATCAATTTTTAGTTCCCACTCCCAGTAGGTATGGAACTTTAGATTTCTAGAAGAAGTTTAAAACAACCTCCCAACATCACAGTACATAAAAGAAAGTAGTGACAATAGAAAGAATGTAAGGGCCAGAATTTGCAAATTCTGATCCTAAAGTTAGAGCACTGTCTCTCACTTAAGGTTATGGTAAGATTTCCTAGAGACTGAAAAGCCATTTCTAGTATTATTTAGAAGAGACCAAGAACTTTGGGTGATTAGAATAAGAATCCTGAAATAAGAAGCAAATAATTCTGAGAAGACCATATTATGTGGGACAAGAACAATGTGCACCACATAGAAGAGGGCTCACACTGGAACAAAAGTGTCTTTGTAGCCCTGCTATTGGATATTATAAGCAATATTTCAGTGAAAAGGAACTAAAATTTGATGTTAAAACCTTAACTATTTTTTGTATGTTAATAATATAATAAAAATCTGTTTATATGAAATCTCATTTCAAAATATAGCTTTTGTTATTTCCAATAAATCATTTTATTATCTTTATAGTTCCAAAGTTAAAATATCTTTTAAGGTATTAGTTTTAAAAACACAGTTCCTTGATAATGCTACTTACCTACTGAGATCAAAAGTTTGGTACCCAGAAATGGTAAGTTAAGACAATCTTTGCCAAAGTTCTTTCTAATGAAACCTTATCTATATGTGCCACACATTAGGTGACACACTGGCTATACCGTCAGTAATTTGAAGGGTCCACTATGAAAGCAAGAATACTTAATACAATGTAACAAGAGTGATTGTCAATGTATATGTAGGATACTAAATGAGTACAGAAAAGTGAGCACCCAATTCTCTTCATTGGAAGAAGTAGGGTCAAGGAAGTTCTATCAAAGATATGATCTTTAACATATTTAAAAGACTAAGTATGAATAATATAGGTGTATAAGTGCATGTCATGGGGCTCAGACATAGGAGACAATATATAGTAGGAAATGGCCACATGTAACAATATGGTGTGCTCTGAGAAGTACAATAGTCACTTAACTGAAGGTATTAATTAAAGTATAGATGGCGAATGAGTTTAGTTTAAGGAATATTTGACTTCAAGTGATAATTTAAACAATGGTAATAAATGTGGACTTTATTCTGATTACAGTCATTGAAAAATTTTAACAAAAGAGTGGTGTGAACAACTCTGTTTTAAGAAGATCATTTGGGCAATATGTAATTTGGTCTAAGAAGGGGAGATTCTAAGGGCAGAATAACAGTCACAAGTATTTTCCAAGACTTCAGTTCTGCGTATGTAGAGGAAGAGATAGATTTTAGAGACATATTGAAGATATAATTTATTATTATTTTATTATTTTATTTTTTTAAATATTTATTCATTTATTTTGAGAGAGATGGGGGAGGGGAAGATAGTGGGGGAGAGAAAAAATCCCAAGTAGGCTCTGTGCAGAGCATGGTGTGGGGCTCAATCTGATCTCGTCACTGTAAGATCATCACCTGAGCTGAAATCAAGAGTGGTCGCTTAACCAACTGAGCCACCCAGGTTCCCCATGAAGATCTAATTTATAAAACTGGATTACTAATTAGCTGAATAGTAGTGAAAAAAATGAAAAATTTAAAATTATCCCAGGTTTTGGCTTCATTAGCATTACGGTAGAAAGAACAAAGAAACCATGAGGAGAGGCAGATTTATAGGTGAAAAAATGAGAGGAGATATAGATTTGAGAAGTTAGAGATTTCTGTTGAGTATCCATGATGTGATATTTTGATTTATAATGAGAAATGTATTTGGTCTTTATGCCTGTTCCTGACACAGAGTACATAAAACCCTTGGAATTTCCCAGGTGATGAGAACAACAAAGATATCTTTTGTTATATCAGTGAGGTGACTTTTGAACTCCACATAAGGATGGGGTCTGGGAGCCAATGGAAACAATCACAGGATTAAAGGGTTGGAACTTTCAGTCTCACACCCTTGACCTCCAAGGAGGGGAGGTCTGAAGATTAAATCAAAGACCAATGGCCAATGATTCAATAAATTAGGTCTATGTAATGAAGCCTCCATAAAATCCTGAAAGGATAGGGTTTGGAGATCTTCCAGGTTGGTGAACACATGGAGATTCCCAGGAGAATCGCATGTTCAGAGAAGGCATAGAAGTTCCACCTTCTTTTCACATTCCTTACCCTATGCATTTCTTCCATCTGGTTGTTCTTGTGTTATATCCTTTTATAATAAACCAGTAATCTAGTAAGTAAAATGTCATCTCTGAGTTCTGGGAGCTGTTCTAGCAAATTAATCAAACTCAATGAGGATTTCATGGAGACTCTTGATTTATAATGAGTTTGTCAGAAGCACAGGTAAAAAACCTAGACTTGTGACCAGTGTCTGAAGTGGGTGCAGTCTTACAGAACTGAATCCTTAACCTGTGGAATCTGACATTATCTCTAGGTAGATAGTGTCAAAATTGAGTTGAATTCTTGGATACCCTGCTGATGTCTGAGAATTACTTGTTAGTGGTGTGGGAAACCTCCCCTCCCCCCCCCCACAAGTTGGAATTGGGTCCAGGAACCCAAAAGAGATGACAAATACATCAATTTTGATCTTCTAATAGAGGACTTGGGTGCCAGTAAAGAAGTTTGAAACATACATGTAGTAGTTAAAAACAAATAGAACATGTAGGAATCATAAATAGAATCAAAGAAACAAGAAGTCCAAGGACAAAACACTGGGGAATATCAATATTTTGTGGTGGGGAGAAAAAGGAAAGCCACCACAGTGGAAATTTCTGAAAACTAATAAAAAAAGTAGAAGAACTACATGAAGTGGATACTGAATAAGGGCATCAATGGGGACAAATAATGCTGAGGGGATTAAGTAAGGTAAGGTTTGGTAATTGGCACCTATGTTACAGACTGCTCATTATCTTCCAATAAATACTTACTCTCCTGTTCTTCATGGAGAAGATGGCTACCTAGAATTGGCACATGCTTTAATCTCCCCTGCTGCTAGCTATGGCCAAATGACTATGTTCTTGCCAAGGAGACATAAGAATAATGTCCTATCAAAATTTACAGAATTTTTTTTTAAAAAAGTAGCTAATGGAGGCCTTTTGTCTTATTATTTTTTGTTCCATCCTTCTTTCCTCTGTTTGAATAGAGACCTGATTTCTGGAGATGGAGCAGTCATCTTGAACGATAGTATCATCCTGTGAATGGTGGTCAGGCTGTTAAAGCCATAGATCCAGGGAGCCTATATCCCCAGAAACCTCATGGAGCAGCCCTGTCATACTGTCCCTGGACTTCCCATGGCAGGACTTCATCTTGAGTAAGAAATCAATTTCTGTATCATATATGCCCTTTTGTTTTATGTTCTAGTACTACTTGCTATTGAAACTAAATTTTTGTATGAGATCATTAATGACTTTTGTTGGAGTACTTTTCATGAAATAACAGGCATTAGCCCTATCACTCTGCATTATTCAATGAATGGTATATAAGTAAATATAGTAAGGGACATCTATTGTTTCAAGAAATTTGATGATAAAGCCATAGTATATCTTCTCTACCCTGTGTAGTCCTTTTAATGTTTATTTATTTTTGAGAGAGAGACAGAGCATGAAGGAGCGGCAGAAAGAGGGAGACACAGAATCTAAAGCAGGCTCCAGGCTCTGAACTGTCAGCACAGAGCTCAATGTGGGGCTCAAACTCATGATTTAAACTGAAGTCAGATGACTAACTGACTGAGCCACCCAGGCACCCCATAGATTGTTCAGTCCTTTTAATTCATGCTTAAGTAGTACAATAACAAGGAAAATTCTTTATGACACAGGGATTTTTGGGAAAGCAAAGTACACATTTGCATGTACTAGACAAATACAATAGCATAAAATTATCCTATTTGTTGGGGGCAAAAGACCTAAAGAACATATCTACCTATTAAAAATAATGTTTTTTGAAGAAAGGGTATATATTTAGTGTTTTTATTTTTAAAGTTTATTTATTCATTTTGAGAGAGAGAGAGAGAGAGAGAGAAGAGAGAATCTTAAGTGGGCTCTGTGCCATCAGTGCAGAACCCGATGTGGGGCTCAATTCCATGAACCATGAAATCATGACCTGAGCCAAAATCAAGAGTCTGATGCTCAACCAAATGAGCCACCCAGGTGCCCCAATTTTTTTTTATAGTATCTTATATTTCAGATTTTATTTGATATAATTATTTTTAATTTAATATGGAATCACTGTTGAAGATATTGAGAGAGAAAGAACACTGACAAAGAAAAAAATCAAGGTTTTTTAGTAAGTAAGAAATATTTTCTATGAAGAAAAAATAAAGATTTTCTGGCTTACAATTGAGGCATGAATGTTTAGTGCCGCCAATCCAACATATGGCAGAATGATCTCAAGTATTCTTCTGTAGCCTTGATACAGGGACAGAGAAGTCTAGAGGGTGGAATGACCAGGCCTACAGTTTTTCAGGAGGGTGTGGTGAAAGGAGAGAAGGGTGAGGAAGTTGTGTCTGAATGATGGACCTTTGGGGTTTAACCTAGCAAGGAAGTAAGTGAAGCCAGAAGACCAATTTCCTTCTTTGGGACTCTAAAGAGTCCCAAGGCTAAGATCAGGTATAATATGGGTGAGGAAGCAAGACTTGAAAGGGTTGTAATAATAATAAGAAAGTAGGTTTTCAAACTTCAGATGTCAAAGGTGTATGAGTTGTGATGATTACACTCAGTGGTTGTGCCCCTGAGCCAGGCTGCTGAAGTGGAGTGCTACGTTGAGGTCATCGGAGATCTGTTAAGTTCATTAACTTAATGATTAGTCATAATGTTTCAAGGAGGCTTACAATTTATTTACACTAATGGGAATCCAAATCAAGTGATAGCATCATCAATATGAAGAGATATTTGAGAATAGTTGTTGTATCTAATAACTTTCAGCCTGTTTCCTAAGAAATGATTAATCATTTATCATCAGTTATTGATTGAAAATGGAAAGAAAACCTTCAATTAAGAAGATTCTTTTTTAAGAAGAACTGAGAAAGTGTTTCTAAAGGAAAACCCAAGGTACACAACAAAGATGTGAAAACCCCACTTCAGAAATTCTACTTATGCCCTCAGCCAGCCTAATCACCCACATTTGTCTCACAAAGCACCTGCATTTTTCTATTTACCATATATCAAATATATTTATTTGTCTACATATGTTCTCTTAAACAGATTGTGAAATCCTAGACTTCAAAGATTTTGCTTTTTGTCTTTTAAGTAGGCTCTATGCCCAATGTGGGGCTTGAACTCACAACCCTGAGATCAAGAATCATGTGTTCTCCTAACTGAGCCAGCCAGGGACCCTGAAGTTTTTGCTTTTATACTGTCAAAATATTGCACAATGTTTGGCACATTATGAGTATTCAATACATTTCTGTCATATATATGTTTTACTTGAAATGCTGCTAAAAATCTATTTACCTATAGCTTGCAAACTGAGAGTCTGTCATTCAAAATGAATGGTCTTACACTTGCAATAATATACCAAGGTAAAGCATAAGTAGAGGGCTTACTAGTTAGGAATAGGAAAGGCACAGAGACAACAGGTTGGGAGCAATATGTTTTTACATACTCCTTCCAAGCTTAAAGATTCTGTGAGTCTATAACAACTAGTTGCTTGCTTCCCTTTATGAGTTAATATGGTCATGGAGCTCCTGTATGTTGTACAGCTGAAAAAATGTATCAGTTGCCAGTAGTATATCTTATTATACACTCGTAGAACCTCAAAGTTCAAAGGAATATTGCACATCATCTCATCTAAGAGCCCATCTGCTTGAAATCCAGCAGTTTCGAGTTACACAAGTGAAATTCTAGACACAAGGCAAAGAAAGTTAACTACTTCTCAACTCCTTCATTTTGTTCTCAACATTACTAGGTTTCCTGATTCTTATAAATAACCCATTTTATCCCCTCCCATGCTCGTTAGGTATTGATATATAGCAACAAACAAATGGAGAGAAAAATGGTAATATTGCTAACTAGAGACGATAGCTTTAGATGGGTGGTCACAATGGACATCCTATTACTCAGCCCTGAATTGCATTTCTTCCCCCAGTCTGAAAGGTTTTGCCTTCTGAAGGCAGAATCTGAATTTGTAAACATATCACGTGGTGGGGACCCTGCCAAAATGCATTTTCTCTGCAGGCAGACTGAGGCTAAGCATGACCAGTCTGAGTGAACCATGTTCCTGGCCTTCTTCTAAATATACACATAACACAGGGGACTCATTTTTTAGAGAAGTAAGAGTGAGAGGTTTTTCTCTTGTGGGGACTAGAGTAGAAATCCCCTCCTACTATGAGTATCATCCTTCTCCATACACAACACCCAATGCTCAGTAATTGTCCTAGGTGGCAAAGAATTTTGCAAGATCACCCTATCCTATATTGGATATATCACCCTAATATTGTCTTTGCTAAACATACCTACTGGTCTCCTACTTCCCCTCTCATGTTCCCCATTTCTTTGTGGCTCTGCTGTACACGCGACCACGGTAATAGTTGATTCGGGGTAGTGTGCTCCACCCTTCATAAATAAGATATTATATTGTACCTCTGGAGTTCTTCCTTCAAGCCTCTGAGAGGGTGTTGGGGAAGACATTTAGGGGAAGCAATTCATAATAAATGCCCTCAGCTCATACATCAAGGCAACAGATTATATTGGGGAATCAACCCCACTAGGCAAGATGCTCTTTTGGGTAGTTGTGGCTGTGCATTGTAGTTGTGATATGTTTATTATGAACACACTCTTTTCAAGAGGCTTTTTTTCCTTCCCAAACAAAAGATACTTATTTAGGGATACAAGTTCCTACAGCGCATTCACATCACCTCATCTCCTTGATGAGTATCTGATTCTTCATGCTTGCTTCATATAGATAAGAATTCTAAATAAGAGGTCACCAATGCAAACATCTACAGAGGCCAAGGAAACAATATAAATGAGCAAAACAGGAAGCTGGAATTTATGAGCAAATACTGGGGACCATGGCAAATAGAAAGTACACACCCCACATAAAGAGGTAACTGCTAGTCCATATTATGGTTTCTCACGGTTTTATGTGGTAAAATAGCTGTCCTTCTATCTTCCAAGTTTTAGAAGGAAGCTGAGAAACTCAGACTTTTATGTGAAGTCCTTTGAATGAGAAGTATATGAAACTAATTTAAAATACAAAATGAATTTTTCAGGGGCTCTTGGGTGGCTCAGCAGATTAAGCGTCCAACTCATGGTCCATGAGTTCAAGCCCTGAGTCGGGCTCTGTGCTGACAACTCAGAGCCTGGAGCCTGCTTCAGATTCTGTGTCTCCCTCTCTCTTTGCTCCTCCCCCACTCATGCTTTTTCTCTGTCTCTCAAAAATAAATAAATGTTAAAAAAATTTAAAAAATAAACTTTTCACCATACTAACACCAAACCAATAAAACCAAATAAAATAAAAACCTCAAACTGAAGTCTTCATACTATGTATACAGCCAGTAAGCTACACATTTACAGCTATTCCTCTGTATTAAGTCATTTGACTCTTAACCCACCTGCTCTTCTGTTAACCAGGTAGGGTCCAAGCATGCCCCTCCTGGCTCGTCTTCTCTGCCCTACACCTGCGTTATAGCCCCTGCCCTGTAACTGGGAATTGTATCCACAAAACCAGACTCTCCATCTGGCTTATTCTCAGAGTATCTGGATCAGAATCAGAATCAGAATCTTTTTCAAACTGGAGTTTGGCTTTTAAAGTCAATATACATTTTCACAATTAGAGCCAGGGAATGTCATTTCAAATTTCTTTCTTTTCCATTGGAAATGGCACAGGCATAGAAAGGATTCAGGTTAGCTTTGGGAGTATGACATAGTGAACAAATCCTTGGTGAAAAGTCTGATGAACATAGCTTTTAATCTTGTCTCTGTCATTTCTTAGCAGCATGAACTTGTTCAAGTCCCTCAGCTCTATGGAGTTTTCATTCTCTCATATGCAAAATGGAGATACTAATGACGGATTGTTATAAGGATTAAATGGGAAAGTATATAAGAAAGTACGAAGAAACCCATAAAAGTGTTATTGAAACATAGAACATTGTTATGATTGATGCTTTTAATATTTAAATGTAAACTTGTCTTGAATTTCTTTTCTTTTATTGAAATCACTTACTTTTCTTTTTTCTAGAATGCAATTAACAAAAGACCATATAAAAAGGGGAATAACTAAATCACATGGCAAGGTTTTAATGGAATATATTGATCTGATACAATATTTTCCTCAACATTTCATTCTTAGAACAGATATTTATTGAGTACTCACTATGGGGCAGACATCATTCTAGCCACCAAGTATATAGAGATGAACAAGAAACCTGCCCTCTTGGGATTTATATTTTGAAATAGGGAGACAGATCATAAACACTTAGGCAAATAAGTATGCAATTAAATGTGGTTTAAGTGATTTAAGGTAAAAGATAAATCAGGATATGGAAATAAAAAGTGACATTAGGAAAAAGAGGCACTCTTATTTATTATTTAAAAACAATTTAAGGTTTATTTTTGAGAGAGGGAGAAAGAGACAGGGGGAGGGGCAGAGAGAGAGGGAGACACAGAATCTGAAGACAGGCTCCAGGCTCTGAGCTGTCAGCACAGAGCCTGATGCAGGGCTCAAATCTATAACTGTGAGATCATGACCTGAGCCGAAGTTGGATGCTTAACCCAAAGAGCCACCCAGACGCCCCAGGACCTTTTTTAAATAGTATTGTCAGAGACCGCCTCTCAGAGCGAGGGACATTTGAGCAGAGATATAAGGGCAGGAAGAAGCCATCCAGGTGCCTGAGGACTGAGGGTTCTAGGTAGAGGAAGTGACAAATTCAAAGCATCAAAAGTCAGAATCAGCTTGATACAGTCAATGAATGGAAAAAGGAGCACTGCTACTAGAACAAAGTGAGAGAAAAGCAGGAGGTAGGGGATGAAATCTGAGTTGGGAAGGGCTGGGTCATGGGGAGCTCTATGGGTCACCGTATGGATGAGGATGTACATTTTGTTCTCAATATTGTTAGGTCTGACATGGAGTCAGATCGCTCAGCCGCTAATGGAGGAGAATTGGTTTTCAGGCAACAGGAATGAAACAAAGGAGAGCAGTCGCGGAGAGATGTGATGCTGGTTCTGAGGGGTTGTAGCAGGCAGTGTAGTGGGGACTGGTGAGATTCTGAGTGTCCTGCGCATGTGGAGCTGACAGGACTTGCTGGTGTATCATGTGTGAGCGTTAGGTTAGGAGTATCAGTCATGGCTTACCGGTTTGGGGCCTGACATATTGGGTGAGTGTTATTTCCACTTAATGGGATGGGAAAGATGAGGGGAAAGGCAAATAGGATGGGGATGGGGGGTTGAGATTAAAAAGGTCTGTTCCAGGGGCACCTGGGTGGCTCAGTCGGTTGAGAGTCCGATTTCAGCTCAGGTCATGATCTTGTGGTTCGCGAGTTTGAACCCTGTATAGGGGTCTGTGCTGGTAGCTCACAGCTCAAAGCCTGGAGCCTGCTTCAGATTCTGTGTCTCCCTCTCTCTCTGCTCCTATCCTGCTCGTGCTCTGTCTCTCTGTATCTCTCTCTCTCTCTCTCTCTTAAAAGTAAATAAACATTAAAAATTAAAAAAAAAAAAAGGTCTGTTCCAGACAGGGGGGGTTAAAATCAAGACTCTTGTTAGCCATGCAAGTGGGGACATCAAGTAAGGAGCTGGATGTTTGCACCTAGAACTGAAGAGGAAGGGCAGGGCTGGTGATACAGAGAGTATTGAAACCTGAGGACTGATGGAATCATATAGGGAGTGAGTGTACTTACAGAAGAGAAAACAGATAAAAACCCTTGAGCACCACGAAGAGATGGTCAGGAAGAGGAGGAGATACTGGCAAAGGGGTGGGGGGAAGGGGCATCCAGGATGGGAGGAGAAACATTTTAAGTAGACTGTTGTAGAAGCACAAAGAAAACTAAGGAGCAATCGAATGTGTCAAAAGCTTTTCACAGGTGAGGTAAAATAAAGCCAGAGGATTGACATTGCATTGGTAACATGGAGGCTGTTAGAGACCTTCCAATAGGAGTTTTAATGCCATGCTAGCATGAAGTCCTGTTTGGAGTGGAACAAAGAGAGAATAAGTGGGAGAAAAATGGTGTCAGTAACTATAGACAACTTCTTGGGCTTCCCTCCTCCCCCACCCCGGCCCAAGTAAACACAAGCAGAGAAATAGGCAGTACCTGAAAGACTAAGCGGGGTCTGTGGTTTTTATATAGATACAGAGAGTGATTAAAGGAGATAGGACGGGGACTAAATCAAGGATGTGATGAAATTGATGAGGAAGAATTATAACCGGAATTTCCAAAAACTCAGTTTCATGAGACTAAATGGGATTTTGAACCTATGTTTGTCAACAAGGGTGATCCATCCCATTTTAAACCTAAATGGAACGTTTGAGCGCCTCGATGGTCAGGTGGTCTGTATGACGACCACAGTTATCTGAGGCTTATCAAAGTCCCTCCTTGTTCCTGAATTTTCATGGAACCATCCAGTCTTTTACCATGAAGTATAATGTTACCTGTAGGCTGTTTGTCATAGCCTTTTACAAATTGAGAAAGTTCCCTTCTATAACTAGTTTGCTGAGAGATGTTATCTTAAAAGGGTGTTGGATTTTTTTAAATGCTTTTCATCCATCTATTGTGGTAAATCAATGCTCTTTAAATGTTAATATGGTGAATATATCAGTTGATTTTTAAACATTGAAGCAACCTTGCAGTCTCGAGGTAAACTCCATTTGGACATAATGTATTACCTTTCTTATGTATTATTGAATTGATTTGCTAGAATTTTGTTAACTATTTTTGCACTTACATTTATGAGTGATATTGGTAAGCAGTTTTGTTTTTTTATGATGGTTTTGTTTGGTTTTGGTGTCAGAGGGGGATGGGTTCATAGAATGAACTAGAAATTATTTTTTATTTAAATATTTTTCTCAAGGGTTTTATGTAGAATTGGTATTATTTATTTATTAAATATTTGATAAAACTCTTCAGTGAAGCTACCTGGGTCTGGAGTTCTTTTGTGTGTGTGTCTGTGTGTGTGTCTGAGAATAATTTTTAACTATAAATTCAATTTGTTCGATAGATACAGAGCTATTCAAGTTAGCCATTCTTCTTGAGTCAGATTCTTTAGTTTGTGTCTTTGCAGTCATTTGCTATTTAATCTAAGCTGTCAAAGTTGTTGACATAGTGTTTTTTCATAATATTTCCTTAGTATCCTCTTAATATCTGAAGCATCTATAGTAATGTCAGCTTTCTCATTTCTGATATTGACAACTTGTATCTTCTCTCCTTTTCTGGATCATTCTGTCTGGCTACAGGTCTATCCTTTGTATTTACCTGCACAAATAACCACCTCCCAGTTTTATTGTTGGTGTTTTTTTTTTTCTTCTCATGTTCTGCTGTTTTCTATTACATTGGTTTTTGTTCAGGCCTTTATTATTGTCATTACTATTATTTTTATTATTTTTTTAAGGTGGAGGCCGAGGTCATTAGGTTGAAGCCATTCTTGTTTCCTAATATAGTTGTAAGCTATGCATTTCCCTCTAAGTACTGTTTTATATGCATCCCACAAATTCTGATACATTGTGCTTTCATTTTCACTCAGGGAAAATGCTTTCTAATTTCCCTGTTGATTTCTTCTTTGGCCAACATAGTATACCTTTTCCAAATATTGGTGGATTTTCCAGATATCTTTCTGCTATTTATTTCTTGTTTAATTCCATTTTGGTTGGGTCCATTTTGTATGCAAGTAACCCAAGGCTGAGAAAATATTCAATATCTCTTTCTTTTGTCCCTGAAGGCAAATTCTCTACTCTCCACTTTGATTTGTGTCTTCAAGGCTATCTGTATAGATTGCAACAACGAACACTCTTTTGCTTTTGCATTTCCTTTTGCCTTGCTCTTTGTCTTTCAGTGGGGAGCACTGCCAGGAGACTGGTGGGAAGAAGGTGAGGCATATGTGGCCAGGGTGCTAATTTCCCTAGTACTCTCCTTACAGAGACACTCTTCTTAGATGATTCCTTGGGACAACAATCAATCAGTGTGCTCCAGAAAGCTTTCTCTGCTTCTGACTTACGATGACTGCTCTCTCTTCCAGCCTTTAGAAGTAGTCAAGGAATCAGTCCTATAATTACTAGTCCCTGAATACTGCACTATCCCTTAGGGGTTGTAAATAGCTCCTTTACTAAGTTTCCTCAAATTATCCCAGTTTGAATGTGCCATCTGCTTCTTCCAGGACCCTGACTGATACGGAGAGGATTTTGAAAGGTGAAAGAGCTGTTCCTGGGGAGCTAAGAGGAGAAACAACCCATACATTCTACAACCTATTGTTAATTGTCTTTAATGTTCCTGTAAGTAAGTGCCAAGTGAGTGGAATAGATAGTAATAGCTATAGGGATTCCAGAGTTGGCGGGGGAAGCACTCCAAATAACAAATCCAATTCTAAGTTCTGTCCAATTTGGGAATACTTTTCCGTATTTTTCGAAGCAGAGAAAGCACTAATCCAAATTCTGAACTAAGAAATAAGAAGATTTTCTGTAAGAGGTGGAATTCAGCCAGGCAGTTAAAACATACAGTGTATTTGAATAGGCAGAATTGCAGCATGAAGACATATGCTAACCTGAGAATCGTCTCTAATTATTTAATGTATATTCTTTGTTTCTCCCAACCTGCATATTTTTCTGAAAAAGCTTATAATAGTGCTCTGTCACTTATTTCCTCCATCAGAAGATGTGGCAAGTATGTGGGAAAGCCAGGCATTTGAATTAGTGCTAGGGTAGTATGCTTTGGCCCTATTTCTAGGGAACAAGACCAAAATTATCCTGGTAAGCAGGATGGGAACAAAGATAAATTACAATCACAACTGACACAAAGAATCAAATGAGCAGTGATATCAGCCTTATGTTCAAGAGGAGGATTTAAGGGGCACCTGGGTGGCTCAGTCGGTTAAGCGTCCAACTTCGGCTCAGGTCACGATCTTGCGGTTTGTGAGTTTGAGCCCCGCGTCAGGCTCTGTGCTGACAGCTCAGAGCTTGGAGCCTATTTCAGATTCCGTGTCTCCCTCTCTCTCTGCCCCTCCCCTGCTCATGCTCTGTCTCTCTCTGTCAATGACAAATAAACGTTAAAAAATTTTAAAATAAAAGAGGCGGATTTAAGTCAACTGACAAACAACGAAATATTAAGCCAAGAGCAGAGAAGATCAATAATATATTGGGAAGTACAGTAAAGGGTACCATGAATTAAAAACATTCAGGAAATATGTGGTGAGAAAAGAAAACTTTTTAGTATTTATTATTACTGAGTACTGTCCAAGAAGCCTTGAAGTGATACTTTAATAAATATCAATGGGGTGGATGAAAGAATGGTTAAGTGAATACTTCTATAGACAGCAGGTAAATTTCTATAAGAGAACCCTTATGGGCTGAAATGAATTAATGTGCTCAGGCTCTCAGATATTGAGACTACAGGGAGGTAAGGTTAGGGTGAAGAGAGATACACATATGTATGTCAGTGATGAATGGTTCTCTGGAAAAACACTGAAATGTGGACCCAAGCAAATGAGTTGTGACTTTATTAACTGCTATGAGGCAAAAGTAGACCAAACTATATGAGCGCTTCTCATAAGCTAATGGTGTTGCATCTTTTTTTTAAAGTTTATTTATTTATTTTGAGAGAGAAAGAGAGAGAGCATGAGAAGGGGAGCGTCAGAGAAAGAGAGAGAGGGAGAGAGAGAGAGAGCAAAGAGAATCCCAAGCAGGCTCCACAATGCCAGCTCGGAGCACCATATGGAACTCAAAGCCATGGACCATGATATCATGACCTGAGCCAAAACCAAGAATTGGACGCTTAATCAACTGAGTCACTCAGGTGCCCTTAGTTTTGCGTCTTTTAAAACTTAGTTGACATTTTTTATTTTTTTGAAGAAAAGAGAGTGAGGGGGAAGGGCCTAGAATGATAACTGCTGGAGCTAGCACTCAGCTTCTCCCTTTGCCCTCATGGAGTTCAGCTTTGGTTTCAAATGGTATATCTCCCACTCACCAGTCTGAAAGCTTCCCTCATTCTTCTTGAAAAGGAAGTAGGGACTTCCTGTTATTATTCAAGCATGTCCCTTAGAGATCTTAATCCAGCCCCCTTATGACATTCAGACTCTTCTCAAAAAGAAAGACTTCCAGGAGCTTGTTATTAATGAAGACAAGCCTGAGAGCTTTGAAGTACCACTTTAATAAATACCAATTGATTATAGAAGTGGCATTAAACCAATTCCTACCCACAGGCATTGTGAGTAACAACTTTTCTAGTTTCATTTTTATAATAATCCTCTTTTCCACATTGATCTGCTATGTTACTTGTATCATATTTCAAAATTCCATGGGTATGTTCGTCTTTTTATGGGCTCTCTGTTCTACTCTATACCATTTGTCAATATGTCTATGTCTTCATTAATGCACACGGTCTCAATTACTGTAGCTTCATCATAAATCCTGTTATATGACAAGACATTTCTTCTCTTCTAGCTGTTTTTAGACATATCCTAATTATTATTGGCCCTTTACAACTTTACAGAAATTTAAGAATAAGCCTTGTTCAAAGTCCAGGTAGGACTTCGACTGGAGTTGCACTGAATCTACAGATCAGTTTGGGGTGTATTGGTGTCTCCATGATATGTTTCTGCCACAAATGTGATCCTCTTTCCAATTATTTAGGTCTTTTTGAATGTCTCTCACTGAAATTTATAAGTGTATAAATGTATAAGACTCCTAGACTTATACATCTTTGGTTAGATTTATTTCTAAATATTTTACAGTGTTATGTGCTATGTGATATCTTTATTTAAAATTTACATTGTCTTATTATTTGCTACTGGTATATAGAAATAAGATAGGGGGACCCCTGGGTGGCTCAGTCAGTTAAATGTCTGACTCTTGATTTTGGCTCAGGTCATGATCTTTGTGAGATTGAGCCCCATGTTGGGCCCTGTGCTGACAGTGCAGAGTCTGCTTGGGATTCTCTCTCTCTCCCTCTCTGTCTGCCCCTCCCCGACTCATACTATTCTTCTCTCTCTCTCTCTCTCTCTCTCTGAAAATAAATAAATAAACTTAAAAAATAAATACTTTTGGATTTTATATTTTCCCTTTAAAAATTTCTTAATTCTCCTGTTATTTATACTGTTTATCATGTTTATATATTTTATATATATTTTTATAATAATTCTTTGTTGAATCTTTATGGTTTTCCCTGTAAATAATATCATCTATTTTTTTCTTCTTTTTTAAGCCTTATACTTTACTTCTTTTTCCTATCTTTTTCTACTGACTAGGAAATTAGATATCTATCTCATACCATACAAAACAAACAACTTCAGATGCATTGAAGACTCAATTATCAAAAATAAACTTTTCATAGATAATCTAAGGTAGGAAACTTTTTCTTCAACAAGATATAAAAACTATTAACCATAAAAGAAAAAATATATACATTTGTGGAGATTAAAATGAAAACTTCTGATAATCAAAAGACAGCTTAAAGAAAGTGAAAAAAAAGCCCAATAAGCTATAAATAGGAAAGATTATAAATGCCACACTTACAATTGATAAAGATTAGTCATTCTGTTTAGTGGATAAAGAACTTCTATAATACAATGTTAAAAAGGAAAAAATACTATTTCACAGAAGAAAATATGTTTATGGCCAATAACCATATTTAGAAATATTCAACTTGATCAGTGATGAGAGGAAATGCAAAGTAAGACCATAATTTCATAACACATTTTACTCCTGCTGTTGATAATAATGTTAGATGTCTAATGATGCTAAGTATTAAAGAGTACACAAATCAATAGGATCTTTTACCAGTTGCTAGTAAGAGTATAAATTGGTATAAGATCTTTGGAAAATAAGGCACTATCTTGGAAAATTGAACAGTTGCACACCTTAAAATCCAGCAATTCAATTTTTTGGTATATACCCAAGAGAAATCATTGCATAGGACTACCAGAAGTCATTATGGACATTATCGTTGTCCATGATAGTAAAAACCTGGAAAAGACCTTAAAAGCATGAAAAATTCTATATTCAAACAGTGGAATATTACAGACCAGTGAATTAGATCGACCTCATATATTCACTAGGACATGAATGAATCTTACTAGTTTAATGGAAATGAAAATATCAAATTCCAGAAGACTATAAACAGCATAATATTCTTTTACAAAATTCAAAACAAGTAAACTAAATAATGTATTGCATAGCCATACATATATAGTTCTAAAGCTATTAGATATGAAGGAGAATAAGTAATATAAAATCAGGGATTGCATTTATTTTGGGGTAGAAGGGCAGGATTAGGATGAATATATAAATAGGCAAAAGTTATTGTCAAAGTTTTAATTACTGGGTTTCATGGTGCATTATTACTTATTATATTATTAAAATTAATTGATAACTAAGTTAATGTCATATATGGACTACTGATGATTGGTGATCATGAACTAAGGATTACAATTGATCCAATTCTGTATGCCTGAGCTTCTTTAAAATCATATATAACAAGACCACTTCGGCACTGAAATCAATTGCTCTCCAGGACCTCTCAGAGAGCAGAGCAAAGGATGAAGAGAAAAGAGAAGTACTTTAGTAACAAGTACCACAGAAAGGCTCTGATGCCTGAATAACTATACGTCCTCTCAAGCAAACTGTGGGGTGTGTTTTTCTGAGTCATTTGGATAATATTAGCCAAAGCCCTCTGTTTTCTATTCAAAGGTTCGCAGAATTTGACTGTTAATATGGATGCTAGATTTCATCTTCTCCAATGATTGAAAAGACTCTCAGATGTTTTTTATAGTTGCTTGGCTTGTGTGACCTTTACTTTTAAACTAGCTATTATAATATTGTCTTTTCTTAGACCGATCTTGTTTTTGTTTTGTTTTGTTTTGTTTTATTTTGTTTTGTGTTTTTGAGGTTTGCTCTTAGGGCAATATATAATTTAACTTTGAAGTATGATGGTACTGCCTTAGGGATCCCCTGGTTAATTTTACTAGTGAGGCATATTTTTTTTCGTTAAAGGGTACCCCTCATCCCTTTTCCTTTCAGGACCTTACAGCACTTGTCAGAGCCACAGTGGTGAGGGCAGGGGAAAGAATCAGGGGAAGGGACAAGAGAGGGCATCAAGACCTAACATAGAGACATAAGGAATGTTTGAGGTGGAAAGGGCAGTAGAAGTCTTATAAATTATAAAGCTGAAGCAGAGAGATATGAAAATATTTACTTAAAATCACTCAGTTGATTAAGTGATTAATTCAAAGGTATTGTTGTGGCTAGTGGAAAAGCCAGAAAAGGAACCCGTTTCTCTTGGCTTTGAAATAATGCACGTCTTATTTCACCATGCCACCCTTCATCACCAGCTTGTACCCAGAGAGGGGGCCAACTCTTTTTCCTGTTTCATTTATACCTGCAAGTATCTAATGTATAGCCTCTTAGTACTTGAGATTCCACTAAACAGGAGAGGTATCAGGTTACTTTAAAATTTCCTATGGAACTCTTCATAGCCTGAAAGAAAGAGATAGCTCAATTCTTGCTGCCAAGACACCCAAGAAGGGTTATCACCAGGTGGCATACACAGAGTCCCAAAGGAGGTCCCGAATTACCTGAGTTAGTACCAGTCATGAGAGGAGGGGGCTATGGAAGGTGCAAGGTGGAGAGGTGGGGATGAGGTGTAGACAATTAAAACCCCCAGTGTTTTGGAATTCTGTAGACAGAATATGAGATGTCTATAGTGCTTTCTCCTCCCATGAGTTTATTTGTCTACCTGTAGCCTAAGACATATATAATAAACTGAGTATCTAGACTATTCCATTTTATTGCATAGTCACTTGAACTTGTTTTCTTTGAACTGTGTCTTCCTTTTTTTTTTTTTTTGTTGCAGCCTGCCTTTTAATTAAACTCCTAATATATCTATTTAAGGCCTCCCCAGACTGATTAATCAAGTGCACCAGGAAACTGAAATTCCATCATAAAACAGTTCCTAATGGGTGAGGGGGGATTATTAAATTGCTGTTTTATTACCCAAATTGACAAAGATCAGTGATGAAGAGTGAGCATCCTAGAGTCGCATGGCAACACGCTCATCTAATTAATGAAGTGACACTTTTATGCTGTGAAGTGGCGAAAGGACTTGACAAGACTCATGGCTTTTCTCATTGACGCTAACAGCTGGAATGATGTTTCTGAATGTTTTCATGAGATTTGGCAGTAATATATTACCCCTGTCACACTTAAAGAAAGAGGGAGGGGCGATTACATTCTTTCTTTTTCCACTGTTGGTGAATCCCAATAGGAAGACAATGCTGAGAGCCCAGTGCTCCCTGGGCTCCCATCTTATCTAACTATCAATGTCCACCCCCTCCACCATTCGCAACACAATCAGGTATCTCTATTGTGAATCTTCTTGACTTTTTTTTTTTTTTTACCTTTTCTGGGGGAAGATGGAGAAATCAACAGAGACTGACATTAATTTTCCCAGGGAGAAAAGAAAATAAAAGCATAAGGCACTGACACATAGTTAATGATTCTGAATTCATAAACCAAGGGGATTGAAAACAGAAAACTGGGACTTATTCTGAATAAATCAGACATGAATAATATCGATGAATGTTTTCAGTGACCATAAAGTCTGTGTCTATATCAGAAAAAAAGGCAAGTGATTTAATCTTTTTAGGTTTTTTTTTTTTGTTATTTTGTTTTTTTTATTTTCGGTTTGTTTGTTTGTTTTAAGTATCTGTTGCCTGGCTACTTCTGTTGTTTGGCCAAATATCTGGCACTCTGTGTGTTTTGATTCTGCTCAGATGGGCAAAGGGGATCAGATGGATTTGAGAACTGTGACTCTCTTGAGTCTATAAGAGTCCTCTGGAGATCAGATGCAGAAAAACAGGCACCATGGTACTAGAAAAGCAATCTTGCTTCTGATGTTTTAGCTGTTCTATTCTTTAAATATTTCCCCTCCAAACATCCTCTATTAATGCGAAAGAAAAAAAAAACTGTCTTTCTCTTACATGGTTTTCCTTGGTTGATATGGGTGGGTCCAGCCTCAAAATTCAACCAGATCTAACCCCAAGATTATGTGTGTGAAGCTTGGTCCTGAAAACTAACTTTATTTTGAAGATAAATGATTATACATGTAAATTTCAACTCCCTGTGGAGCTGCTTGGCTGAGAAGGATTTCTGGGCTTGGCATAGCTCAGTGGTAATTATCTAGACTTGAACACAGTTTTTGTTTCAAGGGGAAAGACATTTGGCAGCAGCTCCTGCAGGCTCGAAAAGGCCACATCGCTTTTTCCCTGGGATGCCAAAACCTCTAATTTCCAGACGTAAAATGTTAATGCTCTTCTCTCACCCATATCCTGGTCCTCCCCCAGCTCTGAGGAACAGGTATGGCTTTTTCTGGAACACTCACATCACAGGAAACAACCGAGCTTACAACCTGGCAGAATTCCTCTCAGTGCCAGTGTAACATTTAGGCCAGTCCATGTCTAATGGCTTTCAAATCTGCACAGCCAAACATGTGTCTCACTTGAAGGGATAAACCAGAGTTACTCAAGCAAATGATACATAAGCTTTTTGTACAATCCACTGAAAAGATTCATCTCTTTTTCTTCTTGAGACGGCAAGAGGAACAACAACAGCAACTTTTTAAAGCATCAGGTATATGCCAAGTGTTGTGAAAACCAATGCAGAGATCCCAAACCAGAAGACACAGGTCTTGACTTTTAAAGCTCTGTGATCTGTTTGGGTAATAATAACAAAACCAACAGAGTATGTTTCCAAGGCCCTGCATGAGCAATGGAAAACTATTGTGTGAGTGTGTGAGTGTGTGTGTGTGTGTGTGAGTGTGTGTGTGTGTGTGTGTGACAGAGAGGGAGAGAGAAATGGGATGAGAGGGAGAGTATGTAGTATATTCATATATTCTTCCAAAAAGCACAGTGTATAATGAGGACTAATATCTTCAAGGAGCCCACAGATGATGGAGAACACATTGTACGAACAGATCATTCTTTCAACAAATATTTATTGTGTACTTACTATAAGCCAGGCACTATGCTCTATGATGGGGAGATAATGCTCAAAGGCTCATTATGGTTTTTGCCTTTATGGGTTTTATAATCATGCACTCATTTAAAAGAATAATTCAGAGTGCTAACTATAAAACTGTAGATGGGATTTGAAATAAAATCAACCTATGTTCAAATCTTAGTTCTTTAATATACTGCCTATATGGCTAGGTAAGTTAGTAAACCTCTTTAAGCTTTGCTTTCCTCTTCTGGATAATAGGTATAATAGTACCTACACTGGTGTTATAGTGATTAAAGGAGGTAATTCAACTACACCACCTATGGCAGTGTCTGCTACATCACAGGTACTCAATAAATAGTACTTATTTATAGATATAACCAGCGATTTTCTTTTAAAAAGTAAGTGATGGTGGTATGTAGGTTGGGCATTCAAGCTATATTAGGGGTGCAGGTGACCTGAGCTGGACTTGAAGAATGAGAGGAGTTAAGGAGTAGAGAAGCAGTGCATAAAGGCCCAGAAAGCAGGAGGTTACCCAGGCTGGAGATAGAGTGCTAAGGGGTGGGGGAAAGTAGTGGTGAAGGATTATGTCAAACAGGAAAACTGGAACCTGACCATGAAGGGCCTAGTATTTCTTGCTAAGAAATCTGGATTTTCCCAAACAAAAGCTGAGGAACTTCATTACTGCCAGGCCTGCCTTACAAAAAATGCTAAAGATATTTCCTTGAATGGAAGCAAAAGAAAGCTAATTATACCATAAAAGCACACAAGGTAGTGTAAATGTCATGTGTAATGGTAAATATATAGTCATAGTTAGATTCTGCAGTATGGTAATAGTGGTGCACAATTCACTTACTGCTCTTAGTTGAAAAGTTTAAAAAAGTTAAGATAGTAAAAATAACCATAACTACAATAATCTGTTATTAGTTACACAATATAAAAACACAGAACTTGTGTTTTCTTAATGATTATTTTTGAGAGGGAGACAAAGACAAAGTGTGAGTGGGGGAGGAGCAGAGAGAGAGGGAGACACAGAATCCGAAGCAGGCTCCAGGCTCTGAGTTGTCAGCACAGAGCCTGACGGGGCTCGAACTCATGAACCTCAAGATCATGACCTGAGCTGAAGTTGGCTGCTTAACCGACTGAGCCACCCAGGTGCCCCAAAAACACGTAACTTGTAATAGCAATGACTTAAAACTTGAGGGTGAGGAGAAATAAAATTGATGATTTCTCAGGCTTTTGGCTAAGATCAAGTGTGAATTCTGTTGAAATTAAGTTGTTCAGTTTAAAATAGGATGTTGCATGTTTAAGATATTTTCTGTGAGTTTCATGGTTACCAGTAGGGAAAATCCTATAGTAATTATGCAAAAGAACATGATATGGAAGAGAAAGCAAAAGACCCATCAAAATACCAAAAAGCATCAAAACACACACAAAAAAACAGCAGGATTAGAAACAAGGAACAAAAGACCTACAACACAACCAGAAATCAATGAATAAAATGACAATATCAAGTCCTTACCTATCAATGATTACTTTTAATGTAAATTGGTTAAATTCTATAATCAAAAGACAGAGAATGGCTGACTGGATAAAAAAACAAGAGCCAACAATATGTTGCTTTAAAGAGTCTCACTTTAGCTTTAAAGACATGCATAAACTACAAGTTGAAGAGATGGCAAAGACATATCAAGCAAATAACAACCAAAAAAAACAAAAAAGAAAAATAAGAGTTGCTATACCTATATCAGACAAAATAGACTTTAAACTGAAAGTGGTAAAAAGAGAAAAAGAAGGCCATTATGTAATGATAAGGGGGTCATTTCATCAAGAAGATATAACAGTTGTAAACATTATTCACCCAACATTGGAACACTTAACTACCTAAAGCAAAAACTATGCCATTAACTTCTCTGATCATCATGGCATGAAACCAGAAATTGATAACAAGAGGAAAACTGGAAAGTTCATGAACACATGAAAATTACACAAAGCCTTTCTGAAAAACCAATGTATCAAAGAAGAAATTAAAGGGTAAGTTAAAAAAAAGTGTTTTGAGACAAATGAAAATGGAATCACAACATAGTAGAACCTGTGGAATGCAGCAAAAACTCTTCTAAGAGGAAAGCTCATAGTAATAAATGCCTATGTTAGGAAGAAAGAAGGATCCCAAATAAGCAACCTCATTCTATACCTTAAGAATTTAGAAGAAAAAAAAAGAGCAAATGGAGCCCAAAATTAGAAGAAGAAAAGAAATAATAAATATTAGAGCAGAAATAAATAAGAGAACAGAAAACCAATAGAAATGATTAACCAAGCTAAAAATTGGTTCTTTGAAAAGATAAACAAATTTGACAAACCTTTAGTTAGACTAATTAAGGAAAAAGAAAAAAGACCCAAATAAATAAAATTATAAATAAAAAAGGAGACATTACAACTTATACCACAGAAATTCAAAGGATCATAAGAAGTTACTGTGAACAATTATAAGCCAACAAACTGGACCACCTAGAAGTGGAAAAATTCTTAGAAACATACAGCTTACCAAGACTGAATCAGTAAGAAATAGAAAAGCCAAATAGAAAAACTACTAGTTTTTTTTTAAATACTTATTCATTATTTGAGAGAGAGACAGAGACAGAGCACGAGTAGAGGAGAGGCAGACAGAAAGGGAGATGCAGAATCTGTAGTAGGCTCCAGGCTCTGAGCTGTCAGCACAGAGCCTGATGCGGGGCTCGAGCCCACAAACAGAGAGATCATGACCTGAGATGAAGTCAGACACTTAGCCAACTGAGCCACCCAGGCTCCCTTAGATGAATTACTAGTAAGGAAATTGAATCAGTAATCAAAAATCTCTCAATAATTTTAAAAAGGCCCCTATGACTATGTTGGTGAATTTTACCAAACATTGAAAGAATTAACATCAATCCTTCTCAAGCTCTTCCAAAATGTTGAAGAAGAGGGAACACTTTCAAACTTATTTATGAGGCTAACATTATCCTGATACCAAAATCAAAAAAGGATGCTACTAGAAAAGAAAACTATAAATATCCTTAATGAATACAGATGCAAAATAGCAAACCAAATTCAACAGCACTGAAATAATCATTTACCATGATAAATGATAAAATGGGATTTGTCCTTGGGACTTAAGGATGGTTCAGCATATGCAAATCAATCAAGGTGATACATCACATTAATAGAATGAAAGAAGAGAATTATATGATCATCTCAATTGATGGAGAAAAGGGATTTGACAATATTCAATATCCATTCATGATAAAAACTCTTAACAAGTTAGACATTGAAGAAACACATTTCAACACAATAAAGGCCATATATGACAAGTTCACAGCTAATATCATACACAATGGTGAGAGGCTGAAGCCTATTCTCTGATATCAGGAAAAAGAAAAGGGTGCCAACTCTCACTACTCCTTTTCAACATAGTACTGGAAGTCCTACTAGAGTGATCAGGAAGGTAACAGAAATAGAAGGTATCAGAATTCGAAAGGAGGAAGTATAATTTTTTATATTTGCAGATGACATGATTTTATATACAGAAAATCCTGAAGACTCAACCAAAACTTTAGATTGAATCAATCAATTCAGTAAAGTTACATGTACAAAACTAACATGCAAAAATCTGTTTATTTCTATACACTAACAACAAATTTTTCAAAAAAAGATCCCATTTATGGTACCATTAAAAATAAAATACATAAGAACAAATTTAACTAGAGAGGTGAAAGATATCTACTATGAAAAGTACAAGGCACTGATGAAAGAAGACACAAATAAATGGAAAGGTATACCATGTTTATATATTGGAAGAATTAATATTGTTAAAATGTCAGAACTACTGAAAACCATCTATAGATTCAATACAATGTATAGATTCCAATGAGATTTTTACAGAAGTATAAAACACATTCTTAAAACCTAGATGCAACCAGAAAAGACCATGAATAGCCAAAGAAACCCTGAGAAAGAACAACAAATCAGGAGGCATCACACTACCTGGTTTCAATCTATACTATAAGGTTTTAGTCATCAAGACAGTATGGTAACAGCATAAAAAAACAGACAAATCAACCAATAGAACAGAATTGAGAGCCCAGAACTAAACCCAAGCATATATGGTCAACTAACATTTGATAAAGGAACCAAGAATACTCAATGGAGAAACGACCATCTCTTTAATAAATGGTGCTGGGAAAATTGGATATTCAAATGCAGAGGAATGAAACTGGACACATTCATTACACCACTCACAAAAATTAACTCAAAATAGATTAAAGACTTAAATGTAAGACCCCAAACCATGAAACTTCTAGAATAAAATATAGGAGCAAATCTCCTTAACATGAGTCTTGGTAATGATTTCTTGAATATGATACCTAAAGCACAAACAACAAAAAAAATAAATAAAAAAGTGGGACTAGATTAAACTAAAAAGCTTCTGCACAGCAAAAGAAACCATCAACAAAGAGAAAAGAAAACCTATGAAGTGGGAAAAAATACTTGCAAATCATATATCTGATAAGGGGTTAATATCTGAAATACATAAAGAACTCATACAACCCAACAGCAAAAAAGCAAATAACTCAATAAAAAATGGGCAAAGGACTTAATAGAGATTTCTCCAAAGAAGATATTTAAAAGCCAGTAGTTGCATGAAAAAATGCTCAACATCACTAGTCAATAGGGAAATGCAAATTAAAATCACAATGAGATATCACTTCATTGCCTGTTAGATTTGCTATTGTCAAAAAGAAAAACAAGAGATAATAAATGCTGATGTGGATGTGGAGAAAAGAAAATCTTCGGGTATTGTATATTCTTTAAAAAATTATTCTGCTCTCTACTTTGCCTTTTTTCTCTGAGTGTCCTTTTCCTGTTTGACTTGGTCTCTATCTTTCATGATGGTAGTACTCCTCAAATGTTGTGAGATCTTAAATATGAATTAATACCATGAAGTTGGAAAGGATGTCTGTAAGTCAAACTTCCCATTGCTCAACCTTAAATTAATCCTACTGTTAACCTCATTTCCCACCATGGCCATCTGAGGGATCTGGGGCCTCCAATTCCTGAGGTGTTCCAGTGTTCTCTGTCTGGGTCTGCTTCCTGCTTGTTGCTTTCTTTCTCTGTACTCACACAGAGTCCAGCTTTCTCTGCTATGTGAAGGCATTTACCATGAGTCAATTTTTCATCTTCCAGAAAACCATCAAAATCCCTTTTCTGGTGTCATTTCTCTTCCAAACTTTTTATCTTTGTGGGTTTATGATGTATTGGACTTCAGGGGGGGAGAAGGCAGTTTACCTTATTTAGAAGGGTGTTATTATTATAAAGACTTATAAATATTTGGATTTAAAATCATGAAGTAATTTATTGTTGCAAAAAGACACTCCTCTAAGACTAGTGTTCAATGTTTATACTTTTGAAGCTTGTAGATAGAGGCAATGGGATCATTTGATTAGTGGCAGAAATTTGCTGTCTGTGGTTTGAAAGGCATAATGGGAAATTTATCTTTAGGACAGTCTCTTCTTTATTCTGTGATAGAATCACTTTGGTTGGGTTTCTTATTCATGTATTGTTTCATTTTGTTCTGTTTAGGGTAGTTCTACATGATTTTGAAGCAAACAAAGACACAAATGCTTTACTCATTCATTCATTCATTCATTCACAACCCAACCATTCCTTCATCTGTTAATTTACTTATATAATAGATATTATAAAACCCTTACTCAATGCCTTGCCTAAACCTCAGGGTAGGAGGCAGACATAATAGCTGTCCACATGTTTTGTCTAACAATGTAAAAAGCTATGTCAAGAGGTTGGAGGATGGGCATAGCTGTAAAACAGTGTTTTTTCTCCAACTTTTGTGTCTAGACCAGCATCATCATCAACACCTAGAAATTTGTTAGAAATGTCAATTCTCAGACCCTACCCTAGATACACTGATTCAATGACTCAGCTGGTTTGAAAAAGACCTTCAGAGGATTCCAACGCATAATAAGGAGTTAAAATAACTTCTCTTAAAAAAAGTTTTAATTAAAAAAATAAAGTCAGTTTCTGTATGTGAACCAGATAATAAAGCTGTGGAGTGTCGTTTTTCTGCAAAAAAGGAGATAGGCCATGGAAGAAAGGGCTCTGAAATAATGGGATTTCCAGTGGTTTATTTCTTTAAATACATTCATTCTATATTCAGACTTTTTTTTTTTAAACAAGGACATGCTAGTCCCTGTCTTATTGGAGGTTTCTATGATTATTCTTTTGGTTTATTTAATGTATTTTGGAATCCATTTTCTGGTTGGATATTGCAGTAAGATTCTTCTATTTTGTTATTTATGTTAAAACCATAGACACCTCTGGATGCTAACAGAATGAGCACATCAGCTGTGAATGTTGTCCCTACACTATAAGTTTTGCTAGTTCTAGTGTAACCTTTGCCAATGGCACACCAGGGCCAATACTGCTCTCCATTGATATTTTATTAAGTTCATCTTGTAGCTTTTATTTTTTCCTGGGATGTAAGTGTTAGTTAATAAGAACTGAATTTTCTTAGTAATAACTTAGTATTTTCGACTCTACCTACTTCTTTCAATAATGGCTTAATATGTATGAATTGATTTTCCCATACCTTCTTTTCCTTTGGTTATATTTTTATCAGAAGGCTTCTTTCTTCTGTGCTCCTGTAAAAAGATGCCTGGGAGACTTGTCCCCAGTCCTTCATTCATGTTCAGACTGCCTTTATGTTTAGATTAAAGCTGTCATTCTACTACACAGATTATTCAACTGGGTTTGTTAATTACATACAATGACAGCAGCTGCAGTTGATGCTTTTCATTTCTTTTATGCCTGGGGAGGCATTATGGCATAATGGAAAAAGCAGTGGATTTCATGTCAGAGCTGGATCTGAAGTCTGCTTCCAGCAAAGTCACATGGCCTAAGAAAAAACTTTTACCTCTTTTTGTCACATTTGCAAAATTTTGGTATCATCTGATCTCTAAGGATCTTCCATTGCTAACACCCTGTGATTCTATGATACAGAGGTTCACAATCTGTACATGCACTATTTTGGGGATTTTGGCCATGAAAACCATTCCTATTTGGGAATCAGCAGTATGAGTGGGTTTGGAGGATTGGGAGCGTGTTTGAAGGGGGAGATTTAAAGTCAGTTCTTTACCCACCCTGAAGTCCCAAAAGCTTTTGCAGAAATCCATTTCCTAAAAAAAATTACCAGTATAGAAAATCAGGTTCTCACTATTAAGCTCATTGTTATGTGGATGAGTGTGGGTTGTCATGTTGCTTCTCTTGCACATTCACATACACCTTCAACCATTAAGATGTTCTGGATCAGCACAACTCTTGATTTCCATTCCCTATTCTTCAGATGAGAGTAATTTCTCATCATTCATGTCTATAAACATATTCTTGAAAATATTCATTATGTGTATACTTGTCTTGTCTCTCATATTACACTGGGGGTCCATCCTAGAAATTGAGCCTTGCTCATTTTGGAGACCTCTGTATTTAACACAGTGCCTGATACTAAGTGCTTACTGAATAAATGGAAGATCCTTTTTCTAGTAAAAGGGTCATTTGGATGGTGGTCTGTAGAATGGTGCCTGTCTATAAATTTTTTGTTACCAATCCATAATGAAAAAAGTACAAAAGTTAGAACAAATGATAGAAATTGTTATAAAAATTTGACATTGCTGCATCATCAAAATATGCTGAGTATATAAAATATATTTTGCATATTAACCTTGTATTCTACAAAGTTGCTAAAATCACTTATCAATTCTAGTTGTTTCTTGGTAGACTTATGGGGATTCAGTGATTGACATTGGCAAATAAAGTTTGATTTCCTCCTTTCCAATCTGTGTGCTTTGTTTTTTTCACCATGTTAGACTCTAAGATAATGTTGAATAGGATGATAAGATGGGGTATTCTTGCTTCATTCTCAATCTAAAGAGAAAGCATTTAGTTTTTCACCATTAATTTTAATGTTATCTAAAGGTTTTACCATAAATGTCCTTTATCAGATTGAGGAACACAAGTCTCTTGTATTCCATGTTTACTGAGAATTATTATTGTGAATCGGTGTTGAATTTTGTCCTTTGCTTTTCCTTGAAATCATATGGTTGCTCTTTTTTGATTGTCAACATAATGAATCACATTGATTGATTTTCAAATGTTAAACGTATTTTACATTCCTGGGATTTGCCCCAACTGGTCATGATGCATATATTGCTGGATTTGATTTGCTAAAAATTATGTCAGGAATTTTTGTATTTGTATTTATGAGGGATATTGATTGGTAATTTCTCTTACTGCAAAATCTTTGGTTTTAGAATTGGGGTAATATTAGCTTTCTCAAATCAGTTAGGGAGAGTTGACCTTCTCCTCCATTCTAGAATAGTTTTTGTAATTGGTATTATTTCTTCTTTAAATGTTGTATACAATTCACCAGTGAAGCTATCTAGTTCTGAAGTTTTCTTTGTAGAATATTTTAGTCTGTGATTTCAGTTTTAAAAATTAAATGTAAGACTGTTCATTTGTTTCTTCTTTAGTGAGCTTTTGGTAGTTTATGTCTTGTACAGAATTTTTTTATACATCATCAATGATGTCTCCTTTTTCATAAAGTTATTCAGAATAGTCTGTTATATTTTTAACATTTTTAGGACCTGTAGTAATGGCCTCTCTTCCAGTCCTAACTTTGATTATTAGTGTTACTTCTATTTTCTTGATTAGTCTGGCTAGTGTTTCCAATTGTGCTAATCTTTAAAAAAAAAAAAGAATGTGATTTTATATGCATTATTGTGTTTATGTTCCCTATTTGATGGATTCTACTATTATCTTTATTATTTCTCTTCTCTATTATTGTATCACTTGTTATAATTATTTTTGTTTTTTGGTGGTCGCTTTAGTACTTACAATATACATCTTTAACTTATCACAGTTTACTTTCATATCAAATTATGCTACTTCATGTATAATCAAGAACCTTATTGGGGCACCTGGGTGGTTCAGTCGGTTAAGCATCCAACTTCAGAGAAGGTCATGATCTCATGGTTTGTGGGTGTGAGCCCCGCATTGGGCTCTGTGCTGACAGCTCAGAGCCTGGAGCCTGCTTCAGATTCTGTGTCTCCCTCTCTCTCTGCCCCTCCCCCATTCATGCTCTGTTTCTGTCTCAGTAATAAATAAATATCAAAAAACATTAAAAAAAGAAACTTAAAACAATAAGCTTGCATATACTCCATGCTTTCATTTACATATTTTCTAAATTCCATGATATATTATTATTTTTGTTAAGCTATCAATTATCTTTCAGTAGGATTAAAATTTTTCAATGGGATTAGAAACTTTTTTTTTAACTTACCCATATTTCTGGTACTCTATTTTTTGAGTAGATCCAAATTTATATCTGGTATTGTTTCTTTTGCCTGAAGAAATTTCCTTATCATTTTTTTGTAGTGTAGATCTGCTGGAGATATATATTTTTCAGTTTATGCTTGTCTCAAAAGTGTTGATTTCACCTTTCTTTTTGAAAGATTTTTTTCTAAGTATTTTTCTGAGTAATTTTTTTTCTTTTAGCACTTAAATGTTTCTGCATTTTCTTACAGCTTGCAGAGTTCCTCATGACAAGTCTGATAAAAATTCTTTTTGTTTCTTTTATTTCTTTATGTATTTATTTACTTATTAATGCCTCTGAAAGACTTTCAGATTTTATATTTATTGGAGGTTTTCAGCAATTTAATTAAGATATACATTGGTATGGTCTTGTTTTGTTTATTCTGTTTGGATTTTATTGCGATTTTTGGTTCAGTGGGTTCTAAGTGTTTATCAAATTTGAATAAAATGTTAACCACTATTTTATCATTTTTTTTCTTCCCTTTCCTTCTGTCCTCCTGAAACTCCAAATGTATGTATCTTAGATTCTTTGAAATTGCCCCACATGTTATTGCTCTTTTATTCATTTTGTTCATTCAGTCGTTTTTCTCCTATGTTTCATTTTGGATAATTTCTACTGTTATGTCTTCAAATTCACTAATCTTTCTTTTGTAGTATTCAACCCACTGTTGATTATATTCGATGTGGTTTTTTTCCATCTTAGAACTTTTTATTATAAACTCTAGAGGTATAAATTCATTTTGTATTACTTTTATATATTCCATTTCTTTCCACATTAATTCACATTTTCCTCTATTTTATTGGTCTTCTGAAACATATTTCTGATAGCTGTTTAGGCATCTTGTCTGCTAATTTCATTATCTATGTCCTTTGGTGGTCTGTTTTAGTTGACTGATTTTCAACTGGTTTTGGGTCACAGTCTCATTATTCTTGGCATATCTAGTAATTTTTATTGGATGATAGCTATTTGGATACATAGATATTTGGGAGCCATATTTTCTTGAATTTCTTTAAAAACTGTATGTTGTTCTGGCACTTGGTTAAGTTACTTAGGAGCAGGTAGGTCCTTCTAAAGATTGCTTTTAAGCTTTGTTAGAGTAGGTCCAGAATATCCGTTAGTCTCAGGCTAGTTATATCCACTACTAAGGTGATATCCATCTGAGGATTTGACCTGATGTTTTTTATGTAGTTTTTAACCATTTCTGGCTAGGGGGAACAAAAACTGTTCACAGCCCTCTTGAGGAATTTTTTTGAGCCTATGTTTTCAGGTGGTTCTTTTTGCATCCTTGGATAGTTTTCTGTCATTCATGTACAGACTGGTAATGAGCTAAAGACATGGAGGAACACCTCTATAAACATTTGGATCTCTCTTGATATGTAGTCACTTTTCTTGGTACTGCCCCTCACATATTCCAGCACTGTTGACCTCCCTTTACTCTGTATCCTCAATAGAGACTCATGGAAACTTCTAGGCTGCGTTTAGATTTTTCTTCCCTGAGGCTTAGAAACTGTCACTGAACATAAATTGGGTCAATAATAGAACTCACCTTTCTTTGTTTCACAGATGTCAAGTTCTGTGCTGCCTCTTTCACAATGCCTGAAAATGCAAAATATATTTTACGTATTTTTTCCAATTTTCCTGTTGTTTAATACCAAAGGATAAATATAGTTCTTGTATTCCTGTTGTTTAATACCAAAGGATAAATATAGACATAAAAGAAATTCTTGAATATAGATTTTTATTCTTGAATTCAAGAATTATATTCTTGAATATAGATTTTTAAAAATGTGATATTTTAGAAAAACAAAATAATGACCACTCAATAATAGTTAGTCTTTCACCATAGAACAACATTGTTAAAGAACTGAGTGGATGGAAATGTTCTATATTTGCACTATCCTCTACAATAACCATTAGCAGACTTGTGACTATTTCAAGACATATCAAGCAGTTGAAATGTGGCTAGTATGTCTCAGGAACTGAATATTTAATTATATTTAATTCTAATACATTAAATAGTAACATGTGGCTATTGGCTACTCTATCAGAGTCAGTTAGAAAAATTATAGCAAGTCTGGTACAGAAACAATGTCAGTAAAAGAGAACTAGGCTAGACTGAAATCAAGGGATGACTGTTTATCTTTTTAGGTTGAAACAAGTTGGGTAATGTGTGCTTATGGCTCATGCTTAATAATAAGATAGGACAATGAAAGGAGACATTATGACATACTGTAGTCAGAGTAAAATCAACTAATGTTTCACAAATACTTTGGAGAAGATAATAAAGGACTCATCTTAGCCATTGCTGCTAATATTATTTCCCTAGTGATCTGAGGTTAAGGTGAAGAATTGGATAAGAGATATCACAAATGAGTAGAAACATATGTTTTAACTTCAGCTTCCCTGCCATTTAGCACTCATAGGAATTTTTAATACCAAAGAGACAGGATAGTTTATAATGTCTGTGCTGTGCCCTAAGGTATATAAGGAGATATTGGTTACATTGATCAAGAATAGCACCTCTTCCAGAATGTTAAGAGACCTGACACTTTTCTAACATGGAGCATAGAAGACAAGAGGTAGCTGCCATTGAACTTGCCTTCCATATTTATCTACTGTCCAGAGTGATCATTCATAATGACTTTGATTTCTGGAAGCCTTTTTACTGATGCTCAAATTTTGAGAGACGGGCATGTAAGGAACCCTTCTTTGTGTGAAATTCTCATGATAATTGATGGCTTCTGGTTGTGGAAAAAGATACAGAAATCTTTATAAGTTGTACATGTCTGCAGCCACTTCAGACTAAATCAGAGTCAAGGGGTCTATTCTTCCCTTCGGACGTTGAATTACATTTGTGTGTCTATAGGGACGTTTTATTTCCAGATTATCATTTCAAGAAAGCCTTTTCATGATCGACCTATTTTTATGGGGCAGACCATTAAAGAAAATAGGAGATAAATTGCATTGTTTGCCATTTGTACCTACAGCATAACATATATAATTCACTAAAACACACAAACGTCTATTAGTCATTGTCAGGATATCTAACAGCTTTGCTTGCTTAATACCTAGTCCATCATAAATTTTATTCAGAAATATGGTGTAGTTGTGTATTTTTAAAATACTTGTCTTTAACATAAAATAAGCTGGACAGGAGATCAGTTACTGGATTGTAAGAGAACATTAAAGACTCTAGGGCCATTCAAAGTAGGTCACAAGGATAATGGTGGTAGGATAAAACCATTGCAATAAATTCATTCATAGAAGGAGCATATAAAAATCACATGGAGCTCTTAAACAAGGAAAGCTGGGATGGTAGGTTTGGTGGAACTGGGCTGGTGCATAAAGATGGAGAAGGGAGTCTTTCTCAAGTCCTTCGGTGCAGTGCCAAGAACATGAACTCAGACAGAGGGTCAATTCCTGGCTTTGGGTTCCTGATTCTATGACCTTGGGCTGCCATCTGAAAAATGGAAGCAATACTTTCTACCCCTCACAGTTTTGTAAAGATCAAATGAATTAAAGTTTGTGTAAGCACAGGCCTATACATTTGGATTAGCAGTTAGATGTGGCTGGTGATGTCCTGCTGCAGGAGTTTTTGTGTGAAGATAGAGCCTCAAGAGGGGCAGAGAGGGTAACTTATTCTAAGGCACGAGAAAAGCCTAGATGACAAATTTTGTTTAAGGACATGACACAAGTGCTGGAGTTGAGATGTGTTGGGGACAATATATTGCCTGTCAGAGCTCATCTGAGCCTGTTTGTGAGTCTTAGGAGATGGACCACAATGAACACAGAAAAGCCTAGTTTCCCTAGATACTGAGAGTAAACGATGTTTTGTTGTGATGATGTGTTGTACTTGTGCCAATGAACAGTGTTTCCATTTTTGGATTCCTACCGGAATATGATGTGATAACGAAAAATGTGAAATCCTGCTTAATGACAGACACCGAAGCATATGTGGCAACACCAAAAAGATGTCATGCTATGGTGGCTTCACAGTCTACATGATGTCAGCTGAGTTAGGGGTGATAAAATAATTTTCAATACCTGCAGTAAGAGAAAAGGAAAATGGTAGGCATCACTCAGCAGCTGTGAAGACGTTCATAGCAGAAGTAAGACCTCCCACGGGATGTCCAGTATAGATTTAGGGGCATGGATTTTGAGGGCATCCGGGTTTACCATTATGGTGGTAAGAGAGCACTTACTTTCTCCGGTCTCTAGATGTAGGTTGGTGAAGCTTGAAGAGTGTGAGGCCATGGAAGGGCATAGTAAAGACTACATAGTAAGAACCCAGTAACTGTCATGTCCTTTCTCTTTTCTCTTCTTCCTGGAGACAGAGACACTTACACACAGGTCGTAAAGACAGAAGCAAAGACATTTTCTTTTAATTCCTGTTCTGCTGCTTGTGCTGTCCACAAGATCCCCCTGCAGAGAATTTGAAGTAGTTACTCTCGTCTGAGAACTTGCCAACTTGAAATAAATCAGCTAACCAAAGCAGAAGACGTCTGGTAAGAACAGTAATGTGGAATTGGGGTTTTGAGACTTTATTCTTCTTCTGTCATTACCTATTTGTACAACCTTGAGCAAGTTATTTAATCTCTCAAGACTCCATTTTCTTAACTGTAAAAGAGGGCAAAATGATCTCCAAGGTCCCTTCTCTCCCTGACATTCTGTGAGTTCCTCTGTGTTCTAAATTCTCTGATTCTATCAGGGGGTCCTCAATAAATGCCAGAGCCAGTGAGCATGAAGGTTATGGTGGTCACAGAAAGCTTCTCAGATTATGTGGGAAATAAGTGGAGTACAGGAGTGCCCAATGGACATGATAGAGACCACTCTGAATGAAATTGAGTGTTCATTGGGGTATTAGTAAGAGATAGGACAAAAACTACGGGCTGGGGTCCCAAGGTGATCCAAGACCAGCTAGAGCTGTCTCCTCACCTTGATTTCCTTTAGATTTATCTGAGTTGAGACTAGGGCTCATCCCAAGGAATCTGCTTACCCCTGTGAGGCAAAGCAAGCAACAATTGTGTGTTTTACTTCTGTGGAGAGTAGATGGTTAGCACTTCTACAGAATGACAATAATGGTCATAATTACCATTTGTTGAGTGCTTGCCTAAGCCAGTCACAGGTCCAAACTGCTTTATATTCATTTTCTTATTTAATTCTGATAGAACCCTGTGAAGCTGGATTCATTGTGTTACCCACTTTACAAATGACAAAACCCCAGCTCAGAGATGTTTACTGTCAAAATTCACACAACGGGTAAGTAATGGAGCCAGTATTTTAATCTGAATCTGCTTTGACCCCCAATGCTGGGCTTTTATGTTGATTCCTTCAAGGCAGGGACTGTATAACAACACGCTGGCAAAGCATGCAGTCTAGAGCACATTGAAGTCTTTGGGCAGTTTAATGGTAAATGAATTAATCAAAAATAATTAAACATCTCAAGCATATTAAACACAAAATAACTAGGACATGGTTGGATCTCCACATGAATTCCTCCTGATGAAGCACTTTCTGCTGTGACAGAAATAAAATAAAGTCTCTCGGTAATTCAAAGCATATACAGCAATTAATTCTACATTTATATGGTCTCTTTTTTAGAACTGTATTTTAATTTTTTAAAGTGCCATTTTAATATCTGTGCTGTAACTGATAATTATTTTGGGAAGGGGGCAGGAGCAAGAGGATTTCAGTAGCAGCACAAATAGTTTTTAATGCAACAGCTGCAAGGCTTAAATGGACCATGTGCCAAGGGCCCTTGTAGCCTGTCAGAGAGAAGAGAGTCTATAGCCAGTGCTTCCCACTTCAAGGTCACTGGTTTGAACTTAGTCAATGTGGCTGAAGATCACCTTTCCTTGATAGCTCCTGGGTGACCTCAGTAAATGAGATAGTGGACTTATCCAATTTCTTACTGGGCAACTACCCAGGACTAATTCTGAAAGCTCTTATACAAACTCAAGGACCAACCTTGGCATAGACACTCATCATTATGTCCCCTCAAGGTCTAGGCCATGGCCAATTATTATTGTTGTTATTATTATTATCTATCCACTGAGAGGCATCTAGCAGAATACCAGTGTGGAAAAAAATAAAAAATAAATAAAAACAAGTACATTAGCTCCAGTTGCTATTGGTCAGGATGACTGGAGGTGAGCACAGGGACGAGTATGAAATTCATTGCTCCTATTCCACCCATCTTCTAACCATACTTCAAAGTCCACCTCAGCATCAAGCCCATCTCAAAGCTGTTCAGGTCGAACAAGCCCATGGAGCCCCATGAATTCCAATTGCCTCTGCTTGCCTATGGATACTCTTATGGATATTATCATTCATGACTTCAAATTATTTTATACTCTCATTTTGGGTGCTCTATTGGGAAATAGCAAGCAGGACATTAAAATCTTTCACAAGTTCATTGACTCATGAACTTTGGGTTAATATCAGCCTTCACATGTCCTAATTTGTGCAACACTGATTTCCTCCAGGGAGTCCTTCCCTGAATGCTGTCCTAATATATCAGGCTGCCTACAGCAGCCACACACCACCTGCATCCTTATTCCTAGCATATATAAAGCAACAGAAGAAGTGGGTACACATTCTCTCAAGCTACCTCCTGAATTATCTTATCTTGCTTATACTCTATGATTCTTATGTTTTTTCAAACAAGTAGAACATTAATTAACTAATTAGCTAAGTAACTTAATATTTGGTGTAATCTCCTGTATACTTTTCCGTAGTACCACTGTTTTAATCACTTAATTCAGAATAGATATTTGCTTTTAATTACTAGGACTTTGGTTTTTCCCATGCTGCAAACTTTCTGTCTTAGTCTTAGATATAAATCCCTGGACCTGTGTGTTCAGTGAAGTCCTGTGTTCTACCTGAACCAAAAGACAAAATAAAACAAAATAAACAAATAAATAAAAACAGAAACAAAAACCTCCCATGCTCCAGTGTCTCTCCCACAGGTGACTCTTCAATCTGAAACAATATGTCCTTGTAGGAGGGACCTGGGCCTATAGAGTGCATTGACAAGACTCCATCACCACCATGAAAGAGTTAACTTTGCCTAATAAATATGTGTGGAATTGATTGAATAAATCAATGGCCCTTCAGTGCTCTGTAAGCAATGCTCTCCATTCCTTCCCATTTGGCTCTCTAAGCCCTAAGGAAATCCCAGGCCTAAGAACTCCGAGCTCACATGGTTACTGATTCAACCACCTGGTCCTAGACTCAACTGCCACCTGTCTAACAATTACTTGCAATATAAACACAAGCTTTTAGCTGCTTGTATAGTACATATGACTTTGTATCTGTGCACCTGACTTTAAAAAATACTATACTGTTTAATTTTTCTCAATCAAATTAGTTCTGAGCTTGTGCCCAAACGAACCATGGTTGGGAGAAATGTAAACTCAGTAATAGCTTTGGAAACAGGCAGTTTATATGAATATCCAGAAACTGAAGAAATGTTCTGTAGTCTTCAGTCTACTGTGGTAGTGTCTCATAAGTGCACTGTTCAAATCCCCATGATCCATTCATAATGCACAGACCTGTTACTACTCCAGCTTGGGCACAGGGAGCTTAATGTAATTTGGGTCTTAAGTACCTGGTGTCCAACCTCAGTAGACATACCAGGCAGGTCCAGGGTGCTGTGAGGGAATTGGCCAAAACTCTGTTTCCTTTCTAGTCTTTATAATTCTCTTCCTTTTTTAGGACTGGACATTCTGTCTTTAACCGTCCAAGTGTTTCTAATTCTTCTTTTTGGGGAAGACCTTGCCAGGTAGTGTGACCATGTAGTATGCCATCCAAATCAGGACACCTCTAAGGGTGAAAGGAAGCACTGTAATGACTACGCTGAGAAAATGGGCATAACTTGGGGTGTATGATTATCCTATGTGTAGGCCTTCCTAAGCGAGTCTTTAGAAACACAATGTTGATTTATTTTTTCTAAACTCTTTAAAAATTTTTTAAACATTTTTATTTATTTTTGAGAGACAGAGAGAGACAGAGCATGAGAAGGGGAGGGGCAGAGAGAGAGGGAGACACAGAATCCAAAGGAGGCTCCAGGCTCCGAGCTGTCAGCACAGAGCCCGATGTGGGGCTCGAACTCATGAACCACGAGATCATGACCTGAGCCAAAGTGGGGTGCTCAACCAAATGAGCCACCCAGGTGCCCCTGATTTAATTTTTCTACACTTCCTCTTAGCCAAAAGATCAATAAACAATTTATTTATTTTTTCTAGAGGCGACAATAGAGAAAGTAGATACAGCCATTGGTTAGCCTTTTCTGTCAACTTCTTTTATTACATTTGTGTATTGTAGATCAAAAGCCAATCTTCTTTCTAGGAAGGTGTTTCTCCCTGGCAGTGTGTGTGTGTGTGTGTGTGTGTGTGTGTGTGTGTGTGAAAACAGAGAGAAAGACTCTAAACACGCTCCTGATTACCACAGTCAACCAAAACTAACTTAGAGGATATTGGGATAAAATGCCTCAGAACAGATTACCAAATGGGTATAAGCCTAGAATGTGAATTTATCATGTCCAGTGGCTGCCATTTCCCTTTGCTTTATGCTATGGACAGAGAATTAGTGGTTGCATTGTGCAGTGAAGCTGCTGTTTGAATACACATCTAGATACAGCTCAGCTGAGATGCTCTTGTGATTCAGAGCCTTTTGAGGCGGGAGATGCAGAAGGCCTCTATTTCCAAAAACCATTAAGGGACAGTTGCAGGCACTCAAGCTTTCACTGTAACAGCAAAAAGCCTCCATCTCAGGAGCTTAAATCTGTCTCCAAGGTGAACCTAGGAAGGTGGCAGAAGTGTAGCTATTATTATAGCAATTTGTTTCCTACAAACAGTAGCCCCCAGGTAGAGAAATGTGAGTAAACTCGCTTTTTTCCTCCTAGATTATTTTTTTCCTGAGTCCCCATGGTGCCACCTCCGAGAGGGCAGAGCGGCCTTTTCCTGCCCTCCTGTCATACTGAGTACAGCTCAACATCTATTGGTTGCTGCTGGAGCCTACACTCTCCCCGATGGACAATTAGACATTTTGAGAGCAGAGAATATCAATCCTCAATCAAAAGACACAGGAAACCCAATTATCCTACAAAGAGAACAGAAGAAAACATCAGCACCCATCTCCCTTTCTTCCACAGGTTTACAGAGGGACTCTTTCTGACTCTTTCTGGTGACACTTTGGAGGTAAAGAGTTGGTTCTGTTGCTTTTGTGAAGCTAGACTTTATTATTTTTTTAATCTTTTAGGGGTCTGACAATATAGCTACACTTATTTTGTTTACAGGCTGAAAAAAAATCAGATAGCCTCCCATATTACCTATGAGATGAGAAATATATTTTGTTTTTGCTTTCAATATCCAGGCCTCCCCAAAATTGTATTTTTCTCAGATTCTTATGTGGGGCTTTTTGTTTTTCCTTCTCATCTCTAGCAGAGGAAAAAAGGTAAGGTCCATTAAAAGGAAAACTTTACTCATTTGTAATTAAATATATTTAAGAGGAGTTTTCCATATTTCAAAGAAAGAATGTTCAATCTGAGCTGGGGGTGGGGGGCAGTGCCGGGGTTTATTTCCCTAGTCTGTAACAAGAAGTATGAAAAATATTGATTTGCTCCTGAGAGATGCTGGAGCAACTTAATTAAAGTTGCTTAAGTACTTTGGAAGCTTTTGATGGAAAGGAGCATATAAAAGTGTAATGTGCTTTAATTTAATTTGAACTTTTCAGAAACCAGAGGAAGCCTTTTCACACCCCATCCCATTTCAAAACAATATGCTGGCAATGATATCTTTTCAATAGCCACGTATATTTGGTGTTGATAAATACAGTCTCTGACCTTTAACAGATGTAAAAGTGAAAACACAGACAAATTGGACATACTATCATGACCTGTTTTATAGAGCCTCTCAGCATATTGATCAGCCCGAAGACACTTCTGAGAGAAGGTATATGACTCTTAATAAATCCACTCCTCTGGGGGAGGAGTGTGTGTGCTTCTAAGACCCTGCAAAGATAAGTCGCATGAAACAAAGACTGGAATAGTCAATAAACCTAACGTTGTGACAAGAGGCTAGCAGGACACTCTGCATGACTTTCGTGTCAGGTAGCCAATTTCCCCCTCTTGGTTGTCTACACTTTATACAGCACATATATTTCCCTAATAAGAAGCTCTGAAGGGATCATCTTAGCTGATGCCTCCGGGAACAGGCTGGTCTTCTGTCAACAAAGTCAGAATGAAATTGAGCTGGTAAGGCCTTGAATTCTATCATCCTTGTCAAGGATCTCACTGATCTACTTTTCCCTCTTACAGCCTCCCAGAGTTCTCTCCCTGGCATGTATCTGCTTAATCAAGTTGCCGTTGAAGTTCTAGGTCTTAACCTTTCCCCATGAGAGACTTGCCCACATTTCCATATTCATCCAAGGCTTTCTTTCCTGCAAGCCACGCCCTGACTATGACCTCTCGATTGGGTGATAGTAGCAAGCTGTGATTGGTGCTTTAGCAAGGGTGGCCTACATCTTGGGAGACACCCTGTATTATGTGCTATCAGGGAAAAATGGCGTAGGGGATTTGTCAGGGAAGAGTATGAGAGTATCTCATGACATTGAATTGACCTGGGAGGGGCTATAGTGAGTGCAGTCACACACTGTCTTGGAGACAGAATATGGGAAGTGAATTCTACCATTAAGAGTCCTTTCCTTCCTTGGCCTCCCTCCTAATGAATGGAAATACCCTTCCTTTCTTCCTTCGTTCCTTCTTTCCTTCGTTTCTTCTTTCCTTCGTCCCTTCCTTCCTTCCTTCCTTCTTTCCTTCCTTCCTTCCCTCCTTTCTTCCTTCCATTTGTTATCATTGTTATATAAGCATAACAACCTTCGAATAATTCTTTTTCTTTCTATTTACATATTTTAAATGTAAATTATATATTTAAGGTGTACAGCATGATGATTAGATCTATATATTGAAATGATTGCTATAGTCAAGTTAATTAACATATCTCCTTACATAATTACCATATTTTTTGATGATTAGGCACCAGAAATCTACTCTCCTAGCATATTCCCAGTGTTCAAAACAGCATTGGTAACTATAATCATCACACTTACATGTTAGATATCTAGAATTATTCATCCTACATGCCTGCAACTTTGTATCCTCTGATTAATATCTCTCTCTCCTCCGACCACTATTCCACTTTGTGCTTCTATGAGTTTGACTTTTTGTTTTTAATTTAGATTCCACAAGTGAGATAATACAGCATTTGTTTTTGTCTGGTTTATTTGCCTTAGTATAATGTCTTCTAGGTGCATTCATGTTGTTACAAATGGCAGAATTTTCTTCTTTCTCATGGCTGAGTAATATTCCATTGTATATAGCTAGATGCCACATCTTCATGCATTTACCCATTGACAGACACTTGGTTGTTTCCTTATCTTGGCTACTGTGAATAATGCTGAACATGGGAATATAGATATCCCTTACGGATCCTGATTTCATTTCCTTGGGACATACACAGAATTGGGATGGTTGGCTCATATGGTAGCTTTAGTTTTAGTTTTTTCAATAACCTATATACTGTTTTCCATAGTGGTTGTCCCAATTTACATTCCCACCAAGAGTACACAAGGATTCTCTTTTTCTCCATATCCTCACCAATACTTGTTATCTCTAGTCTACTCATAATAGCCATTCTAACAGGCACTGGATGATATTCTATTATGATTTTGATTTCAATTTCCCTGATGACTTGTGATGTTGAGCATCTTTTCATATATCTCTTGGCTGTTTGTATGTCTTCTTCGGAGAAATGTCTATTTGCATCCTTTGCTAATTTTGTAATCAGGTATATGTTTTCTTGTTACTGAGCTGTTTGAGTTCTTTATATATTTTAGATATTAATCTCTTAACAGATAGATGATTTCCAAATTTTTTTCCGATTTCATGGATTGTATCTTCATTCTGTTGATTATTTTCTATATTGTACAGAAGCTTTTAAGATTGATACCATCTTGTTTACTTTTGCTTTTGCTGCCTGCACTTTTGGGGTCATATCCAAATATCATTGCCCAAATCAATGTCAAGAAGCTTCTATTTCTCTTTTCAGTTCTGATTGTATTTGCTTTATATACTTTATACTTCATATACTCTATGCTTTATATAGGTACTGTGATGTTAGGTGCACATATATTTACAATTATTACATCATCTGAATGAATTGAATGAATTGACCCCTTTGTGATTAATTACATCACTCTTTTTTTGTCTCTTGTGACAGTTTTTGTTTTGTGTGATATAAACACACCCTCCCATACTCTCCTTATTATTTGCATGAGATGTTTTGCTATCCCTTTATTTTCAGCCTACGTGCAGTCAATCTATGTATTTTGTAGAAAATCAAATCCATTTACATTTAAAGAAATTATTGATATGTAAGGATTTGCTTTTGTCATTTAAAAAATTGTTTTCTGGCTATTTTGTCATTCCTGTATTTCTTTCCTCTTTTCTTCTTTTGTGATTTGATGACTTATTTGTTGTCATATGATTAGATTCCTTAATTTTTGGTGTATCTACTACAGGTGTCTTTATATTTGTGGTCACCACGAGATTCACTTAAAACATCTTATTATAAAAGTTAATTTTAATCTGATAAAACTTAACTTTGACTACATGCAAAGTCTCTGCAGTAGAACTTTTTCTCTCCCCACATTTCATGTTATTGATGTCGTTGTTTATATTTTGTATATATATGGTGTCACCATTAACAAATCATTGTAGCTATCATTATTTTTTATGCTTTTGCCTTTTAACATTTATGCTAGAGTTTAAAGTGATTTCTATACATCCAGAACAGTATTAAAGTGTTTTGAATTTGATTACATTCTTACTTTTATAGTGAATTTTATAGTTCCATGTGTTTTCACATTGGTAGCATCCTTTGTTTCAACCTGAAGAACTCTGAGAAGCAATTCTTATAAGGCAGTTTTTAGTGGTAATGAACTCCTGCAGCTTTTGTTTGTTTAAGAGAATATTTATCTCTCCTCCATTTTTGAAGGACCTTAAATGGTATAGTATTCTTGGTTGGTAGTTTGTTTTTTTTTTTTTTTCCCCTTCAGCCCTTTGAACATATCATCCTACTTTCTCCTGGCCTGAAAGGCTTCTGTTGGGAAATCCACAGATAGCCTTATGGGGATTCCCTTGTATATGATATTATTTTTTTCTTGCTGCTTTTAAAATTCTCTCCTTGTCTTTGACCTATGAACATTTATAATGTGTCTTTGTAAAGATCTCTTTATATTTAATCTATTTGGGGTCTTTGGGCTTCATGGATCTGAATATTCATTTCCTTCCCTCCAGAGGAAGTTTTCTGTCATTTATAAATAAGCTTTCTGATTTTTCTCTTTCTCGGTTCCTTTTGGACCCCCGTGTGTATGTGTGTGTGTGTGTGTGTGTGTGTGTGTGTGTGTGTATTTAATGGTACTTGTAAAGTTACATAAGCCTGATGCTGAAGCAGACTGGTAGCCTAGGTCTGTGGCAGCCAACCTGGCCTCTGGGTCTATGAGTGCTGATCTGGTGTTCATGCAGGCTTGGACTGTGGGGATGGGTCTGGATCTTGGGTCTATTGATGCTGGACTGGAGCCTGAGATTGTGAGTGCTGACCTGGGGCCTAGAGTAATCCTGGTGTTGTGGTGAACTAGAATCCTACACCTTTGTTATCCAGAATGGAGACTGGGTCTGTGGGAGCTGGCTTGGAACTGGGGCAGACTAGGAACCTGGGACCACAGGGACCAGTCTGGAAGCTGGGGCTACAGGTGCCATTTTGGAGACTGGGCCCATGAATCTGGCCAGGTGCTAGGGGAGAATGGGAACCTGGGGTCATTGGAGCTGGCATAGGAGCTGGGTCCACTGGAGCTGGCTTGGCACTATGTTGAGCTTTGAGCTTGGAGCTTTGGGTGCTGATTTAGGGCCTGGAGCTGTGGGGGCCCTTGGCACTGAGGCACACTTGGCAGCTAAGTCCACAGGTCTTCAGGCCATAGAGACTGGCCTGGTGCTGAGGTTCACTGGAGTGGGCCTGGTTCAGGGTTTCCATTGAAGTCAGGTGCTCATATCACTCTCCTTTTCAAGTGTGGATAGCTATTAAAAATAATATTTCTGTTAGAGGAAGGGCCCTAGAAACATGTACTCAGTGATCTTGCTGATATCAATTTTTTTTTTCTTCTGCTCTGTAGTCTGAATTTACACCAACAATGGGTATAATACTGAAGAGCAGCTTGGGTCAGGCAGAGAGAAAGTGAACAAAAAATTCTTTGGGGTTATTCAAGTTCCAGCCTGTCCAGAAGGCTTTCCATAGAGCTTTCTTGGTGGGGTGACTTGCTGAGTGATGGGTGGCCTCATCCAGGATCCCAAGGAGGTTAAGACAAGGGCTTACAGAGAGAAGCTATAGCAGAGAGACCTGCAGGAATACTGATGAAGTATGGAGAGGGAGGAAGAGGCCGTAGTTCTATGGCCCACAGAGGTTAAATAAAGGCACTAGTAGAATGTATATACCTTAGCTAGCAGATGGTGCATACCTGGTGCCCACAAGAAGCCAGAGGTTCCCCTTTTGTCTAATGTCACACAGTTATGAAGGTTCTCCCCATACCACAGATGCCAACTGAAGAGCCAGGGGGATGGGGAAGAAATGGAAACACTGAGTAATTATGACAGAGAATATATAGTTGTACCTAGAGAAACTGTTTACATTATTGGGTCTTCATATATTTTAAATGAAGTTCGACTGAACAAAATCTTTCAGCTCCTGCTACTTATTCATTAGGGGCTGAAATAGAGGTCGGAAAGTTTTGGAGAAATGAAGAAAACGAGGAAATTAGCTATCCTGCTACAATGGAAAATTTTCTGTTTTTAATATTAAAAATGAGACTGAATATAGGTACCTGGAAAATACTTTTTAACAAATTAGGGTTGAATTTTTTTTTTTTTGAGCAAGACAGAGGAAAAAAGAGAGAGAGAGAAGCCAAGCAGGGGAGAGGAGCAGAAAGAGAGAAAGAATCCCAAGTAGGCTCCATGCCCAGCACAGAACTCTACATGGGCTCAATACCACAACCATGAGATCATGACCTGAGCCAAAATCAAGAGTTAGTCACTTAATCCACTGAGCAACCCAATCGCCCCAGGGCTGAATCCTTTTATTCCTAGCTTGTCTTGAATGTTGATAGAGAATGGTAGTTGAATTCATATATATAAAAATATTTATATATAAATAAATAATAACTTTTTAATAATATATATGTAATATAATATTTAAAAATGTAATTTATATACAAATAAATTATAATACATAAATGTTTAAATATAAATATATAAAATTATATATATATTTAGCTTCTATTGTTTTTCTCTTTTGTAAGTTTATGTGGTGAGATGTATTGTTAGGTTGCCTAATGTTAAATTATCCTACATTCCTATGATGAAGACTTTTTCTAAATATCAACGAACTTTGTTTCTAATGGATTGATACAAAGCAATCTTCTCTTTTCTTCTAGAAGTGCTCAAAATTCTAATGGCACACTTTCTTGATTTTGAATGCTGGTAGAATTTTTTCTTTCATAGATTTTTTGGTCACTTCCAGAAATTTTCAGTAGAAATAAAGCTAGGTATATTTACAGAATCTACCATCTTGATCAGATCCTATTTTAATATGTAAATAACCCCCCTCCAAATATACAGTAATATTGGCATCCCAAGAAACCACACCACACTCATCTAAGTAACTGATATTTATTGATGTGTTTTCTTTGCTTATAATTTCTTACTGGAAAACTCCATCCTTCTCCTTCCCCACCAATATGACAGAAGAGATGGGTCTTCAAAACATGATTCACTGATCTCAGCCTTTGTGGGATAATTGCATTTGGGGTAAGTAGCTAACCCTTGAGGTCATTTCTAATTCTCTTCCTCTTGAAAATATTAATCAGGACTTGGTTCATGGTTGTCTTTGGAGACTGGAGATCTCCAAATCTCAGGTCAGATCTCCAAATCTACCAGATCAGGTAGATTCTGGGTCCACGATGGTCATTGTTGGGTCATGTATGCTGTTTAGCAAACAGGGTAAGCTTCACAGCAAAGAGAAGTCCTAGAAAGCAGTAGAGAAGTCCCCCCACCTCTTGTGATCCTTTTGTAATAGGATAAACAGTTCACTATTAAGAACCCTCCTTTGGGGGCACCTGGATGACTCAGTTGATTGAGTGTCTGACTCTTCATTTCAGCTTAGGTCATGATCTCTCAATTTGTGGTTTAAGCCCTGCATCAAAGCCTTCTTGGGATTCACTGTCTCACTTTCTCTTTACCTCTCCTCTGCTCTCTCTCTCTCAAAAATAAATACATAAACATTAACAACAACAACAAAAAGAACCCTACCTTGCCTTTCTGAGATAAGACCTACCTCTGGCTTTCCTCAATGACTCTCTTGTTTTATAAAATCCCAAGTTTTCTCCAACTTCCTTAAGATGTTCCTCATTAATGAGTGTTTTTTCTCTGACAATATCCTGAAAAAAGTCACCTTAGTTGTCAGTACATTTTGCCTTTCATATAGAAAAACAGAACAAATGCATGGACAAAAGGACCCCTGCAAGTGATCTGGTAAAATCAGGGAGATAAGGAGACCGAGAGAGAAACTGCCTTGGTCTTTGACAGCTTCCAGCATCTTCCGAGGTCCGGTCCTCCTTCCACATTGGGGCCCGTCTGTGTTTCCTGCTTTGGGCTCCTGTGACTTCTGTGTCCTTATAACTGGCTTATGCTTAAGCCAATTTAAGACAATTTTTATCTTTTGTGACCAAGAATCCATAGCTATGCATAGTCCTGGTCTATTGGGTCTGTAAAAACATGAGTGTAACAGGAAGAACAATGAAAACAAAAAAGGTAGAGTTCCTGAATTCAATTCTATTTCTTCTGCTTTACGACAAAAAGTAAAATCAGCCTGGAAAACTACTCATTAGGTTGTTTCATAATTGTCCCCCTTCCTGACCAATCTTTTATAAAGTCCCATAACATTGTTAATGACAAAGACTATACCTCTTTATGTTTTTATTCTAAGGGCACAGAATATACCTAGCACCTAATGCCTCTTAGAAGCTTTGGCATAGTTAATCAGTGACTGAAGTGGTATCAAGAAGGATTCTGTGCTCATTTTTGTTGGGCCCTTAGTCACCTAAGTGACTTTAAATATGTCACTTTATATCTCTCAGCTTATCTACATGTCTGTTGACCAGTAAGGATCAAGACAAATATGAAGCAAAGGACCCCAAACAAACACTTTGAAAACTTAGTGCCATAGAAACATGGGTAAAAATCACTGGTATAAAAACTTGCCAGATCTTTAGGCAATTTTTTCTATTATAAGACAAGGAGAACCTTAATCCAATATATAATCCAATTGGAATTTGGGAGGAAAATAAAACTATATGATGGTCCTAATTTTCTTTTCAGCATTGACTATAAGGAGGTTTTACTCATGGTAGCAGAGGCTCTCTTTCCATGGAAAAATGCCTGGTCCCACACGTAAATGGCCATCAATATGAGAGAGGACATTCCTAGGCACTCCCCCATTTGAGACTTACCAGATGTTTGCAGTGCATCGGAATGAATACGTAGGTTGGCTATTGTGTGACATTGCTCAGGCAATAAGCAGACACAAATCTGGGGGCAGATTCTGTCAGCAGATATACTCAATTCTGATGTAAATCAATGCAAACCATTAATAACAAAATGTAAAATGTGGCAAGAAAGCAAGTGATTACTTGATTTAAAAAAAAACAACTAAGCATTTGTTGCTGCTTAAAGCCATAATTAAATTTCTTTTCTGCAGAATAGTTCCATTTTCCTCACAGTTAGTGTCATAAATAAATAGAACAATTGTTATCTCTTGGGATTTAAAATCTTTGAGCTATATTAGGCTTACCTTGAGTTAAAAAAACAAAAAACAAAAGGAAAGCCAAAAAAAAATCGGGAATTTTCAGATGAGCAAAAGAATTTTATTTGTATGTGGTCTGGTAATTTGATTTTCAAAACAGAGAAATCAGATATTTGGAGAAAAAAGTAGGCAATTATCAGTAGTAAATATATACACAGACATTTCTATTATTGTGTACTATGGGGCAAATATATTTATAAATTGGATTTATCTTGAATCTCATCCACTTACATTTATGTTCCTCTATGTATTGGGTATAGAATGTTTAGGACATGCTGTGCTATATGCCCAGAATACAAAAATATCTAAGATGTTCAGAGTATGTGAATTCTAGTGTTCACCCACACAAATCTGGGTGAATAAGAAATGGAACACTTTTTAAAAAATGTTTATTCGTTTTTGAGATAGGGGGAAAGAGAGAGTGGGGGGGCAGAGAAAGGGGGGGCATGCAGAGGATCTGAAATGGGCTCTGCACTGACATCAGAGAGACCGATGGGGGGGGGG